>OX639993.1:185592503-186833506 GCA_951828415.1 Anomoia purmunda | reverse complement strand
TCAAACTTTGTTCGTTTTGTGGAAGAAATTCAAGAAGCTTTAGAAACGAAAAAAATTTGTTTCATAGCCCATACAGTTTTTGTATTGTAAATTGCAAGTTTCGAGATTACCGTAGATTTTTGGAAATTTTCTCCTGACGCTCTTCCGTAATATTGTTCACATAACGTTTGCTCGAATTTTTTTATATGGAAAAACCGCGGCAGTAAAAAACTTCTCAAAAATGAACGATAATTTTTAGATACTCGAAACTTTCACTTTATTTTATTAAAATTAAAATGGCTATTAAAAATTTTCCAATTTATATAGCCACTCGATACTTGCTCACTATTGTAATGAAATTGAATTGGCTATAAATCTGCATACCCAAATTTTGTCTAAAACTTCGAATTACAAATTACATAGCCGTATTTAAAGTGTGCTGATTTTTCCCCCTTTGGAAAAAAGTTGGAGTCTTGGATTCAACCGGTGTTTATTGTATAATTAATTATATTTTTAAGAAAAAAATAATTCCAATTATATTAAGAAAATAAAATCTTGTGATTATGTGATTGTATTTTCGTTTGAGTATCACTGCATATTAGTGCACTGCGACTAAAAACATTTTTTTCTATCCATTCAATAAGTACCCAATTAAGCTGCTTTTTTTATCCCATTGATAAAACTCTACTTTATACCTGGAGGCACACCCCTGGCCAGATATTCGCAGTGCGTCAAACCTTGAAAACGATCAGTGGTCAAAATGTCGACACACTAGCTTTTCGTTTATTTTTGAGTTGATTTTGCTAGCACGAAGCCGCATCTGCGACTTGCACGACTGTGCCACAAATTTTAACTCTGTCCAAATTGTGAAGGAATTTTAAACGTTTGAAATAAATGTGCTAAAGAGACACTCGAGAGTAAAAAGGTTCTAGGAGAGCATATATGTAGTACGCAAAATTAGTTCACAATTTCGAATTGAGTAGTAAATAAAACAGCTATGACGAAAAGTGTAGCTGATTTTAGGGCACGTCAATGACAAAAATTTTTTATGGACCTAAAATTATCTCAAAGTAAGCTTTCAAAATAGGAAAGCAAGTGCTTACTTTTTCCCACGATCCAATTCAATATACCTCAAATCTAAACATTTACTGGGATATGCCAAAAAGAGTGCGATTGCTGTGATTTTTTTTTTCTTTTGTTATTGTTTTGTTTCTGCACAACCTTTGCTTCACAAATATTAGACTACACACGCAATTGGCGGAAAGGGTGTGACAACACGCAGTCAACGCTGCGAGCAACGGAAGTTTATTGTGGCTGTGGGGGCCAAAAGTGTTTGCGGTAAAAATCAGACAAAAGTACGCAAAAAACATTTGTTACTTAGCCAGTAAGCTTTGTGGTAAGTTTTCATTTCTGTGGTTGTGTGATAGCTTGGCGCGAATATTTTGGGTGGTTGCGGGTTGCTAAATATTTGCACGCCAACACCAAAAAAAAATCATAAAAATGCCATACAAAGTAAACACTTTTGAGGATTAGGTTTACGGATATCCGCAACTGATTGTAAGTTAAACCACCAACGACTTGACTGTAACTAAGATATGGCGTTGGGAAAAATACACATTACAATCCGCTTATTGCCGTTTGTTTTGCCCGCGCCGCATTCCTCTTTCCAGCGTCGATGGGGTGTGAAGCCAAATATATAGATGCTAGACTTGCCATTTATCAAATAGTTATCGTTCTGGAAAATATTATTTCTATATGGTTAATATTTCGCGCCTATCTCCGCAGGGCTTGTCGCTTGTCACTGTTACGCCACAATGCATTATGACCTGAGGCGTGTCATTTTCACAGCCCACACAAAATATCAACAAAAAAAAAAGGTTGCGTGTTTGTGAAAGTGCGTGAGTTTATTTAATATTTTATGACATGATTCGACACGCTCAAATCGATAAAGTGTTAAGCGAAACGTGCCCACTACGAAAACCAGAAAAGGGTAGATGAAAAAGATGAGAAAAATAATTAAGCAGGATACAAGCATTTAATCCTCTAGTGGCCAATCCTTTCCATAGGCTAACAACATTCTAAATTAATTTAAATTATGCAGATAAATTGCTTTTTGTTTTTTCAAAAAGCTTTGTTATTTGTTATAGGACTGTATGAAATTTGTATAACATGATACAAATTTGCATGATGCATAGTGGCAAACACAGAAAAAAATTTTGGGAGTGGTTTTACCCAAATTTTATTTAAAATAGAGATTAATTAATTCCAATAGAGTACTGCATGGGATCCTCAAGACCACGTCAAATATTTTGAATCATAATACTCCTGTAGTCTTTCAGAATTTGAGAGTTAGAGAAAAATGAAAAGCCTTCGGTAAGCTTCTATTACACAAACAAACTTATATAATTTACGTGAAGATCACTTTCTTTGCACATTGTACTGATTTTTTTGCTAAAAACACAGTGTCTAATAAGATGTATTAAATATTGTTGTACATTTAATTAATTTATTTTTTTATTATAACAAAACGATGGTTTATGTTAAATTAACTGATCAATCTTATTATCTTTAATAAACGGAAGTTACGAGTAAGCAATAACCTCATACACAATCAGTTTGTCTCAATTTAGCATTGAAATTGTGTTCAATATCCAATTGTTAAAAAAAACATGTTGACAATCAATCTTATTTACAAAAAAAAAAAAGTTTAAGAAAAAAAATAAATGACGAAATAAACACTGTCAATGAAAGCAATTCTAATGGCTTTTTGGAAATGAATGAAATATTAAAAACATAGAATTTTACAAATTGGAAAAATAGTATAATTATTATCCCGTTATCGTACCGAGTTGCGAAATGAATGATAGTATTTTAGATACCATTTTTAAGAAAATCGATCAGCATGCACGTGCTTTTTGGAAATCAACGTTTTGTACCACAAATGTTTTTTTTTACCAAAATTGTTAGGTTTTTCGAAATAGTTAAGAGCATTAAAAAAGGAACGTTGTTTTTTACAATTTACGAAATTTTTAAAATTTACTACCGAAATTCGTAGTCAATGGCCTCAACTTTAAGAGCGCTAGGTGCAATTTATGGTTGTCGTCATTTCTGGCTGAATGGCTTCGTCAATAAGCAAAATATGCGTTATTGGGCACGCAGCAATCCACACGTACTCCATGAGTCAACATTGCATCCCGAAAAAATTACAGTTTGGTGCGGTTTATGGGCCGGCGGCGTCATTGGGCCGTACTTCTTTCGCGATGATCAAGACCGGCACGTTACTGTGAATGGGAATCGCTACCGCACAATGATAACCGAATATTTTTGGCCCGAATTGGATTATATGGACTTGGACAATATGTGGTTCCAAAAGGACGGCGCGGCGCCACAAGCCATACAGTGAATGTCACAATCGATTTATTGAAAACCAAGTTTGGTGAACGTGTTATCTCACGAAATGGCCCAGTCAATTGGCCGCCTCGGTCGTGCGATTTGACGCCGTTAGACTACTCGTAATTATTTCCTGTGGGGCTACGTCAAGTCTATGGTCTATGCCAACAAGCCAGTGACGATTGATGAACTTCGTACGAATACCGAAAGTGAAATTACAGCACTATCGACCGATTTATGCTTGAAAACCGTCGAAAAATGGATTCAGCGACTGGACTTCTGCAAGCGTGCCCGTGGTGCCCATACAAAAGAAATCGAGTTCCATACATAATGGCATCGAATGTACTTTCACAGGAATAAAGAATTTAATTGATATCCCAAACCGTTTTTGTTTTATTTAAAAAAAATTTTGTGGCGTTCCTACTGCAAGACCCGATATATAAATATACTTTTTGAAGTTGCAAAACTCGCACTTTATTGAAATAAAATTAACAAGAAATTCAAACATTAAATAAATCCTCTATACGCAAGATGAGCTCAATGTTCAAAAGTAATAGAAAAAAAATTGTTAAACAAGAATTTTAATAAAAGAAAATCGAAATTAATTCTAAGAGTGTATTGCAGTTTTAAGATTTTGTGGGTTTGAATCGCACACCCAAACTACCCCTCGGGCATGCCAATAATGTCGTACGTTTATTTTTATTTGATTTTAATATATGTCGAATGCAGGACACATTCCAAGTGAAAAGCGAATATAAAATATCAGTTTTTTCTCAACGATAAATCGATAGTTTCAGAACACTAAAAATAACTTTTTCTTTCTAAAAATATGACGCAAAAATAATTTTTTGTTTCTGGGGATAAAATAAAGCTTAAAAATAATACTAATTCTCTGAGTAATAAAAAAGATTTAGAAAATATTTGTTATAATTGACATTTTTAATATCTTGTATATAAAATCACGTGTCACGTATTTTATGAAATTTTGTAAGATTCTTCGGAAGGTATGAGAACGGGTCGTAAAGAATATTTTTTGTCCGGGAGTAAGCTGCCACCTGTTTGATAGGTAAAATTTAATTAAAATGTGCACAAGTTATATGATATATTAAAATATAGTGGTCAAGCGGTTCGTCTCGAAGAGAGATTACATAACTAACTGGGTTGCCACCTGTTCGAAAAGCCGCATTTAATTAAATTAGAGTCAAGTTATATGAAGTATCAAAATATGAATGCCAAACGCTTCGCTTCGGCGTGGAGAAGGTCCATACATATATTTTGAAGAAGGTAGCCAGCTGTTTGAAAATTTGAATTTATTTAAATTATACACAAATTATATGAAAAAAGTGCATGTAAATATTTTTTCGGAGAGTTACCACCTGCCAAAAAGGCAATTTTATTAAATTATACACAAGCTTTATAAAATAGCAAAATATGGGTGTCAAGTGACACTTTTTGAGGCATTTGTTTAATGAAATTAATATTAGTTAATTGTTGAAAAAAATCTGCGTAAGGCTTTTAATTTATACGATACTATAAAATATAGCTAACGTCTCTGAGTAGCATTTTGCTCTGTCAAAAAAATAAAATTAAAATAAAATATGTATATAATAAATATCACATTTTTTGCAATATTCTCTCACTATACTCCAATATGCGCACTCTTTTCTGTACCTGCATACCCTGGTTCCACATCCAATTCATATTAGCTGTTTTATTTTTCATTAACTCTACTGAAATATTGCTACCGCCTTTAATGTTATCGCCGAAAAACTCAAAATTTACTACTTTATTCTCACTTTTGCTTTCGCTGTTTTCTCTTTTACTGCCTTACTGTTTCTTTCAGCCGTCACAGCCTTCGTTTTTGTTGTTATCATTGGGGCACAATAAAAGGCAAAAGTAGAGTTGTAAAAAAATTAACACATTGCTGTGGTTGATTTTATTTGAACAAATTCGCCATTTTTCTGTATTTTTATGTACACTATCTTTCTGTGAAGCAACCTCATTTCCTTTTTATACTTTCCTTATTTCATTCTGGCTTCTTCACTCCTGTTGGCATTTTGAAAATTTTGAAAGTGAATTCCCCTTGCACACAGAATGTCTTAGTGTAATACATAATAATAAACATAAAAATGCCTATACTAATTTACGCTTTTGCATGTACTTAGGAGCATGTACCGAAACCACGCATGCCACGGCGTATGAGTAACATAAAATTTTATGCACGTGTTGTTGCCATTTTGGCGAATTAAAAAGAAGGCCAATGATGTAAATATTTTCATTGAACACATATATATATATATATATATATATTATACTTTTTATTGTTGGATGTGCAATAAAAATATATTATGACTACACTACATCTCGATTATGCAAGTGTTTGATAATATATTTTTAGTTTAACATAATAACGCAATTTTTACAAGCACCCGTGGGCTTTGGCTAGCCTACAGAGAACCTATATAAAAATATTAACCTTTGTTAACTTTAATTACCCCCTAAGGCTACCATTACGCTACGGAAACAACATCATGCAAACTGGCAGCTACGACAGCTATAGTTATTTGCCAAGGTCAATTTAACGCACATCGAACTATTTTGTTTTACAATATTTTCTAATTTGTTTTGCTGATTAAACAAATAGAATTGCGCGTATTACATTTATTTGATGTAAAACAATTGCAATATTCCATAATGGTTTGTTACGAAAACCACAGACACAACAGCTGTACTTATTCCGACATCAACAGTAGCGATTAAAACTTTATTCACTTCAAATACTATGTGTCAACAGTAGCTGTGGCTAGAATTCACTGAACAATCAGCATAATTTTTGTTACATTTATATTTAAATTGAATATTGTAAGGCTAGAGTGTACAGCTGATAAATCCATACTTTATCTCATGTGGCATATTTATATCGTTGGAAGGATGAAAATGGGATGCCGCATCATCCACGCAAATTAATTACTTTATTCTAAGATGATAAGTGTCAATATATAATGGATGAGTCCAATCAATCCAAATTTTGTTACTTACGCTAATGTCATGGTTATTTGTAATTATTTTTTCTGACATCCGCTTCGTCATTCTGCTAAAGAATTTTCTTTCTTTTTTTTTGATTTGTTTAACTCGTATTGTTTTAATATAAAACTATACAAAAAATTCCAGTATATTACGTTAAATACTTCAAATATATGATAAACAATGTCGAATACTAGGTTCGGTCATGCGAATGAAAACAATCATAATAAATATGTGTAAATTGAACATAATGTAAATGCCATAACGTTCCAAAAAATTGTAAAAATATTTTCAGTCCATAACCCCCTTTTTTAATCGGGTTTAATACAATTACCAGAAAGTGGCAATCATAACTGAGTTGGACGCATTAATTACACGCAAAATGTTGTTGACTTAAACTGCCAATCTTTTTCTTTTAACTCTCCTCTTGAAAACTCTCAAACGGCGGTATCGATAGATAGTATCTCAGTTCTATCAACAGCATTTCGCAAAATCGCTTAGCTTCCAAATAAATTTAATACAGTCTTCGAATTTGACCAGACGCCATATCCTTGTAGTATAATATATATGTCTGTATATGTATGACATTATTATTGCCATATTAGCCTTGAAAATATATTAATGCAGAATGACAATATTATTGAGTTGAAAAGTGTGCGGACAAAATAAATTCAATCATAAAAAATGCCATGTAATTAGTGCCATTTCGAGTTGGCATTTGACGGGCGTATAGGGAGGCGTTAAGAATACTGTGTTGATATTTAGATTAAGATATGTACAAGCATATAATATTGAAAATACTTGCATATATACATAAATACATATCCACTTACTTGTAATCGTAAACAGTACGCTATGTAACTCTGCGCGCACATTTCTATGATTTTGTTATTCGAAAAATTCTTACATACTTTGAGTTTCTTGCTTTTTCGGGTTTCTTTCGGTTCTTGCGTGCTTAGAATAACAATCATGTTGGGTCTCTATAGGCGTGCCACTGCATTTATTCAATAAAAGTTACGCATACGCCACCAGCAACTGACCTACTGTATGTTTACTTGTTTACATACAGTAGAATCTGCTTAGCTGTACAGCAGTCTTTTATACCAAAAAGTTGTGTTCTGGCAAACTTAAAAAAAGGTTTCGACTTGCGTAAATACGAGAGGAACGGTGATGAGACATCGCTCTGAAAATCGACTTTTCTGATGAATTCGGGATTTAGTCCTTGCATAAAAATTTTTGAATACCATTATTATACCATTATCATATTTTTTATTCAATATTTTTGAAATCTTAAATAGTAATCTTTCTATTCTACCTGTTAGGCTGCATAAACTGCCATGGTATACTAAAGCCTGAAACGTTTGGAAAATAATGGAAATAAATATTTTATTTTATTCAACCCCACGAATTCTTTTTCAAACCAAAGTATATCTGTTTTATGAATCAAATCAATTAACTTGGTAAATTATTTTATGTAACCTATATCTCTTGCTGTGAAGATGAGTTAAAGACAAACCTTAAGGCCTTTTGGAAATACATTCGGTCCGGACACAGTAGATCTGTTCGCGGACATTTCCAAGCCAAATTTTTTCAGTGACACCATGAAGACTGATATATTTTACAATACCTCTGCCTTAGAATTTTCTTCGAAGAGTGACCTTGATTTACTTTCTTCTTTTTTTTCTAAGGGAATGTTGCTCCTCTCTCCTTTTGGCTTTATCATTAACTAACAACCTTTCTGTTTCCTCACACATTTTCATCGATTGATGGAAGCTTCGTTCAGTTACTTCGTTTTTCAAATCTGGTAACCAAATGAGGTTAGAATTTATAGACTAATATCTAAATGAACAATTTTTTCAAACCTTTTTGAGGAGAAACTGATATTTTCAATAAAAGAAATAATAGCCCCTAACCAACATGGTTTCGTCCGTGGGCGCTCTACTGTCACTAATCAGTAATTAGTTTTAACGATATTCGCATCGCTAACTCATCTTAACGAATATTTTTACGAGTTTGCTATACAGTAGCCACTTTTTAATGATATTCGTTATCGCCGGATCAGCTGTTGTCGTTAGCTGGTCGATTATCGAACTCTAAACGGCAACAACATTAACTCTATCGACAAAAGAATAATTCGTGATTTTATTTGCATGCAACTGAAAACAGGTTATAGTTGCTTTGAGATGCTGGTTGCAATCAACGACTCTTAGGCGAATAATACGCAATATCTACGAAAGTAAGACGTACTCAACGTACTCGACGTACTCATCGGGTTCATATTTTGTTTAAGACACATAATTTTCCCATGAGCCAACTGGAGCTTCACCATTCCCATTAGGGCTATCAGTCGTGATCATATTTCAATCATGGAGACTTTTGACCACCCCCATGACTGCCGCAAATAGTAAAAGCAAAAGCAAAATTTTTAAATATAAAAGGTAAATACCCTGGATCACAACACGATTCATAAATGTGGACGTACTCCGCTGTACGAAGGGTTATGGAGCGAGTTTTGAAAACGAAAACCATGGCATGTTTTTAATTGGAAAGTTTCATTGATTCATTCAAAATTACTAAATAAATATAATTTAATTGAAACCCATTTCAAATGCTATTTGCAGTCGAATCCGGATATTCCTTGGAGTCATGATAAATCCGTTACCAAATCACCCGGAGGAGAGTTCGAAATTCCGCTATAATGAAGCATTGCAATATATAAAAATAATTATAAATATTTGCAGCGAGAAATAAACTAGTATTTTACTTCACTTTAGTCAAAGTTCATTTCCCCTTTGTGCTTTTAGTTTATTTTGTCATTTAGTTTAACAGAGGTGCCACACTTTATCACTTTGAATAAATACAAAACGAAAGCTAAGAACATGTTAGTAAATCGCACAATCGTTGCTAAAAACGACAAATGTCGAGAAAAATTGCGAGTCGTATCGTTTAAAGTTAATGAATCGCTCTACTGATAATATTTTCCGCTTATTCCGCATCTCTGAATTCAGGAGTGAGTATCAGGTGGATACCATTTATACCGATTTTTCTAAGGCCTTTGAATCGATCGCACACGATATTTTATTGCGCGAACTTGCTATAGCCGAGTGTATAGTGTGCGCGTGCCTTTGGTCCGCTCCATATTGTAATACGCCTCTATTATTTGGAATCCTTTCTATACTTCCCACGCGGATAGAATTTAGCGAGTTCAACGTAGATTTGTTCGTTACGCTCTTCCACTGCTTCATTTTGTGATGCCTACTCATAGCTCTGATTTATCTATGACATTCATATTGGCTTAATTTTAAGCCCGGCACTCCTTGAGCAGATAGGATTCAATGTCCCTAATAGAAAACGCTTTTATCCATTTCATGTTGTAGCTATTTAATCTCATTAGCATAATTCTTGCACTATTAGTAGAGCTACTAGTAAGCTGAATTAAATCTATAAAAGCCTAGATCTTGATTTTGCCATGCCAAGAACATTGTTTGTATCTCGGATTGGTTCTGTTACATAATAAAGTTATTTTATTCAGTAAGAATTTAGTAGGTACTTACGGAAAATCTGTAAATCTAGTCCATAAGATTTTTGTATTCATAGACTCCAGAAAAAAATTAAAAGAATGAAATTAAAAGTAAGTAGCAAGACAGGTAAGCAAAATTTACTGTACCTCAGCACATCTGTGTGTGTGTACACTTGCACAACAAAGTTAACGCGCACTGTCCACCAGCAAAATGTATAATCGAATAAATCAAGGCTATTGCAAATTAAGGCATTCATCAGCGAACTGCGAACCACCTCTATTTCTGTTAATAAGCAAATTGCTAGCCAGCCAATGCCACATTGTCTGTGGTGGAGGAGGAGGGAGTGTGTTATTGGAAGAACAGAAGGCAATTTGCTTTTAAAATGTGCTATAAATTTATCGATATCGATTTTGTTTCGAGCGCAATATTTATTGATTATCCCTTTCACAAATTCGTTCGCCCATAGACCAGACTGAAATTAACTGCGGACACAAGCAGTGTAGATATGCCCGATACACTAGCTGTATATATGTAAGTAAATATATGTATCTGTCGCAATATAAAAGAAAAACACAGTTTTATTTGTTTTTGCGTCATTTCCAACAGCAATTTTTAAGTGCAAATTTCGCCAAAGTGTTCACGAATATTCCTATTTCGTGGCATACAGAGCATCAAGAAAATCGTTCATTTCGTTATTTAATAAATAAGTTTCAACACTAAAATGTAAACCCCAAGGACTAATTTCAATTTTGTTTACAGAGAAACATATTAAAAATAAAGCTTTGTTAAGTTATTAAATGAATAAAAATTTTCACACGCTCGGCCAAAAGAAAAACCGATGATGGCCGAATATGAACAAAATCGAAACGAAAGTGCGGTCGCTCTTCAAAAATATAGCTTTCAACGGTGCTCCCCATGAATTCATAACAAAAAAATTCACAAATTTTGTTTTCAGAAAATTTAATTCAGAAAACAGTTTTCAGATATAAAAGAAACTGACCGAACAATTCAGTAAACACTTTTCGGAAACAATAGAAGCAGACTGAAAAATTCAGAAACGCTGTATATTTTGTTTGTGTAATTTTGCGTACGAAATGTCAAAATCTGAATTTAAGAATTAAAGAAACTAGTGTAATTTTGATATACCTAGCTCGAAGCCAGTTTTTATTAGGGGATATTATGAGAAAGCAAGAATATATCAAAGTCTTTGAAGTGATAGCATTTATTTCATAGATCTTTCATCTCCTCAAGACTTTACCAAGGTTTGAACCAAGGCACATGGAGTTCCTAGGCCAGTATTCAGCCACTGGGCCACGCTAATCTCGTGAAAATCATTTCCGTTCTCATTATCCCTCTCTCCAAACAAGAGGGAAGTAGAAGTGGTGATCCCCGACATAAGCTATCAATTCTAATAGTTTGAAATCTTGTTGCTTTTTCATAAAATTCCCTAACTAAAACTGGCAACGATCTCAAAAAAATAAATAAATTCTTTTTTCACATAAGTTTACAATATTAATCAAACGCTGTTAGAAATCTTTATATTTTTATTGTATTTTCGATCTGGCACGCTCCCGGCTCACAATTGTTATAATTTTGTTTCTGTTAATGCCTGTTCGTTTTTCATTTTATTTATAAAATTAAATATGTGATATTGGAGCATAAACTCAGTTCGAATGGCGTTGTGAAAATCGATCACATTTTATTACGAACATTGAGCAGCATTAAATAGTTAGATATGCCTCCGTTGTTTGCCAATTATTTAATTTTGTTGTCTTATGAATTTTGACTTATTAATTTTAGGTTTTCTAAAACAGGGTTATGCCTAATATTTTCTGAAAAAATATGTTTATGAATTTTTATTTCCGGAATTTCCAACAGAAGCAGCTAGATCAAAACTAACTATAGTGAATGCTCGCGGTATTTCTGTCACTCTAAATTGAAGGATGTTGCCCCAAGAAGTCCCTTCAAACACATAAAATCGCGAAATAATTATTCGCCTTTCCCCTCATTATTTTGATTTTTGAAATTAATGCAGGTGCAGGTGTGGGCAATATCCGTAGCAAGAATTTTCAACCCTCTCCATTGGCTAAATTTGCCTATTTCCTGGTGGAGGAGCTCAATTTGCATTGGCTTGTATTCAGTCGCTCGATGAATTTGCATTTTTAGTCAGCTGTCATTTTCCCTTCCATTTTGGTCAGCCATTATCGGGAATGCTCATCAGAGCTTTGTATTTTAAAACTGTGGTTTTTCTGTCGATGCGTCAATAGCCTTCAATTTATTTAGCTATTCGAGAAAGTCTCTCTGCCCTCAGAAAACTATACTTTCTCGAGATGTATCTCATCCGCCATAGTTTTTTGCAATAAATTTGAGGTGTCTGATTATATTTCATTCGTCGTTCGTGATTCTTCGTCGTCCTCTTTTGTAAGAAGAAAAAGGCATACAGACTGTTGTATCACTCAGACACGCCCAATTTTGTTTCAAAGGCCTTTCTCTTATTTCCTCTGCGATTCTTGCCACCAGAACAGAAGAATCTTCACCTGATCTGTCACGCTTCTGCGTTGCCGTGACGGATGGATTTACGCCGCTGCTATTTTTGCCTTACACCTTCTCCTTTTCAGCTGCCTTGATATCAACTATCTACTCACGTTAACCTTATTGCCAAGGTACAGGCTTCTCAGAGGGCATTCCTCCCATTATTGCCCTATTTCCCTCGACGCTTGGTCACCGTTCAAATACCAGCCCGAACTAAGGGAGTGTAGGCTGTTGGTCAGTGCTAGCAGTTTTGAAATCACATTTCCACCCGTTGGAAAGATTTGATTAGTGATTCGACCCTTGCACCACGCAAGGTTTCGGCCTTCGCAAGGAGTCCATTATCCTCGTTTTACTTGCTTAACATTCTTCTATTCTGATTCGACTTTAGTTGTTATTCCACATTTTCAAACTATACCTTTTACTTGCATGCATATGTAAGTAGATTATTTTTTTTTCGCTTGACTAACAAAATCGCATAGAAATATCGAGTTTAATGAGCTGCAGCGTGATTAGGGCAATATTTATTTACTTATGTGTATATATATAGAAACATATTTATATTGTATGTATGTAGTATACGTAAGTGTATACGCGCTTATACTTGTGACCGTATATACATAAATATGTAAGTGTGTACAAGTTTTCAAAATAAATGCAGGGCCAGCAAAATATATTAGATTGGTTCGATTTTTGAAGACATTTTTTTTAGTGGCATGAGAGTGATTTTTTACTTCGCGTAACAAAGGTGGTGTCAATATTGCGTCATGAGGGTAATGGGAAGACGCTTATATGAGAAATACCAATGTGTGTGTACGTACATATGTACAATTTCGGTACTAGTTCAGGACCATTTGATGGCAAGTTCTGGACGGTTTCGCTACTATCAGTTGTTCTAGAATGGTTCGGCAATAAAACTACTACTACCACAACTGCTACCACAACTACTAATAACTACTACTATTTTTACTAATTTCTGCTACCACTTCTACTAATTTTACTGCTAATTACTACTCTTATTTTTACTAAATTCTCTACTATTTTTTCAAACACTCAACTATGTATACAAATTTCTACTAATTCTTCTACTAATTACTACTACTATTTTTTTGCTAATGTCTACTACAATTTTTTGTATTGCTACTACTACTATTTGTGCAAATTTCTAATACTATTTTTACTAGTGCTTCGACTAATTATAATTTTTAATTTTTTAAAATAACGGTTCTAAATGAGTTTTACGATGGAAACACGTTTAAGATACCGATTGCTCATAAACAAGAAACACGAAGATGTCTAGAGAATAGGCTAGTAGTGCCAAAGTTTTTGAACAACTGTACCAAAAATTCGCTTACAGTATTGCTCCCAACACTTTTTAGTGAACTCCCAATAAATTTAACAAATCTACCAAACACATCCAAAAGAAAATATTTAATTAAAAATCATATCAAAAGCTTATTGTAATAAATTTTCTAAGCAAATATATAATCGAATGTTTAAAATTATTTAATATGTATGAAATTATTTAAAATTATTTAGAATTCAAGATTGATTTAAATTGAAATGAAGTCGGAAAAATTATACTAATCTTCACATCTAGATATATAAGAATAAATGTTAATGTCAAATAGCTATATACCTGCAGATAAGCACTGTTGCTTCGCGGGTTGCATTTAAGTATTTTTAATCTTATTGTAATCGAATAACGAATAATAATAAATAATAAATAATAATAATAATACTACTATTACTTTTATTAATGCTACTACTGAGTGCTACAAACTACTTTCACTACTAAATACTATTAACCACTATCAGTACCACTACTACTCCCATATTTAAATCTCTATCTCTTTGTAGAATCGGCACTGAAGTTTTTCTTCTGGCCTCTTGGCAACAGCCCTAGCCGGAGTAATCCCGTGTGCAAATCTCCGAGAGCATTTCTGCTATTATGCTTACTAGACTTTTCTACACTGTCGAGTCAGAGTAAAACACTAGCTCCCTCGATTTGCGAACAACTTCAAGGCATATAGTACTTCCAACTTTTGCTCAGGAAATATTAGTTATTTTTTAAGTTTGATTTTTTTCTCAGAAAACACTCGTTATTTGTTCAGTTTTTTTTTTCTGGATTTAATTCTACTCTCTGAGCGATAAATACCACTCGCTTACAAGTAAAACCTTTTCAGCATTAAAAACTGATAAAAAATCAAATGGTGAATTTAAAAAAAAAATTGTGAAACGAAAGAAATAGAAGAAATTATGTAAAATATTTAAAATACTTTAACCGTAAGTAAAATGTACTACAGCTTTTCAATACATTGCCATCAATAGATTAAACGAAAAAAATTCTAATATTATATATTCCGAAGATGGGATAACTATATCGATTGTGTCGATAAATGCAGCGATAAAAAATAATATTGATCTATGTAACATAATGATATCAATTAGTTATATCGGTAATAATATCTATACTTAAATCGAAAATCACATCCATAACATTATTATATTCTAACGATAACGAAACGACGTGGATTTATATTATTCCCAGACCGAAAATCAAGTGCCATTTGGAGTCGGCGTAAAACATTAGGCCATTAAATTTTGTCTTTTCAACGTTTTTGTTTTTACGATGACTGGTTAGAGATTCGTTGTATTGTATTAATGAAATCTATATTTGTGAAACCACTGTTCCTATATACATATCTAGTTTTGAGTAACTGAAAACATTTGTTCTTCGAAAGAACTGTTACTATACAATATAATGAAAAAAAGTCGAAGAAAGTTTTGAGCAGCAAAAAAAGTTTTGCATTAAGGAAAACTCTTACCGAGCAGAGCTTTAGGTCTAAAAATACACGGCGTGATGTTCTATATAGAAATTTGAAAAGTAAAATATTACACAGAAATATTTTTAGAGAGAGGAATATTTTTTTTTATTAAAATATTTTGCGCTTCCTGGAATATTTTATGAAAGGAAATGGTATTTATATAATAATTTTAGGACTTTGTTAAATTTTTTCGGGATTTCGTAGTGAAAATGCAACTAACAAAACATTAAATAATTTTCGGTAACTAAAATTCCGAAGGAAAGAAAAAGCAAATTTTACTTTTTTTTACCTTTCTAACTATTTTGTATTGACAATAAACCAAAAATATGGCGTTATAAAAAGTTGTATATCAAAAGACATTTATAAATTATAAAAAAAAAGCTCAAATTTGAACAGCATTTACAATAATCTTGAAAAGGAAGAGGAAACAATATAAAAGCACAGGCTTTATAATATATATCAGGTGTTCTTCAAACGTAGAGCTTTGACCGCAAAGAAGAAATTTGTCAGTGTGGCTATAAAGCTATCACATTTTTGACAACAGCTCGTGTTTAGCCATCGAATGGGTGACGATTGAAGGGCAATAAGTTCTAAATGGTTGTCCGATTTTTATTCGAAATAAATTGACCAACACTAGTATTGATAAATGCTGAATAGACAACAGCTACTGAGATCTCAGAGACGTGCCACAGAGAGTTGTTGCGTACTTTTAAAAACATATTTGTGTCTGTGCTTTTATTCAAAATTTTCCGGTGCATTAAACCAACTGTTCGAAGTAATAACCCTAAGTTAACGTTCGTGGTGTTGGTATTGTGGGGGAAAAAAACACACAAAGATAAATTTACGCTTCACATAAAGTCAAATTTATTTATATATAGGATTATATGTACATATATGCTAATGCAGATTCACATTTTATTCTCGATTTCGCCTGTGCTAGTGAATGTTGTACAAAAAGGTCATTTTTACTACTAAATCTCAGGTATTTTTGGGTCACAAGGTCAAGGTAAGCCAATAATAAATCACAGGCCAAAGGACAAATTTCCATTAAAGGCCCTTGCCATCACTTAAAAGCGACTACCTTTTGAGCATTTTCTTCGTGTCGAATGTACAAACTACCTTAAACAAAATTTGTTTATATATTCCCGCAAATTTACTTACATATATAAAGTGTGGTTTGTCTTTATTTTTAATATATATATGTAGAAAAATACGATGTGTAATTTATGCACAACTCCTATCTAAAATATCAACTTAATTAAGATTCGATTAAAAAGCGCCATATTCAATTGAAATCTGCTCAGACGTAGATGATGAATATTAAAGAAAATAAACACTAGTTGCAAGTTGCAGCAGAGCCAGTGAATTGAAACTTTCAAACTTTGCAGAGAGAGAGAGAGTTAAGTTTGCAATTTTAATCAAGTATATAAAGCAAACATTTTTCAGTTATCTTCCGAGAATTGTATACCATTTCTGCAATGAATTTCGGGAAGCTCTGCAAAATTCTGTTTCGCGGCTATATATTTTTAATTTGTTGCACTTTAAAAGATTTTAATCTGAATGTTATCTTAATTAAACTTAATATTTCAATAAATGAGTGAATGAAAA
Organism: Anomoia purmunda; assembly: GCA_951828415.1. Classification (NCBI taxonomy): domain Eukaryota; kingdom Metazoa; phylum Arthropoda; class Insecta; order Diptera; family Tephritidae; genus Anomoia; species Anomoia purmunda. Next base: position 186,816,627 of record OX639993.1, on the reverse strand, counting down.
AAATAAAATTTCACTAATTAATTATTTCAAGTTTATGAATGTGTAGTAAACAGGGACCGTAATTGTTATGACTTTTTTCAAAAGAGTCAGTAAATAATTGTTATTTTTCCACCGATATATTTTCAGTCAAAAATAATATATCAGTAAAAAAATAACGGTTAATTGCTGACTTTTTTGTAAGAAGTCAAAAAATATAAATCATATAGGATTAGCATTCCTTGGCTAACAAGCATCACATTGGTATATACAAATGTTGAAAAAACAAATTTTTTCCAGCTAACTTTTTAAATTGAAATTTCGAAAATAACTATTATTTTCGATCCCTGGTAGTAAACGCTAAGAGCCAAATCTAGTGAATACGATGGATGTTCATGCCATTCGTACTTTTACAACATCAAGAAGCCCGTGATTTGTCTAAAAGACCCTTTTTCTCTTAACAGGGTCGGCCCCTTGTACAGGAATTGTTTGTGGAGGGTTTCAATTCTAAAAACGTTCGTCAGATTAATCCGTTTTTTTTATTACTTTCGATCTGTGCCAAGCAAAGTTCCTTGGAATGGAAATTTTTTGCAGTTATGAGGTGAATATAATTTGTTGACCTCACAGAGCTTGGGAAAAGTTTGGCAATCCATCGGAAAAATTTCGCAGCCAATTGAAAATTTTGAACAACAATCGGAAATGAGTCGGAAGGCACTTCCCAAACTCAATAGAAAGTCCAATAATATGGTGCCAGCGGTAAAAAATTAAAAAAGCTATTACAGACGAATAAGCATATAGTGAATCTCAAAATAAATCTGAAATCTGTGTTTAGTGCGTCCACTTGCATGCCTTCCTCCTCGATAATATTGATAGCAAAGTTAGTAAATATTGCTAGATTCGTAGAATCAGATCTATCCGGAAAGAACCCATGTTACTGTATAAGAATGCAATAACACAATAGGCCGGTAGTTATTGACTAAGTTTCCTTGCCCGGATTTGTAAATTGGAGATATTGAAACCCACTGCCACTCTTCCAGAACGAATAACCTTTAAAAAGATATGTGAAATATTATTGAAGGCGCTATATAGAGAGATGAAATAAAATTTTTCAAAAATAAGCTAGGCAGTATATCCCTTGGACAATATAAGGACAATGTAAGTTCTTTAACATCCCACTTACTTTATATGTTCCCGATATGTGGCAAAACCGATCAAGGTTTGTGATGTTATGGAAGGGAAGTCGTCAAAATGCTCCTATGTGTCTTCGACTCATTTTCTTTTATACCATTTTACTTAATGTAAAAGCACAAGTTCGTTCTTCGCAACAATGCAATGCTTTTAAAGTAAAAGAATTTAAAATTTGTGGTAAAATCTTCGCTTCAGCATGGAAGCAAAAGCTCATTAAACACAATTGTTTTGTATTTATTTGTTTACATGTACAATCAAATTTTTTATATTTCGACTGAAATATTCGAGAAAACATTTGGAGTCCTGCATGAGTGAATGGGGAGTCTTATTTTGGAGCATGTACGCTCATAATGAGCTCACTTAAGTGTCAAAACTTAATGTGTTCCTCTTATATCATATCTTAAATCCATACACCAGATGAGCCCTAGAGTCATGCTCTTGGCTCTTTTGTGGCTCATATTTGTCTCAAAAATAACTGCCATTCGATCCCCAAATTTAAAATTTGTTCGTACAAAACACATAAATAGAACAGAGACCAAATATCGGCTTTAGGATCAACAAACGTCTAACTTAACCTAACCGTTTTGATGTATATCAAAAAGAACTAAGCTTCAGAAATAAAACAATATAAATTAAAACAATAAAACATAACTTTTTAACTAAATTTTCCAAAAAAATCTTTGAAAAAATGTTTTTCGATATTCATATTTCCTACATAGTAGGACTCTTGACGAAATTATAAATTATGAGTGCTCCAAATATCCTTAGAGGGATATTCCTTTTTTAAAATGCTAGCAAACCTGAAAATTTCTGAACCTCGCTCTCAACGGTTGTACCAAGGCGAATTTATAGAACGTGATGGCACAAGAGCAGCTGATTTGATTTTTTTTATTCACCTACATGTGTTTTGTTTTTGCTTTTGCGTATGAGCTTGCAAAAGCCGTAAAAGCAAAAACAAAATGTATTTAAATTTTGACAACTCTTACGCAGAAACAAAAACAAAATACATAGGAATTTTGTAGTTGTATTTATAACACCACCTTGTATGGATTCGCCTTGGGTTGTACCTTAAAAAATTTTTTATCATGGCTTCAAGTAAATTTCGATTTCCATTCATACTTTATTTTTTAACTCATCGCGGATTTTTTTCTTATTTTCCAATAACAAGTAAGTAAAGTTTCTAGGACCATGTTATATTACAAGACAACATGACAGTTATTATTTCTTGTTGTTTTGTTTTTCACTAAAGCATATTTCATTTTTGAATACAAGCGTTTCACTTAGTAAGCCTCATAAACCACTTCGTAACGGTTGATGCGAATCGTTTTGCATTTAGAACTCATTTGTTCATCGTATGTCTATCTTAAAAGCTCTTCTTTGTTTTTCACCATTGTTGGAAGACTGTTTGAAGGTATTCCAAACTGCGCGGCAATTTTTTTTACGCTTCAACATTTTGCTTACTATCAACTCATACATCAATTGCAAACTGAGAACTGATGCAAAAATTGCTACTGATGACAATTAGTTTATTGATTTTTATTATCAAATTTTTAATTCGGGACTTCACCAAAACATAACTTTGCTTTTTTTTTTGGGTTGCATACTGTTCAGTTATAGTCGTGTTTTGGTTGTGTATTTGAAAAGTTGTGCAAAATTCCAAATAATCGGAAGAAATTAACGCGTGATCAAAAAATTTGCATATTGGCATTAGATGAAGAAAAGTTATCTTCTCGACAAATAGCAGCTATAGCTGGTAGTAGCCATTCAACTATTGTTCGTCTTTTACAAAAAAAAAGATAATAGTGACAGCTTAGAGATGTGGGTTTATATGGAAGACGGCCTCACAAAAAATCAATATTAACACACAAATTGAAGACTGCACGAATTTCTTGGGCTAAAAAGTACTAAAATTGGGATCAAAATGATTGGCAACAGATTGTGAGGTCCGACATGAAAGCAAATTTAATTTGCTAAGCTTACAAAATTTGCTTTACGTGTGCCATTCAGGAGTTGAGAGGTTCCAGGATAATTGTGTAGTAAAGAAAGTTAAGTTTTCTCAAAGTCAAATGATTTGGGGCTGTTTTTCATACTATGTTTTGGAGCTTCTACACCTTGTTGATGGAATAATGAATTCCTAAAAATATGCGACAGTAGTTAACAATTTTTTAGTACCCGCAATTGAAGAGCATTATTCTTATACGGATCGCCTAATCTTCCAGGATGACTCAGCGCCATGTCATCGTGCAAAATGGGTAAGTTTTGATTGGAAACAAATCTTGTATAAAACATCTACACAATATTGGTGTATGTGATCCTATTCAGCTCTAATTTTTATTTTTAGTTGGCCAATACATTTAACGATCTAGGGATGCATCGCTTGGATTGGCCTGGAAACTCGCCAGACTCTTAAACCCTAATGAGCACTTATGTCAAATAATGAAGTGTGAAGCTGCCAAACAATAGCCAACAAATAAAAGTCAATTGATAAAGATTTTAGAACTGGTTTGGTATGGTCCGGTTATAAGGAAATCAATTGAGGTCCTAGTAAATTCCATGCCTTCAAGAATTAAGGCAGAGGAACGATTCGTTATTAGGGAAGCCTATTGTGAAGTCTATATTTCTACCACTGTTAGTGGTGAAAATGATTTAGTCGCTTTAAGTTAACATCACACTGTTTTCTTTTAATTAATCATGAATATCATCGAATGTTCATTTTTGATATTTTTTTTTAAATTAATTTGCTATTCCTTATATAAACCATTTTCGAGAAAAACTTTTGTGGATAACTAATTTACACTATGTTGCCAAACAAATAAAAATAATCCTAATATTCTAACTTTATAAACAAATTGCTCATGTGATCTTATCTCAATTATATTCGGTGGTGCGTTTTTATTGACCGCAAGTGTATATGGAGATTGAAAACTATGAAAATCGAGTTATGGGCATAGAAAAAGTCGTAGCTTAGAAAAATTTGCTATAAGGGAATTCGTTATTACAAAGAGAGCAAAACATCCTGAAAATTTAAGGAAATTGATTGATTGAAGAAAACTTCGTTGTACAGAAGTTCGTAATAGTGAAGTTCGACTGTACCTCGAAGTATAATATTATCTTATTCTTTTTTTTTTTAATTTATAATTAAAATTTAATACAACATTAATTCATTCATTGTTGTTTTAATAACGTATTGTTGTTGTTTAACTTATCAAGCAACTGACCTGCAAGCTTTAAAACTAATGTTATTTATTTTATTAATGTCTTTCGCTTAACGTCTATTTATTTTATTATTCTAAAAGAATTGAAACTAGTAACTAAGGGTAAGTATTTTATATATGTATATATGTATTTGTTGTTTTTTTATTTTTTGAGCTTTGGTTTCTCCAACTCTGCAGCAACGTAGCTGTCACATTTTTCCTGTAGTAAAAATGTCCAGAATGATATTTTGCAATTTTTTTTTAAATTAATATTTATAAATAAAAAAAATATGAAAGAAAAATCTCATTATAGACTATGGCAAAATAGTAGAGCGCTGTAAAAATTTCATGCGATTTGAGCGAATAGATTACGAAATATAGTGAAATGAGAAAAAAATGTCAAGGAATTGTTCATGTCAATAACGAGCACAATAAATGTTTTTTTTTCGAAATTATTTTTTAGGAATCAATTTTAATGCTCACGAGCTACACATAAACCATATTTAACAAAACCGCGGCATTTTTAATAACCGGTTTTACGAATTCTAACTTCATAGTAAGAGATATCTCACCATAGAACTTTGCTACCCTTTGGCACAGCCTCTTTTCGAACACTTTATCAAAGTTTATAAATTTACAGTTATTCGCTTTTGAATATTATTATCTCAGTTGTGATAAACATACATACATACTCTACTATGTAGCTATAATACAAATATTTTATTATGCGTCCTATTTCAATTCCTTGAAGTCGCTTTCATCTCAAGCCTATTCAGCACTTCTGCGAAATGTCCATAAACCACTACAGTTGAAGCACTCAACTTACATACATAGATGCTCATTATATTTACATTTCATTTACTGTTTGCTATCAATTAACATTGAGTGTCTACTTCCGCCTTGCAAATACTCGCAAAAAACGGATGCCGCTACATTAGAGACTTAAATACTTTATTCACTTACCTGCACGGCAATCGGAAGATGTCGAATAGACGACGACAGTAGTCAACTAGCTACACAACACTTGAAGCTCAAATACAATTTTTTTTCTTTCGATTTTCTAGCTGCAATGAGTTTTGAAAATACAGCTGATTTCCGCTTCCGCCACCAAGCAACAGAACTTTATGATTCGTTCGCTTGGTTGGCTCAATAAGTTGCCTCAGATGCTTACTGCCAAATCGGATACAATTTCCGCGCGCACAAAAAAATGATAGTCAAACAAAAATAAGCCAACACACTAATACATGCATACATACACACTCGTGCGCTCACCATTGGCTGTTGTTGGGAATCTATGAAGTGTGTTAGAGAAATTGCAGCACTTCGTCGTTGCCGTTGCAGTCGTAATTGTGTGCAGGCGGCGCACAGTGGCGCGTTATCAAAAAAAGTTAGCGTACCCCACTTTTAGTAAATTCGTTAAAATACCTTCATTTAATATCGAAAGAAGAAATCTGAAGTGTGGTGAAAATTTGACGAGTGTGTAGGCAGAAATTTTTAAAGTGCCCCGATTTTAATGAAATTGATATATAGCTTTTTATTATCACAGAAATTCAAAATGTGATAATACTCTGCGATTTTGAAGAAATTTTAAATTTACCTTATTCGGCATAGGAATTAATATTATTCATAGATTACTCTCTCTCTCTCTCTCTGGTTCCCAAAATACTATGAATTAATCGATGAGTTAAAGAGAGTTAAACTATTCGACGCCAACTTCACATTAAAATCAATTCGTACTGGAACTGGTTCTGCAAAAAAAAAACATAATAACGGGTGATATTGCAGACATCTCCAGCTGCAACTTTTAAAGGTAATCTACCTGCTTGCTAAAAGAATTGGGAGTTTAGTTAGTGTCTATAAAAATCTTAACCTTGTCTTACGTTAGCTTTCCATTTAAATAACAGTACATTAGAAATGCTTGTGAGCAAAACAAATAAAAACAAACAAAAAATATTATATACAAAAACAACATAAATCAGATTTGTCTCTTTAATCCGTGATATGCCAATTTTGAAACACGCTTGAGAGTACCGAAAACAAACTTTTGTTTATATTGATTGAAAGATTTACTTTTCGATCAATAGAGGTTCAAAAAAAAAACACCAACATAAACCAATCTCCCTTACAAACCAAATATTAAAAATGCTATGAAAGGCGTACCAATTATTATATGATTGCGAAATTTCGTCCACAGGTTATTAGTAATATTTATTATAAGCTGGCTCATCAGAAAAGAATAGCTTGGTTTTCTTAAAGCCTAGTACTTTGCTCCCGTTTGACTTGAAATGAGCTGTCAAAACCCATACAAAAGGGTTTACCGTGAAATATGCATAAAATTCCAAAACATTTCCACGACACAGTTTTACTCTGTTCACGCTGTTAAAATTCTCACAAAATTTTGGCAACATGATGCCAGCAACATTTGTAGACAGTTTTTAAAATACATACTTCATTCAAAATTGCGTGAAAAGCGACAATTCGACGATTCATTTAAGAAATGGTTTTTGTACTATTGGTTTACATTTGCTTGCAGTTGTGTCGATAATTTTGGTTGCTAGCAACATTTCTTGCCAAATCAAAATTATATTGCTGGCAAAATACCCTGTATGTGAAGTTAGTACTAGCCTTAAGAATACAAATTATGAAATTCGCGAAAAAGGGCTTTATATATTACAGTTGAGATTTATGATAGGAACTGTAAAGTATTAGGTTTTAATTTTGGGAAAAACGTCAAATGCAACAAAACTGGGCAATTTTGAACCCGCGTAAATAAAATGTAAAAAATTGTATAGAAAACCTTTTGTACAAATAGGGCAACTTTACGCATAAATTTTGACGCACAAATTGCTTAGTTGCTATGCAACCCTCAATCATCTTTTCCGAAAGGACTAGTGTAAAACTTATTTAAACTTCATCCGAAACTTATTTCCATGAACGAATCCGTTCCATATGGGTCAAATTGACCCAAATTATTTTTGCGACTTTGTGTCTCACTTTTTTAGAGGTAAATCATTGCAATAAGTAAATATTAAACCTTATTCATTGTTTTTTTTAAGTGTTTATTAAAGTTTGTTTGGTCAAAAATGCACTTAAAAAACAGTGAAGAAATGGAAAAAAATAATAAGAAATAAATGATATCTAATTAACGCATTTATCACAACGAATACTGTGCTTATCAAGTTTGCACATATAACACCGACCTCGTTCTTTTGTTTTTGTATCTGGTGTTTGTGTCAAACGAAACGAAGTTGAACGATAGATTCACCATTAGAGCGATAAACACCAGCTAGCAAAAGCACACCATAATATCCTTGCATTTTTATAGTATCATAATTATCTCATTCATACTTAAACAGACGTACTCCTTGCGAATTCGTCATGCCCAATACAGTTTCGATTAATTAGATGAACAATAAAAATTATGACAAATGATCAGCAATCTTTGGCAAAAGCAATTTTATGTGTGGAAAAATAAATTAAAAACAAAAACAATTAACCGCAAGAAATTTACTTGATTGCGAATCCAGAGCACGAGAAACACCTGGATTAGCAACAGGCAATGGGTCTTTCGAATATTCTATTGTTTTGTCTTTCGATAAACACAAAACGCAAAAATAATCATCATCATCGTCTGTATTAAATGAATCTGAATCATCAATTGGATGTTGGTCGAAAAGTAAGAAATCCATTATTTTCCGAGAGAAGAAACCAAAGTGGCATGAATGCTAAAGGTAAAACCCCTACAAACGCAATAATCGCAAACAAAAATGCACTGGGTCAATATGACGTTCATTTGCGAATGAAGTACTTTTTTTCTTATAGCGTTAGGGACAAGCATGACTTCATCAAACACACTACGCAAAGTTGTCCAATGGGCAAAACATGAAACTTCCGCATTTAGATGAGTATTATTAATGTTTTCTTAGTCCTCTGAGAGAGTTCAAAGCCATTGGGAAGGTGTAGCAGACCAATAGGCGAGAAAAAGTAAATGGGAAAACTTTTAGCTTGTTTCAGAAGAATTATACATAGAAGGCATTAAAAATAGGATGAAGATTTTTTATAGTTCTTATTATTATTTATTTATTTTCCTCATAACACTCATTTACAGTATTTAGAGTAGGACTATCCAAACAATGTTAATTTTGGTTTTATTTTAGGTAGTAAATTGAAATATTTATTTATTTATTTATTTATTTATTTATTAGTAATTTGATCAGTTACAAATTACAAAAGTAGTCTAGTGCTAAAAATACTTACAGACTACGTAGAGATAACAATATACAAATTGATTTATTATAATTAAGCATGAGCAATTAAAGATTTAAAAACATGCTTAGAAACTGAAAAGTCGATTTCTAAAGAATTTGAGTGTAGATTAAATTCCGTTGATGTTCGAAAGATGGGAGCGTTAGAAGCATACAGGGTCCGAGAAAATCCCGTATAAAACGTGTCACTATTTCTAAGCGGCCTGCTTGGAACATGGAACGGAATAATCTCGAGGAGAGCTGGTGCATCGATTGAACCGCTAATAACGTCGAAGACAAAAGACATTGACAGTAACGTTCTTCTGCATTCCAGAGTTTGAAGGTTGATGAGTGCACATCTGGCCTCGTAGGAAGGAATCGGATCGGAGAAATTCAATGAACGTAACGCAAACCGAACAAAGCTTTTTTGCACACGTTCGAGCCTCTTGATATGACACTCATGATAGGGTCGCCAAATGAAGCAAGCATATTCCAACTTGGAGCGAACAAGTGAGGTGAACAATATCTTAAGAGTATAAGGATCCGTAAAGTCCGTGCTAAAACGGCGGATAAAAGCTAAGATAGAGTAAGCCTTTGCAATTGTAGAGTTTAAATGAGTCGTGAACGAAAATTTTGAGTCAAAGACTACCCCTAAATCCTTCACTTCCGTAAGAGTCGCGAGACGAGACCCACTTATGGCATAAAATGTGAAAATGGAATAGCGTGATTTTGAAAACATTACGTGAAAGCATTTACTAACATTTAGCGGCAGATTATTTGTGTTACACCAGACTGCTAAATTGTTCAAGTCGGATTGTATCTTAACTGAATCTGCGGGGCTAGAAATGGTAGAGAAAATCTTTAAATCATCAGCGTATAGCAAAAAGTTAGAGTGTTGGAAACATGCCGAAATGTCATTTATGAAAATTACAAATAATAATGGTCCAAGAATGCTACCTTGTGGCACGCCAGAGATTTGAAAGCGCCTTATCTATCACAACTATACAGTTCCGTTGGTCAAGATACGATCTAAGCCAAGATAGAAATATTCAATGGAACCCCACATTGGCCAATTTTGAGATCAATATTGAATGGCTGATTTTGTCAAAAGCCTTGGAAAAATCAGTATATATAGCATCGACTTGAAGGCGATTGTTGAAAGCTGAATGGCAGAATTCAGAGAAAATCGAGAGATTAGTCACAGTCGATCTTCCAGTCACAAAACCGTGTTGATTATCCAAGATTAGACGCCTAACAGCAGAATACATTTTTTGTTTGACAATATACTCAATGAGTTTAGAAATAGTAGACAGCTTAGCAATGGGCCTATAGTTGGCAACGTTATTTTTGTTACCGTTTTTGAAAATAGGGCTAATGAAGGTTACCTTCCATGCAGCTAAAAACTCACCGCACGCTAGAGATTTGTTGAAAATTAGAAGCAGTGGGGTAGCCAACGCCAAGCATTTTTTAAGAAGATATGACGATAAGCCGTCAATATCAGTCTGGGTAGATAGTTTTAAATTCTGAATTCCATTTACAACATCGTCTAGCGATAGAGTGAGGGCGCCAAAATTGATAGGATTGTCAACCATTGAGGGGAAACCCGTTGGGAGATCAGTCTGGGCCACGAAGTTGGAGCGGAAGAAGGTCTGCAAATAAATTAGCCGCCTCTGAAGGTGAAGAAGCTCGCTCTGTATTGTAGAAGACAGATGAAGGAATAGACGAGCAAAGTTTTTTTGCCTTAACATAGTTCCAGAATGCCTTAGGGTTTACTTTGATGCCAGATTCATAGTTGCTGACAAAGGACCTGTGGAGCTTCTTTCCCAAAGCTTTGAATTTATTGGAATAAAATAGATACCTGCGTTTATAAACAAATAGCTTGGTAAATTTGAATTTTTTGAAATATTTGTTCCTCAAATTCTTTAGTCGCTTTAGTCTTTTAGTATACCATGGAATTTTATAACAACTCTTTTTTTCGCGGTATGTTATTAATACAAATTTGGTTTACGGTATTTTTAAAGACTTCGAAACACTCGGTTAGATCATAACCCAGAAAAAGAGCTTCCCAGTCAATCAATGAGACCTCCTGAAAAACCAAATCAAGATTGCCACGTCTAAAAGAAAAACTAGGAGCCTCATTATCCGCACTGATACTCTCAAATAAGTAAAACTCCACAACAAGCGTAAGCGGTATGTGGTGCATACCAGATCTAGAAAGTGGATCGAGACATTCAGTCAACGTACAATTAATATTATCACTAATGAATACAAGATCAAGCGTTCTAGATAACTGATTCGAGAAGCTATTTATCTGGGATAGATTAAACAGTATTTGTAAAACTTTAGAACTCTTATTTAAATGGCTAATGAATGAATTACTCACTAAACATTTTTCAAACACACCCTTCATTGTGTATTTTTTTCGCCTATGGACCACTGTGCGGCACGTTGCAATCAGACGATGCAGAACGATGAAGAAAGCAAAATACTTGAGCACTACATACACATAACACAATTGATGACTTTTTAATGGCGAAAGAATACAGTCTAATTCGATTGAAGTGGAAATTGAAAATTAATTGCAGTCAATTTATGTGTTCACGAAATTCGTTTAATACAAAAGTACATATGTACATACATAAATATGTAGAGTGACTAGAATGCATATTTGTTAGATAAACAATTAGTTATGGTTAGTTATAATTGAACAATGAAAGCTTAATTAATAAGTTTTTCATTTGTTTATGCCTTCCATTGCGTGAATTGTTGAAGAATTTTGATTTTATTCTTAACAGCTAGACAATGATAACTAACTTTAATACCCTACAGGGAACGGAAGCATTTGATCATATCTGAAGTAAGTTAGAAGTGTTGTTAAGATATTGAAACTGTTCCACTTCATTTTCTTTTAACACACAAAGCCATTGGCATGGAACATTCCCTCTCGCTGGCTAGAGAAACTCTAGTGAAATGTTCAACAATGCTGTTTAGAAAACGCCTATGAAACGCGCCCGTCAATAATAGCAAACGCTACCAATTTATTCCTAACGGGTATATTCTGCAAGTTACCATAAAATGTAACCACTTCTAGTCAACGCAATTCAGACACAAATGGTAACGCTGTCAACAGTTCGGCATAACGCCGAACCCGGTTGGTTTTTTCAAATCAAACTTGACAGGAGACGACGGAAAATCTTTGCAATATATTGTTATATTATTTTCGATTTTAAAATTCGAAATTGTTCTGCATTCACTAACCCGTACACCATAAAAACCCGTATATTATGCTTTGTTTAGATCGAGGGTAGAGAATGTCGCTGTTCTCTGGAGATCATATCAAATATGTAGGTGTCTCTAATCGGAAAGTTTTTTTTACGATTTCCGCTCTTTAAACTTTTCAGAACCCTCACCCTTGTTGATGCTGGGACTATTCCTTCTAGGTAAAATTTAGTTTAATATTCCATTCAAGAACCTTCGACAATTTGAATCCTTCAAAATTGGTTTCTCGAAAACTAATTGTGGTACGAATGTTTCTATTTCTAGGGCATGTGCTGAGTTAAATTCGTTTTTCAGTTCTTCAGGTGCTGATTTTACGTGGCCTGATTACCATCTTAATCAACTATCTCATATCTTTTTTATCTTAGTTATTAGTAGGGTACAATAGTTTAATATATAGTCTGTAAGAAATTGTTAATTCAATGAGTATACAAATAAATAAATAAATAAGTATACATCCTCTGTTTGGTCGCCCCTACCATGTTTTAATGGTTGTTACTTCCCAAATACAAGTGTTGAATGTTGTTACATTAAAAACTCAAATAATTTTGTAGTTCATTTTTGTAGTGCGACATCTAATCAAAAGGTTACTCATTGCTGCCTTGAAGTTTGAAGTGTGAATTGCATCAATTATTGTTGTTTGGGGAATGATGATAAAGTGACAGTCCTCGGCCGGATATGAATCCAGGTCGTTATTGTACATAAAACCGACTGTCGAGCGAAAGAATATGAATAACTTTAATTTGTTCAAACTGGCTGTTTTTTTTTTAAACTCCCTCTTTGCAATAACCCCACGAAAAAACTCTGGCGCAGTAAGGTCAGCAGACCTTGGGGGCGGAAAGTGGAGCTGCAGCGCTGAAATTCTGTCATAACAGTGCTAGCTATCTGAGAAGTTGCAACATCTTGCTGAAGCCCCATCGATTTAAAAGGAATTCTCTTTCGACGTACTTCGGGAAAAACAAAATTCTTTCAACATCTTTCCATAGCGGTCTCCATTGACCGTAACATTAACGTTACTTTCTTCAAGAGGTAAGACCCAATAATGCACCACACTGTAATGGGAAGTGGATACTCATGGAGTATCTATGGATTAGAGTCCCTCTGTTTTCAAAAATTGTATTTGTTAACATTGCCGTTAAGATCAAAATGAGCCTCGTCAGACATAAACTACTGCTACTCAACATCGTCCTCGCCTTCCACCACTTGAATGAACTTCTGGCAAAATTCCAAGCGAATCGGCAAGTCTGCAGTCTTCAGTATGTTTGTTAGTTGAACTTTATATGGGACTAAGTTGACGCTAAAGTCAAGCATGCATGGCTCCTCTCAGTGGTATCATAGCGGGCTTTGTTGACCTACGTGTGTCTCCGTGGTCCAAACTAACTTAACCTTACCTAATAAAGTTTATTCGATTTGAACTAAACAGAGCCATAAATAAATATATATATATGTATATATATAATATAGATTGAAAATCTCGACAACAGAACCATCTAGTGGATTTTTTACCTACTTCCAATACTTTTGCAGCATCTACATATATCATCTTTGTCGGATTATAATGGCATTACTAAGCGCACCTGCAGCATGCATTTCTAATATCATTAATATCGGACCAAAAATACGGAATTTTCTATTACATCGCCATCCAGTGGATTTTGCATAGAAGTGCTTCTCATCGCACCTTCATTATCTGTTTCTAACTTCATCAAAATCGGATCAAAAACGGAGATTTGTTGAATAATTCGAATCAGGAGGCTGCTGTAGCTGATATCAGTATTGGATGAAAAGAGGGCTTTTCTGAAGATCTCGATTCCCTAGCGCTGATCTATTTTCACTAAAACTATTTCTCGTCGCACCCCCATATGCGTTTTTAATTTCATCAAAATCGGATCATAAATAAGGATTTTCTGAATAGCTCGCCTGTAGCGCCATCTAGCGCATATATCTTTCTAATACCATCACGACAAATACGAAGTTTCTGAATATCCCGTCTCATGCGCCACCTAACGGATTAAAATATAGCCTATATACGAGCCACGTGACTAAGAAATATACTATCAAAATTTGGTTAAAATCGGAAATTGAAACAGTAGACGCTTCTTTGAACTGAGATGGTAACTTAAGACTTTCAGCGACTTCAAGAGAACAAAACGGCAAATAATTATGCGATAGCTTCACACTTGGATTATCTTTGCTTTGACGATGGCAATATGTTGTTTCTATGTAATAGAGTTTTTTAATGAAGTTTATCCAAATTTTAATAAAAATATCGGCATTACAGTGTGATAATAAAAGTTTTCCAGATATTTACTCAATTCTAAATATAGAGAGCTAAATTCACTTCATATTCATCTTTGTTGATTAATTGGATGTATTCCCATTTCTTCTTTAATAATAAGTAGTATTAAAACACGAAAAAGAAAGCAGCAAAGCTAAACGAGCTCTTACATGATATAGCATTACTTCTCGCTTGAACTATTTCGGCTGCGAGCTTCAAATCGCTTATAGCAAACGCTCTGGCATCAATCTAAATAAAGGAAGACTTCAGTTGGAACTAGAAACATATGGCTGGGGCTTTGCCAAGTTCGGTCAAAATCCTTCAAAACACAGAAAGAAAAACAATTAGTTATGGAGTTTTATTGTTTTTTTTTGCGAGTTACAAAATCGTAAAATGTGTGTACACATAAAAATTTTCATTAAAGCTTATCTTTATATTTGGTTGAAAAACTTATTTTTAGTAATTTTATTTGTATTAGTATCTGTGTTTAATTTTTTGGTTTCTTTATTTTATTTATTTTTTTTTTATTCGAAATCAGGCACACTTTGTGATTTTTATTTATCCCAGTAATAACACATACATACATATGTACATACATATAATACAATATTATTATCAAAAAAAAGTTTTTACACCAAACTTCGCTAATTTTTCTAAAACTTTTTGCTATCTGATTGGTGCACGAGTTAATTTCCTATTGAATTTCTAATTCAATGATTTCAGACGATATTCAGAATTTTAGTATTTTTCGTGCGGCAACGAAAAGGTCTGCGGAAATTTTAGAAGTCGAAGACAGTCTTGCTAACGTGGTTAATTTTATTTTTGAAGGCAAATCCTAATTTTTTACTGAACACTATTGAATAGAAATTTGCGATGGCTAACAGCTTTTCTTTTAGCAAAAAAGGAAAAAGTAAAACTACGGGGATCACATTGCACCTTTTTATTACAAGTAAAAAAAAACTTGTAGAACTACCGCCTTGATGTCTAAATAAATTTTGTTTCTTTTAAAAATTTAAACATTTTTTTTTTGTTTTCGGGAGGCATTATAAAGATATTACTAATACTTTACTTATTGCTCGTACTCTTTATAGAAGTTGAATTAGAGGGATGGAACAGCTTTTTAAAATAAACAATACTACCTCAGGCTTCAAAGCGGCAACTCTTCAAGTTTTTGTACTTAACTTTTAAAATAAATTTGTTCAGTAAAAATGATCTGTACGATCCTCCACTTCCGAAGGTTACATTCTTCCAAAATTGCTGCTGTACAGTGTTATTATATTTCCGCAAGTGCTGAAAAAATGAGAAACTTCAAATATGATATTTTACTGACTATCCAATAAATATAAATGTATTATTGAAACCCATTTCAGTTGGGGTAATATGTACAAAAAATATTCCACGTATAGATCAACTTTCGAATGCGGGAAAAAAACTTACTAGTGCGAGCTCAAAAGTTTGTTACAATATGCAAATATAGTAAAAATATTAAAAAATTAGAAAACTTGACATCAATATATATAAACCCTTATAAAAATTGCTTATGAAATAGAAATCAAATCTTTTTCTAATGGATACTGAAAAATCTGGCATATTGGTATAACTCTGTGGACATTTGACAAGGAACATTCTTATTTCTTTTTGTTTTTCTGTTTTTCCTTTAGTGAGAAAAGCTGACGTATATTGGAATGATTTTTCCTCATTCCTTGTCAAGTTTGGTTTGAAGGCAAACCAGTTTCGGCACTGTGACATCTTCAGTGTAATTTTTCGAACGAATGACTTATTCTTATCAAGCTCTAAATTGGAATGATCTTAATAAAATTTCCAACAAAAGGTTATTGAAGAAGTCATCTTCATATTAGGTGGTTAAAAATATATACATAAATTATCTATGAACAATTAAAATGTTTGTATATATGTATATATAAATATCGTTCGAAGCAAATCCTGGTGAAATAAAAGGGGGATTCACCAAACGAAATTTCACGGAGCCAAATAAAAGTCATGTACACCTACCTACCCTTGAGTAAATTGTATAGAATTTGGATTTTGAAGTGACGAGTTTTAATAATATTGATTTAAAATGTTTTCAGAAAATTTTGAAGATATAATTTAGCAACACAATATTTCTCGAAGCTTAATCGGGTGTTAGACTGATAGAATTTTCGATAGGGATAGCTGTCACTTGACAGCTGGTAAATGACATTTCGTTTTGACATTTCTGTTCAGTAAGCATTGACAAATCATCATGGAAAGAATGGCGCCGCAACAACGTTTACAAATTGTGGAAATTTGCTGTAAAAATCAGTGTTCTGTTCACCAAACTTATAGAGCACTTCGTGAATTTTATGGCCCACACAATTGAGCATCAGAGCAGCTTATTCGTCGAACTGTTGATCAATCAAGAACAGCATTTACTCTACTCGATGAAAAACCAACAACAAGACAAAGAACTGTACGTACAGAAAAAAAGATTGGTGCTGTAAATGATAGTGTTGGAGAAGATCGCCGCCATGCTCAAGTCCATCACAATAAGGAAAATTTTGCGCAAAGAAATTTGGACTGATGGCATCCGATTTACCAAAGCTAGTCGTGGCGGACATATGCCAGAAATCGTTTTAAATATTAAATGTCATGAAAATATCTTTCAAATAAAAAACAAATTTGGCATCATACTTAATTTTTTATGTGTTTTATTTCAATTTAAAGTTTTAACAGTCTAAAAAAAAATACCCTTTACCAGTTTCATGTGCCTAATATAGTAATCCCATAGGTATTTGTGTGAAAAATAAAAGTAGTATTTAAAACAAAATAAAAAAATAAAGATACCAATATTTTTCAATATTTATTAAATAGCTGTCAACAATTTTATTCCGTTATGGATTTGTAACCCTTCAAATTTTGAGCAAAACATAGAAAACATTAACTATCGACAACTTTCTTTCATTATTACTTTTTAAGTAGCAATGCAAATCCAAATTTCAAACTTTATGCAAAATTCAAATACTTGAATCAGAAACTTTCCTCCATATATCGAATGCTCGAAATTTGTATTGTATGCTAAAAAAAAAGTGATAATGATTAAATTTATCTAAAATCATCAACAAAAAAATTACAAAAATCAACGCTAATATTAAATCACTAGAAACTTGCACTTTATTATATTGAAATTGAATTGGCTACAAAACTGCATATTCAGGGAATTTCCGCTTTCTATAATTTTTTTTTTATTTATGTTTTTGGGAACCCTTATACTTACATATATAGGGTGAGTGTGGTAAGTGTACGATTTCCATTTGATACTGATGCATCGTGTTTTGTTAAAATATTTTAATTTCATTCATTGTGTATACATATTATGTACATATATGGATGGGGTAAGTAAAACCAAAAATTTTAGACAAGCTTATTCTAAAAGCGATCACCTCTCGGCAGGCAATGGCAAACCTCTGCCATGAAAAAAAACTTCTCACAAAAAGTATCACTTATTCGGAGTGGGATTAAAATCGTAGGGCCGTCTGTTTGTGATACGACATCAAGACATACACAACCGTTAGGTGAATAAAATTATGAATTATAGAAAATCGTTTCAAATATCACATTGTGGTAAATCTCGCCACTTGCTTTTTTTATTTTACAATAACAAAACTTACATTTAGTTCGGTAATAGCTCATTTTTTTCATAACTACATATGTGGGGAGGTGGAGCAAAGCCCTAACACACTGGTCCATTAGCGATTAGACATTAAACTCCGAAAATATCAACTATGAAAATTGACTTAGTTGTATTCAGTAATTCTGCATTCAGTTTTTCGTTATGAACTTTTCTTATCCAAAAATTTTTCTTGTCGAAAGCAGCTACTACCCCTGAGCTCACATATTATTAGCATTTTCGCAGGTATCCTTGAAACAAACTATTCTGAGATTTCCCACTGAAAATCGTGTGACGGTTAAGAGTATGAAAGCCGTAAAATTTTGAGATTTCTTATGCAAGACAACAAATACGATAACCACCGAATAACATTACGCATTTCGGCAACGGCGGTCGAGCAGTTTTTGTTTGTTTGTTATTTTTGAGACGATTTTGAAATTTTAATATTACATATGTATGTGCATGTGTGTGTATTTAGATTCGCACTGCAATTTTATACTTATTTGTTTTCGCAACATCTTCTTAGATTAGATATAATGCAAGCTATTTAGATTTTTCGTATTTATCTGAATTTGTGTAACTATTTAAAAAACAAATTTTTCATATAAAATTTGTATTGTAATATTATTACCATTTACTCCAACTGAAGAATAAGCTTTGCGCGTTGAAATCGATTGCACCTGTTTTGCTCTAAACTATTCAAAGATTTTGTTAGCCACAATTTTTAAACTTGTCTTGTAAATACTTAAATTTTATTGTCTTTTTAAATTTTTTTTTTGTTTTTTTTTATTCTTGAGTTAAATTATTATTAATATTATTGTTTCACAATCACATTTTTGTTTTAATTATTTGAAATCCACAATCTTCAATTCTAGCGCTCGAAACGCGCGTTCTTCCCCACCGACCAGCACAATTTTGCCTAACACCACAAAGTGGCGCAAGCACGCGTTTCCGCTTAGCCTTTTTTATTTTTTGCTTTTTGGAACAAAACTTTGAAAGTCTGCAAAAGTTTAAAATTATTGCTATTTTTTATTTTTTGCTACCACAAAGAAGTCAGAACAAAAGCGCTGCAAAAGCGGGCACGTGCTTACAGCCCAACTGACGAGCGTGGACTGTGCAATGGGCCAGCAGCTAGAGGATACCTTTGCTCTGGTCAACAATTAGAACTACACACACACAAAATGTACAACTACATCCACCTGCGAAGAACGAACGCGTACGAACGAAGTAACGGACTGTGCGAAAGTTACGTACAGCTGTTAGCTGTTGACTATTCGCATTCGGATGTGGCAAGTGCAGGACATGCCAGTCTATAGGAATTATTATTTGTTTATTTATTGTGCATATGTGTGTGTGTATGTGTGTAAGTGTGTGTGTGTGTGTTGAAGGTTTTGGTAAGCTTCATTCTTGTTGTGGCCGTAATATCGTATACGTGATTTAAGTTCGAAAACTTAACGCGCATGCGTTCAATGTAAGCGTTCGGCTAATTGAGCGAAGGATGAGATTTGGGGGCAATGCTGGCACATATTTCGAATTGTCTCAGACAATATTCTGGTGCAGCTGTGAGCAGGTATCGTCAATGTTTTGATTGTACGCACGTGGTCTGTTAAAGAATATTTTTAGTTACCTTTCTCATACATTCCTGTTGCTGTTCGGGTAAACAAAATTGTTATTCTTTCTACCTGCCTTCCTAGCTGCTGCTCTGCCATCGCGACTCACTCCTTCTTGTACTTCTTATGTAAGCGCTAATTGTTATTGTTTTATTTCAAGCGTTTCGTTGATATTGCACCAATGTGGCGCTGGCGGCATTTAACTAGCGACATGCACAAACACAGACAATCGCTAGCCTCTCCTATGAGCGCTTTACGCTTGTTGCTTGGTTTTAAATTCATATGTAGCTACACTGCAGTGCAAAAGACAAACCAGTTAACAAATATACTACTAGTTTATAAACTGTTATTTATTGCAGCTATTCGTGGTCATCGACAATACGACAGTGACTGCATCTCAACGCTATTTGTGAAAATTAAAAATTAAAATGCAAATAAAAATACCGCCCGCCCGTACATGACGTACGTGGTGTCGTGTAACGACTCCGGCGTACAACGCTAAGAACGCTAAGTAAGTTGAAATCCTGTTGTGAGTCGCCGTTGGAAGGCAATACATACCTTTTGAAATATTTACAGCCGCATTTTTCTGTAATACTTACAGATAACAAAATACTAAATTATGTACTAAACTCACAGCAATTTCACAATGTAATAAAACAAAAAAAAAAAAAAACTGCTGCACCTAAAAGCGCAAGCCAACAAAAAAAACTTCATAAAGAGATCGATATGGCAGTATTGGTGCTAGTAGTCGTTAGTAGTAATAGCAGTTTGTAGTTCTTAGTAGTAGCATTAATATTAATTAGTAGTAGAATTACTAAAAATAGTAGTTGAAATTAGTAAAATTGGTAGTGATAACACTGGACCACGAATTCCAACTTTTTCTCTTTACCAGAAACGCCGTTATGAAATTCGTATGTAAAATCATCCCCTGATTTCGAAAATTGAGTTCATTTTTGATTCTTTGGTACCGTTTTTGAGATATTTGCAATTTACCGTTATTCGAAAAACCCAAAAAGATGGCTCCCTTTAATTACGTAGGTATATCTCACGAACGGGTCAAGCAATTTCGAACCCAACCACTCTTCCTTTCGATGCAACCACTCTACCAACTATAAAACAATTCGAGTATTAAAAGTACTATTTGATTTATTTAAAGAAAATGTATTATCATTGTTATGGTGTTATTCGTTTATCCGGATAATATCCCATTTGCACTTTATACCTTTAATATATTTATGTATGTATGTATACATACATAGAAGTTGCGCAACCTGGGTATTTTTATTTGATCGTTTATAACTTACGTAGTTTTGCATCGATTTTCTTCGATAATAGCTTATCTTTTTTCTAATTAAACAGAGCTTTACGTTAAGAAAAAATATCTAGAAAAAAAGTTGTGGTTTTGGAATGCTGCCCTCGCAAAGAGTAATTTTTTTCATATTTTTTCATAAAAAAAAACAAAAATCTAAAATGATAATCTAATATCTAGAAAACTATATGCAACTTTTTTGCAATTGCTTGACCCGTTCGTGAGATATACGTATTTAAAGGGAGCAATCTTTTTGGTTTTTTCGAATAACGGTAAATTGCAAATATCTCAAAAACGGTACCAAAGAATCAAAAATGAACTCGATTTTCGAAATTCTTAACGGTGTCTCTGGTAAATTTTGGCCGTCGACCAGTGTAATTAGTAGCATTACAAATATAGTAGCAGTGTATAGTAAAAATAGTAACAGCAATTAATAATAATAGTAGTAGTAATTATTAGTAGAATTATTAAAAATTGTAGTAGAAATTAGTCAATAGTAGTAAGGTGGACGCGTAACCGAGTGTGTAGCGTACGCGCGCTTCATTCGGCGGGTTCAAATCCTGCCCGGGGCAAGTAACATCAAAAATTATTGAAAAAGTTTTTTCTAATAGCGGTCGCCCCTCTGCAGGCAATGGCATTTCAAAATTAGAGCTTTTTATGCCTACTTCCTTTGAATGATTTAGTTTACT
Source organism: Anomoia purmunda (assembly GCA_951828415.1). Classification (NCBI taxonomy): domain Eukaryota; kingdom Metazoa; phylum Arthropoda; class Insecta; order Diptera; family Tephritidae; genus Anomoia; species Anomoia purmunda. The sequence goes on along the minus strand of OX639993.1, from coordinate 186,795,214 downwards.
CATTTAAGTAATTAGCAACCCCCTCCAAAGGTATTTTTAGTATAATGTTCTTTTCTTTCTTAAAATTCTCACTTTGGCACTAATGTTTTAAAATGCCATTTATTTTTTAATTTAAATAAATTTTTTAGGAAATTAAGCTTTATTAAACCTCGTTCATTCATTTTTTAAATTGATTTTAAGCTTTAAAATAAGTGGCAGCTGTCTTTAAAAATCAATTCAATGATAGCCCATACATCGGAATATATGCAAGTATACTTATGTGCCAAATCATATCCTGGTATGTATATCCAATCATTATATAATAGGTGATTTAACTTATTTATTGACTATAACTTTTTCACCAGGTGGCAGCTCTCCATAAAGCATAACATATTCATTAATGTAGGATATAAGCTATTTGTGTGCTAAAGTTTGTACAATTCCGTTTAGCTGTTTGGGCCTGAAAACATGGTGAAAAGAATACAGAAGGTGGCGCAGATTGCGATACGGCTAACTCTCTCTTGAAAATTTTGACAGAAACTCTACGTCACAACAGATTCTGTTTACAAAACCCATGTATGTATGTATACTGGCAATCGTGTGTATTCTTTTCAACGTGTTTTACAATTTTAGTTTGTATTCTTTCTAGCATGCATACCAATGTGTTTCCATTTTAATTTCTCTCCACCTGTAAATCTGGTCTGAGGTTACAGGCAATTTACTCTCCGAATTTCAGATCAATCAGCGCAATCTAGTATTCTATCATTCTTGGCCTGAAAAGGTAATAACATACTCGGTAATAATGCTCTCACTCACACACCCATAAATTTTCTCATCTAAAAACTCATGTCTGAACATTGAAAGTTTCTTTAAAAAATGATGCCGGTAATATAATAGATTACATTTGGGTAATTTTTACATTTTTTATGTATGTTGTCACGGAACTTTAATTGATTGCTAGACATTAATGTCAGACATAACATGATGTATATATGATCAAAATATTATGGAGCATATTTTATGAAAATATTATATAAATACAAACAATTCTCTTTTAAATACTTTTTTCCAACGACATCAACGTAGCCGTTGATTATTTTTTGTTTTTGTTTATGTACAGTCGGGCAGAATGAAAATAGTCCGTAACGGTAATAATAATTTGGAAATAATAAGGTATAACTGAAAATGACACACATCTGCTTGTGACGTATATAAACGATAACCAATATACATTCATCCAAATAACAACTGGTAGCGTACCATTACAAAGTTATCCACTACCTGTTGATTTAGTTACCAGGTAGCGAGTAGCGAATGAAACAACAACTCCATAAATCCCTAATACCTTTTTTCTTTAGCAGCTCAAGAGTTTATTCTCGGTTCCGCTCGTTCAGTTTGCGACAGATATAGACTTACTTAATATCTGTGGCCACAAACAATAACCGCCTAGGCTGAAAAACCTGAATTCCAGAAAATTAGTTGTATACATTTGGATTGTAATGCTAGCCTTACGGGGGAACCAAAATATTTTTGTCCACAACTTTCTAAATAGGCCAGTTGCCGAGATGGTTATTTTACACAGGAAATGCCATAGTACTTGCAGAATACGATGGTGTACATAACTCGATTTTATCTAAGTCAACTTATGTAGGTGGTTATTGTTTGTGGCCGCAGATATTAAGCCAAAGTATTGATGTTTTCTTGAAGAGTATGAATGGGTAACATTGCGCTGCGTGACTGAGTTAGAACCGCAGTCGGGGGTTGCCAGCGCTAACATAAAAAAATTAATAGTAGTGTCAGTCATGTCAAGAGGTGGCGCTGAAACCAACACTATCTGAACCCAATTTAAATCAACTAGCGTTGCAATGTGGCAGCGTAATGATCAGAATTTGATCCACAGATTCACAGATTAATAATTTTATTTTTCGATAAATTTTTTCTTCAAAATTACTCACTTATATCTTAAGCCAAAATCATAAATCCATAAAAAGCAAACACTTTTGTTACTGATATTCTAAAAAACTGGCCAAATATATTAAATGAAATATTATACAATACCAGTGATGACATTTTGAGTTAATACTTTTCTTGTGAGTTTGAGCTCAATCGGAGATTACCGGTAATAAACATGCGCGCAAAAACGTTATCCATATTGGCCGAAATAACACAGGGCCGTTTTCATTGTGAGCCACTGTATGTATGTATGTATGTATGTGTGTTAGTGTATGTGCACATATTTTTCTTTTTTGTTTTGCTACATCCGCGCTGTTGCTGTTGTACCATGTTGTTTATGCCAGTTGCGTAAATTCAATTGTTGCGCCTGTCAATTTGTTGCAGTTGCGCGTTGCATACAAGCAATGCGAGGAAATCAAGTGCAACGATGAACTGCACAATTCGTATTGCATTTCACCCCCTCCCCATGATCCGAAGAGAGTTCGTACTCGTTGCAGTATCTTTGCATTGCTTGGCTTAGCCTTCGAATCACTGCTGGCATTCAGGTATGGATATAAGGAACATATGTATATCAATATATTCGTACTAATAACCATACATATCTATGCACATACTCTTATATACATATATACATATATATGTATGTGCAGATATCCTTATTCCTTATGTTTATCTTCGAACATCGGTATGCAACAATTGGCAAATCGATAAGTGTGATACCACTGACGCAATGTCAATCAGGCGTAGTAACAACAATTACAAAAACCTTTAGCTTCACTTCTGTCAATTCACTTGGAGGTAAAATGGCCAATTCGTGCAATTAACTTAAATTTTCAAATTTGCTTGTCATGTGATTTTTTTTGGTTTTTCTATTGAGTTGTGGCTGACAAGAATTTGGTAAGCATAGAGATATAAAACATGTACAATTCAATAAAAATTTACGAAAATTTTACGAACACAGGAAATAACAGAGTTTAATGGAATTTAATACATCATTGGTTTTAACCCGGTACCACTGTCGCTGCGTGATATTAGCATTCGGCTTACAGGCACCCAGATTTATCGTCCGCGTAATTACTTTCACATCATTGGAGCCGTGTTAAAAGTTTCACAGAAATATTCATTGAATTAAAAATTTCTTTTATACGGTTGCAAACGAAATTTAAAAAGTGTTGAAACTCAAGAAGGAATATTGAAGTTAACTCTTTCTGAATCCTATCTTCGAAATCTTGAAACTGGAAAATTAAAATTGGGCCATATACTATTTTATGTACTGGTTTAATTTTAAGACTAAAGAAATCACTGTAATTATGTGAAGAGTATTAATTTTTACTTTTATCTTATATGTACAATATACAAAAATCTCGTATCATGGTATTTATGACCCTATTCTGCGATTTATAAGGGGAAACATAAGGATAAGGATTATGTACTTATTTTGGAGTTTGCCACCTACTCACCTACTTTAAAAAGTCGATTTTTATTGAATTACTTACAAGTTATGTGAGGTATACAATTTTCGGCGTCAGATGGTTCGTTTCGCAGTGGAGAAGTTTTATATAGCTAGCTATATTTTGGCTACAGTTGCCAAATATTTATACAGAAGTATAAATTATACACAAGTATAAAAAATATTAAAATAGGTTGATACTACGGTTAGTTTAGCTGAAGGAAAACGATGCCAAGCGCAGTGCATATTTCAAATTTTCTTTTATATTTTTATTTAACAATTATTTGTACTATTGAATTAACAAACCATTACACTGAATTTCACCGCCGTGATTTCATTTACTTACACTATTTATGCCGATTATCACAAAATCTTACGCCGTAACAATTTATCTCTAGAAACAATTCAAAACTTCACTGCGCGTCCAGCGAAAAGTTCAACTCCCCTGAAATCTTCACTATGAGTTTCATGCCATTGTTCGTATTGAATATTGTAATGAATTTGCTTACCTCACATACCGTATCCTAACTAAAAAGATTCATAGTTCACCAACAACTTAGGTTCACGCAAGATTATTAATTTGGCGTCAGAAAAAAATCCTTTTGAATCTCCATTCAAGTGGAATTTAATTGGAACTCATTACAAATTTAAAGAATTTTTTTTAAAGCCTTTAATATTTAATTTAGCGACTTTTCTGGTATATTCGCTTTCACACAGTTACAAAGAAAATTTTTAGTAACATTTAAGAAAAAAGTATCATGTCTACCAACTGTAATGCATATCCGAGAACATTTTAATGCCACAAAGTTTCAAAGTTCAGGGTTTAAACTATAGGGTGTTTTGATGGTACTCGTATTACACAAGTAGTTAAACCAAAATATTTTAGACAAAAGTCCTCAAATCCGAATCCACCCTTTTACAAAAACTACATTCACCAAACATAATGTGAGATATGTTTTCGTAATCGATTTTCAACCACATGTTATACATATGCAGATTCACATGAAATAAAAGAATAATAATACTTGCTGTTAATTCGAAGAAATTTACAAAAAGTTACATATACTTACAGTTTTTTACTATTTATTTATTTTTTCACTCGCGTTTATTTTCAATTCAGTTTGTATGTATTGCTGTAAAAGAAAACAATGGAAGAAAATATTGTAATTGGTAGCGTGTTTTTTTAAACGGTGCGAATTATTCAGATTGAGATTTTAAATTCAAAAAAAAAAATACATATTTGCCTTTAAGCTCAGCTATGTTGGCGGATAACGGAACGTAGACCAATTTTTTTTTTTTTGCGTTCGAGATTTGTGTACATTTGTAATATTTTTACCGATATTAGCGGGGGAATCCAAAACATACGAAAAGTATAAATATCATTTTATTCCAATATCATTTTCAATAAAGATTTTAAATTATTTTAAAAGTAACTTAAATATTCCTTCAATTATTTCCCAATAATTTCAATTGTGTGCTAACAGCACTGTTGTGAGGGAGGGTGATCGGCTGTCATAATTCCATAAAATGGCGCAGCTGTTTTTTCAACATTCTGTGCTGTGGTCGAATTTTTTATCTATACCTTAGAGAGGGTATTTATCCGGCGAAAATATGTAGCATAAAATATAAATATTGATTTTCACACAACTTTTTTTTTAGAAGGGGAAAAAGACGACCCGTTCTGTATTTTATTATTAGAGGAAACTGAATAGGAATATACATATATAGTATATATTATAAAATATTTATTACTCCGAGCTCGTAAAGCCTTTAGAAATAAATTTACCAAACTGTATCGCACTTTGAATCCACTGTGCGAGAAACTAATTTATTATAGGATCGAGTGACTTGTAGAAAATTTGATTTCGCACTCAACACTTCTCTTTATTTCCTTGCTGTGCTTTACGATTTTTTTTTTTTTTGTTTTACCTAAAGCTTAATTACTTTCTGCAGTTTTTTCTAATTTTCACTTACCTATTCTGTGGTTCACAGTAATTCAATTATTATCATGCACTTGCTACAAAATGCACGAACACACAAACATATGAACAGGGTTGGATTTACCATAAGGGCAACAGGGTCAGCTCTCTGGGGTGGAAAATTTTTAGGGGCGGCAAATTTCAAACAAAGTTTCGAATTTCTCTCGTTTTTTTCTTATGCGTTCCTTAACCAAGCACTAATTCCACAGTCATCATTTGTTACTGTTAGTTGTGCATTCAAATGACTGACTTCAAAAAAGCGAAAATGTGCGTCAATTATCTTCGGTATATGAAAAAAAAAAAACAAAAAAAGTCGACAGATTTTTGAAATTGGGCATTTGACATTTGAGCATTTGCCTTGGGTGGCAAGTTAGGTAAATCCGATCCTGTAAATGTACATTTGTACTCGCAAGGTGAAGTAATTGCAAGAAATTACACACAATCCAATCCCTCTTACCTTTCTTATGTAAATACTTAAGTGACCGTAATTACTGGGATTTTAGTGAAAGCTTAGAATAATTTCCAGCCGCAGGTGTTAATTTCACACAAATCGAAGATCTACCAGCTGACTGAAAACAAGAACTGGTGAGCATATAAATAACCTTGCGAATTCTATATTTTTATTAAGTAAATTTGCAATGCTACATGCACTAAATTGAAAATTCTTAGCATACACATCATTCTAAATTCTTTACCTCAAAAATATAAATATGTAAAGTAAACGAGTGACTTACCTTGACATTCGGATTTATTCTGAACTTGATGAACTAGCCACAAATATTGTGAAGTTGAGTAAAAATATTTGGGTAAGAGTCTTAAGCAGCCAAATTTAAAGGTTGAAGGATATTGTTATTTGGTAATATAGTAAACGTCTAGTACCTAAATTGGGCACCCAGAGAAGTCAAAAGTTCTTCTCCATCTGATATTTCCCAACGGCTCCGGGAGGCCTATCCCAATTCTAACGTGGTTGGTTGTGTTAGGTTAGATTAGAGCGGCCGTTGTGATACCGCTGGCGGGAGCCATTACGTTTTCTTCTTACTTCCCTTAAAAGGTGAACCACTGAGTACTCCTTACGTAGCACAGAAGATCGAGAATGTTTAGAAAATTCCCGTTTAAGAATTTGTTTCGAATCTTGGCCTTGGTGTGACAGTAGCAGGGATATTCTTCGATGGCCTCCACTTCCTCTTCGTTCCTGCAACTTCGGCAGAAATCGTTATTCATCCTAATCTCTTCCTGTGTGTGCCCATAAGGCAGTGTCCGGTTATTACCCAAATCATTGGTCTGAGAGAGAGTCAGTCCAGCCGAATCAGCGTTTTGGATCGCTTTACGTCAACCATTTTGTTTTTAAACTATGTTTGTACGAGGGTAGAGGCGTGCCCGCTTCTAGAGCAGTATTTATCATAAGTAATTCCGTCCCTTTCCTTGCCAACTCCTCTGCCGTCATTTAATATATCTAATAATGCCCTTCATCTGGTGGATGAGATTAAAGACCTAGGAGTAATTTTTAACTCACGTTTCTCTTTTTCGAGCCACATCAATTTTATTATCTCAAAATCATATTCGTTATTAGGTTTCGAAAGACGTAATAGCTCAAATTTTTCAGATCCGTATGCTATTAAATTGCTGTTTACTGTTCGGCCTAGGTTGGAAAACGCTAAATTCACTATCTTGAAAATTGAATGGGTGCAAAAGGTGTTTCTAAAATTCGCCCTAAGATCTTTAAATTTGTTTAGCCCTATTCCGTCTTAGAACTCCCGCCTGCTTTTAATCAACTTAAATTCCCTTGGACGTCGAAGGTCGATACTATCGGTGACTTTTGTGTTTAATATAATTCAAGGGGGATTGATTTTGCTTCTCTACTGTAACGCATTAATTTTTTTGTTCCTACAAGACCTTTACGAACCTCTTACCCCTTTTATCTTAGGAAAGCAATGCATCTAGTGGTCGTGCGCTTCGTGAGTTTAATGAGATCTCGAATTTCCCTTCGTTTGATTTTTTAATTTCTAAAAGCCAATTGTCTTATTTGTTGAATGCTTTTTTTAGTCCTGAAAACATTTACGAATTTATTTAACATTATTATATTCTTAGTTTTTAATTAATTTTGAATCAATTTGAACAATTTGTGTTATCATTAAGTAGTGAGTATAAACTATTGTGTTTGTGACTAATAAAAAACATAAAAAAATAAATAAAAAGTTTTTGTTTTACATTCATAGCCACCTCTAGTAATAACTTTTCACACGCTACTGACTTTAATGGTGGGGTGGCAAGGGCTAGTGTAGATCGATATTCTTTTTATTTATGCATTTTACTGTTATTTATCTGGATTTTTGTATGTACTTAAAAATATATATAGTATATATTATTGTTATATGTATGTAAGTATGTAAATTTATAGTTATGTATAAAGTTCGCACTGCAACTGAACAGAGCAAGTTAAAATAAATCAAATTTGTACTGCATCTGCTTTCGATAGGAAAGAAAATTGAAAACAATTTAAAAAGAATAAAAAGTACAAAAAAGTGCATATCTCTAAAATTGTTGAGGCAAATGCAGTATCCTAACTCAAAAAACCGTTATTTGTGTACACCTAGGTACATATTTACGAACATACATATGAATAAAATTATACTTGTATATGTAGGTATATATTTGCCTATATACACAACATAAATATATACGAGGGTTGGCTGATAATTTCGCATAGCGGTATTTTGTGCAAACCAAAAAAAAAGCGAAACTTCACTAAATTTAAAATGTTTGAGAAGTGAACACGAGGGCAAATTCTTATTGCGGAATGGGCGATATTTCAATACCAAAGAATGACGAAGGTTAAATAAATTTGCGTATATCTCCAAAACTACTTAATCACACTCTGCTAAATTTGGTACATACTTTGCAATTCAACTCCGTAAGCACAATTTCGAAAACCTCCCTCTTCTCATATAACGGTAATTTACAAAAAAAAAATTAAATTATTCGATTTTATTGAATCATGTAGTAAATTCGCCTGAATCTAGTTAGGAAGAGAATTACATAAAAACCAATTTTTTTAATGGGTGCTGAGCGTTAAAATAGCTCTGATTTTGTACTCCATGAACTTACTGGTTTTTACCCGAACTTACTAGAAGTTGCAAGAAAAATGTTCCCGTACATCAACATCTCGCAAATGAGAGCGATTTTTGGAGAGTCTTGTAAAGAATAATGTTTGAAGATTTTATCCGATTATGTAAAATCATGCAAAATGTCAAACCATCAATTGTTGCGCAAAAGTAAACAAAAACTATACGATGTCAAGTTGTTAGTGAAAAATATTAATGTAACGAAATTTAACATATTTTTAATTTAAAGAAAACTGACGTTTGACGTTTTTGCTGGAAAAATGTTGCTCTGTATTTACGTACTTTTTGGTTGTCCGTCTCTTTTGAGTCTCACTTTTGATAGATGTTTTCCTTCAATTCAGATAACTTTTGTTTTGGTGCGGCAGTGCGGTTTTGAACCGCACTCATTTAAACCTTATGCACAACCGGAAACACAATGGCCGAGCGGTTCGGAATCTTGTTCATCCAGAGCTTTCCGGCTGTACGAAAATTGCTGAAAATGCGGTTCCGGAATTTATCCCATTTTAACTGCATGGGCGACACTAAGGAGTGGAAACCCGGCAATTGACTGTAAGAGTCGAGAATGATAGAACACAAGATTGCGCTGATTGATCTGAAATTCGGAGAGTAATTTGGCTGTGACGTCACACCAGATTTACAGGTGGAGAGAAATGAGAGGAAACACGTTGGTATGCATGCTAGAAAGATTGCACACTTAAATTGTAAAACACGTTGAAAAGAATACTCACGATTGCGAGTATACATAAAAATCTATTGTGGCATAGAAATTTTGTCAAGATTTTCAAGAGAGGGTTAGCAGTACCGCAATCTGCGCAACCTTCAATAATCTTTTCACCATGTGTAAGAGTCAATGTGTTAATTTTGCAATATTATGTCAACAAATAAATAAATAGAAGCAGTTTGAATTAAAAAAAAAATAAAAATATGAGTTATATATTGACTATTTTGATTGCATACAGCAACTAATTTGTAGTTGAAACAAAAACTTGCATTGGGCATTTGAATTTTGGTTCCACCAAAACTTAAGCTCCTATTAACTTATTCTAATCAAATGTCATTCAAATTGGATGCGTACTTAGTTTCGAGCATGCATATATTAATTTAAAAACAAAAACAAATATTTCATTCGTAGCACTTTATAAGGCCAATTTTATCTAAAGTGTGGTTAAGTTTTTACGGGCCGATGTTGATTTTCGGCGGCACACCTCCATCCGATGGTCCAAATTTTCGATGACGCTGAGGCATAATTGAGGTTCTATGCCGTTAATGTGCAATGTGCCGAATTATCTCACCTTTTAGCTCTTGAATTGTTGCTGGGTTATCGACGTACACCTTTTCTTTAAAATACCCCCAAAGAAAGTAGTCCAACGGTGTCAAATCACATGATCTTGGTGGCCAATTGACTTTGCCACCACGTAAGATAACACGGCCATTGAATTTGTCGCGCAAAAGAGCCATTGTTTCGTTGGCTGTGTGGCAAGTGGCACCATCCTGTTTGAACCACATATCGTCCACATCCATATGTTCCAATTCGGGCCATAAAAAGTTCGTTATCATCTCACGATAGCGAGCACCATTCTCAGTAACTGCCTGACCGGCCTCATTTTGGAAAAAATACGGCCCGATGATGCCGCCAGCCCATAAACCGCACCAAACAGTCACTCTTTGTGGGTGCATTGGTTTTTCGACAATCACTCTTGGATTATCATTCGCCCAAATGCGGCAATTCTGCTTATTGACGAATCCACTGAAGTGAAAATGCGCCTCATCACTGAAGATGATTTTCTTCGAAAATTGATCATCCACTGTTGCCATAAGCCTGAATAACTTTAACACGTTGCTCGATTGTGTGTCTTTCCATGTTCAAATTGAGTTAGTCTGAAATTGAGAAATGTCAAATGAAATGCAGAAAAAAACTTGACGTTTAGGTGTGGTTCACATTCAACATCGGCCCTTAAAATTTAACCACCCTTTAATTGTCATTGAAAAATATCTAGATTAGTTCACCTCTTTTTTAATATATTAATAGAGGAAAGCGCCGTTGGAATTATATATGTTACTTGTAGATACGAGCTAGAGATGGGCTTGGGGTACGAGACCCACGAGATTAATTTCGAATTTCTCGGGATTGGCGGGTTCTGGAAGGTCTTTCTAATAAAAACTGCCTACTTCCAAAAATTAGAAATATCTTCCTAAAAGATGTACAAAATTACCACAAAAATTTGTTTTCTAACGAAAATGCGGCCGCCTTCGAAAGCGATAATTTTCACTTCAGGTTTTCTGATTTTTTTGACGAGTTTTATGTACAAGTTGATAGCCCTTCAGCTGGCAGCAATCGGGTTATGTTTATATGTAAATGACAAATAAATAATTTACCAAAGTAACTTATTAAGTTTCTGGAAAAATGGTACCAAATACTTAGATGCTTTTTGGATGTATTGCAAAGCAAATACTTTCCGTCCATGTCTGTCACTTCAAATAAAATTTTAGAAGGTAGAAACGACAAAACACATTTAGTTGTAAAAGCAAAATTCGAAAATATAATAACAATTTAAAAAGGTAAACGTAAAAAAAAGTATTATTATATATTTTTCAATTAAAAAAAACTTCGGTATAAAAAATATAAATACTTTTAATGTATGTATATCTACGCATAAATACACAGGGTTTTTATTAAATACAATATACAATAAAATATATTATTTTTAACTTATTTGAATTTCCAGTTAGTAGAAACTGGATTTGAAAAACCTCAGGATGGGCGGGACAGGAACCAAATATTTAGGCCCGCGCTAAACTCTAGTACAAGTAAATAAACGTTAAAAAAAATTTCTATTCTTATTGCCACTGAATGCCACCAGCAGAGTAACCAGTAAAAAATGGAGAAGTCGTCCCACCCTCGTATGTGTAAAAACTTAGATTCTTAAAAACCCAAAGCATGCAAATAACAATAAAAATTATTTATTATTTTGCACAATTTACATTGAGTGTCCCACACGAACCTAACTAATTTTCTACACATGAAATACAGCTGCCCAAAACACTCATACGCCCTGTTGTACATACCCTGTTGGGGGCAAATTAAAGTAGTTTTAGAGAAATTTACAAATATTTTTTTTTTCAATGACAGCTAATTGTCATTCCCTACAATGAAACGTTTGACTTAATATAGGGATAACATAGGAATCATTGGATTACCCTATCTTGTATTCAATTACTATACTTGTAATTTAAATTAAACAGTTAAAAAAAATTAATACGAGTATTTGTTAATTTCAAATTAGCACAAAAAATTCGTTTTTTGAGATGCTGCTTCATGCATAACTTATATTTTCCGATACGAATTTAAAACACATCTTAGCCACACTTTTACTCGTAATTTGATGTTCCACATATTTACAACATACAAGTATAAGATCAGCTTACATGCTTGGCAGGCTTTGGCCACATCTTTACAGACATACATGCATTTTTTTTTTTACTTCATTCGAATTGTATCTTCTGCTTCAGTGAAAAAGGGTGTGCGCGTGGGAAATAGATATGTTCGATGGGTGCACTAAAAGTGTAGAGTAGTGCAGGGCAGAACACCATCTGGCAGAGCTCTGGGCAGTTTTGTGCAAGAACCTCACCGAACGAAAGTTGTGCGATTCATCCACATATATCACTGAAAAATTTATAAAATCTTCCGTATGATGAAGGAAATTCCATACTTTTTAAATTTACTTCAGTTTTTTCAGTTTTTCTTTTGTACTCGTAGTTCTGCAATCCAACTGAAAAAACATCTGTTTTTTTGTGCAGACTCAAAAACTTGTTTTCGTAAAAAATTAATAAATAATTTTGATTTACGCAACATTTTTTCTTTTTCTAAGAAATTTCTGCTAAAAATTTTATGAAAAATTGGAAAATAATTTTTAATTTTTTAGCTTCATATTTAAAAAAAAAAACATGTAATACACTGGCAAAATTATAAGTATTTAGAATTTCGATTCTTTTATTTAAGAAATATTCATGATGCAAGTAAAACACTACATATTGCGCCTTCATGCCTATTGAATTTAATTTTAAGTTAATCTTTTTTCAGTTTTCAGCTTTAGAACTTTATGAAAAATTTTAGAAAATATTGTTTTTTTAATAACTTTTCCTGTCTTTTAAAAATTTGGAAAAAAGATTTCAAGTTCATTTCATTTTTTTTTTATTTAAAAAAATATTCATGATGGCATGCAAGTAAAAATAATTTTAGTTCAACTTGTTTTATTTTTAGCTTTAGAACTTTACGGAAAATTTTTAGACAAAATAATTTTTTTTTAATAACTTATCCGAAATTTTTTAAAAACTTTGGGAAAAAATTTAAATTTTATTTTACTTGAATTTCGTTTTTTTTTATTTAAAAACATATTCATAAAGACTTGCAAGTAAAAATACTACGCATTTTTTTCTAATTTTTAGCTTCAATGAACTTTGTGGACAATTTTAGAAATAACTATTTTTTTAAATAACATTTCCCGAATTCTTTTTTAAATTCGGAGAAAAATTTCAATTTCATGCAAATAAAAATGTTTTAATTCAGTTGTTTTATTAATTTTTAGCTTAAGAACTTTGTGGAAAATTTTAAGAAACAATTATTTTTTTTAATAACTTTTCCTAAAATTTTTTACAAAATTTGGAATAAAGATTTCAATTGTTTGTTAATCGCAGATTTTGTAAAAATATTCACATAAAAATCTGCAACATATCAAAATTTCAGAAACAATTTGAACAAAGGAAATTAATTAATTCACATTTACGTTCCTGTTAAGTCGGCGGCGAAATCAAAATTTAGCAGCTCTGGATTCGTTAGCCGAAACCTATCAGATTGCTTTGAACTAAAATATGCAGCTTCTCATTGTTATAAGTTCTCTGGAACTATATTGTAATATAAAAGAAGTCACACGACTTATCTGACCCCTAGTTTGGTATCCAGCGGCTCGGAGAGGTCCTACCCAATTCTGACGGAGCTGGTGGTGTTGCTCAATATAATATATCATATATGTAGCTGTTAGTGAGTTAGTGCAGACTCAAAAAATATAGTTCAGTAGTGCGATTCACAAACTTTTAACGATCCGACAATCGCAATTTCTGTCGACAATATTTGTCGTTTGGACTAACGATTGTTCGATTTACTAACTTTTTTTTAGCGACACTTAACAGCTGTTTCGTTGTATTCATTCAAAGTACCAAAGACTGGCATTTTGGTCAAACTAAATGCCATATAAAAATATTTATAGTAATTTCTATATCTGTGGTCACAAACAATATCCGCCTAAGTCGACTTAAGATAAAAACGAGTTATGTATGCCCTCATATTTTGAAAGTACTATTGCATGCGATTATAAAATCCACATCTCGCCAGCTGGCCTATTTCAAAAGTTGTGGAGAAAAATATTTTAGTTTCCCCATAAGGCTGCCATTACAATCCAAATGTATACAACTATTTTTCTTTAATTCAGGTTTTTCTACTTAGGCGGTTATCGTTTGTGACCACAGATATATTGCAATGTTCCATTGTAGCAGAATTTCGAGCTATCCTCTTAGTGATTTGGTAGAATAATAATCAACCTGACTCCTAGGAATATACGGAATCACCTGGGAATATGCCATGGTTTTCGTTTTCAAAATTCACTCCATTATGAATCGTGTTATGCTCCAGGGTATTTGGGTTTTATATTTCAGAATTTTTAATTGTATTATAAATTAACTATATTTCTGGTTTTGTACTTGAATCCTTGATAAAAGTTTGCTTTTACCACTTGCACAATAATAGAATGATAGATATAGTTGACCTGATGTTTCTTTGGCGTCAAAATTAATACATGTGTACAATCGACGGTCCGAAAATCGCCTAACACCAAAGGTGGCGTCACTGAAGCAAACATTTCTTTAGCAGCTTGACGCTCCACTTGGGTCATAGGAAACATGTCAAGCTGAGAAATTAGGTCTTCAGTCAAGTCTGGAGTTAACCGATACAGCTTTTGAAATTCTGTTACATTCAAATAAAAGAGATTGGCCACATCCCAGAGTAAACGTCGATTCCCTGTTGGAGCGCTTACTTCTTTGTCACCTCCCGATAAATCATATTCCAAATATTTCATAGTCCTCTTTTAATTACAAGAAAGCAAATCATAGATTTTAAATTTATCTTTTATTTAAGTGGAAATTTCGATTTTTTTCTCGATTGAGTTAACAACACCAAATTTCTTGTCGTTTAGTTTTCAATAATTGACTTGCTAACGACAACAGCTGGTTCGGTGATAGCGAAAATCCTTAAAAAAATGGCTGCTGAATAGCAACATCGCTAAAATTTTCGTTAAGATGAGTTAACCGTGGCAATATCGTTAAAATACGTAAGTGAATGGCACTACAGCACCGTCTAGTAATAAAAAAAATTCAGTGAACACATTTTTCTGTACTACAATAGACTAATGCATTTATCGAACACCCCTTATGATACTAACATAAATGTATGTAAATCCAACGTACATTTCCATCCACATATTTGTATCATATATTTCTAACCATTCGCAACTTTTCTTGAACCTTTTTTCTTTCGAGATTGTGCAAAGTTAGCATTATAATATACATATATGAAAGTCTATATCCACATATATGTATGTCTATGTATGTGTGTGTGTGAATAAATACTTTTCCAATAGCCGGCAAGATGCGGCAACTCGGATTGCCATATATCTATGCGCGTTAGGTGAAGCACGGCACGTCCTTTGTCGTTAGACCCCGACATAAAATCTATTCAAGCGAACACATATTGCATTGTACAGTATTTAAATTTGGCTTTGTATTCATATACACACAATTGATTTGTGTACTAACTTATTCAAGATGTAAAAAACGGAAACTTTTGCGAAGCCCAAAAAAATCTAATATTTTTAAATATGTATCTATTGTATGTTATTTGCACTGCTGGATGTTCTTGCGATACCAGAACTCTCTTTTCTTCGATTTTCTTTTTATTTAATAAAATTTGTGATAAAAGATGTCTGGATGCTGTAATTACCCGCGTCTGGCAAGTGTTCCCTTTCACTGCTCCATCGCACAGGCTCGTACACAATACATACAAAAAAACTCGGAGCATATTTTTTTAATGTAAAGATGTAAGTTTACTACAGTACACATTAATTGGCAATTTGAAATGAATTAACCGAAGTAAGCAATATTCCGCGTAGTTTATAAGCGGAGGGGTTGAAACAAAATACAAATATAGGTTATTATATACATATGTATGTATATACTCGCACAAGTAGTACTAAATAAATTGAAAAATGTAAATTCTGGCATTACATTTATTTTAAGTAAGAGTAAAGGTAAAAATCCTACCTATATGTGAAATTTTATGTGTTTTTGGGGAATAGTGTGTGAGTGAGTATATTTTAACAAAGGCTATATTTTATGGAAGTTAACACATGTTAAAAAAGTTATAGTCAAATATAAAAAAATAAGTTAAATTACATATTGCTGTATAACGAATGGATAGATCTGGATAGGATTGTCCGTTATATAGGTTACCATAAATTCGTCTATTTATAAGAAGTTGCCACCTGTTTAAATGCAAATTAAGTTCCAGTAAAAAATAAAGGAAATTTCAACATATGAGTTCGAAACTTATAAATTTTAGAAAGCTTAAATGCAAAAATATTTTAAAAAGTGTCGCCACCTGTTTATTATTATACCTAAGTCAAAACAAATATTGACATATGGGTTTCAAACGAAGAAGCTTTGTTTTACTTAAAAGAGTAAAGTAAATGAAATTATTAAATTAAAGGAAGTATCGCGGCATGGGATTCAATGCCAGTAGGCATAAAAAACTTAATAAAGAAAATGTTTTGAAAGAGTGTTGCCACCTGTTTAAATATATTAATTTGATTCATCTTCTAAGCTGACTGAAATATATCACTTTTATTGCGAAACGAAAGTCTTTATTCGGCAATATTTTTGAAGAGGGTTGCCACCTGCAACAAAATTTGTACTATACTGGGGTCAAACGAAAAAGGATTAAGTAATGTTCACTCAAGAAATATATTTGGAAAGGGTTGGCATCTGTTTAAATTTTATTAAAATTCAACTAAATTTATAAAATAAATGAAGCAGTATAATGGTTCGAACTGATTAAGGAAACTTAGCTTCGGAAAAATGTTGAGGAGCTGCCAGCTGTTCGAAAATTATATACAAATTTATTAATAACGTAGGTGAAATCAAGTAATAAAATTAAATTGCAATTAAAAACTGTTTTAGTACATACATTTATTAATACACATTTTTGAATTGAGCTCTTATTCAAACAATGGATTGCCAATATCCTGGAAAATAATTTTTGAGACTTCCACTTCCTTAACACTGAAAGAGTTGCTTGATTTGTATAACGACTTGAATAACTGCATTAAAACTTATTGCATGAGGATGTGCTGTTACTTTTCTAATAACAAATTGAGTTGTACTACTAAGCCCGAATGGCAGACTGCGGAGTTGCCAATGTCAAACAAATTTCAGTACTAGATATTTGGTTTAGATGATAAGAAATCAATTACTAAAAATTAATGAAATGTTATTAACTTCGGTAAAACGGTATGTATGTATGTATTTACTCTTCTATAACACTTGAACTCATTTCCCAAACATTTTTAAAGCGGGTTGTCACATGTTGAAATGCAAATTAAGCTAACTTAAAAAAAATAAATGGCATTTACAATATAAGTGTCAAAATATAACTTTAAAGAGAATTTAATTTTAAAAATATTTTTGGAGAAGGTTGCCACCTGTTTAAAAATTTAATCAAAATTATAATAAGTTAACTCAAATCCGATTATTAATATATGTAACGCTCAAAAAATCATTTCCCAAATAATTTTTAAAAATGTTGCCACCTGTTTATATGCAAATTGGTTTAAGAAGAAAAAAATAAAGGACATTTTACAATGTGAGTGTCAAACAACAAATTTAAAAAATGCATAATTTCAAAAATAATTTTAAAGAGTGTTGCCACTTGTTTAAAAAAAACTTCAAATTAAAATAAGTTACGCTGAAATGAAAGAGTTTATATGAGAACATGTTTGATGAGAGTTGCCACCCCTTTAAGACCGTTGATTCAATTTAATTGGTAAAGTAGCAGAATTAGTTTTAAGAAAGGTTTATTTTAAAAATACCTTGCAATTGAATACTTCAAAAAGTAAATAAAATTAGATTAATAAGTTGAAGGAAATATACGGCATGGTATTCAAAGGAAGTTGGCTTAAGAAAACTTAATCATGAAAATGAGACTTTTATTATGTTGGGCATTTCTAACAATAAATTAGGTTTCACTAAACCCTAATGGCATGGCATACTGCGCAGTTGTCGATGAGAGAAAAGTTTCAGCAACTAACCGTAGTCGGAAACTAGGAAGTGGTGGTAGATATGGTGTTCGATAGTAAAAAACTAAAAACCTAAACAAAAAATGAATTTAAAGCTATTACTTTTGGTGAAATTATTAAATTCCTTTGCACAAGTACATACCGAGTGCATAATAAATTTCACATTCATATGTACATTCTAATATCGTATTTGCATGCCACATTTTTTGCTAAATTACGACGGTTTCTGATTCTTAAAGTACAAATGATATACATATATATGATATATATTTTGAACTACTTTTCGTATACGTAAATAAACGAAGTAAGCGTTTCTGGTGTTTTTAAAAAATATTCTTCTTTTTTTTGCCTCTGCACCAATAGAGCGCAATAACAGAATGCTATTGCTTTTTACTGGGCTAAAATATTACTTTAAATGTGGATATGTCTTAACAACCCTTAATATTTAAGGGCAAGTGAAAACAAATTAGAATTTTTACATTGTAGGTTTGTTCAGCAAAAGTGATCTATACGAAAAAGCCATTATTAATAGTACTAAATTTCAATATGAGAATGAAACAGTTAATTATATTTCGGATGGAATTTTCCTAGAAATTCATCTTGAAATGCTAAAGATTTTCGAAGGAATTCTTTAAGTCAATTACATTTGAACTCAACAAATCTTTGATAAGCAATCTCGTGCAACAAGTATGGCATACAGGTTGGGCTGTTGTTTACTATCAAACACAAACATATGTATGCATTTCTAAATATTTCCAATCTTATAAATAAAAAAACCGTACACACACACACACACATACATACATGCAGTTGCGGAGAATTGAATGTACTTATGTACATATATATATATTTCTTATGAATTCCAAGCACGCTTAACACCTACCTGCATATGTAAGTACATACAGTGGCTCACATAAGTATTTTGCATATTAAGAAAATAAACCAAATGATAATATTTTTGCATGTGTTCCTCTTTTATTTATAAATTATGTATTCAATTCAATAACATATCTACTCTTTACTTCGCTTAGACTTCATTAAAACATAAACAATCATTGTACATAGGAGCAAACTGTTAACAATTCAGAATTCGTAGCTCGGAAAAATATGTTGCTTATTTTTAAAATCCGTTTTTTTTTTGTGCAGATTTGTTTACTTGTTGCAAATTTTAGTTGATTTTATGGTCATAATTTGAATTATTTCGTTTATAATTGTGATACACACACTTGCGGTCAATAAAAACGCCTCACCACTTGGGTAGAATATCTTCAGCTATATAACTGTAAATTTGAACAAATTTCTACCAGATTTAGTAGGCACTGAGAAATAAATTATTTTTTATGAAATTGGGTTGCACACTGTTCAGTTATAGTCGTGTTTTGGTTGTGTATTTGAAAAGTTGTGCAAAATGCCAAATAATCGGAAGAAACAAACGCGTGATCAAAAATTTGCATATTGACATTAGATGGAAAAAGTTATCTTCTCGGCAAATAGCAGCTAAAATTGGTTGTAGCCATTCAACTATTGTTCGTCTTTTACAAAAAAAAAGAGAGTAGTGACGGTTGGAGCGTAAAAAGGGATCAGGTCGTCCACGAAAGTCAACTGAGAGAACAGACAACACACAGCGGCGGATAAGTTTAAGCGACCGCTGTAAAAGTGCACTTTCTATAAGGGCGGAAATGCAAAATTTTCGCCAAGTGAATTTAAGTGTCGAATCCATACGCCGACAGCTTAGATATGTTTATATGGAAGACGCCCTACCAAAAAGCCAATATTAATACAAAAAATGAACGCCGCACGAATTTCTTGGGCTAAAAAGTACTAAAATTGGGATCAAAATGATTGGCAACAGATTGTGAGGTCCGACATGAAAGCAAATTTAATTTGCTAAGCTTACAAAATTTGCTTTACGTGTGCCATTCAGGAGTTGAGAGGTTCCAGGATAATTGTGTAGTAAAGAAAGTTAAGTTTTCTCAAAGTCAAATGATTTGTTTTGGAGCTTCTACACCTTGTTGATGGAATAATGAATTCCTAAAAATATGCGACAGTGGTTAACAAATTTTTAGTACCCGCAATTGAAGAGCATTATTCTTATACGGATCGCCTAATCTTCCAGGATGACTCAGCGCCATGTCATCGTGCAAAATGGGTAAGTTTTGATTGGAAACAAATCTTGTATAAAACATCTACACAATATTGGTGTATGTGATCCTATTCAGCTCCAATTTTTATTTTTAGTTGGCCAATACATTTAACGATCTAGGGATGCATCGCTTGGATTGGCCCCAGACTCTTAAACCCTTATGATAACTTATGGCAAATAATGAAGTGTGAAGCTGCCAAACAAAAGCCAACAAATAAAAGTCAATTGATAAAGATTTTAGAACTGGTTTGGTATGGTCCCGTTATAAGTAAATCAATTGAGGTCCTAGTAAATTCTATGCCTTCAAGAATTAAGGCAGTTATTGAGACTAAAAGAGGAACGACTCGTTATTAGGAAAGCCTATTGTGAAGTATATATTTCTACCACCGCTAGTAGTGAAAATGATTTAGTCGCTTTAAGTTAACTTCACACTGTTTTCTTTTAATTAATTGGCTAGTCCTTATAAAAACCATTTTCGAGAAAAATTTTTGAGGATAACTAATTTACACTATTTGGCCAAACCCTAATATTCTAACTTTATAAACAAATTGCTCATGTGATCTTATCTCAATTATATTCGGTGGTGCGTTTTTATTGACCGCAAGTGTAGATAAAAAAATAATTTTGCACCTCACAAATGAAGATAAATCTACAAAATTATTTTACGATATGTTTAGCCAATGTCTTCAAACGATAGCAAATCTAGTAAAACGGTGTAAGGTGCGCGGCGTTATAGAAAATTTAACCCGTTGTGGTCGACCAAAGATGCTAACAATGAGAGAGGAACGCAAAATATTTAAAGCCAACCGCGAAAATCCACACTCATTTATCCAGTGCGCAAAGTGCAAAGGATCAATAATATTCATGGACGCGTGTGGCTCGAAGGAAACCACTTATTTCAAATATGAATAAAGAAACGGGACTTTTATTCGCCAACACCTACACAAGTAAAAGTTTCGAATTTTGAAAAAATGTAATATTTAGCGACGAAAGCAAATATAATATTTATGGATTGGATGGCCGTCGTAAGGGGTGGCGGAAACCAAATGAAGAGCTGCATATAAAAAACCTAAAAGCAACTGTTAAACACGGCGGAAGTTCGGTGATGGTGTGGGGGTGCATGTCGGCTCAGGGAGTTGAAAATCTTATTTTTATAGACATCATAAAGACAATTTACACTGCAGTGCAGAAAAAATGTGTTTGGCAGGAAACGGGGTTTTTTGTTTCAGCATTACAACGACACGAAACATACGGTAACGATGTGAAAATGAGGTTACTTTTCAACGCAAAATATGAATTTTCCAACATCCCTTCAAGGCCCTCACATGAACCCTATAGAAAACCTTTGGGCATACCACCGGAAATATGGCGAAAGTTGGTAAAATCGATGCCAAAACGCTTGGAAGCTGTATCTAAAAGTAGCGGTTATAATACGAAATACTAGATAGTTTTCGCATTTATTTATATGTCACTTTTAGTTAAATGCAGAATACTTTTGCGAGTTATAAATTCTGTATTATCTTCATGATTTTGCTTTGTACCTTAATTTTTTTTTGTTTATGTCACTGAAGTCCCAGCGAAGTTGTGAGTTGTTATGTTATTGAATTTAAAATATAATTTATCAATTAACCTGAAGAAAAAGCAAAAATAAAATCGTTTGTTTTATTTTCTTCATATGTAAAAAACTTGTGTGAGCCATTGTACATACATACATAGTATATATTGACTAACAAACGAACACCCGCTGAGAGTGGATTATGTGAAATGGTACTAAATAAAATCATTTTCTTTTACATTTACAGCCATTTGTTACACAGAAAGGTGTATCTAGTTAAATTCAAGGAACTGCTATTTCATACACATAGAAATACCGGCATATGTGTGTGTGCTTACGCAAAATTAAATCATGCTGTTTCACTGTATGCGAAAAAAAACAAAAAATAGCAAGAAAATATCAAAACAACGCATTGTGGTGGAATCTGCTTGGTTCGATGGCCAAAAGTCAATTTCGGAAATTGGTAAAAGGAAACCATTTGAACCAATGTTGATGGAATCGGTTTCTACGTGATTTAATTGGCTTACGATATTACATGCTTTTATTATGCATTTCAATGTAATTGGAAAACTCAGTTTAAATTTTCATCATACTCGTTGCTATTTGCTTAATTATTCGGGCATGTCGCAGAATTCGATACAGAATTGGTTTTCATCGGCAATGTAAGCCGATAACGATTTCATTGGGTGTGGCAAAGTTCTATCAGAATTTATCTTTGTCGAACAGGAGCAAACCCGTTAGTCGAATCAGCTGTTCTATGGATGTATTGAAATTTACGACTATTTGCACACAAATGAGATTACTTTTTAAATTTTCAACTGTTTTGTCACTAAAAGATGAAAATAATAATGATTTTTTCGCGACCTTTCCAATTTTAATTTTGTGTTTTGACCTCGAGCCGGCAAACCACAAAATTAAAAGATGAAAATCAAATAAAAATTATGGCCAAAAAATCCGAAACGAAATAGCAAATGGGCGTTAAATCATTGGTCCCAAACAACGAATACTTTCCAAATTTCAACTCAAAAAATCAGACGGAAAGAGAAATGCTACGTATATAAGGAATAAAACAGCCTACTCCTTGTCACAAGGACTACCTTCAGTGGCATAGATTTTTTTTATATAAAAAAAATTAAGTTTAATCGTA
Organism: Anomoia purmunda; assembly: GCA_951828415.1. Taxonomy (NCBI): domain Eukaryota; kingdom Metazoa; phylum Arthropoda; class Insecta; order Diptera; family Tephritidae; genus Anomoia; species Anomoia purmunda. The sequence goes on along the minus strand of OX639993.1, from coordinate 186,772,488 downwards.
ATTTTTTGAGTTTTGTTTTTTCCTTAGAAAATAAAAGTAAAATTAAAATTAAAAAAATTTCCTGGATAATAATCATTATTTCTTGAGTTTTATTTTTTACTCAGAAAATAATCGGGTTTTCTTGAGTTTTATTTGTCGCTCAGGTAATAAAATTTAAATTTTTTGGGATTTTTCAAAGCAACACTGGAGCCCACTTTTGCATTATAAGCAAACAAAATACGCCGATTAAATTTTATTTTCTGAGCAAAATATAAAACTCGAAAAATAACTAGTGAAACATATAAAGTATATATAGCTATGTTCACAAAAATATTTATTTATTTATTTATTTACAAGAGAAACAATTATTAATAATTGCTACACTTGAATTGCTACTTTGGAGTTTGAGCACTGGCAGCCAGGGCCTAAGGCTAACTTATAACATATAACCTGATAAAACCTAAAAAAACAAGTACATATATTTTAGTATTGTTGTTTAGACACTTAGTTTGAAGATACCAACAAATTTGGAAATTAAATTTATGATAGTGGAGTTACATATTTTAAGATGGTTGGATGGTAATAGTATCGGCGAAAATAGAGGTACGGTTGTGATGGAGCTCTCGACATGAGGTGAGACACCGTTAAGTTGTTGAATCCACATAACGGGCAAGCTTTGGCGTTTATTCCAGTAAGGAGATGGGAGTGGGTGGCGATTGTATGACCAACTCTGAGGCGTGTAAAGTTTTTAGGGCTACTACTTGCCGCATCGGGAGGAAAGATAGTACGCTCACCGGTAGGATTAAAAGTTTTATAAATGTGTTGGAAGTTTTCCCATGCCATTGTACAATCTTGGTACAAAATTAATTACTGAGATTATAATAAAATTTATTTATTATTTAAATAAATAAAATTTCATACAAAAATTTACATATAAAATAAATCAATGACAAAATTTTAAGCTAAAATAAAACTTTACTATATTTAAGTTAAAATTTAAAAAAATATAAATTATTTATTATATACTATATTATCAAATTTTTATAGTATTAATAAAAAATATATAATTATGAATAAAATAATTTTATAAAAGTAAATTCCTCCCCATAAAAAATTTTTTCAATTTTCTTAATGAAAATTTTAAAAATAATTAATAATTATTATTTTAATAATTATTAATTTAAGTTAAATACCCCTATTATTTGAATAAAATAAATATAAACAAATTTACTAAAAATAAAATTAATTTATAGGTACTAAAATTCTAAAATAATTAAAGGTAAAATTAATTATTTACAAATTAACAAAAATAAATATTAGTTACAATATAATTATTAATTTATTAAATTCTAAATATAAAATCTTCTATTATTTTAATTTAATTAAATTTAATAAATTAATTTTCAATTATATTTAAAATTTTTATTTTAATATATTTTTTCAAAAAGATGGAGTAGATTTTATATTATTAAACTTTTTTCACTATAAAAAAATTTTTTTATAAATTTTTAGATGTACTAAATAAAATTTAAATATTTAAATTTTATAAATAATTTTATTTTTATATATTAAATAAAAATAAAATATGATTTTGATATTAATTAAATATTAACTAATAAATATTTTAAATAAAAATAATTTTAAAAAAAATTCATTTTTATATAATAAATAAAAAAATGGAATATTATTTCTATATTAATTAAATATTAATTAATGACATAATTGAATAGATGCAGCGGTTCTGCTCCCGCCTCCTTTGCCCTTTTGTTTGCAGTCTCATTCCCGTATATATCCGTGGGACCAGGTAGCCACATAATTTGAATATGGTTATTGTATAGTAGGAGTATTTCACGAATTTGGACTAACAAAGTATAGTAATTTTTAGAGCTTAGTACAACATCCATTGTTGATCTGCTATCAGTGCATATCACGTAAGTTCTTTTGTTCCGAGAGGCATATAATATCGTTTCGAGTAGAGCAGCTCCTTGCTGAACAGTATGAGGGCAAGGTGCTAACAGAAATGGTACCACCAGATTTGTGTGTAACAGCAAACGTAGTATTGGTGTCAGTTTTCGATCCATCAGTAAATATGATCTCCCAGCTCTCGAATGCTTTTAAAGCTTCGTTAAAAAATTTCTTATATTCAAATGTACTGGTGGTAATTTTTGGGTACTTGTGTAGGTCAATTATAATCGCGTATTTCGGGATCAGAAATGGAGGATGCATTGAGGTTGGAACAAGTGTGGGCGTTGATATTAAATGGAATTCATTCATTAATAAAAAGCATCGTGATGGTGTAGACTGAGTTTTCTGTTACTGAAAAGTTTAGACTATTTTGTCGCACTTCATTTAATTTGAACTATTTTTTTTTTAACAAAAAAATTTCGGATATTCAATTTTGAAACTGATTCATTTTAATTATAATAAAAGGCAAGTTTCAACTAATTAAAAATTCTTATTGATTTTAGTTAATTCGATTGCTAATATTAAAATTAGAATAGCATTTAGTACAAAAGGTGCATACATTTTATGAAAAATATATATTAACAAATAAGCAAAATATGTCTGACCCTTTTGTTTCCAATAAGAAATCCTACAAACTCAGATTCTGTTACACCTAAAACCGTCAAAAATTCGTTTCGAACATGGGAATCGATAAGACCGAATTGTGTGACATCCATTCGAAAAAATTGCCGGATTGTTTGGATGAATTTGATTTAGAGGCCGAATATAAACGTTATTTGCATTTTTTTTGCATAACAAAATCATTGGCAAGAATTCGTTTATAACAAAATACGAATATATCGATTTAAACCTTATACCATATGCTATGTAAATCTGATCTTATTTTTTTGGAAGATTTTTTGTTTAAAATCATTGCATAATCATTATAATAATATTTCCGATCATATTCTATCGATATTTTGTGATCTTTAGTTATTGTCATCGCCGACAAATTTGTTTGCAAATTATGGATAGAAAAAGTTTAAATCCAAGAATAACGATTATTTTTATTCAAAAAAAAAAATAAAAGTCACAAAATACCGATTGAGTTTTATCGAAAACAATAGTTTAAAAATAACGATGAGCGTAAAATCAAAAATCAAAAAAAAAAATCGATCAATTGTGTTCGGAAAAATTTGAATTCGTTATAACGATTATTTTTCATCGAAAAAATAAAAGTCCCCAAAATACCGATCTAATTTTATCGAAAAAAAAAATTAAAAAGTAACCATTAAACTTGATCGGAAACCACAAAATATCGATCAAATGTGACCGAAAAAATAAAAGTCACGTAATAACGATTAAATAATGACCTTTGTAATAATTATAGTCGTTACGGTCCGACTCAAAATTTGCTTGTATTCTGTGGCCTCAAAAACCGTCGAATATTGCATTTTGGGCGAATCTATACATTTTAGTGGTTTTTCGCTAGCCATTTTGGATCCGTCATTATGTTTTTTTAAATGCTGATATCAAATTCAGAAACTGCGATACCCAAAACCCCTTACTTTACTTTAAAGGAAAACAAATTTTTGTTTAATATTTGTCGGCCATATTGGATCTGCCATTTAGTATTGTGAAGATTTGCTATCAAAATCGAAATCAGCAACATCGAAACCATATGCGACGCATACAAGAAAGTAACATTAACTTTTTGTTCATTTTGAGTGTTTATACTCGTAGACTTCTGGTCGCACACTCAGGTCTGCTGGCCTATTGTGCATCGCTGTAAACAATGTAAGTAAAAATGTAACAAGGTAAACAAGCCGATATTTGCACATTATATGTGTATATCCGTAGGCAACGCTACATCTGTATCTACATATAAAGACAATTTCTCATTTACTCACTTTTCGATGACAATGTCATTCATATTCAGGCGTCTCACAATTTGCACCTTAACATATGTACATAGTGCCTACCGATAAGAAGTAAGACCCAAAAGTGTCTAGCCTATTGAGATTAAAGTAATCGTTTCCCTTGTCCAACAAAAAAAATTCAAATTATTTTATTGTGTTTCAAATTTAAAGTAAATTCAGACTGTCGATTAAAAATTCAAAATGCGCCATTTAAATATTGAACCGAGGGAAAGAAAAGTGCGGAAATCAAACGACGCGCCATTTTACTGCTCTGTGCAGACAATCTTCCGCTTCGCAATCCATCACAAAGGTGCATCGCGAAGGGAAAGGCGAAACATCGCCCGATGATGATACGATGATGATGTAGAGAGAGCAGCTGTTTTGGAATATTTTGGTGTGACAAATTCAGACGATTTTTTAAAATTATTTTTACTGGAAATATGTAAATAATTTTATACCTCAAATCTGGAGTAAGTGTTATTCGGAATGACAGTCTGTGTGAAGTTCAATCGAAAGCAGAAAAAATCCACAGTACCCTTTGATATGATTCGTCACTGTGTCCCTTATAAATATTACTGAGGAAATTTTTCTTCGCATTTATAATGATGGCAATGCTAACAAAAGGCATCTATTTTTATATTTAGGCAAACTACGAGGGTTGCCTTTATTATTTTGCGCCTTCGCAACACTACATGTGATTAGCTGTAATTAGACATTTTTATCGTAAAATTTGGTATTTTTTGGCATAAACTTGCATATAACGTTTTCACTTACGATTTTTATTTGTGTTTATTTATGTATAGTGAGTTTAAAAATTCATATTGCCCAAAAATGGAATTAAGCCGTGCACATTTTCGTGCGTTGATTTACTACGATTTTCGACGTGGATTATCGAGACAGGAGTGCATCAATCAACTTACTTCTACTTTTGGTATTGAATCACCACAATAAGCCACTGTGAAACGATGCTACAACGAGTTCCTACGTGGCCGCCAATCTTTGCAGGACGAATTTCGTGAAGGTCGTCCAAAAACGGTGGTTGTGCCTGAAACAGTCGTCGATGCTGTGCGTCAATTGATAATACAAGATCGTCATGTGACATATCGCGAGATAGAGGCATCATTAGTGGGTCCAGCATACATTCAATATTGGTCGTTAAGAAGATTTGTGCTCGTTGGATTCCGCATGATTTGACAATTGCCCAAAAAAGGACTCGTGTCGGTTGGTGTAAAGAAATGTTGAAGAAATTTAGCCGCGGTGGATCAAAGCACGTCTATGACATCGTAACAGGTGACGAATCTTGGATCTATGCATATGAGCCGGAAACAAAGCAGCAATCAATTGTATGGGTGTTCCAAGACGAGCCCAATCCAACAAAAGTTGTTCGCGCAAGAAGCACCTCAAAGCAAATGGTCGCCTGCTTTTTCGGAAAATCTGGTCATATCGCAACTGTTCCACTAGATAAACTTAAAACGGTCAATTCTGAGTGGTATACAATCATTTGTTTGCCAAAAGTTTTTGGAGAATTAAGGAAAACCAACCGCCGAAGACAAATCATTCTTCACCAAGACAATGCGAGCTCTCACGTATCGATTCACACAAGAGAATTTTTGAGGATTCTAAAGGTCGAATTGATGGGTCATCCGCCTTACAGCCCTGATTTGGCACCTAATGATTTCTTTTTATTCCCGAACATCACAAAAAAAAAAGCGAGGTCAACGTTTTTCAACGCCTGAAGGAGCTGTAGAAGCCTTCAAGCAGCTCGTTTTAGAGGTATCCTCTTCTGAGTGACAAAAGTGCTTTGAAAATTCGTTCAAGTGAATGCAGAAGTGTATTAACTTGGTTGGAGAATATTTTGCAAAAAACAATAAAACTATTTTCCTTAATATTTGACTGTGTTTTCATTATTAGGCGCAAAATATAAAAGGCAACCCTCGTGCAAGGCCATTGAAGGGAATCGATGGCAAATCTAGTGAAACGTTCTGAAATTTTTCATTACTCAAAGAAGAACCCAAGCAGAATAGATCCCGAATGAGCTTTGATCTGACAAGAGAAAAATACCTATTCTTTAGCGCTTCAGCGTAAAAAGATTCTGGAATTCCTTTGAATTCCTCACTACGAATCCGACTTCGCAATCATAAAGTCTATATGTTTCGAAAACGCCATTTTCGGGGTAAATATGACTCCCAAAACATTTTTCCACAAATTTTTTAGAAGGTAGTAGTGCCCAACTTGTATTCGAAATCAATCGCAACTTTGCATCTATTGAATAGCATTTCCTAGCATTTACCAGCATTAAGAGGTAAAGAATTAGCCACACACCAAGTTTCCAACCTCGTTAAATCCTCTTGAAGTCTGCTGAAATCAGTTACGTTGTCAATAAGACTGTATATTTTCAAGCCATCTGCATACATCCGACAACGCGATGTCAAAAAAATATCTGGAATATCATTAATAAGGATTAAGAAATAATGGCACAAGATGGCTGCCTTAAGGTACACTTGAGGTAACTTTAATGTTAGTAAAACATTGTGAAAAATTAAGGTTTATGATTTACTCTTCATTTTATAGTTCAGGCCAGAAACTTTTGTGCCTTACTTCATATGAACATATAGTATATGCTTTTAAATTAACATATAAATGGATTGTACTTGCTTTCATATCATTATGTGGATAGATGAAACTAACATTTGTATATTCTTGAGGGGTATAACTCTGTTGCCTTTTCGGCTGCAGAAACTGCTGGTAAATAAGTAATAGAATTTTACTAGAGCCAAAGAAAAGTAAAGTAGAGTAATTGTGTGACATTTTTGTACAAAAACTATTTCCCGACTTAACATTCTTTCCCCATCGAGCTGACAATTGTAATTTGTTTATGCTTCAAAAACTTAACACCGGGAGAGTTCTATTCATGAAAAGAGCAAACGAGTAAAGTGCAGGATTTTATTCAAAACACAGTGGCATATAGTAAATCACTGTTCTAAATAATGTGAAAACATATGATAGAGAGAGTTTGCGTTCAAACTCTTTATTGTCCAAACTCTTTATTGTATTTTATTTGATATTAGAATATCCAGGCAAATATTGTCCTGTCAGCGTTTATTTAATCACTTATGCCGCAGTGACACTTTCCGTGTATATTTTTTCTAACAATATTTCTTCCCACTCATATCATATATTCTAAACATAAGAACATGAACCTAATCGGGACAAAATATCAATTTTCTTAATGGCTTTATCTTTTGAATCTATTTTAAAATTTTCTGGAGACTAAATGTTCCCAAACTTCTTATAAATTTAGTGTAACTTTAAACAAGTGACAACCGTCTGCAAATATATTTCTCGAACAAAGCTTCCTCCAACCTCTTTTTGTTTAACTCCAGTATAATGGAATTTCAGTTATCATACCAATAAAATTGAAACAACGTTATTACAAGGTGGCAACCCTCCTCAAAATGGTTTTGTTTCACACCAATACTGTTATAATACTGTGCTCACAAGCAATTAGAACTGAAATCGAGTTAGGATTAAAAAAAGTATGAAGGACGGAAAAGGGGGGTTGTGGGCGCCCTGTTACCGTTGAATGCTGGATTATTGTTTGAATTAAACTACTTCTAAATCGTTCAGATTGAATAAGCAAATATGTAAATTTTCTCTATTGTTTCTTTATGAAATTTTAATCTAAGTCAGGAATATTCCATTTGAAAGTGGATTTTTTTTTTAAATTACTCAAAAACGAGTTTAGCTGTTGTTTCTTTTTGCCACAGATATTTCAGTAAAATTAGAAATTGAACTAAAGTAGTATTTTTAAGCTAGTGGCAACACTCGCTAAAAACATTTTCATAAGTAAGGTTTCCTAAGCCTACTTCTTTTGAATCCCATGCGGTAATATTTCCTTTAACTTAATATTGCAATTTAAGTTACATACTTATTTACTTCGATGGCATCCCTCTCTCCAAAAGTAAAGTATTTTCCAAATAAAGTTTTTTTAAACCTACTTTTTTTGATTATCACATTTAAATATTTGATTTAATGTACTATAAGTTTGATATTTTTTTTAAAGGTGGCAACCCTCCAAACAAATTTTTTGAATTCAACTTCTTCAAACTTTTAGTTTGCCATGCATATAGTAAAATTTCATTTACTTATTAATATTACTTAGTTAACCTCTAAAAGGGTGGCAACCTTCTTTCGAACCATTTTCAAAACTAAGCTTTATTTAAACTCTTTTTAGCCATATTGCAATATTTGAATGTACTCATTCGTTTAATTGAGTTTAAGATTTAAACTGGTGGTAACTGCCTCAAACGAATTGATACTACGTTAACCCTTATAGCGTACTATATATGTACCAAATCTGTACAATCGTGGTATTGCAATTTGTGATTTGACTTATATTAAACTGTTTTAATATATACGCCATATGTTAACCCAGATTAGGTGGCATTTATGTGTCAAATTTCATGCAAATCCCTTACGCTGTTTGGAGGCGAAAATGTAACAAACACACTCACTCTCAAACTTTCATCTTATGGCATATTTTCGGAAAATGTATGTGAAAATTTATAAATTTAGAAATGTAAAATTTCTCACGAATCTTAAAAAAGTAATGCCGGTTGAGTTTTTAAGAGATGTAGACTTGTATTATTCAAAAAGAAAATACGCAACCTCAAATACATAATATGATGGTATCATAGGGCCAGAGAGCCAGAACAATAATTATTTGCCTGTTGAGTTTTAAAAAAGGTCATCCTAATTTTCATATGAATTATACAAGTTTTATTATAAATTGCTTTCATAATAATTATCAGTTCTAACTTAAACGTTAAGAATAAATTATTGAATAACACAATCGTTAGTACGAACGACAAATATTGTCGACAAAAATTGCGATTGTCGGATCGTTTAAAGTTGGTAAATCGCAGTGCAACCCTGTAGACATTAAATTTTTTTATGAGTCCTAAGTATTATAAGAAGACTTTTTTTTATATAAATCTCAAAATAATAGCCTTTGAAGACTTAAAAATATTTATCTCGCTGATAACTATTATGAAAAGATTTTATAATAGAAGTCTTTGAATAATAATTATAGATTACACGAAAAATTTGTATCTTTTCACTTCTAATAAATTTGTCTCTGCGCAGTACCGATTACAACCACAATAACAACATAGATAATGAGCAAGGCCACACGTACAACGAAAAAAAATCGGATAACGATAATTAATTTGATGACGCAATTAAAAACGAAGAAGATTATATATGAAAATGTGTTAAAAAAAAATTTTACGCATATGATATATTTGGTAACAGATTTTCATCCTCCCTGGTCCAGACTGTACAACACCGAAAGCGGGTTGTCTCCAAGTCAAGGTTAAAAAAATCTTTTGAATTTTTCACGCATTCACACTATTACATTGTCGGAATTCAATTTAGAGAATGTATAAGAGTCGTTTGGGGTCAAATTATGGTGGCTGTTATGGCAGCCTTGGGTACAAAACTCAGCAAGGCAATTCTCCTCGTCGTTTTTCTTTAAAAAAATAGCATATCGGAATTTTTGTAGAAGCAATAAATCATAGTTACCGTTGTTTTGCGAATTTTAAAATCCACCAGTCATTTTCCTTCCTGGCCCTATTCATATCCAAATGTTCATATAGAATTTTAAGTAATGTAGTTTTTGAAAGACCCGCATTAACACCCAAGTTTTTAGACGTCGCACTTCCAGCAGGGTCTCCTATATAAATTTGATGCTTTCGTTCGTAACCTCCCGGAGTGGTTATCCTGGTTTGCCCAAAGAGACAGAGTGAATGTATTTTTTCGAATCTCGCGGGTTTTATTCAAACAAGCTTTTGAAATATGAATGAAGTAGAAAAAATACTTTAAAATCCACATCTAAATAATCTTTGAAACCAACTACTCAGAAATTATCTTGTTATTGAACCGCGTGTCGGAAAAAGTCATGCCTCCTATATATAATACATATATATACGCACTATAAAAATACGCACACACCTACGCACCTACACATTCAACTTGTCAATGGATTTGCAGACGTATTTACTTGCCGTGAACTCCATTGAACCAAACTGAGCCAAGTGTTTGTCATCCATGTCTAGTAGAATTGTTGTCAACGGCTTTATTTGACTACTCGTTGCTTGTTGGTTGTTGCTTGCATTGCAGTTGAACCATGAAAAACAATTGTCAACACTCGAGCAAAAAAATGCGAAAGAAAAAGTTAAAACAATATACTCATAGTACATCTACTCGTATAGTTGAACAGTACGAAAAACAATAGCGAGATGTTGCTATGGATAATGATGCTTTAAAATGGCGTAAGTCATGGAAGATACGGAAATAAGATTATCGCAAGTGGAAAAATATTGAATTGTGTTATGCGTCAATTTTTATTCATGCAGGTACATACCTACATAACTTAATATATATGGAGAAATTAAAGATGTGGAAAAATGTCAGATATAAACGTAAATACAAAATAAGAGGAACCTATAAAATCTCATACAAATTTAAAGTTGGTTTCTACATTACAGGTGTTAATAAGAAAATGTAATGGAAATATTCAATTGTTAATGAGATTGTGTTAGATTAGACTAGGAGCCGTCCTAGGAGATCACATTGGCCCTCTGGCATCCATTGTGTTAACACAGCACAGACTGACACTAATAGGCAATTTTTTCGTCTGAATTTGCATAGCGCAGGGGGCTTACAATAAAGCTATAAAGTCAGCTAATCTCTACTCCCGATATGTCCGCCGATGAGTAGCTAAAGTACGATCAAAGATACTTCAGTCTTAGTCTCGCGAAGCCAGGGCGTAATAGGTACTGAGATGATTCCACCTCCCCATCCTCCAAACAGCTGACGCAGCAGGGGTTAGTACCGATATTGAGGCGCACCAGATAGTTACCCATTGGGCAGTGCACAGCTGCGGATTGGGTAATTGCAGAAGCTTCCACGCTCTCCAACGGTCTACTTTTGGCCAAATCTAGCTAGTGGAACCCCTAGCCTCGCCTAGCTAACTATCTGCTTCACAATTTACTGGGATATTTCTGTGCCCAGGTACTCAGATTAATTTGATGGAGAAATATTCCGAAGCTCTCGACAGAGAAGTTCGGCAATCCCTAACTGCTTTCGATCGCATTGTTATTGAGTATATAGCCCAGATTGCGGTTTGGTCATCGAAGTAAAGCTTCGGCCACTGCTCTCAAGAAAAGCTAAAACTCCACACAAAGTATCGCTTAAGAAATGCCAATATTTGCCAAATATTTTAAGTTAGTCCACTGCTCTCAAGAAAAAAATTCTCTCGCTACTACGTTTTTCTAAAGTTTTTATAGAGAATAATAATAAAGAGACTTTGGTTTTGACATGAAATAAATGACGAAGCTGAAAAATTCACCTCCGCCTGGAATTTGTTACAGGAAATGAGTTTAGTCACTGCCAAATGGAAAGAACACATCATTTGAAAACGGAAAGTAATTCAGTGTCTAAACCTCGGAAGGGTCAACATCATGATCGAGCAAAGTATGCGCGAAATTGAGTTCGAAGACAAATTTCTGACTTCCAGATAAAGCTTCTTCATTGATTGATAAAGCTTTTGCATTTTTATTTCATCATTTCTCATTTAAAACTTACTAACTTTCTACGATGTTTGAACAGGCAGTTAAGTAATTAGCGAATTTTCTCAGTTAAACGAAAATTTTAATTGATTTACTTATCCGAACTAGATTCTCACATGCAACCCTGTCAGATATTTTCAATTTCGCTACTAAATAAAGTATATTTAATAGACAAATGGCAGTCACCTGCATTTTATTTCAATTTTATCAAATTAAATGGAGAAATCATGACGTCAATCTATTTAAAATTTTGTTATCGTAATATCTGTTCTGTTTCTGTTTCCCATAACTAAACTAAAACATTGCAGCCGCATCGGAAAGCGCACTAATTTTTGAAACATATTCTATTATAAATTGATGAATTTTGTTAAAATTTTAAAAATGAAAATCAGCTGAGGCTCAACACGCGCAACTTTCAGCGTTGCTTTTGTGCGAATCTTCATATAACTGTATGTGTTCAACTAAGTTGTCAAAGGAAACTTGTCACGCAAAACGAAGCAAGCTTTTTATGTGGTATAGCCTTCACAAGGTTTTATGGGTGTATCGGTTTTATTTCATTTCTTTTTAATTTTTATAATTATTATTACAATAATACATGCACTAATATTTGCCTATTGTAAAAAATATTCATTATAGTAACCAGATTTCGCTGTGTTGATGTCATTCATCAGTTCATAAATTGAGCTCTCCCTTGCTGAGACGAGCCCGTATAACTAAGACTTATGAATAATACATAATATGGCTTATATAAGTCCATGTAATAATGGATTACATGAAATATAATTAACTTGTTATAAGGTTTATCGGCAACAAAATAATGTTTCCATAATGCAGCATTATTTTAAGGTTTATAGGTCATATGAAATCGGGCTACATAAGCAAATATGTTAAAATACCATAACAGGAGTAGTTAATTTCTATTATAAGACATATATTTATATGACATTTATATATAATCTTCCGCTAGTGAACAATCACCTTTCCGGCCCGGAATTCACTACGCAACTGACGCTTTATTTATTTTCACTTTCAATGTCGTGTCCACCAACACGCGACGACGCCCCCAAAGGCATTGCATTCTAGTTGCCCAGGCCCGATCATAAGGCTCAATTTGTTCTATCTCTGAAAGACGCCCTTAACATAAGAATTACAAGTAAGAGCAATATCGATTATTTTAACCTAATAAAAGGTTTATCTATTTTTTAAAATAAACTATGGAAGCAGCGCAGTTAGCGTATTCCTTATTTTCTATCATGAAGTTTATATTGAAGTTTATGTACATATGTTATATGTGTGCATGCAAATTTTGAACTGGTTTTCATTAGCACTACTAAATATCAACAAACCAAACCGCTACTAAGTATCATCTAACAGTGACTAAAACAACTGACCACATGGTAAATTTTTTTACAATATATAAAATAGCATAGATCAAATAAACTAAAATTTCAAAACAAACAAAAAATTTATAAACATTGCAAATTTTCGACTTCTTAGAAAAATTTTGAGTATGTAGCTCAATCAACTTCGGCATACAAATTTAAAATAGGGCAAAATTCTAGTTGATTTTTGACAATTTTTTTTTTTAAGTACAACGCATCTTTCTCCATATAACGGGTGAATTTTATGTAAAATCCGATTTCTTTTTTAATATTTCTTAGAGCTGGCCGTATTCTGCCTTATAAACTGCGGCTATATAAATCAAGCCAGTGATAAGGAAGCCTGTAAAGTTACATTCCAGGACTTGGACAATGTGTGAGACAGTATGAACGAATTGTCTTTCGTAGATGGGTTTTTTAATATATGTAGACTTTGTAAAATTTTAATAAGCTAACAATTATATTAAAAAATGTGTATTTTAAAAGTTTTTTTGCCTAACTAGTTATTTAATTTTGGTATACTTCTTTAACTTAAACAGAACAATTTTCAAAAAATTTTAACAAATTGGCAGCTCTTTTATAAACTTCTTTTAAACAAGTTTTTTGTACGACAGCCCGATTTCACTACCTTACTTTATTAATTAATTTGTATATAATTTATCAAAGAACTGCCAAGGATTCAAATTTTTTCAATGATAAGCTTTTCTAAAGTGAAGCGGCCGATTTTTTTAAATCTACTTTTGTTAATGAAAACCAAAACCATCCGCTCTATGCCTTGAATCTGAGGATATTAGTAAAGCTTTTCTCAGCTTGAAATCTATCTCCCAAACTGATGGTGATGGACTTTCAGCAGTTTTAATAAAAAAAATTGTCAGCCTAGAAAGCTAGGCGATAGAAGTGAAACTTCATGGCTCCCGATGGGCACTTTAAATGAAAATACTCACCCTAGCCAGCAAGTTTTATGAGATAGAAATATTTCCCCGATAACAGAAGCCACTATTCATTATTCTGGAATTTTCAAGGGTGTTAGGTAAATGAAAAAAGATAGTTTATGTTTTCGCCTCCATTTATAAAATAACCTATTCATTTACTTCCATACTTTCATGTTCAAGAAAAGATACAATTGATTTGTGGTATGAAATATATGAAATGAAAACTCGCGATAGTAAATTATTTAAATATCTTAAGAAAATTGCATCTATTGTCGTGCCTGATCTGGTTGTTGAGTCTTTGGTATTATTATTCATTTTTAAATTAAATTTACTTTCTAAAACTTGTACAAGTGGTTGAGCTTCTTCCAAGGCAAAATTTACATTAAAATCACCGCTTGAAATCATTGGCATAGTGTGCAAATCTCCTCCTAATTCTGCTGCACCAGAGAGAGTATATACCAATAATGCTCTATGTATGAATTTTATTATATCGTTAATTCTCTGGTTCGGAGTGATGTAGAGAACAATTAATGCCACACTCTGTCCGCTTTGCTACCCTCTCTCGTTTTTTTTCTACTCCGAATCTGTCGCGTTTCGTCTCCTTCTGTCTCCTTTCTTTCGTCCGACTGCCCCATTACGCGCGCCATCGCCTCCCTTTTCCTTCAAAATTGTCCTACTTTAATTTATACTCTGAAAGTAATTTTCAAAAAATCTTTATCGTCGGAGAGTTTGATTGACGCATGTAAGCTCACTTCCATAACGCCAATCTTTAAGAGTGCCAATAAAAATTACGTTAGGAATTTTAGGCCAATTGCAAAGCTCTCGACTATCTCAAACATTTTTGAACATATAGTCAATGCAAAGTTGAGTTTATTGGTTAAATCTTTAATATTCCCGAATCAGCATGAGGTTATCGCCAAAAGCTTTACAGTATCGAATCTAGCTGTTTTGAGTCTTTCTAGGCTGGTTTACAGGTCGACTGTATATACACTGACTTTTCAAAAGCTTTCGATAAAGTCTCTCATAGAGTCCTAATTAAACAATTAGCATGTCTTGGCTTTCATTCTGCCTTTCTGCAATGGGTAAACTCTTACTTGTCAAATATAGTAGACGTTGTGTTGTTACATTTGATGGTATTTTGTCTACCCCTTTTGTTGTCTCCGCTGGAGTTCCGCAAGGAAGTATCTTGGGACCACACCTATTCGTACTATTTATTAGCGATATCAAAAGTTGTTTTGCATTTGCTAATCCCGAAAATCTCTATCATTATGCCTGCTAAGTACAATATAGCGACTTGTGATCTTCGGTGTGTTAGTGAGATTAAGAACCTTGGCGTTATTTTTGATCATAAATTCTCTTTTAACACCATATAAATTATATCAGTTCCAAATCGTTCTCCATGTTGGTGTTCGTAAGACGGAATGCCTCTAAATTCTCTAATCCCTATGCCATCAGGTTACTCTATGTGTAATTTATTAGGTCTCACGTAGAATATGCTGCTTTTATTTGAAGACCAGCAAGCTATCAATATCAATTTCAATAATACTTATAGAACAGGTACAAAAATGTTTTCTTAAGTTTTACTTTGGTTTCTGAACTTTATGGGATTTACCATTATATTCTGCTCGTTTCTGAGTCTCATGTCCTTAGAAACTCGTAGATCTATACTATGCCTATCTTTTACTCATTTTATTACAACTGGAGTCATTGATTGTTCTAACATGTTCGAAAAGATTCGATTTTATGTTCCCCAGCGATCTCTTCGGAACGTCTACCCTTTTCATGGGGATAACTTTAAAACTAAGTACCCTGTAAAGCCTCCATTACTCGGGCTTTACGTGAATTGAGTTCCATTAATAGTAATCCTAATTTTGACTTTTACTTTCAGAATAAATGCTTTTTTGAATCTCTTGAATTCTATATTATAGCTTTATTGAATTATATGTAAGTATATTATGTAAATCAAAAGTTTATACTAAGTTACTTTTTATTCTTAATACTTACTTTTGTACTTAGTCAAACACTAAGTGTCCAATTGTTTGAGTAACTGTAAATTAAACTATGAACTAACATTAGCTTAATTGAAATGTTCCCATTAAAAAAAACACCATTACTTCAACAACCAATTTGGAATCGAATGAAAATTGGCAAGCTCTTGCTCTTTCGTTTCTAGAAGAAATTTTGTATCTAGCAAAAAATCTGGAAACGCTTTTAGTGAGCGCATTCTAGATGTTATTATTTTGGAATGTCTAAATTATCCTCCGATTATTTAACCCATCACGGGTAATGCAAACTCGGCTGCATGTCATTCTCGCCAATGAAATGCCAACGTTTGAGTAATACCTTTTAGAAGCGAAGTCACAATTTCTTTCGTTTTCACTTTCATGGAAGGAAGCTATACCAGATTTTTTTACTGGGCTTTTAAAGCTGCTAAACAAACGTACCCATTTACTTGCGCACCAAGTAGAGGATTTTTAATTGAAGCTTAAGTATTTGCTAGGTATACAAAGATATGGCTATGGCTCAGCTAAACGCTAATGGAAACGACTTCAAGTGGTTAGGATTCAATTTAATTATGGCATTTAATGAATGCTCTCCATGCCTTTCTACTTATGTAATGTGTAAGCGAGTACAGTGCACTACATAACGATAGCACAGTGATTTTTCTTTTCTTAATTTTCTTTAAATTATTATTTTAGAATTATAAATACAGTTAAACTAGAACAAACAATAGTTAAGTCCAAGCTTCAAGTAGGGAAAAAAGGCAACAAATTTCTGAAAAAATTTTGGTTTGCAGTTTTATAGCCCGTTCAATTTTGGTATAATAAAGTGCAAGTTCTTGGTGGCTACACGCTCTTCCGTAAATTTGTGGCATGCATGGATATTTTTATATGGAAAAAAACCGTCAGCAAAAAAAAACATTTCAAAATTCCACCACAATTTGTGGTGGCAAAAAACTTGCACTTTATTATACTAAAATTGAATGGGCGGTAAATCTGCATACCCAAAAATTAAAAGTCTTTAAATCGAATGTAAAGTTTTTAGAATTTTTTCCCCCGTTTAAACATGTTTGAAGCTTGGATTTAACCGTTGTGTGTTGTAGGAGAAATTATATTTTTATAAGAAAAAGATTGAAAATTAAATGAAGAGAAATATATAGTTAAAACTAGTAATTGAGTGGTTGTACTATCGTTCTGTCGGGCATTGTATCTTAAGCCCTTGAGCTACTGAAGTCGCCGCAAAAACTAATCTCGCCACAAAACAAATGTTTAGCAATCACCTGCCTACCTGCAATCAACATTTACACAGTGCATATAAAGTCAAAGAAATAATAATTATACGGACAAAAGTGTTTTTAATTTAAGCTATTACTTATTTTGAAATTTCATTATTTAAATTTTAAGTATAGTGGCCGGGATTTATTCCATTTTTGGTGCTTATTTTTAGATAGAAGGCTGGAAAGAAGCATTGTATTGCTCAAACCCATTTATGGCAAATTCATGGTATAGTTTAAGTTTCTGAATTTTTTAACAACTTTATATTTTGAAATCGAAAGAGGCAATACTTAATTTGTTAAGCATATAATACTTCTTATTCAATTACCTACTTATTTAATATCCCAGAAATGGTGACAAAACTAAGAAAGCAGCCATTGAGTATAAAATGTGATTTTTTTTATAGGTGTAAAACTTGACATTGAAGTCAAGTAATGATATTATTCGAATGTCTCAATATAATTTCGGTCCTACAGCCAACGCGCCTAATGTGTACAAGTCTCATATTCTGGAAAACTTTTCCGAGAAATCTTCTTCATGTATCTTCAGATAAGTCGCTGATGGTTTTCATAGCGTTTGGTGTTCTAATTTTTAATAATCGTAGGAAGTTTAGTATCTGACAAGATATTAACCAGCGTTCTTGTGAGCTCATTCTGCTTTAGGTACTTTATTGCCACCTTTATTGTAAACGTTTCGGCCTGAAAAACGCTTGCATGTTCCGGTAAACGAAAAGGTAACTTTAGATTATATTAAATATTTGACCTGCCTAAAGTAACAGTTAAGCCCCCAATGGTTAGCTTCAACCCTGAGACCAGTCCATGCCGCTTGGGAATTTCGTGCGGGGTTTGCGGTTAACGCGATTATTTGTAAGGGTCAGTGGACAGCTCTTTACTAATCACAAGTGGTAGTGAATTGCTTCTTCCAGAAGCCCTCTACACCTAGTCTGATAGCGCTTTGCAGTTGAGTTATCGATAATAAGGATATCAATCGATAATAATTACAGACTGTTCAAAACAGCCTTTGGATAGGATCTCATAGCACCTGTTACACAGACGGCGGCTACCCTTGGAATACCATTTTTAGTTTTAAACACTATCATTTTAGTAACATTCCTTTAGAAGCCTCCCTTGCACGCTCTCTCTTCTTCGATATACATTCACCAATTAAGTGATCCAGGATAGCACCAAGATATTTCACTTTGTTTGACAGACCCAGTTCCAATCCTCGAAACTTTTGTTTAGTGTTCATAGCGTAGGAATCCACCGTTATTAGCGTCCGTTCCGCAATTTCGTTTCCAACTGAACGAAACTGATTCCATAGCTTTAATGTTACATCGTGCGGATTAGCCACTATTTTGATTCTCTGTAGGCCTAGCTTTACCAGTATTTTATTCAAGACCATGAGCTGTCTAATTCACTGCATACGCAGCCCTATTTGGTGATCCAGACTCGGCTTGAATTATCATACTCCATAGGGAAGATACGATCCACGACCGGACACAGTAGTCAGTACCCCCTCATGTATAGAATCTACGAGTATACTGGCATTATTGAAGGTTCCCTCTCATAGTACATTTATGGAGTAAAACTTCTTTAGCGGCATGAGAGAGATTGTTTACATCGCGTAACGAAGGTCGCGTCGATTTTGCGCCACGTAGTCAGCACCTGACGCTTATATCTGTTTTTACAAATTTTTGCTACTATTTTTACTAATACATAACTTATGAATTATGATTATGACTAATTAGTATTACCATTTTTGCAAATGCTACTACTAAAGGTGGGTTTCTTTTAGACGTGTGGTTTTCAATATGTGCTATATGCTATTTCACAATAAACGGACTTACTCAGGAACAATGTTTGCAAATAGTGCAAATTTATTACCAAAATAATAGTTAGGTTCTCGCAACGCATCCCATGCTGCATTCGGTCGATATTTTTTTCAGCGATGAAGCTCACTTTTGGTTGAATGGGTATGTAAGGATTATGACCAGAAATCTTTAGAATAAAAATTTACTTAAGAGTATTATACTAATGAATCTCACTGCATATATCACGCCGGATATTTTAACTTTGGTTTCACCCGAACTTGGAATTTTCTTTTAAAGCAACGCAATGCGAACGTATAAGTAGAAAAAGTAGTTGTGTTGCATTTAAAATAAACGTTAACATTTCTACCACCCGTAAAAGGGTAAGCAGAGAAAAGGCGGAAGCTCTTCACAAGAGAAAGTATAAAAGGTATCCATGTACACAGCCATATGTGACATTGCACAATACGGAAACGGAAATGTATTGTCACTTTTCCATTCACAAAACGCTTGAAGTTTTACAAACCTTGGTAAGCGAAAGACATTTGAGCCAACACTCATAGATATAATAAATACATATATATAGATGTAAACTTGCATTTTTATGCACTTTTATATGGAGTGATTTTGGTATACCTACAGAGGAAAGTAACCCTCTTTTCCACAGCCGAACTGCTTGCGCTCATAATTCACAAATTCACACACATACACAGAACTCCACATACAGTAAAAGTGTAATGTCAACATTGCCGCTATTGGCGATCATCATAAATTTACTGGTGGTGCGAATCAGAAAGAATATTGAAATTTGTAACTTTGAATGTGTCGAGTGTTGGCTACCAGCGCATTGTGGGCGCCGCACTCAAAACGTTTAATGCCTTTAAACAGTTTCAATGACAAAGCCGATTTAATACTTTTTATTTTTTTGCTTTTTTTTTTGTTTTTTGTTTTTATTGCCACATCGCTTAGTATACGCGCATAAAACTGAGATATTGCTCAAGTGGCAAGCTATGACAGCGTAGTATGCCACAAGCAATGACGGCCATACTGCAGACTGTTGACAATGGTGGTGGCAACAATGGATGATGCAGCATCTCCGGAGGCAATGGAGTAGTACCAGGCATTTGCGTATGTACATAGTTGGCCAGATTGTCCTGCACGTTTTGCTTTTGTTTGAGACCACAGAGAAAAGACAGCAATAGGCTTGCCTAACGGCGACAGTAAAGTCATGCATATAAAATAGCAATAAAACAAAAACAAAAACAAGAACAACGATATATCAAAAGGAAGTGCAGACAATAGGGAAGAGCAACCGATGGCAGCTACAAAATTCCTTTTGATAAGGTATTCAATGTTTACATAACTACCGTGTAAGTACTTGTGTCCTAGCTAAGGAGCTACGATTTGTTTGAATTTTATTTTGTTTTTTATTTTTTATTTTTTTACTCATTACACGCACACACTTTTATTATAGCTTATGGTGGCAACGTCGATTCTTTCATTTATAATTCATTTCTTGTTTCTTTCATTTTATAAATTCTTTCTTATTATTCAATTATTTACCTTAATTTTTTCATTTAACTTATACGTAGTGAAATCCAATAGTTTCCGGCCTGAAATGTAAAATTAAAAGCAAATCATTAAAGATTTTTCAATTTCATCTCGCTTTTTTTCTAAATACTTTTCACGTACTTCTAAAAATAATTATCGAACTTTTTCCCCCAAAATGTCCCAAAAATCTGGCTTGTCTTGATCACTAGTATTAAAATTATTCTTCGGAAATCTCATTTTAATTTACAGAATAAATAAAAGTCGCTTGGGGCTTTCCTTTTTTGGTCGCTGCGTGTCGTTCGGACTACGTGACCTTTTTTACCTTTTTTGGCAGAAAATCATGACAAAAACCCAAGGCTTCAATATTCTTGTTATTGAATAGCGAAAAGAAGTTTTGCGATTCATTATGCCCTGATCTCATTCAAACCAAATTGTTAATTTTGCTATTGATAGACCAATCATGTACTGTCCAATATCGTATCCTACAAATTTGAGGTTTTCATTCGTAAACGACGTGAATCAGCGTGCTGGACGCGGTCAATTGAAGTAAATCCATTTTAGCGTCGTGAGAGTGATTTTTTACGACTTGCATTGTCGTGTCGATATCGCGGAACGAAAGTGGTGTCTCCTATTACTATTTTTACTAATTGCTACCCGAAATGCAGAATAATATTTATTTGACCGTTGAGTTTGAAAAATATCCTCCTAATTATGATAAAAATCATACAAATATTTTGCTAATAATTATGAGTCAGAGAAAATGTTTAAGTTATCGATATTTATTATTTTCAAACTTATATTATAAATCGGTTTTCATAAAGACTATGAGTGACAAAATTTTTTTGCAAATCAATAATAGCTCATATTTTGAGACTTGTTTATAAAAATTTTTCCGTAAGAATTATCAGCGGGATAAATTTTTTTACGTATTTCAAAGATTTTTATTTTAAAACTTACATTATAAAGGTCTTTTCATAAAAATTATAAGTAGACAACTTTTTTTAAGACTTGAAAGACGGAACTATTTCAAGATACAAAATCGCACCGAGCTCGTTCAAAAGTGATCCCGAATCGGTCCCGAAATCAGTTCCAAGTAGTCCCGAATCTTTTCCGTAGTAGTCCTTATGTTGTCCTAAAACAGTCCCGTCCTTTAAAACTAAAAAATTTTTGTCTCACTCATAATTGTTATGAGATGACTTTTATAATATAAATAAGTCTCAAAATAAAAGTCTTTGAAGGATTAAAAATATTTATCTGGCTGATAATTATTAAGTAAAGATTTTTATGGTATAAGTTAGAGCTCTTAACAAAAATCGACTAACAGACTATTCGACTAGTCGATTAGCATCTTTTTTGATGGTTGATAGTCGATTAACCGTTCACTTTCGACTCACCCCACACCTTCGAGTAGTCCGGAAATTGACCAACCGAAATTATCCGAACATTGTCAGTTACTTATAATAAATTCATAACAAAAACTTTATTACAATTGAAAACAAAGTTTTGTCTATAAACACAAACATTAAAACACATATAAAACAAAAATATGTATTGAAAGAAACCAACTAGTCAAAAAATCGAAAACGAACGGGAAATCACGTAGTTGTATTTTTCCGTAAACGAAATCATTCCGACCATTTCTGTGTGGTGGATTACGAAGGGGTAGAATGTCTGTCCTATAACAGCAAAACTATTTTGCTCGATGTTACGAAATTGGCAGCCCTTGGCCAGATATTAATCCGAACCGCTCAGGCAGGTAGATAAAATATTCGTGAGGACGCTTGATACTAAATTTTATGCATTTCGAACTTTTAATCGTATATCGGAATTTATTTACTCGGAGTGCCCTGGGCTCAAATCTCAGCTAGGTAAATACGCAGCAATAAAAATTGTATAACAAGTGTTTTCCCCCTCGATTGGTAATGGCAAACTTCCGGCCATGAAAGAACTTCTACCAAAAATCATGGGCCGCTTGGTCCCTCAATGTGTGTTACAAAATCAAGACGCTCACCACATGGATGTGTAGAAACAGTCCAGTAATTTAATGGTATGAAAATTGTATGCCTCCGACTAATATGTATAAGCTGCGTAGGCCAGACACTTTTAGGTGTTACTACGTATACCTGTTGTTGTAATTAAGTATTTTATAATTAGATGTAACACAAATCATAATTATTCTTATTATCTCAAAGTTGCCTTAGGCTTATCATTTTCAAAGTAAATTTTTATTAAATAGAATTTATTATTGTACGTGAAAAATTGTGATGTTTTATTGTAATACAAAAAACCAACTTTGAAACTTTGCTCTACAATATCTGCCAAATTCTTTTAATACAATTCTTCTGTATGATTTTGCTTAATTGCTTAATTGCGACTCTATATTAAATACCTGAATTATTTCTAGAGTATTTGCTTAAGTTTTATCTTTAACGTAGCCAGAAAAAAAATTGTAGTAATGTTAAATCGCGTGATCTCGGGGCACAATTGAAGTAAACATTTGGAGAAATCACATGACTAAAAGGTTGTTCGATTATGCCTCTAAAATTTCCGGAGCGTTAAATGCAGCAATTTAGTTCATGCATTTCCAACACCCAATCAGCGAATGGGCAAATGTTTGTTGAAGGTGCAACTCTCATATCAACTTGACTTTGTAATTTAATATCTCTTAGTTTTCCGCCACACTCTCAGCGAAAGCGACAATTTTTTCACTTGAACGATATATGTAGTTATACTAATAGTTATCTATATCGGCATCCTTTATTTATGGTAATCGTTTAGTTTAGATTTTTTTATTGAATTCACGCCAGCTGCTCATGGAAGCGTTCATTCTGTGAGCAACTGGAGCTTCTCCGTAGAACTCCTACTCGGCATAGTTATCGATATCCCTATCATTATTAATATAAGAAGCAGCATCGTTAGTGATATCGAAAACATTAATATTAGGTTTTCAGTAGGCGATACATTTTTATTAATGGTTATCGATATTGTAAATCATTTTAAATTCATCCTACTCAGCGGAGTCAAGTTGAAATTAGTGTTGGCAAATCAAATTTGCAAACCGATTAATCGAATAATGGATGATGAAAAATATTCTTTTACTAATTTCATTCATAAGAAATTAAATGATTAAAATCGAAAAACAAATTGTAAGAACAGAATTTAAGATAAACTAAGTAAATTTTGAGAACTATTTACTTAAGTAATTCTACAACAAATTTCTACAATTTCTGAAGCGAACCCGCCTATCATTACCTGTTAATATAAGACATAGATAAACAAAGGCAAATCCTTTAACACTAATGAAATGAACGGCATATATAATAAAAAAATTTAAAAAGTATTATTCAAAAATTATGCTGTTAAATAAAAAGAGTATAATGTTATTATAAAATTGTAATACTAATACAAAGCAACACTTAAAACTAATTTATTTTTGGAAACGTAATTTTTATATCTTGCACCACAGGTAGGCAGTGAGTTTTTCTTTCTGATATAATTTTTTGGATCTAGTGCGCAATTGAAAAATGTTGTAAATATTATATAAATACATATATTGTATATAAACTACATACACTTGTGTGTCAATAAAATGATACCATTTCACTTTTACAGCCCAACGTTTCGCTAAATTTATTAGCTCGTCTTAGAACAATAAAACACAAAATACAACTACAGAAGAAGAAGAAGAATAAGACTTAGTCCTAAATAAATCTTAATACCAGTGAAAAATTGTCCTTTAATTATGATGTGATGTTGCAAAAACATAATTGAAATCAATGTTTAATTTATTTTCATTAGTTGTGTTTCTGTTGTACATTCGAATATTTTTATCAAAAACTTGGGTGAATAAGTTGCAATGTTGATGCGAATTATTGAATACATGAGTTAAACTTTTTCAAAATAATAATCTAAATTGCTTAACTACTTACATAAAATTCGCTGAAACAAATTCCTTTATCTTATTTAACTATTAGAAACCTGCTGGCGAAAGTCGAATTGCAATACAAATTATTAACGCTTCTCTTCTTAATATAAATTCTTAATTTAAAGCCTTTTAAATATTTTACTCAGATTTGAAGTATTTAAACATTCAGCAAGTAGTATGGCTAATACACAATGAATATAGGGGCAAATCACCACAACTGGTCAATTGCGTGTTACTCAATTTTGAAATTACTTAATAATTTTATTTTAATTTTTATAAAAAAAATCTGAAGAGCTATTCTGATAACTAGGGTTGGCGCCTTACTTTGGGCAACTTATTTTGTATTTATAAGCACACATTGTAAATATTAATTTTAATATTGAAAAATCCATTAGAGGCAAAAAGGAAATATCGTCTGGATTTTGATTATGCTTATTTTAAATTTCATTTCATTTTTGAACTTCAGTAACAATTATTTTTTAAGGACATATTATTTCGCTAACGACCTGTATTTAAATTTTTTTTTTAAATAACACGTGAAAATTATTCGTGATATGAAAGAGCTAAATGCGTATTCCAATAATATTACAAAAAAATATTAACAAGTAAAAAAAATATTTTTATAAAAATTTTTTTTTTTACTTTTTTTCGTAACAAACCTTGAAAGGTCAAACAAATTGTGAGACAAATCGCTAAACATTAGTTAAGAAGCTAATGAAATAAAATATAAGAAAACTTCTTATGAGTTTGAAAATTCAATTGGTCTTGTGTAATAATAATATATATTATATAGATACTAAGCACCCAAATAGAATAAAATACTATTTCAAATTCTAAAGAAAAGTATGCATAGAAAAAACCATTTTTATAATATATCTATGTGCATTAAGTGCAAAAAGTATATGTTCACAATTGTAATTGTATATGTATATTTTGTAGGTGCGTATGTAGCAAAATTTAATTCAATATAACTTCAAAACGATTGATTTCAGTATTTTCTTACACTATAGCTACAAGTGAAACCGATAAATCGCAGAAATTAATCGGCTGAAATGTTCGTCCTAGCCGATTATTGCCCGTGCGCAGTTGTACGCACCTATCTAAATTCTTTGCTTGCTTATGATGTTGATTAATTATTTAAATTAAACGATATCATTAGCTTTTCCCAGTTCATTTTAAAAATAACCAAAAGCATCGCTCGACAAAATAAAACAAGTGCTAAGTTATCGGCAATGTAACGGCCGATAGCTATTAGGTTATCGGTTCATATGTATGCATACTCATTTTTTTTTTTTTTTTTTTTTATTTATTTAATACAGTCTACAGAACTTAATTCTTACAGACTAATTAAGACTAATTAAACTAGTTAATTGAATAGCAAAAACAAATTCATTTTAAACTTATTTATATCTAAAGTAAAGTCAATATTTCTAGAAAAGGTATTACAAAGCCTAACACACCTAGCAATTGGTTCATTATCACCGTAAGTAGTAAAGTGTGGTTCAGTTTCAAACAACCGATTATTCCTTAAGTTTCGTGGTGGAATATATATTTTGAGTAAGTTTGCAAGGCACGTACAGTTAATGCGGCCATTAATAATATTATATATAAAAATTATCGAGAAATACGTTCTTCGTAAATGCAAGGACTGCAAACCTAGTAATTTACGTCTCCCAACATAAGAGGGAAGGTAACTATTCCACGGTAACTTGTACAAAGCAAACTTTGTAAAAATTTTTTGAACGCGTTCTATTTTTTGCGAATGTATGTCGTAATAGGGACTCCATATCAGAGAGCAATATTCGAGGCGACTCCTGACTAGTGAAATATAGAGTGATTTCAAAGTAAATGGATCTTTAAACTCTCTAGTGTTCCTTCTGATAAACCCTAACATTGCAAAAGATTTAGACACGATATAATCGATGTGTTTCGAAAATGTAAGTTTTGAGTCAAAGATAACACCCAAATCTGTCATTATCAAATCTGTCATTATAGATATCTTGCAGCTTTTTAACTCGTATTCGTATATAATGTTATTCATAGTCTTTCTAGAAAATATAATAACGTAGCACTTGTTTATATTCAGATGTAACCGATTTAATGTACACCATTTTACAAGTGCATCGAGATCTTGTTGCATTTTGCAACTGTCTGAGTAGTTCCGTACAATAGAGAAAAGCTTCACATCATCAGCGAACAGTAGACAGTTAGTGAACTTAAAGCATTCCGGCAAGTCGTTAATGAATAACAAGAACAGGAGTGGCCCACAATGAGTACCCTGCGGTATACCTGACAAGGAGTTTCCTATTGGTTAGAAAGCTTGCAAAGAAATCAAGCAGATTGCCGCCAACGCAACGAGAAGTCTGTATAGATAACGTCGAGTTGCGTTCGGCTTTCAACAGCGTTAATTACGTGATTAGCTAACAAGGCTAAGTTCGTACAGGTTGACCTTCCCGGAAAAAACCCATGCTGATATTGAGATATAACACAATTTACATGATCAAATAGCTTAACCTGAATTATATGGTCAAACATCTTAGCCAAAGTGCACTGCTTAACTATAGGTCTGTAGTTACATATGTCATTACGGTCACCAGATTTGAAAATTGGGACGATAGTGCATAGCTTCCATTGACTTAAAAAAATTCCTTTGTTCAAACAACCTGAAAAAGTAGGGCAATAGGAAAAACTAATGAGTTGGAGCAATTTTTAAAAAATAAAGGTGAGAATCCTTCAGAGTCCGACCTTGGGCTAGAATTCAATGAAGAAATTGCCAACATAACATCTTCATTTGACACAGATAATAATTTGATAATAAATGTATATTTATATCGGCCGTCGTCGTCCTGCCAATCTCATTTGAAATCTTCTTTCACTTTTTTTTTATTAATTTTTGGCGTAAATGTAGAAGGCAGTGATAAAAATGTATACGTTATTAGATGTTACTTATACGCACCCATCATGTAATTTATATGAAAACTACAAGGTCGGGGAGGGTCAGCTAAAACTTTTCCGATCAGTAAAAAGTTGGCACTCATTATTTTTTTTAGATACTACTC
Organism: Anomoia purmunda; assembly: GCA_951828415.1. NCBI lineage: Eukaryota > Metazoa > Arthropoda > Insecta > Diptera > Tephritidae > Anomoia > Anomoia purmunda. The sequence goes on along the minus strand of OX639993.1, from coordinate 186,745,087 downwards.
GTATATTGGGAACTAAAATTTTTTTAATTCTAAAATTAGCGGGCACTCTAATTTAGACTAGTAAATCTACTTAACACGCTATGATGAAATTCATAACAAAACTTTGAAATGTTAGCATTTCACTCAACAGTTCCCTGACTTTTACTGCCTCCAGAAGCTTTCCTTCGGTGTGTGAAAATTTAAAATAAGACATTATCACAATCAAACTTAAATATAGAATCAAATAGAATAAGCCACCCTGTGACTACAGGGTAAAATAGGAATAACACGTATGGACCCACTTGGTTTATGCAAAGTAATTTGGATAAATATAAGTAATTTACGTTGTAATCTGAAAATAATTTAAGGCTTCACACAAAATGAGTTATTGATTTCGAAAAAAATTTAGAAATTTGGTATATTCACGGCTTCTAAATAAATACTTTAGCTCCAAATTTCTCCCTTTTAAATATAAGCAAAAATCTGCTCACATGGATTGTGTGAATAATATGATTTTGAAAGACATTTAAACAACTTTTTCATATATCTTAACAGATTATATATTCTATAATATTATTTTAAATTTCAAATAGCAGACGCCGTAGCCGAGTGTGCGCTTCAACCGGAGTTTTCCGAGTTCAGATCACGGCCAGGGAGATTAATATCAAAAAATTATAGAAAAGCTCTTTTGCAATAGCGCTCGACCTTCGGCAGCCGATGGCAAACCTCCGAGTGTATTTTTGTCATGACAAAGCTACTCACAAAAAACATTCGCCATTCGGAATCGGCCAAATTATTATTATTTTAGTAATAGTCATATAGAATGCAAAAAGATGATCAACAAATGAGCATTCACTTTCGTTCATCAATTTTATTAATTTCTGAATATTTATCTTGTTCAGCTAAATTATAACTTCGTATTTAGAGAACAAGAGTAATCTAAAATGACTCCGCAAACAGACAATTCAAAATTCACTCATTCAACTGCTGACTGGGTGTTATTGCGCCAAGAGAGGCGAATCAGTGAACAAATATCGTAGCCTATGTTCGAATTCGAAATTCACTTTAGTGATTTATTTCTTCGCCTGTTGCTGTTATTCGAATTCAACAAAAAATTCTATATATGTATGTATATTTGGAAGACCCGTTCGACTATGATAGATAGAAAAGTAACTCTTTATTTATTTAGAATTATTATTTCAAAAATATAACTTTGAAAATAGTATTAAGAGTGCTGGTAATGCTGAGGCAGTAAATTAACACATGAAGTTTCAAAATAAGTTTGAATATTAACATCCCGCTCAGTTTCGTCCTACCGCATGCTCTTTATTCTTGTGATCGCAGGTAAATGTCGAAATTAAATTATTTTCGTATTTTGATAAATCTTATTTAAAATTTGTAGCCTTAGTAAAATTAAAATCTTCGTTTCAGTGATTTAATTCGCTACCTTTAATACAAAATGAAAGTAAATATTTTTCTATACATATGTATACTCGTAATAAGTATGTGTGCATGTATAAACCCAAACACATACATATGTATGTATAAATGTGTGTGTGTGTGTTCGTGAAATAATAGAGCGCTATATGGAATCTGCAAAGCAATTAATTCATCGAAAGGGCAATTAGCAACAGCAATAACACCATAGCACCATCGCATAATCACATAATCCATTTCGATTCCAGCAAAAAAAAAAATACCGTTTACAAACGCAACGAAGCATTCAATAAATTGACCGCAGCAACAGATGCTTGAACAACAACAATAACAGTAAATCAAAAAAATTGAATAGTCACTTCCAAGGGCTTTAGGATGTGAGGGCGCCGAAAGGATGGCTAGTTGCATTATTCTCTATGATAGAAGGCAATCAAAAGGCGAAATCAAATTCTTATTTTCAAAATTGTTTTTTTTTTCTATTTTTTTTTTTTTAATTTGCGAGTAGAATGGAATTCAATTACGAGAATTTGTGCAACCATGACAGTTATGTCATTTCACACCAGCAGCTTTGGGCAATGATTGCCTAGAGAATTGCCATAGTAAATAGTACAATAAGTTTTAGTTAGAATAAAAATGCAAGTATGTAGGTAGTGATTGGTTAAGCGAAATTGAGTATAGAATTTAGTGATATAATTTGGATCTGTCAATAATAATAACGACAAGGTGTAGCAGGCCCGTGCGCAGGGGACTGTCTTCGGGAGTGGAGGGGGGTTTTGAACTTTTGGATGCTCAGAGAATATTATGATTTTTGATAACGAATTCTTTTGACATGGTGTATGCAAAATTGAAACTGAAGATTGATTGTATAAACTATCAAGCATTTGTTATCGAAAAGTCTTGCTTTGTGAATACAATTTATGATATTTGCCAATTAAAAAATTATAATAGTAACGGAAAACAAATAATGAAAGACTTTCAATAGTGAAAAATTGCATATTTATTAACCGTTGAGTCAAAAGAAAAATAGCGAATAATACCATAGTTATTGGCTTTCAGTCAACAAACGGACTCTTCGAGGTACCGAAAAAAACTCACCCAAAAGCCTTTGAACATCAATCTTGACATCCCGATGTATATTCAGGGAAGCTAAACCGTTTAGTCGATCTTCAGTCATATTTGATCGAAGATACGTCTTTAGACGACGTAACGTTAAAAACGAGCGTTCATTCGTCGCCCTAGTTACGGGCAAAACTGCCATTATTCGAAGAATTCGATGAACATTTGGAAAAGCCTCTGCGTTGCAAATGTCAAGTGCTTCAAGCAAGTGGTTGATTTCCTCCCTAGCAATGCGTTGTCGCCAAAGTTGAACTTCAGCAATCCATATTACACTGGAAGTGTCGTGTAGAATCGCAGAGTATGATTTGAATAATTCAACACACGAGTTTTCATCAAAAATGTTCATCTTGTTTGGGAATTGGCAGCCGAAATTCGATAAAATATTCCGATGATTCAATAATCGATCTTGTAAATATGTGATAAAAGTATCGAGGTAAGGTATGTATGTAAATTGTGGTGCGATAGTAATCTTCGACTGAATCAGCTGGTGCGTTGTACGCTGAGATTGTTTCGAAGCAAGTCTGGCTTCCGCCACTCAAAGTCATGTTCTTCGCTAATTTTTCTCACATTTTCAAAGATTTCTCTGAATCTCTACAGCACATTCTCTTCTTTAGATCAATTCCTTTTATGCAGCATCGGCTAATTTGATGGCCTCTGCAAGGTCCTGATTTTTTGTTTGTATAACATTAAGGAATGTACTGAGCTAAGGACTGCCATGCATATCTGCAATGCATCATATATTTTGCCCTATAAAGTGCTTTGTCGGTATTTTTTCTTTCATTTAGAGTTTTGAGAATTGGAGCCTAATAACTCCAATCTTGTTTGAAAAATACGAGTCTACGCTCAGAAAAATCATCCGCTAAAATTCAGAGGACGATCATCTGAATTTGAATATACTAAAAGTCAGAAAATATGCTTTTAATTCAGAGGATTATTCTAAAATTCGTAATAAATGCTCCCTTTGCCAGACACGCAATAGCAGTCCGATAACAATATTTCGATTTGACAGCAATATTTACGTCCGGAAACATGCTATTCCTCTAAAGAGCTTCATGCTTCTTATAAACAACGTTTGGCGGCACGAAAGTATTATCGATTAGGCTGCAACTGTACATAAATTTTACATCCAAACGCTTATTGTTCCATTGGTAATTACGCTGGGCTCCCTTTTGCCTAGCCACTCGTTTACACTTTCCTTTCGAAGCCTATCTCGCCTATGTTGAAAATTCAACGATAGAACCCCCAAAAACCAATTCGCTATACATATCTGCATTGAATTGGACATTGGTTTTGGAAAAATACGCCCTGGTTTAGGAGTAAGCTTCTATTTTTCGTATATTTCCCGCTATTTGCTTCTTCTGTTGTTGCGACATAATTTAGGAACGACTTCCACGATTTGTTTTGTATTTTCTCATTCAAGTTTTCTAATACTTTATACATTTATTTTGTTTTTTGCCTAATTTATTTAAATCAACGATATTAACTTTTGACTCAAGGAACGTGTAAGGAAAGTATTTGGAAAAGAGACAATAAGTCTGGAGCGGTAGAAATTATAGCTAGTATTTCAGAGATGACCACATCCCCTCATTGGATTTCTAATACTTTGCAGAAGGTTCTAGCGGAAAGGAAAGTTAAGAAACTTGCGCAGAAATTTCGAAAAAGGGGAGTGGCATCCCAGAAACAAACTGAAACTTTCATGCCGCATATCTTTGCAATTATTTGTTGTGGAGTAGTAAGTATTGAGATAAAAGTAATAAATTCCATAACCTTAACAATTGTCCTTGATGAAGGAAGGGGTGGAGCACCACCGAATTTTGCTTACAGCAGCAACTACAAGTACTTGGCCTGGAGAAATAAAATTTGTTACTCAAAACGAGGAATTCAATTAAAATCCAAAAGAGAAAAATTACACTTATTGAAAAATGGGTGGGGCTCAAGGTGCCTTTGAAATTAAAACTTTCACTCATTTAGATACCAAGATAGTTACATTTATTACTAGATACATTTATTACTATATTAAGTTGATAACAAGTCATAAGTGAAATGAGTCTAAATCCAAATCCAAGACGTCGAGGATCCTCGAAAAAACATTCTCAGTTTTTGTTCATGATTTTTTCTTCATTTTCGGATTTGGTTTTGCTATGAACACTCCGCATACACAATTCAGTAAAATCTAACGTTAGTGCTGAAAATTTTTCATAGTTTTACTCAACATAGGTTGACTTTTTCTCAATGTTTTCCAACACTGTTTCGCAATTCTAAAAACTAGTATGAGTTAAGAATCAAATCAAAAATAATCAAAAAGAGTGTAGAAAAATAGCTTAAATTCTGTTCCAAAATTACAAACCAAAAGTGTTTTTAAATTTTATTCTCAGTGAAACGAAAAATTAAATTTTTTTGCTAAGAAATCCTTAGATTAGTATTAGATAATCTAATAGTGCAAATAACCGACGAAGTAAAAACGGTAAGCCGACACGATCTCTTTTATGATAGCGTCATGTGAATGAAAACTCACCACCGTAGAATTTTCGTTTTGACGGAGAGTAGACGTCGGAAAATCGCTGGCATTTTTTATGTGGTCCGCCGGCCATCTGCGGTACATTACGTTACGTTCGTGAAAAACTGCTTTATTAGAATCGAAGACTTTGCAGGGAAGCTCGAAAAAAATTATAAGAAACTAATTTTATTTTAATCAAGGCGAATTCATACAAGGCGGTGTTCAGAGTACAAAAACAACAGACGTTTAGTGTTGCAACAAACACATCATCTCATTTGGCATTTGTGGTACCACGGCGAAAGAAATCAGCTGCTTACTGTCACCTCTTTATTGAATTCGCCTTGATTTAAATCTGATTTTTTTTTGTATGTACTATGTTTGTGAAAATATGTTTTATTTGCATTGGAATTTACGTCACACATTTTTTTGCATAGCCTAGGCAACGCAACGTGCAACAGTCGTCGGCCATGTGGCAAAATCCACCAAGTTCGACGCATTTCCCATCGCGCGCAGGAAGCTGGAAAACAAAAGGAGATTGAATGAAAGAGTTATGCAAAATTATAAGATGAATATATCTGTGTATGTATGTACAAATATAAAGTGAGCATTGGAAATCAAATTGCTAAGCTGTCAGGAAAAAGTTAACTCAATTGTTGCGGAAGGAACCAGCGAAACGGAAACGAAGAGTAAATATTAAAAACTTAAAACGCAAATAACAGAAAGAGGCCAACAAGAAAATAACGATAAACACTAAATAGCTCAACTAAAGTAATTTTTAGCTGTAATTAAATAAAATCCAAACAAATTGCCAATCAATTTTACCTCATCCGACGACAGTAATGGCATCAACAGTGACGCATCATCCGCATCCTCAGCTCCCGCTACGGCTCCAACTGTAACTGCAGGACTTTCGCCAGCCTGCATTTCACCACCACCTACCATCGCAACGATCTGAGTTGACTCTCGGCTTGTAGCTCCTTCTGCCTGTTGCAATGCCACCACAGATTCCAGTGGCGAACTTGTTGCACGCTACATCAGCCAAAGCAAGACCCAATCACGCATTTTTCGAACGCATGTTGTATGTATGTATTGTTGTCATTTGGTGAACGCCCATTGTTACAATTTAATAACAGCATTTAATTAGTGGATGCAGTGGGCAATAAAGTGCAGAGAGGACGGCACAAAAAAAGGGTGAAAAATTTAATTGCATTTATGCTTTGTAATTTGAACTGGCGAAAATTTTCGCTGATCCATAAAATAAAGGGTGTTTTTTTAGACGTGCGGATTTCAAGAAGAAATAAAACGCATATATTTTAATCTTATGGCCAATAATTAAGCTTTATTATAAGGATAAGGGTTTGGCATTATGTTCCAAAAATGATTTCGGGTAAGCGACCGCCGCGGCCGAGTCGAAAAAATTCCTGCCGAGAGATCCAATTTTGGACCACTTTTTGCGCGCAGAATATTCTATTTCAAAGCGTCAATTGTATCGATGCGAAGACAAGCGACTTCACATACATAGCTTTACAAAAAAAAATCCAGCTGTGTTAAATCGCACGATCTTGGAGGCCACGACACAGGCCCACGAAGCGAGATGATGTGCCCTCCAAAAGTGTCCTTCAATAAATTTATTGATTCATTGGCTGTGTGGCATGTAGCGCCGTTTTGTTGAAACCAAAGTTCGTTCACATCAACATCTTCCAATTCAGTCACGAAACAGTCATTAGTTATGGCTCTATAGCGTTCCCCATTGACTGTAACATTATGGCCGGCTTGAATTTTGAATAGATATGGATCAATGATTCCCTCTGCCCATAGAGCACACCAAACAGTGACAATGGCTTGTGGATTATCAACCCTCCACTCGCTGAACAAAATTTTCTTGTGAACGGCGCGCGAACCGAATCATTATTTTGGTAATAAATTTGCCCGATTCCCAAACGTTGCTCCAGAGTAAATCTATTTATTATAAAATGGCAAACTAAACTGAGTATAAATCAAGTAACAGCTGTCAAAAGGACCAACTCAGAAAAAGGTATTGCCACATTGAAAACCACACGTCTAAAAAATCACCCTTTACAACAAACCAATATAGGCGCGCGAGAGTGTGTGTGTGTATGTGTGTAGGTATATTGTTTGTGTGGAAACCTACCATAGCGCATAATGAGAAGAACAATAACAACAATTGCAGTAGCGATAATTTCATTGTGCTCATCCTGTTGGCCAACAACTTAATACGAGTATAACCGCGTCGTACAATTCTTTCGTTTTAAATATAACTAAATTTTAATTATTACTACGAGTAATTACCTATACACTTTTCTCACTTATAATTTCACTACAGCGCTCTGTAGCTGTTCAATTTATGTAGTTGTTATTGGTGTTCGATTGCGAAAAAGCTAGCCTTATAAAGCAATGAAATTGGGTCGCACTTCTACAATATTTAGTTAATTTATCATTTTAATTTGATAAGTATTTACAGATACATACACACACACACATGTGTATAAAAATTTTTATCACTGTGACACACATTATTCGGAATTTTTGTTTACCAATAAAATTGCAAAATTTCCAGCTATACGCATATCTTCTTTAGTTTGTTTTAATGTTGTTGGTTTTTGTTTACCTTACGCTACAATGACGGCGGGTGAATAATTTTACAGGTCAAAACTGATAACAGCATTAAGCAAACATCAATACAACTCTACACAAAGCCGTACATATTGATGAAACGAAAACAAAAATTTAGCAACTTTTTTTGAATAAAAAATGCTCAGCAACATTTTTGGTGCTATATGCGGGGTGTGCTTCCAACTAGAGTGGAACAAAACTCATGGTTTTTTACGTGACATGATGTCGCACAATTTCTCACGCATAAACTCGAGGGATTTCTGAAAAAGTCTCGTGAATTGACTCACCGTGCGTGCCCGATATTTTCACGTACGTGAAATTGATGTTCGCTTTGAATCACGAGATTTTTAATGTTATATTTTCAATTAAAACTAGCTAATATTCGCGAGTTTTATACAACAAAATTAAACACGTTATATTTCTGAAATGAAACTTTTTAGCGGCGAGAGAGTGCACACAAGTCGCGTCAGAATGGCAAAATGAAAGTCGCGTCAGAATTTGAGGACAACTACTTATTACTGCTACTTCTACTAACTACTACTATTAGTACTACTACCACTACTACCACTGCTACAGCTCCTACTACTAAACAACAACATTTTTTTACTAACTCTAATTACTGGTTACAATCACTTACGAGGTTATAACGCCTATTAATTAAGAATTACTACTACTATTTTGACTTATGCTTCTACTAATTACTACTACTATTTTTACTAATTCCACTACTAATTACTACTTTTATTTTTAACTAATTTCTATTGCTACTTTTAGTAATGCTACTACTAATTTCCACTACTATTTTTACAAGTGCTACTACTTTTTTTTTACTAATTTCTACTACTATATTTACTAATTCCACTACTAACTCTACTACTATTTTCACTCATTTCTACTGCTATTTTTACTAATGCTACTACTAGTTTTACTAATCCACTACTGAATATTAATATTATATTTACTAATGCTACTACTCATTTCTACTACTATTTTTACAAGTGCTACTACTAATTGCTGCTACTACTTTCTACCACTATTTTTACTCATTTTTACTACTATTTATACTAATGCTGCTACTACTTTCTACCACTATTTTTACTCATTGCTACTACTATTTATACCAATGCTACAACAAGGTGCTCCTAATCACTATTAACTACTACTACTACCACAACGTACTAGAGTTACTACCACTACTACTCCCATATTTAACTCTCTATCTCTTGTACTTCTGGGTCGCGCTTTTAGTTTTACTAAAGTTGGTTTTTTTTTAGTTTACTGAGATTTGGTGAAACAGACTTAAGTTCCAACTTCAATTTAAGTAGCAATTTAAAATGTGTATCTATTCAGTTCAGATGTTGGCAAATTGAAGAAAAGTCGATAAATGTTTTACTTTAGTGTGGAATATCTCTTTTTTTAATAATATCAAGTTCAGATATCATATTTTATTATTGTCATAATTTTATAAATTTTTTTTTTATTATAATTATTGATAAATTTTTTTTTCAATATTGGAAAATATCTGCTGTAATCGCAATGTTATCAAATCGGCATGTATCGATATCATGTTGTAAAATATATAAATAAACATATATCCATATAAATACAAAAGATTTTACGAAAGCTACCGAAATTGTAAAAGTAAGTTAGGTTAAATAAAAAGTCATAAAAAACTTGCAATAAATTTAAAATTTTCTCAATGAGAAAGCGTGAAGGAAATTAATATCTAAGCACCGTCGATTCAAATGTTCGAATTCTCCCAATATATCCATATTTCATTCCACATTTTGTTATTTCGTTTTTAATTAATAAAATTAATTAGTTACGACTTCATTTCTACCGTAGCCGAAACTAAATTTTATGTTGGTACTTAGCAGAAAAGTGTAAACTAAAACCGGCTATGAAGAACTTTAGTAGCAACTTAAAATAATTTCAATAAATACGGCTATGACTACGGGCACATGGGACTATATTTTTAGAGAATAAATAAAGAGGAAATGAGTTGCTCATACCACAAATTAGACTGCCCTTTCGCATTTTAGATGAACATTGCGAAAGCCAATCCAATTGAAAAGTGCAGGCATTTGAATGAAAAAATGGTATGAAAACACTGTGATTTTCAAAATTTTCCATTTTGTTATGACAAGCCTTGTATCATGGCGTAATCGTGGAGGATCTAAGCTCCGCTTACAAACTTTTAATTTCAGGGGCACCTTGAGCCCCAACCATTTTTCAGTAAGACTAATTTTTATGCATTGGATTTCAATTGACTTTATATACTTTAATACCAAATTTAATTGCACCCACCAAGTGCTTGAGAGAAATGCTATAAGAAAAATTTGGTGCGAGTGGGAGGTGCCACAACCCTTTTTACCATAACACGCATTTTTCTGCTTTGCTTTGGAATTAATTTCATTTGTCTTCTTACAAAATTACAATGCTCCCCAACAAATACTTCCAGAGTAATGAAAAGTTCAGTTATATGGAAGGTCTCACGCACCTCTTAACGATCTCAGTTATATCCTGAAGTCATCAACAAGTATGGGCACTTCCAAAACTGTGCTAATTTCGAAGACATCTCAAAAGTAGTATTGTATTTAAACTTAAACCTAAAGAATGAGGCGCAACTCAAGGTACATTGAAACTAATTCGATTTTTTTTTCCTTTTTAAGAAATCAATCAACTGTAAAACTTTCTTTACATTTTTCCAGTTGTTTCTTTGTTGGTGCCATTTTGTTGATTGGGTTCGAGTTTTATTGACACTTCCACGTCCATTACAGGTTTACCAAGATCTGGTCAGACCTACTATACAAACTTCCACTTAATTTTTCTTATAGCTGTTATCGATCTAAAAATCCAAGCTTTAGTGTCCATTCAACTCCAAAATACATAAAATTTTTAAAATTAGTTCTATGTTTTTGCGAAACTTTCCATTGATCTTTGTTTTCAGTTTTTTAGAACTTAAGCGGAACAATTTAATTAAATAAGCTCTTTTTCCATAAATGTAAGAAGTTTATTAAGCAGTTTTGTTTGTCTGTACTTGAAGTTGCAAGAGACGTTGCCAGCGCATAGAACTATCAATTTCTCATTTCAATTAAATTTACTGAAACTTAGTTGGGCGCACACAACTCAGTCTTCATTTCTTGAGTTGCGCTGAACGCTAATGCATTGACGATTGCTTCGCATTTAATTAGAAACTGAATAATTTGCATTTAAGATAGTTTCTAATTAGTTTAGATGTGCAGTATTTTCAGCGAACCGAAAAGCTGTGCTCAACGGTATGATAGGTCGACGTTTCTTCGATCACGCTGCTTTTTCTTCCTCATGTCCAAAGCTTGATGGGGTCGGCTTTCCAATAATATAGCATTGACTGTTTTAGCCAAACTACGTGGAATTTTTTAATGAAATTCACAGGGGCTGTTAAGTAGGTGCTCGTTGACCAATATTTGGTCAAAAATTATAATAGTTTTAAAGTTATTTGTTGTTAAAGTTTATAGATTTACTTTACTTTAATTTTAATATAAACACTGCATTATTGATGTTTATTTTTACTTGTGCATAACCTTTTATACGCATGCAACTTAGTTTCACACATATTTTCTTACAAAATGTGTAAGAATTAATACTTTTAGCACTATTTTCCAAATCTGTTGCTATTTTCTTATAATTGTAAGCACACAAATGTTCAAAGATGGCTCCGATACTTCATTGCTGGTGATGCCAGATCCTTCAAAATTAAAACTAAACGTGAGTGGCGTAAGTAAATTGAACTCAGTAATTTCTTAACATTAATTTATTAAAAAATTACGATTGAATATGCACTTTTTTGTAAAAATACAAAAAGGTGTTCTGTACCAAAATACTGTGGATAGCGTAGCCGAAGTTGGATCGGCCAGGGTTATTTTTTACACGCAGAAAGGTGTTCTGTACAAAAATACTGTTGGACATATTTTTGTACTGTATGGCAGCACCAACTTTCAGTTCAATTCAACTACAAAGGAAAAAGTGAGGTTAAATTTGACTATTTTTGCTACTTTAACAACGAATAACTTAAAAACTATAAGCCTCCGGAGGCCGGGACCTACAGTTATATAATCAGGAGGACTCACTCTAGCCCCCCTTATAAGTCCCTCTTTTCAAAGCGTGCTATATTATTGGAAAGTTTTCCCTCGTAATGTTTTGCTGGATAGAAAGCATGAACATCGGCACTTGTTTGATTTTAGATGCAGCAAAAGGTCATGGGTGGGCTTAATCTTTTTCTTCTTTCCCCGTTCGCATGAGCTTTGGTTTGAAATTTAACACTTACGTGAAATGTTACTTATTAACTGTCCTTTGCAAATGTAGTCAGAAATTGTATTTCATATCTATAAATTAGAGCTATGTACCTTGTCCTCGCCGAGACGATCAATTTGACATCCATACATATATTAATATTTTATATTCTTGTGTATACTTTAATTCAATTTTACTTTTCAAAATGGTGGTAACGCTCTTTAAAATATACCTATAAACTTTGACTCAGCGAAATATATGGTTTGACACCCACATTTTAATATGGCATATAACTTGTGTGGTATTTAATTAAATTCGACTTTTCAAACTGTTGGTAACCCACATAAAATGTACTTTACCTATGAAATATATGTGCATACAAACTTTTATAAAAATCGGTGGAGGCGTTTCGGAGCAGTTCGACCACAAACACCGTGACACGAGTCAAAAATCTTATAGACCAAAATTTCAAACCCTGTCCAAATTAAACAAATTTCAACAAATTTTTATCAATATTTCAACCTTTTTTTATTTAAATTTTTAGAATTTGTAGCTCATTCAATTTTAACATTAAATAGAATATGAGTTTTTTGACAAATTACCATTTTTTGCAAATTTGGTCTTGGAAACTTTTTAATTTAACGCATGCATTTTATATACATAGCTGAAAATGTGCAAGACCGTCAGTACACGTACATATATGTATAATTAAAAACAACGAAAATTTAAATAAACCATCCCTCGGTAGACTGAAGCCATCTTTAGTTTTGCCGATTTTGACAGTTCTCAACTAAAGCTTTGCTTTGCTTTCAACTAAATCTAGACCAAGTTGTGTTTTACAAATTAGCGACAAAGAGCAAAGTTTTGTTTTTGACATTTTGCAGATTTATATTCTTACACTTTAGCAAAATTCTATTTACAGGATTTGCGATAGGTCACTTCGCCGCGGGAGGGCGCAATCTTGCAATCTATCGTTCTTGATTGTGATTGTGAATGTGCAAAGGACCATTTCATTTCCAACAAAACCTTTTTAAATCCACCTGAATTTTGTTTTATATGATATATAACGAACTGCCTATCTTAAGATTAGAAAACGACCAAACTTCGGTTCGGCTTTGGTCATGTTCGGCTAATAAAGTTCGGTTCGCTCTCGGTTCGGATTCGTTCAAAACAAAATTTGATATGCTTGTCTTTGGTAAAAAGTCAAATAACCGAAATATAAAATATAAAATAAAAGGTATTTAATTTCCAGCATTAAGAAGAACAAGTTTTTTTAATGTTATTTTTACAAAAAATGTGTATCCATTTTTATGTGGCAAACTAAATAACAAAAAATAAGTAACGTTACCATTTTAAATATCAATTAAAAAAATCTAGAATTTTATAACATACATTAATCATTCAATATTTTAGACCTTGAAAATGTCGGTTCGGTTCGGTTGAGCCCTAAAAATCGGTATTCGATCGTTCTCTACTTTTTATATAAAATTGGTTATTTCGATAATGTTTGCAACTATTTGGCTCTCAACGTACGGAACTGATTTTGATAATTTCTTTTTTATTTAGAATATGTACAGCAGTGATCAAAAAAATAGGAGTGCCCCAATGAAATACACAAAATGCTTTATATTCTTTAGAAGAAGCAAAGAAGCAAAGTTTTATTCAAGAATACTTTGGAAATACATTCCCAACTTAGTCTTGTATTACTATACCTCAAAACATTTTTATCCAAAGGTTTTAAAGTAATGATTAAAAAAAAGTTAAATAACATCAAATAAAAATTCACCGATCAAAATAATCCTACGCATTTGTTGGCCTTTGTTCCGAAATACCTTTCTTGACGTCTGTCCATAGGTTTTCTATGGGGTTGAGGTCAGGCGACTGAGCTGGCCACGCCATGACCTCAACTCCATTTAGCCGAACCCACTTCTTTGCCAATTTGCTGGAGTGTTTCGGGTCATTCCACTCGACAGAAGACAATATAACTTTATCCAATATATCCAATATATATACATATTGGATTTAGTATATAAAACATGGCGATTGTTGTTAAAAAAAATCACAATGCTTGAGTTAATGTATGTGGATTGGGAACATTTTCAAAATATAATTAAAACCCTACTAATATTAGAATAGTACAGCTGTCAATAATGAAGACGACGTATGCATCATATTGTAATATTTTCATTATAATACTACATACTTAAAATATATATATATATGTATATAATATATACATACATATATAACATATGTACATATATACATATTTGCATAAATATTTTTTCTTCTTAAAATTAATGATTTCTGAAAACAAAAACATCACTTCATTTGCTTCCTATGTAACACATTGATGCAAGAAACCATGACAGCGCTGGGTACAGCATTCTTCGTGGCGATAACACTACAGGAATAACAAAAGAAATAAACAAATTAATTGATATAAATAACAGCATATATTTAAACTCTTAGTAGTTAGACCTTCACGCCAATTTCTTTGCACTGAATGCCCTCCTTTGTTTGCCCACTATCACTTTCAGTTGCGGTTTCTTTTCCATATACTGCAGTCAGAGTGGTCGGACCAGCGGCTGTTGAGTTTTGCGCCGTTTGGGTATTTTGTTGCAATTGCTTTGAGCTGTGCTCCGTATCTTGCGGTTGCAAAACAAACAAAATGAAATCTGGGCCACTAGAATTGCCTGCAACGTCACCCCTCCCTTCGATAGCCGCAAAACGATCTTGCAGAACTGGCTCTTCCACATCTGCCCTCCATTCGTTATTGGCATTAAGCAATGTCTTCAAAGTTATGCCAGACTTTTGGCGATCGTCAATTTGTGATTGTTTATTTGTATTAGCAGGAATCATATTGACCTCAGCAATGCTTTCTAAGAGCTCATCAAGCGTCAAAACGGGGCGTTCGAAGGTGAAACTGGGACGCTTCTTGCCAATACAGCGATAAGAGTAGGTTAAACAAGTATTGGAACAGCACTCCCAATGCTCTTGACACTGAAATAATTAACTTTTTTTTATTACATTTAATAAGATTTTTAGAAAAATTTAATTACACTGATTAGCTATTTTTTGTTTACTCTCGTAACTTATGTAAAATATAACTTCTGTTGTTGCTGTGTAAAATCCAAACAATAATTATTTTCTCTACTTACATATTCATCGTATTCAGCGCATTTTCGTTCCGCTGCTGAGGTGAAATCACAAATCATCAAGCAGTAAGCAGCTAAAAACAGAAATTTATTTGACTTGTTCATCTTTAACATGTTCACTATGGGGAAGCCGGCATTCAACTGATATTCATGAGCGCAGTTTAAACGCCGATAGCCTTGCTCGCGCTGATACTCGTCATAAATATGTAGAGTTACCGCGTGCCTCTTCTCTATTTACAATGAAATTTCTGAGAGCATACCAAAGTTGTAAACAAAATTAATGTTGATTAAAATCTGTATTTTACTTACATATATGTATACAGTTTTCAAAAAAAAGATTTCACACCTACTACTTTAGTATAATAATTTATTACAAAGTGTTGCCGCGAGATTAAAATGAAAAATTGAAGCACCAAAAAATGCGAAAATAGATCACAATGTGGAATTTTATTTCTTTTTTAAGTATCGTAATATGTATTCAAAAAAGACTGATACAATTTTATATCGAATACATTTCTAATGCATTTAGAAGAGACTACACGTTTCCACAAATACTATTTGGGTTCTCCGTTCTATATAATAAATAAAAAACCAATAAGATTCTGACAATCGGATTCTACACCTTTTTCAGTTTTAGTTCAGAAACTTGCAATTCATATTCCGAATTTCCATTTCAAATTCAGAAACTTACAATTCAAGTTCAGAACTTCCATTTAAATTCAAAAAATTACAATTCTAATTCAGAATTTTTATTTCAAATTCAGAAAGTTGCAACTCTAAATTTTAATATTATGTATATATGTATGTATTTATATTGAAATTTTGCAGTTAAGCAGTTTTCAAAACTACATAATTATGAAATTTTCTGAACTTAAATTGAAAATTTCTGAATTTGAAATGAAAATTACAGAATTTGAATTGCAACTTTCCGAATTTGAAATGGAAATTCAGAATTTGAATAGTAACTTTCTGAAATGGAGTTGCAAATTTCTGAATTTAAAATAGAATTTCCTGAAATTGAAGTAAAAATTCTGAATTTGAAATGGAAATTCTGAAATTGAATTGTAACTTTCTGAACTTGAATTAGGGCTTTCTAAATGTAAAATTGAATTTCTGAATTTGAATTGTAACTTTCTGAACTTAAATTAGAAATTCTGAATTTGATTTTTAACTTCCTGAATTTGAAATGGAAATTTTGAAATTGAATTGTAACTTTCTGAATTTGAACTGCAACTTTCAGAACTAAAACTGAAAAAGGTTTAGTAGAGGGGTAGCGTTGAAAGCAAGAGCAGGACTAAAAAGATACCCTGCTAGATATCGATACTTTTACTTGTAAGTAGTAAATATTATCGAAAGAATGTATCGATACATGAAAAATATAGTATCTCGCTATGAAGGTAAGCATTTCAAGTGTAAACCTCTAAACTTGTGAATTCCCCACGTTTAAAAATATTTAAAATTACGCTTAAGATTTGTAATTTGAAAAACTAATTGCAGAAAAACCACGAGGATATTGGAAATTGCGATCACTGAGTGTTGAATATTTTGCGCATTTTTAGCTTTTATTTCAATGTTTGTGCATTTTAAATGTAATTTTAGAGATATTTTTTAGTATAAAGACTATGTAAGACAAATGAATTCTATCAATTTGTGGGTCGCGGTTGCGATATAAAATTTAATTTTTCGATAACAAAGTAAAAGTAAAATAAAATGAAGCATAAGAAACCAGTCAGTATTTTTTTTTTTTGAAATTTTAGTGATTAAAGCAATCAAATATGCGAACATTTTTTATTCAAATAAGTCTATGACATCTAGACAGAGTTTTCCTGAACAATCGCTTATGATTCCGGTTTTTGTACAGTCTGAGGTCATAAGAAAGAGTAGCTTAAGTCGACTTGAAAAATGCCTGTGAAGTTATGAGAGTTTACTTTTCAATATAAGTATTTTAAAAAAATATTGCATTCGATAAAATAACATAAGTGCTCATATTTTAATTTATATATTTTGACCTCATAATCGTAATTTAACTAAACACATTAAATTGGCTTTAGCACTCGATATGTCTACGATTAAAAGAAATCATTCATGACGTTACCCTGCTAGCCATTTCTGCTGAGTTTCACCACAGGTAATACAATACCACAACAACTAGCCTTAAACCGAGAGATCAAAAACGTAAGGTCGGAGAATAGTCATTGGGTATGTTTGAGTATTTCTTGTATTTAACTATGTCATAATTGTCTTTTAGTCACCAATAGTAAAATTATGGTCGTCCAAATACTAACTGGGAAAATAAAAAAGTATGAGAGTAACTCATCGTATTCCATAGAAGTTATTTTTATTAAGTTATTATTATTTGTTGGCCTTATATTTATGATTCGTCTGTATAATTTATAGAGCTTGAGGCCAGGTTTGTATTAGGGAATAATGTGAGAAAACAACAATTTTTCAAAGTGGTAGAAGTGATAGCTGCTATTTCGGAGATCACCACATCTCCTCATCAGACTTCTTTCTTTCTAGACTTTACCTGGCTTTGAACCATGGTACACGGAGTTGCTAGGCGAGCACGCAACCACTCAGCTACGCTAAACGTGGGAAAATTGCTTGTTTTCTCATTCTTCTCATTATTTTTATTAAGATCGCACATTTTAAAGATTAGGATATCAAAAATACCTAATAGCGAATGAAATGTATCGAGTATTTGTATTAACTTTTATCGTTTCGTCCCTAGGCAAGAATACTCGTTATTTTACAACTGAAACAAGTTCAGCTTTTTTAAGAACGATGTAGAATTAGATATAGGTAAAAAATTTATTGGTTAAGCATATTGGCGTATATTGGAACGATTTTCCGTCATCCCTTGTCTAGTACGGTCTGAAGACAAGCCGGGTTCGGCATTGCGTCCTCTTTAGTGTTATTTTTCGTTCTGAAAACCGGTTTCTCTCCAAACCAAACTTGACAAGGAAAGACGGAAAATCGTTCCAATATGCATTATATGCCTCTTATTATTTCTATATATTAATTCTGTATTTGTTTTTTTTTGTAACTGACTAGCAAAAGAATAACAAATTGCAAGTAAAGCGACAGTAAGAAAATAGATGGGAAATTTGAGTTTAACAACAAATTCTTTTGTATTGATATAGTATTTTTAAATATATAACCAACGCAACCAAAAATTTGAAAGCACAATTACTTTTCCCCCCTCTTAATATATCAGTTCTATTCAAATCACATATTTAATGAAAGACACTAACACAGTTTATTTTGCAACAGGTATTTTATATGTATAACTTATAGTAAAACCAAAAGCATTTTTTTCCATCTACACTGAGCTTCCAAAAACTTGATTTTTGTACCAGTTCTGAATAAATACGAAATTAACCCCCCCAACACGTAGGTATATTAAGTTTTTTCTTACTTTTGACTTTAAAGTTGAATTTTAACCTTTCGTATGTTCAGGGACTTTTAATACAAATAGAATTTGATGACGAATAGTTTTGTGGTAATCTTATTTTTTGGGTATTTTTACACTGTTCAACAAAATAAGTGTATGACTATTGTGGAGTTATAGCGTTAAAAAGTTTCACAAAAACCTTCTCTGTCATATTTTCGTGAAAGTGCTGAAAATTTTATGTATCTAAAAGTTCCATGATTTCTTGTGCCGTCTTACCATAACAATGTGCAAAAGGACTAACTAAAAAATAGTGATTTTTAAATCCCAAAACAATAAATAAAACAATTAAAATAGGCCAGTAATAATCCCAATACACTGTACATAGTACTAGTGAATATCGTATAACAGTAAAGGACGTTTTTCAGAAACGTTTTCATTTTTAATTCTTCTAACATCTCAACATCAGTACCATGCAGGCCGATTGCTTGTGCCGTTATTTTCTTAAATGAATATAGTGCATTTATGATCGGCCAAAACGGGCCATGTGCATTTACCCAAATATGTATGTATATCGACCATCGCGGCACCTAGCGGGTTAATTGTTTCTCATACTACATCGTCAACGGGATCTGCGCTTGTATTTCAATAGTAACAATAAAAATTGCGTTTCTCAAATATGGTGCCAAGAGGTAAATAAATAGCGTAGTAAATAAATAAATGCGGCACATTTAACGTATAAGGTAAATGCATTTACATTCTTACGGAATTTTAATGTTAACTTGCTTTCATCCATAAATATGAATGTTTAGATAAATTTTTCAGCCCTTCGAAAAATTTGGAGGTTCTTATCGTCAGATGAATTTTAAATTTATCAAAATACATCTACTGCAGAGAAGTTGAA
This sequence comes from Anomoia purmunda, assembly GCA_951828415.1. Lineage (NCBI taxonomy): Eukaryota > Metazoa > Arthropoda > Insecta > Diptera > Tephritidae > Anomoia > Anomoia purmunda. Next base: position 186,725,699 of record OX639993.1, on the reverse strand, counting down.
GAGATTTTAAGGTGGGATAATTTTAAACTAAATTCATTTCTCATATTCTATATAAAAAGTTATACCAAGCGGAAAAAAGAAGTATATCTTGAGAATTTTTCGAAAAATGTACCACAATTGAACTATGTATATAGATGAAAACTGCAACATTGCTTCCAAACAAAAGCGCCGTCGCATTAAAACTAGACATTTAAAAGCAAAACATTGGGCGGCTTTGTTTTATTTTTTGCGTACGCGCTGAGCATTACTGCATTCAAGTATAATTGAATTTTACAAATGTAGGTACGTATGTGTGTTTAATGTAAGTCTGATTAGCTCTCGAGAAGCGATTAAAATGAAAAATATTCAAATATACTATATAGAATTAGTGAGTGTTCGAAAGCACTTGAAATATTCACAGTGGCTTAAGGTAAGTCTACTTTGAGTCAAAAAAAAAAAAATGTTGTAAGTGGTACACCCTTTTCCGAGAATATCGATAATATGACGAGTTTTGCTCTGGACGTCAAGCACGTCAACAACTGATGAAAACGTTGAAGAAGTGAAGAACATGATTTTGGTCGGAATTCAAACATTTTCAAAATACCAATCTGATCTTGATTTTGCCGAAACTAAAAGTGCCAAAATCATACCTTAACGAAAAAGCAAACTTTCAAAATGTTGAAGAAGGAAAACTTAATTATCAGAACTTTATTATCAGAATGTTAAAATACGTTTCCATAAATGTCAAAACTAATTTGTGGAGTAAATAATGAAAGGATCTTTGACTATTTTTATAAGCACCATGCATGCTGGTATGGTGTCATGAAAACTTGCATTCGATTCGCGAAGGTCATATATAATGATTTGATGATCAAAAATCAACGTCAATTGAAATGACCATTAAACTGAGTTCCAAAAATTTTTTTTTTTTATATTTAATTGGCGCTATAACCGCTTAAGCGATTTTGCCCGAACTTCTCCTACAATTTGTGGTGTACGTCTTGATGTTGTAATTCAAATTGAGGGGCCTACTGCTTTACGCCGATTCCGAATGGCGAAATGTTTTTTTGTGAGAAGTCATGTCATGTCATGACTGAAATACACTCGGAGGTTTGCCATTGCCTGCCGAGGGGCAATCGCTATTAGAAAACCTTTTTCTATAATTTTTGATATTACTTGTCCCGGCCACCAGAATTTGAACCAGAGACCCGCCGAATGAAGCGCGCACACGCTAAACACTCGGCTACGGCGTCGTGAAAGTGAAAGTGCAGCACAATTAATTCGTATTTGTTTTTAAATTAAATGATTAGCATGCAAAAAGTTTGAATACTATTAACAGAATTTAATAGAAATTTTTTCTTTCGATGGGTGGTGCAAAAATTTGTGAAACAAAACTAATCGTGACTTCTTCAAAAAAATATTTGCTGTCTACTAAATTAGTAGTTGTCTTGTTTTCAATATTATCCACCTAAATTTTGGCAGCATAACAAGGTGGCTTTGTGGAACGGAATTAAAAACAACAAGATTTAATAATTTTTTTAAATTAACATGTTTGAATTTTACATATCAATTCTCACATTATTTCGATACGCTTTCAAATATTAATTTCTTGGTATTTTTAGTTTCCACACATCGTACCAGACCCCTTAGAAAACGTTATTTGAACATTATTTTCGTGTTAAGAACTATCGAGTGGTTTCAACTATCGATGGTTCATTATAGAATTATTTTGATAATCGAACGTATTTAAGAGATATTTATTTATTCATTCACATTTTCATTTTTTATCTATTTAAAAAATAACGCTCTTTAAAGCTTACTATAATATTCTACGAGTAGGTATACATACTTTCTGGGTTTGAAATGCAATGGAGTTAACAGTTTGAGCGATATGTATGTTGTTAGGAGCGGGCCGCTTGTCTTTTACTCGTATACAAGGTGGCGTAAAATGAATCACCCTATCAGAAGATGTTATAGAGCTAGACAACCGCAATGAACAAACAAACAAGCGATGGAATGATTGTGTCGATTTTTTAAACAATAATCGGTCGGTGGTCTTGGCGCAGCGTCAATTGTGAAGGTCAATTTCCTATTCGTGTAGCGGCAATTTGGCAAACATTTTGGCGCTTAGCTGCGCGATTCGAACAAATTGGAACCATATGAGACCTTGCCGGGTGTAGCGCCACTTGGCAGGTCGTTCAGCCAAGAATATCGCGGTTGTGGCTGCCGATATCAATGAAAATGAAGAAACATCACCCAGACGACGGACCCCACAACGAAGAAGGTAATTTTGTGTAGAAAACTATCATCTGCGACGGGGTACGATGCACGAAGAGCCATTACATCCCCTCAATTGGGCTGTATTTCTTTTGAGAACGTCTGCGACAATACGGTACTGTTATTGGCGAACGCTACAGGACCACAATAAACGATTTCTTACTGCCGAAATTGGATGAGCGAGGCTTGGTGATCATGTAGCTTCGACAAGACAGGGCAGCGGCACGGCGCACAGTGGATCTTGTGGAGGAAGCGTTTCCATCCGTGTTGGCGATTTGGCATTGCCAGCAAGATCGGCCGATTTAACCATCTCAGACTTGTTTTTTTGAAGCTACTTGAAGTCGTTGGTTTATGCCAACAAACCTCAGGCTATCGCAAAAAGTCATGAAAAATGCTAGAAAATGAGCAAAAATGTGTATCAACCCTGGCAACAACCCCTTGACGGATATCGTCTTTTCGACTTAAAAGAAGAAAATTGTGAAGCTGCAAATAAAGATTTCCATGAGTCAAATCATTTGTTTTTTTGTATCTAGTATTAATCAAACTCAATACTCAACTGAATAACTAATTTTGTGCTCACTTTTATTTAAAAATGATTGATTGAAGGAAAATAATATTTATTAAAACAAATTTGACTTAGAAAAGAGCTTATTTAATAAATATAATTTCTAAGTAAAATCACAACTCTAATTGGAAATATGTTTCGCTAAAAAGTTGTGTACCTTTAAACATTTTGACACCAAAGTTTTAACTGATGTTCGTAAAACTACTTTAAATATGAAAATAAAGTTCTGCATGACTCTATGTTCTTATCAGGGACCGTAATTGTTGGAAGCAATATCGAAATAACAACTCTCCCTAAGGGGCTGAAGCGGTAGACTGCCTATTACATATGTGGTCGAGAGCCATCAGTGTGCTTCAGAGATGCAAACAGGAAACTGAGAAGAGTTAAACACGGGTGCCCACAGGGTGACATCCTCTCCCCGATGCTCCTTAACTTTTACATCTCTAAGCTCCCTCAACCGCTAGAAGGAGTCACCATCGACTCGTATGCTGATGACTACGGTTACCGGCAATGTAATTGATGGCATGTGCTCAAAAGGGTATCGGTTATCTCTCCGACCTTGCTCAGTGATTCACTGTACGGAATATGACCTAACCTCCTAAAAGGTTCTCAGCGATCCTATTCGTCACGTGGACAAAGGATGTAAGGCTGAAACTCGCGGTTAACCGCTCAAGTTGCCTTCGACAGACTGTCACACAGTGGACGAAGCTTCAGACATCAATCAAAATGCCACACTCCGGGCTATAAAGAACCTCTTCTGATGTCGATGTCGCGTGAGTCACATCTCTCTATCAGGAAACGTGCATGTTCCCCGTAAACGAGCAGAACATCCTGCTGAGCAAGCAGTTGCTGATTGCATTCCGCCGAACGGGACACCCAAACAGGACCTTGCAAATGGCCGAGGTGCCTCCCAGGCACATCAGGGGACATCTCCGTGACCTCAAGCATGAGATCCAGTCGATCGCCAGTCAACCACCGTATCCAATGGCGATAGACAGGGTCTTCAGGCATTCACCGAGAGTCAACTTTCATCTTTATGAACTCTCTCCCAGTGAATGCTGTCATTGGAGTCAAACCAATGCCCATAGCAGAAGTAGAGCTTCAGCTGCCTCGAGAGACCCGCCTCCCTCTGGCTGAATTAAGATCGGGATGTTGTAGTAGACCCAATTACCATCTATCCAGACTCGACCGCGACATCGCAAATTAATTTCCGACATGTGGAGAACCCCCACACGATAGCAACAACCTATGCACAAGCCCCAACAAACCCCCCTCTCCTTACGGTCCAACCCCATCGAAAAAGAAAGTTTCCTGGGCTTGCCCTTAGATGATTTTGAAGATGCCGACCATAGGTAAGCTGATCTAGCAGGATGTAGCTTACTCTACAACAAAAACAACAATACATCGAAACAATTAATATTATTTAAATCTTATGTTTTGATTTATGTCTTTTTCATCAAATTTTAGAATTATCTCATAAGTTTTATATTTGCTCGTAAAGCAACACTTATTTGTTGAGTTTTATTTTCCTCTCAATAAATAGCAGTTATAAAATGAGCTTTATTTTCGCTCTATAAATAAAACTTACGCGGTGAAGTTTATTTTTCTGTTATCAAATAAATCTTACCTTGTAAGCTTTATTTATCGTTAAGAAAAAGCAATTCTTATTTTGTAAGCTTTATTTTACACGCACGGGCCTAAATTTACGCATGTTCACTTTCTACTGCACAAAGTGATATGTCCATTTTTTTTCTACACACATATGTACATATATCTGTTCACCTTTTTACATTCCATTTTATATGTATATCTTCCTTTTACTGACTCAAAATATCTTGCTGCCTTATGTAAAAATGAATTTTACGTTTAGCTGAAATTTTCCAAGTACATATTTCCCCAAAACTCATATACTTACAAAGAATTACTATGGTTTGTTTTTAATAGCCGAATTTGTATTAAGACTTAACAATAATTTTGATATTAATTTTTCCTTGTCTGGTTTTCTCTATTTCAATGTTATGATAACCGTTCTCATTAGTCATTTATTTTCTTAGAAGACCATTACGTCAGGTTTTTTCATTTGTAAGTGAATCTTCAAAGCTACAGAGAAATCGAATGAGTCATACAGAATTTCGACTTTTTTTATGCTTGCGCATAAAGTAGTTAAATGGTCAAAATAAAAAGGAACTACCGCGTCACCACTGCAACAGTTCAGCATTTATCTTATCAGATTATTTACGTATTTAACAAACAAAAATTCATTCAATGTTAAAAATATGTAAATAAGAATTATTGAAAAATATACGTATATATATATATATATATATGTTATCGATATTGGTATATTATGCTATACTATAAATATATCTTAATCTCTTTATCGCTATCCCACTTCGGATCGATATTAACATTATCTTTATCGATCTCATTTTCAATGTCGTTTTCGGTATTGTCACTAGAGTTATAGACGGAATCATCGTTATCGTTCCCAATTCGTTCGTCGTTTTTGTTGCTCGTTTTGAGAAAAAAGGTAGTAACGACCGTGTAACAGAAAATTTCCGGTGCCATAAAAACGCTAACGTTCGCTGAATCCTAAACAATACAATTGGTCGTTGCTAAGAAGAACAATTTTTGCAAATTCCTCAAATTACACAAATACGATGACATTTGCACTGGACTGTGGTTACCTTTAATGTAATGTTAAATACTTCTCTGGTATTTTAAAATTAACACCATAGCAAAATCCCTAAGGCTACTTCTACACGTACAACATTTCTTGTGATATTTTGATAATTGGATCGTGATCAATATTCGTATATGGTGGGATCGAAGTTCAAGGGATGTGAGAAAATGCAAAGAAATAATATGTACTTTTTTTCATTAAATCAAAGAGGTACGAGAAAGCGTTCGTTATTATAGATCATAGAGATAGATATCTTTTAAATGTCAAAGTTTCAAAGGTTAAATTCAATTCAATGATGTTCACTCATTAACTCAAATATTGCAAAAGCAAAGCTTTTTTCAAAATTTTTTGAAAGAAGGTTGCCACTTTTTTAAATATAAACTAAGTTAAATTAGTCAATTAAAAGAAATTTTACAATACAATTATTCAAATTATATGGGTTACAAACAAAAATACTTTTGGAAAGCTAAAGAATCACGAAAATGTTTCTAAAGAGTGTTGCCACATGTTTAAAAAAATATTAATTCAATTCAATTGCTAAACTTATTGAAAGATAACAGTATTGGCAAGAAACGAAACTAATTATACAAAACTAATTTTTGCTCACTTTTAAAAATCGTTGTCTCAACTTAATTGTCAAGGCAACTGAAATTCTGCCATATTTGGAAAAAGTTGCCACTTGTTAAAAAAACAAGTTACGTCAACTAAATTTATAAGCCAAATTAAGCGTTAAAATACTGATTTGGACTGATACAGGTTCAGAAAGACTTTGTCTCGAAAATTTGTTGGGTAGGGAAAATATTTTTAAAGCAGTTCCTAAAAGAGTTGCCGGCTTTCCAAAATTAAAAAAAAAAATATTTTATTCAAGTTCTATAAGGTAAAATCAAACTAAGTAGTTGTAAAACAGTTTTACTTAGTACATGCACTTATGTATATGGACTAATTTTGAAATATAGGCCCTTATTATGAGCTACATTCGATCTTCGGTATTATGGTATTATTTTTTATAGTATTTTGGTACTCTGACACCCATTCGATGAAGAATAGCACTATCGTGAATTTCACACATTTAGATCGTCCACAATAGTATATTCCTATCAGCTGTCATTGGAATTAAGTAAAAGTTGCCAGCGAGTTGAGTAAATAAAAAAGAAAATAAAAATATAATACCGAGGGTTTGACGATTCTTCAGAGAAGGAGGATGAAAGTTTACTGGAATTGACAAGAAGTAGAAAATGATTAAGAGATGCTCCAAACACTTTAGAAATGAATTCCACCGCGTAAGTGTAGTATTTAAAAGAGCATAAATTAACAAAGATAGTTTAATAATAATATTTACATTTTCTGCGAATTCTCGCACTTCGATACAGCGTCGAAAGCAAATTATGTTTAACAGAAACTTCGATTCGCAACGAAAATTTTGGCAGGGTTGCACAGCTCATAATATGAATTTGGGATTCCATTTTCGATGCTCGATGTTCGAAGATCGAATGCAGCTCACAATTAGGACCATAATTACCACCCCTTTTTTCCTTAAATGTATGAATATGGAGGTAAAAAAAGACCAGCACGGAAGGTAAGTTCTTTTTCGTACGGGTTCATACATTGTGAATATCCTGGAATATCATTTTTGGACTTCCTTAACACTGAAAAACTAGCTTGATTTATATTACCACCCAATTGAGCGCTTTAGGGTGTTCAGCAAGTAGCTGCAGCATTCTGTATTGAGATCCAAGTTTTCTTTAGATTCACGCTTTTCAACACTAGTCATTTCTAACAATGATTTTGGTTGGAATAAAACCGAATGACACACTGTGCAGTTGCCAATAACAAAAAATGTTACACAGTCAACTGTATTTGGGAATTTTGAAGTAAGGTTAGATATTTTTTAAATAATAAAATATAAAAAACCAAAAATTAAAATGAAAATAAACATTTTTTTATTATTATTTTCTTTTTTGTTACATTCGAATTCATAACGTAAAACTAAATTCCTTGCAAGCGAAGCCTCAGGTAAAAGCTAATTGATAAATATTGGATTCGGCCACAAAAGTTCGATTCGGCTTTTATTTTAAATTAATATTTTAAAGTTGTAGTATCAGTGGTGGTAGAAAATCTTCGCTCTATCTAAATCTATACTCACGGAGTGCCCGTCATTCAATCTCCACAGAAATACACTATTCCCCAATAACACCATTATCCAATCCCTTTCCAACCCTACTATTAAAAATGTCGAGAACATTATTACTTATCTTAAATTAACATCACTGTACCAAAAAATATAAATTATATATAAGTATCTATGTAAATCACGATAGCACTTCACAAAAATATGATAAATATAAAGATCTGTAACCGATAGAGCTTAAGGCCATGGCAGCCATAGCTCTTACCTAGTCTATAATTTAAAATTAGTAGGCTAAGGTCTTTAAAATAAAATAAAATAAATAAAAATCTTCGCTTTTTTCGCAACCTGATTCGCAGCTCCTACAGAAAAATTTCAATGATTCCTTTGCCATTTACGGTAATAATACTAAAACAAATTATTCATTAAATAACGATTTGAACACTTTTCTTAGTGAATATCTGCTGCCAATGGAATTCTAACATTTTCAAATAATTACGTACTGTAGTAGTATGTAAGGCTTAAGTGGAGTGTTGCCAATTAAATAGAGTAGCCGATAAGTGATACTTTGTAAGCACTGACTTGTAGAGTTATGTCTAAGAACACCATCTTGTAAAAAGAAGAAAAAGAAATAAAGTCATTCTTTGAAAGCTACACGAAGCGGCCGGTCGAGTTTGAGTTTTTTGTTCGCGCATAAGCAAGTTTTAGTCCTGACAGTAATACTGCTAACCGCATATTACATCAGAAGTGGTCTTCGAAGCCACCATCCTACATTTCAAAGAAAACACAACCGAAAGTGAAAAAATGAATAAAGACGCGATAAACGATGGCATCGGCGCGAACGACGGCAGCGGCGCAAACGACAACGACGGTAACTGCGCAAACAGCGCACATAATGACAACGGGGCACATAGTAGCAACGGTGCAAACGGCGTATTTACAGACAACGAGTTAAATCGCAACGACAATGGCAACGACAACGGCATGCACGGCAACGACATGCGCGGCAACGACAACGGCATGCGCAGCAACGACATGCACGGTAACGACAACGGCATGCGCAGCAACGACATGCACGGCAGCGGCATGCACGGCAACTGCGACGTGCGCGCCAACAGTGACGGCGACGCCGCCTTCGCAAACAACGGCAACGAAAACGGTAACACCGTACGTGCACATAACGGGCGTGTAGTCCCGGTCGAGCCCGAGGTACAGCACGTACAAAGTATTGATTGCGGTTCTTCAATACAGGCGAGCGAAACAGAAACGCTGAAGTTGAAGATACTAGAGAAGGAAATCGAGCTTCTCAAGCTACAGCTGAGCCTGGAAAAGCAGAAAGCGTCAGTGGCAGTGGCAGCTACAACACACAACGCGGTATCTGAGGTACCTATCGAAACACTAAAGGAGCTGATAGGTGATTACGACGGCGGCGAGGGTTTCCATATGTGGCGTTCGCAACTTCTTCACACCCAGTCGGCTCTAAAGGTGAGCGATGAAGTTTTAAGCGTCGTCCTCCGGCTGAAATGAAAGGGGGCGGCACTGACGTGGTACAACTCAAACAAAATGTTTCAACTGCAACTGTTTCGGTCACTTGTCCAAGGAGTTTGGGCTATAACAAACCTGAAACCATGGCTCGATTATAAAAACACGAAGAAATTGTAATATATCATAAGTGCATGTATTTAATTTATGTTTATAAGAATTTAATGTACTCGTACTAATATATTAACAAGTATATGTACTTTATTTGTTATTCACTCGGCGTAGAATCAGGGGATTCTATGTTATCAGGATGGCCGAGTTGTAGTAGTATGTAAGGCTTAAGTGGAGTGTTGCCAATTAAATAGAGTAGCCGATAAGTGATACTTTGTAAGCACTGACTTGTAGAGTTATGTCTAAGAACACCATCTTGTAAAAAGAAGAAAAAGAAATAAAGTCATTCTTTGAAAGCTACACGAAGCGGCCGGTCGAGTTTGAGTTTTTTGTTCGCGCATAAGCAAGTTTTAGTCCTGACAGTAATACTGCTAACCGCATATTACAGTACATATATTGATTTTTCGAAATCAAAAAACTTCAGCAATGATTTTCATGACCTCATTGATGAATATGACCTTAAGGGATACCAGTGCGATCATGCCGTGGGAGATGTTGGTACGATCCCCACGGAAGTTCAGTAAGCAAAAGTCTGATGAAGAGAAGAGGTGATCTTCGAAATAGCAGCTATAACTCCTACAATTTATTGTTGCTTTTTCAATAACTTCCTAATAAATAAATAGCCTTCGCGCATAAAAATTATTGTTGATTTTTGAATACGTGCATCAAAGCTCATCTTTTTCTTAACAACAATTACTTTAATATATGTGTCTCTCTGCTCCTCCGTCTCGTGAGTCTAGATAGGCGGAATCGGTTTGCAAGGTGAAAATGCTGATAGGCTGTTATTTTTAAGTTAGAATATAAAATTATTAAATTTCATGTGTTCAAAATATAGGTTTTTTATTATTAATTTTACAAACATATGTAAATAAGTAGTTATGTTTAGGTTTTTAATTTTTTTTATAGCAGTAATAAAAATCTAGAATTAAAAAAAAAAAATGATTGTAACAAAATTTAAAAAAAATTCTGACCTGCGCCGTTTTCATATAAATTCCAATATAAAATATTCCACTAAACAGTTTCTATGAAAATAATTCTCAGATTTCGAATTTATAACATCTTTTTCATGGAAAGCTAATAATATTTTCTATAATTTATGTGCAGAACATTTTTTAATCGGATTACTTATTTAGGGAGTCATTCAGGGATTTATCGACGATTTTGCAAAATGCTTACGAAAATTTCAGAACAATATCAACAGTTTCATTTTTGGACAGCAAATAATCATTTTTTATCACCGTAGCAAGATACCGCTTTTCAAAATTAATTAATCTTTATTTATATTTTCAAATTTTCGTTGTAATCGTGTCGTACTTAAAACACTTTTGTACTTTCCCTACCAGTGGGCTTTTTAGCTTTCTGATAACGGCTATTATTATTTTTTTTAATTTGCTTTTCTCCAAAAAACCTTTTCTCACTATAAACTAAACCTAAAACTCTATTGTTTAGATTACCAAATTGATAATGGCGCATTGCACTCAGCGATACTTCTTTTTTGAATAAATAAACTAAGAATTAATACCTTGACACTGCGACAGTTCATAACAAACATCGACTTCTACAAAAATACTCAAAAAGATATACCGCATGTCAGTACTACTCAAAGCGTTATCTTATCAGTTTTAGCTTTTGCTGTCAAGCAAGCCAACAGACAGCTAAATAATTTCGGAAACGAGTGAAAGCGTCTAGGCTGACTCCAGTGCCCTATGGCTACATATTGTATGTGTCCGTGCTAATGGATCACTCAATTTCCATTTCAGTCGCGTTTTATAATTCAAGACAAGTGGTAGTGCGGCGCGTTAAAAGGACGGTATATTTATAAAACAAACTGTTTGTTAGTGAACTAAAGTAGTTGTGGAAAAAATTTTACATATAAAACCCCCAGAATGTTACGTACTGAAAATGCGCGCGAATCGAGTTTTCAGCAACGCAGTAACCTCCAATTGCTGCCGCTGCTACTGCTACTCGGGCTGCCACTTTTCGATTTAAGTTCCAGTACCGCGATCGAGAAAGATACTGTTAAGGACTCGGCGGAGTATGTCCTTTCCGCAAAACAAGCTCCAGTGGGTGTAGACAGCTTTACAAATATCACCGTAAACAATCTACCCCTGCGTTCGCTTCGTCTACCCAACACGACATATCCCCTACATTATCATCTACACATTACCTCATTTATACATCGCGAGCAATTCGAGTATAACGGAAATGTCACTATTGATATCGCAATACGCGAATCCACCAACGAAATTGTATTACACGCCAAGAATCTCAGCGATTTTTCGATTACGATGCGTGAACTGTCCACGCACGAAATTTTAGATGACCTAACCTACACGTACGATCCGCACGTTAATTTCCTGATAATACATCCGATTGGGAACTATCAGGCTTTCGAGGCTGGGCAACGTTTTCGCTTGGAAATATTATTCAAGGGTCTAATGCACGAAGACACTTTTGGGATCTATTGGATGACCTACAGTGATGAGAAAAATAAGACAGTGTGAGTAGTGCAAAAAAAAACAGCCAGACCAATTGTAAAATGGCAGGTGGGGTTTAAAAGCAGCGTGTACGCGGTTTTGGTTGATAACTGCCGTTGACGTAAAGTACCCGTCGATATCGATCGTCTGTGCGTTTAATTATTTAATAGTTGGCATAATTAGTGACATGGCAAAATGACATCAAATTTATTGAGTTTTTTTCTCGCTAGTTTGATAATCTCAATACTTAGATGGTGAAATCAGACAGATAAACAAATTAATTAGGAATGTGCGAAACTTAGGAAAGCACAAAGATCAGGTATCAATATAATTGGTTAGTTTTAAAATCGATATGCTGATATATCGCGATAGACAATATGGATATTTGAAGAATCGATGTTGGAAAAATTTACATATAGAATATTTTATTAATGAAATTTAAAGAAAATACTTATATATACTTATAGCTCGACAATTTTCGCATATTATTATACAAATATTTTCCAAATCCAAATCCATACTAAATTAAAAAAAAATAGAGGAAAAACTAAAGCACAAAGGGATATCACTTGTTATGTATCTACATACAAATAGTCAGAACGCCACGAACTTCATTCTGTACGTTCATTGTGAATATATTTTTTTTTATTTGGTAGTTTTTGAATTACTGAATATCGCTATTTTTTATGTAGGCATTCTTTTTTTTATATTTTATTTGGTTGAAAAAAAATAAATTTCAAATAAAATAACGGAGTATATCGACTCGAGCAATATTGACTAAACGAATAGATATTGGACCATGTAGCATCGATATTGGAAATCCTCTATATAATATCGCAATTGCTAAAATGAGCGCATATATGTTTTACAAATAGTTTCATATACAGGGTCTAGCAATAGGGGCACTACAAAAGTAGAACGATAGTGACAGCAAACGACGTCATATTTTCCCCCGCTCTTTAGACATTTCTCTTCAGTAAGGTTTGCCATTTCATCATGGAAAGATATACGATCCAACAACGAGTCGAAATTATTAAAATTTACTACCGGAATTCGGAGTCAATGGCCTCAACTTTAAGTCCAATTTATGGTCGTCGTCATTTCTGGCTGAATGGCTTCGTCAATAAGCAAAATATGCGTTATTGGACAGGCAGCGATCCACACGAACTCCATGAGTCAACATTGCATTGCGAAAAAATTACGGTTTGGTGCGTTTTATGGGCCGGCGGCGTCATTGGGCCGTACTTCTTCCGTGATGATCAAGACCGGCACGTTACTGTGAATGGGAATCGCTACCACTCAATGATAACCGAATATTTTTGGCCCGAATTGGATGATATGGACTTGGACCATATGTGGTTTCAACAGGACGGTGCCAAAAGCCACACAGCGAATGTCACAATCGATTTATTGAAAACCAAGTTTAGTGAACGTGTTATCTCACGAAATGGCCCAGGCAATTGGCCGCCTCGATCGCTCGATTTGACGTCGTTAGACTATTGCCTGTGGGGCTACGTCAAGTCTATGGTTTATGCCAACAAGCCAGCGACGATTGATGAACTTCGTACGAATATCGAACGTGAAATTGCAGCAGTATCGGCCGATTTATGCTTGAAACCCGTAGAAATATATTTTATTCAAGTTCTATAAGGTAAAATCAAACTAAGTAGTTGTAAAACAGTTTTACTTAGTACATGCACTTATGTATATGGACTAATTTTGAAATATAGGCCCTTATTATGAGCTACATTCGATCTTCGGTATTATGGTATTATTTTTTATAGTATTTTGGTACTCTGACACCCATTCGATGAAGAATAGCACTATCGTGAATTTCACACATTTAGATCGTCCACAATAGTATATTCCTATCAGCTGTCATTGGAATTAAGTAAAAGTTGCCAGCGAGTTGAGTAAATAAAAAAGAAAATAAAAATATAATACCGAGGGTTTGACGATTCTTCAGAGAAGGAGGATGAAAGTTTACTGGAATTGACAAGAAGTAGAAAATGATTAAGAGATGCTCCAAACACTTTAGAAATGAATTCCACCGCGTAAGTGTAGTATTTAAAAGAGCATAAATTAACAAAGATAGTTTAATAATAATATTTACATTTTCTGCGAATTCTCGCACTTCGATACAGCGTCGAAAGCAAATTATGTTTAACAGAAACTTCGATTCGCAACGAAAATTTTGGCAGGGTTGCACAGCTCATAATATGAATTTGGGATTCCATTTTCGATGCTCGATGTTCGAAGATCGAATGCAGCTCACAATTAGGACCATAATTACCACCCCTTTTTTCCTTAAATGTATGAATATGGAGGTAAAAAAAGACCAGCACGGAAGGTAAGTTCTTTTTCGTACGGGTTCATACATTGTGAATATCCTGGAATATCATTTTTGGACTTCCTTAACACTGAAAAACTAGCTTGATTTATATTACCACCCAATTGAGCGCTTTAGGGTGTTCAGCAAGTAGCTGCAGCATTCTGTATTGAGATCCAAGTTTTCTTTAGATTCACGCTTTTCAACACTAGTCATTTCTAACAATGATTTTGGTTGGAATAAAACCGAATGACACACTGTGCAGTTGCCAATAACAAAAAATGTTACACAGTCAACTGTATTTGGGAATTTTGAAGTAAGGTTAGATATTTTTTAAATAATAAAATATAAAAAACCAAAAATTAAAATGAAAATAAACATTTTTTTATTATTATTTTCTTTTTTGTTACATTCGAATTCATAACGTAAAACTAAATTCCTTGCAAGCGAAGCCTCAGGTAAAAGCTAATTGATAAATATTGGATTCGGCCACAAAAGTTCGATTCGGCTTTTATTTTAAATTAATATTTTAAAGTTGTAGTATCAGTGGTGGTAGAAAATCTTCGCTCTATCTAAATCTATACTCACGGAGTGCCCGTCATTCAATCTCCACAGAAATACACTATTCCTCAATAACACCATTATCCAATCCCTTTCCAACCCTACTATTAAAAATGTCGAGAACATTATTACTTATCTTAAATTAACATCACTGTACCAAAAAATATAAATTATATATAAGTATCTATGTAAATCACGATAGCACTTCACAAAAATATGATAAATATAAAGATCTGTAACCGATAGAGCTTAAGGCCATGGCAGCCATAGCTCTTACCTAGTCTATAATTTAAAATTAGTAGGCTAAGGTCTTTAAAATAAAATAAAATAAATAAAAATCTTCGCTTTTTTCGCAACCTGATTCGCAGCTCCTACAGAAAAATTTCAATGATTCCTTTGCCATTTACGGTAATAATACTAAAACAAATTATTCATTAAATAACGATTTGAACACTTTTCTTAGTGAATATCTGCTGCCAATGGAATTCTAACATTTTCAAATAATTACGTACTGTAGTAGTATGTAAGGCTTAAGTGGAGTGTTGCCAATTAAATAGAGTAGCCGATAAGTGATACTTTGTAAGCACTGACTTGTAGAGTTATGTCTAAGAACACCATCTTGTAAAAAGAAGAAAAAGAAATAAAGTCATTCTTTGAAAGCTACACGAAGCGGCCGGTCGAGTTTGAGTTTTTTGTTCGCGCATAAGCAAGTTTTAGTCCTGACAGTAATACTGCTAACCGCATATTACATCAGAAGTGGTCTTCGAAGCCACCATCCTACATTTCAAAGAAAACACAACCGAAAGTGAAAAAATGAATAAAGACGCGATAAACGATGGCATCGGCGCGAACGACGGCAGCGGCGCAAACGACAACGACGGTAACTGCGCAAACAGCGCACATAATGACAACGGGGCACATAGTAGCAACGGTGCAAACGGCGTATTTACAGACAACGAGTTAAATCGCAACGACAATGGCAACGACAACGGCATGCACGGCAACGACATGCGCGGCAACGACAACGGCATGCGCAGCAACGACATGCACGGTAACGACAACGGCATGCGCAGCAACGACATGCACGGCAGCGGCATGCACGGCAACTGCGACGTGCGCGCCAACAGTGACGGCGACGCCGCCTTCGCAAACAACGGCAACGAAAACGGTAACACCGTACGTGCACATAACGGGCGTGTAGTCCCGGTCGAGCCCGAGGTACAGCACGTACAAAGTATTGATTGCGGTTCTTCAATACAGGCGAGCGAAACAGAAACGCTGAAGTTGAAGATACTAGAGAAGGAAATCGAGCTTCTCAAGCTACAGCTGAGCCTGGAAAAGCAGAAAGCGTCAGTGGCAGTGGCAGCTACAACACACAACGCGGTATCTGAGGTACCTATCGAAACACTAAAGGAGCTGATAGGTGATTACGACGGCGGCGAGGGTTTCCATATGTGGCGTTCGCAACTTCTTCACACCCAGTCGGCTCTAAAGGTGAGCGATGAAGTTTTAAGCGTCGTCCTCCGGCTGAAATGAAAGGGGGCGGCACTGACGTGGTACAACTCAAACAAAATGTTTCAACTGCAACTGTTTCGGTCACTTGTCCAAGGAGTTTGGGCTATAACAAACCTGAAACCATGGCTCGATTATAAAAACACGAAGAAATTGTAATATATCATAAGTGCATGTATTTAATTTATGTTTATAAGAATTTAATGTACTCGTACTAATATATTAACAAGTATATGTACTTTATTTGTTATTCACTCGGCGTAGAATCAGGGGATTCTATGTTATCAGGATGGCCGAGTTGTAGTAGTATGTAAGGCTTAAGTGGAGTGTTGCCAATTAAATAGAGTAGCCGATAAGTGATACTTTGTAAGCACTGACTTGTAGAGTTATGTCTAAGAACACCATCTTGTAAAAAGAAGAAAAAGAAATAAAGTCATTCTTTGAAAGCTACACGAAGCGGCCGGTCGAGTTTGAGTTTTTTGTTCGCGCATAAGCAAGTTTTAGTCCTGACAGTAATACTGCTAACCGCATATTACAGTACATATATTGATTTTTCGAAATCAAAAAACTTCAGCAATGATTTTCATGACCTCATTGATGAATATGACCTTAAGGGATACCAGTGCGATCATGCCGTGGGAGATGTTGGTACGATCCCCACGGAAGTTCAGTAAGCAAAAGTCTGATGAAGAGAAGAGGTGATCTTCGAAATAGCAGCTATAACTCCTACAATTTATTGTTGCTTTTTCAATAACTTCCTAATAAATAAATAGCCTTCGCGCATAAAAATTATTGTTGATTTTTGAATACGTGCATCAAAGCTCATCTTTTTCTTAACAACAATTACTTTAATATATGTGTCTCTCTGCTCCTCCGTCTCGTGAGTCTAGATAGGCGGAATCGGTTTGCAAGGTGAAAATGCTGATAGGCTGTTATTTTTAAGTTAGAATATAAAATTATTAAATTTCATGTGTTCAAAATATAGGTTTTTTATTATTAATTTTACAAACATATGTAAATAAGTAGTTATGTTTAGGTTTTTAATTTTTTTTATAGCAGTAATAAAAATCTAGAATTAAAAAAAAAAAATGATTGTAACAAAATTTAAAAAAAATTCTGACCTGCGCCGTTTTCATATAAATTCCAATATAAAATATTCCACTAAACAGTTTCTATGAAAATAATTCTCAGATTTCGAATTTATAACATCTTTTTCATGGAAAGCTAATAATATTTTCTATAATTTATGTGCAGAACATTTTTTAATCGGATTACTTATTTAGGGAGTCATTCAGGGATTTATCGACGATTTTGCAAAATGCTTACGAAAATTTCAGAACAATATCAACAGTTTCATTTTTGGACAGCAAATAATCATTTTTTATCACCGTAGCAAGATACCGCTTTTCAAAATTAATTAATCTTTATTTATATTTTCAAATTTTCGTTGTAATCGTGTCGTACTTAAAACACTTTTGTACTTTCCCTACCAGTGGGCTTTTTAGCTTTCTGATAACGGCTATTATTATTTTTTTTAATTTGCTTTTCTCCAAAAAACCTTTTCTCACTATAAACTAAACCTAAAACTCTATTGTTTAGATTACCAAATTGATAATGGCGCATTGCACTCAGCGATACTTCTTTTTTGAATAAATAAACTAAGAATTAATACCTTGACACTGCGACAGTTCATAACAAACATCGACTTCTACAAAAATACTCAAAAAGATATACCGCATGTCAGTACTACTCAAAGCGTTATCTTATCAGTTTTAGCTTTTGCTGTCAAGCAAGCCAACAGACAGCTAAATAATTTCGGAAACGAGTGAAAGCGTCTAGGCTGACTCCAGTGCCCTATGGCTACATATTGTATGTGTCCGTGCTAATGGATCACTCAATTTCCATTTCAGTCGCGTTTTATAATTCAAGACAAGTGGTAGTGCGGCGCGTTAAAAGGACGGTATATTTATAAAACAAACTGTTTGTTAGTGAACTAAAGTAGTTGTGGAAAAAATTTTACATATAAAACCCCCAGAATGTTACGTACTGAAAATGCGCGCGAATCGAGTTTTCAGCAACGCAGTAACCTCCAATTGCTGCCGCTGCTACTGCTACTCGGGCTGCCACTTTTCGATTTAAGTTCCAGTACCGCGATCGAGAAAGATACTGTTAAGGACTCGGCGGAGTATGTCCTTTCCGCAAAACAAGCTCCAGTGGGTGTAGACAGCTTTACAAATATCACCGTAAACAATCTACCCCTGCGTTCGCTTCGTCTACCCAACACGACATATCCCCTACATTATCATCTACACATTACCTCATTTATACATCGCGAGCAATTCGAGTATAACGGAAATGTCACTATTGATATCGCAATACGCGAATCCACCAACGAAATTGTATTACACGCCAAGAATCTCAGCGATTTTTCGATTACGATGCGTGAACTGTCCACGCACGAAATTTTAGATGACCTAACCTACACGTACGATCCGCACGTTAATTTCCTGATAATACATCCGATTGGGAACTATCAGGCTTTCGAGGCTGGGCAACGTTTTCGCTTGGAAATATTATTCAAGGGTCTAATGCACGAAGACACTTTTGGGATCTATTGGATGACCTACAGTGATGAGAAAAATAAGACAGTGTGAGTAGTGCAAAAAAAAACAGCCAGACCAATTGTAAAATGGCAGGTGGGGTTTAAAAGCAGCGTGTACGCGGTTTTGGTTGATAACTGCCGTTGACGTAAAGTACCCGTCGATATCGATCGTCTGTGCGTTTAATTATTTAATAGTTGGCATAATTAGTGACATGGCAAAATGACATCAAATTTATTGAGTTTTTTTCTCGCTAGTTTGATAATCTCAATACTTAGATGGTGAAATCAGACAGATAAACAAATTAATTAGGAATGTGCGAAACTTAGGAAAGCACAAAGATCAGGTATCAATATAATTGGTTAGTTTTAAAATCGATATGCTGATATATCGCGATAGACAATATGGATATTTGAAGAATCGATGTTGGAAAAATTTACATATAGAATATTTTATTAATGAAATTTAAAGAAAATACTTATATATACTTATAGCTCGACAATTTTCGCATATTATTATACAAATATTTTCCAAATCCAAATCCATACTAAATTAAAAAAAAATAGAGGAAAAACTAAAGCACAAAGGGATATCACTTGTTATGTATCTACATACAAATAGTCAGAACGCCACGAACTTCATTCTGTACGTTCATTGTGAATATATTTTTTTTTATTTGGTAGTTTTTGAATTACTGAATATCGCTATTTTTTATGTAGGCATTCTTTTTTTTATATTTTATTTGGTTGAAAAAAAATAAATTTCAAATAAAATAACGGAGTATATCGACTCGAGCAATATTGACTAAACGAATAGATATTGGACCATGTAGCATCGATATTGGAAATCCTCTATATAATATCGCAATTGCTAAAATGAGCGCATATATGTTTTACAAATAGTTTCATATACAGGGTCTAGCAATAGGGGCACTACAAAAGTAGAACGATAGTGACAGCAAACGACGTCATATTTTCCCCCGCTCTTTAGACATTTCTCTTCAGTAAGGTTTGCCATTTCATCATGGAAAGATATACGATCCAACAACGAGTCGAAATTATTAAAATTTACTACCGGAATTCGGAGTCAATGGCCTCAACTTTAAGTCCAATTTATGGTCGTCGTCATTTCTGGCTGAATGGCTTCGTCAATAAGCAAAATATGCGTTATTGGACAGGCAGCGATCCACACGAACTCCATGAGTCAACATTGCATTGCGAAAAAATTACGGTTTGGTGCGTTTTATGGGCCGGCGGCGTCATTGGGCCGTACTTCTTCCGTGATGATCAAGACCGGCACGTTACTGTGAATGGGAATCGCTACCACTCAATGATAACCGAATATTTTTGGCCCGAATTGGATGATATGGACTTGGACCATATGTGGTTTCAACAGGACGGTGCCAAAAGCCACACAGCGAATGTCACAATCGATTTATTGAAAACCAAGTTTAGTGAACGTGTTATCTCACGAAATGGCCCAGGCAATTGGCCGCCTCGATCGCTCGATTTGACGTCGTTAGACTATTGCCTGTGGGGCTACGTCAAGTCTATGGTTTATGCCAACAAGCCAGCGACGATTGATGAACTTCGTACGAATATCGAACGTGAAATTGCAGCAGTATCGGCCGATTTATGCTTGAAACCCGTAGAAAATTGGGTTCAGCGACTGGACTTCTGCAAGCGTGCCGTGGTGCCCATGCAAAAGAAATCGGGTTCCATACATAATGGCATCGAATGTACTTTCACAGGAATAATGAATTTAATTTATATCCCAAACCGTTTTTGTTTTATTAAAAAAAAACTTTGGTAGCGTTCCTATTGCAAGACCCGATGTATAATCTTTATTATCGCATTCTTCAATGATCTATGAAATATGATCTCAAAAGATTGTTTTTCCTTTATCAACAGTAAATTACGATGAAACTAAGTAATTTCACTTTGTAAAATCTGCCAAGAAAATAAGAAGAAATTAATTAGTTTATCATAAATCAAAAAACAATCAACTAACGAAATGAAAAACAAATCGGTGTCGTCGCCAAATTGTATCGATAATAATCCCATAACCTATAAAAATACAACCACAATGAAATGGAATTATAATAAAAATGTACACAATCTCCCACAAGTTTTTCTTTGACCACAGAATTAAACAACTCTGGGGTCCAAGAGCTGTTATGACACATTAGAACTTCCATGTGGTTTATGTGAAGTGGTTTACATCAAATTAAGTCATTTGCGCTGAAATGTGAACGCAGTTTAATAAGGTTCATTGTGAAGTTCGTATTGCGATAATGCGTTCGAGGGGGTATTTTGTAAATAACGAGAGTAATGTTGTATTCCGATTCCTCAAGTTGTGCCCAATTATTCATGAAGATTTTTGACTTTACGTAAAAACACAGTGGGCTTAAAGAGTTGAAAGCATGCTCATTTTTTTATAATATTCGTAATGTTTTCGATAATTTATTGCAATAATTTTGCATAGAAATATAATTGCTAAATTGAATGAGAAGTGATAACGTGAATTAAAAAGTTTAAAATTTTAATGAAAGCCTGTAAAGTTTGTGCAATGTTTGAAATTATGATTTACATGCGATTTGAACGAGCTAACATTAAAAAAATGCAGGAAAAGAAGAGCATGAAAAACATTTCGAATATTATAAAAACAAAAAATCAATTGTATGAGTCACTGTATGAGATCAATTCACCGGTATGAAGCGTGAAATTAATAGTTCAACAAATTATTCTCGCACTGGCGTCCCATCTTTTTGGAAAGAAATGTGGTCGAAATGAACCGGCTTCAATTTTCGGAAGCAAAACGACCGTTATCTCGCTCATTTTTGAAGAAATATAGACCGATGATTCAACCATCTTAGAAGCCACACTACCGAACGTACGACACGCTTGTTATTCGCTGTACTTCAATTCTGGCACGAGTTGGATTTTGTAAGCCCGCATACCAAGATCCTTCCGCAAAATCTTCCATAAAGTGGATGGGCACAGCTCGAATTGTTGCGCGTGACGGCAGATGGATGCATTCGGGTCTTCTTCGATACTCCGCTCCACAGCAGCAATAGCGTCTTCGGTACGCACTGTACGGCTTCTCAGAGGAAGCGCATTATCCAGTAGGGTAAACGTGGTGCGAAATCGATCCATGGTTGCTCGAATTACCGACTCTGTTCGGCGATTATGTCGACCGAATATTGGACGTAGCGCGCAATGCGTCGCGCGCACCGAACCATTATCTTGGTAATAAATTTGCATCATTTGCAAACACTGTTCCTGAGTAAGTCTGTACATTATGAAATGGCAAACCAAATTGACGATAAATCAAGTAACAGCTGTCAAAAAGACGAACTCTGAAATAAGTAATGCCTCACTGGAAACCACACGCTTAAAAAACGACCATTTTCATGCCGCTTAAGAGAAAAATTAACCGGATCATCTTCAAGCTTTTCAAAAACGGAGAGAATGAAGCGATGTCAGGCTAAGTTTTTCGATGATGAAATGTCAAACAATGCTCAGTCAAAATTATATGACAAATTGCTACAAGCATAAAGTAGCTACCTCTAAATGAATCACCCATTACTATATACAGATAAGTTCTTTCACAAAAAATGCAGCGTAGCACTTCGCAACAACTGCATATGTACATACATATGTATGTGCGTATGTGTGGGGATGTGTATGTTTGTATATACTACAAATATGTAGCGTCACAGCCACACTTCACTCTAGAATTATTGTACATTTTGATACACAAACACGTACAGCACCAGTACATATGTATGTATGTACTTACCTACCAACTACTTCATAGTCCAACGTTTACGGGTTGCCCCCAAAACAAACACGAAACTGATAAAGTCTATCGTCGATCAATGAAATTCATGTGAAGAGAAATTGAATTGATAAGCAAAGCATACAAACAAATAAAACAAAAATAAACAAAAACAATCGACAATTTGAGAATTTACAAGACATTGAGATTCTTTAACTGCTAGTTGCTAATTAGTTCAAGTTAGTCAAATTTAATAAATTACCGCGTCGAGATCTATGTACATATGTATGTGCACACATATCGCATTAGCCAATCTTTTCAAGATAATTTTCAAAGAACTTTTTACGAACTTCGCGCGCCAAATCGATCATGACATGAGAAATGTTAGATTTGAAGTGCTTTAAACTTTGATATTTAAATAAGTATGCTCATAAACACGGATTTCCCATAATTTCAGAAGAAAGCAACAAAGATTAAACGGTTTCAAATAGGTTGATACTCGTGGTGGTCAGTTTGACGTCGGAGCAATCGATCAAGTCAAAATCACTGACAGTCTAATAAAGTTTGTTATCGTTCGGTCAATTGCTAAGGGAGATATAAAGAGCAGGACCGCTATCAAAATCGATACGGTCCTGTTCAGTGTTTCGAACTAGAGATGGCCGCG
Source organism: Anomoia purmunda (assembly GCA_951828415.1). Taxonomy (NCBI): domain Eukaryota; kingdom Metazoa; phylum Arthropoda; class Insecta; order Diptera; family Tephritidae; genus Anomoia; species Anomoia purmunda. The sequence goes on along the minus strand of OX639993.1, from coordinate 186,702,494 downwards.
GGTGTTAATATTTGAGTTCAATCCCGCCCATTCCGACATTAAATTCTTAGGTCCCGAAGTCGCACATCCCTCCGTTTCTTAAATTTGGCCCGCGAGTCTTGTCGGTCCCCACATCTATCACAGATTAAAACACAGGAATTTGAAATTGGCTTAAAATAATATAATTTATTCAACAGGCTCTGTTATTTGTTGTTATAGAGAACAAGAAGAAAGAAAATGATGTTACACATTACACCACGGCCAATTATTTAGATACTACAATAATATTAGGTGCTTCTAAAAAAACTATTAAATAAACTCAATGATATTAATTTTTCACAGCTGCATTACTTGCTAAGCTGCGTGAAACAAGAAGAAAGCGTAAATTCAGCCTTATCCTGAGTATCACTTTCGCTCGATTTTTTAAATTACAATCAAAAACAACGGGATATATTTTTATGATTCTATTCGGTGGTTCGATTTGTGAGGGAGAATATAGAAAATGTGGCAGAGTTTTGTAAGAAACTGACATTGGAGCTAAATTACGCGAGACCAACTTGAAAGTCTTTAACAACAACATTTTGATAGCCACCCTCCGCACAAAAACTTAAAGAAGCACTAAGCTTAACGATACCAAATTTCACGTCTATTAAATATGTAAACGCTTCTATGTTTACTCTATAACACCGTTTTAACCTACAACCAGTAGTCAATTCTTTACAAAGTTGCACAAATAAATTTGACAAAGCAAGTTGCTCCAAGGGATTTCAACAGTCTGCCAAATGTCTCTTAGTTACACCTTGATCTACATTGTATCTTTCCTCACACAAAAGTTGCACTGCAATAGAGTTCATGTTACCTAAGTATGTCTTTCTCTTTTTTAATTGATTTGACCTAAGTTTACGTTATTGGTTTTGGTGTTTCTCCATTTTACACTTTGGAAACCGTACACAGAGTTGTAATTTCCTAATCGAATTGTACGCGCTGTTTCGAAGTGGAATCTATTTCGGTTGAAACTCATAATAAGCATATTCACTTCGATCGGATGAAACAATTACGGGTGAATTTTTTTTCAGGCGAAACTCAGAATAAGGCTGATATTTTCAATACCGGACAATTAGACACCTATGACAACTAACTTTTTCTCTCTTTCTCGAATATTATTATTACGAGTATTATAAAATATATATTTATAAAAACTGTGTTTTCCTAATTACAACAACTAATACTGCAAGAAACTTTTGACGATGAACTGCTATCCATACTTGAAGAAGTTAAGTCAGGACGCACATTGATTTAAGTGGCTTGCAAAGATTACATAAAATTCTCGTATTATGTGCAATAGTTTTTTTTTCAAATACAAATTTAAAACAAAAGATTGAATAAACTTTTTTAAAGTTTGTATGCGTCGACAGTATATTCGAGTAGACAAAACCTGCAGCAGGAACAGGATTAGAATACTCCTATTTTGCTTGGCAAAGCCTGACTTCTATACTTTCATAAAGATGACATGGTATTATGTCTTTGATCTGACGTTTATAACTATAAGCATAAGAATAAGAAGAAGAAGAGATAGGTGCATACAAAAGTATGCCATAATGATGATAGCAACGAACTCAGTCTACTTAGTTCGTCTTTCTGCCTATTTTAACGCAAACTAATGTATTGTATTTTTATTATATATTAACCTTTAGTCGGAACTGACTCGATCGCTGCTCTTCAGATATGAAGTTTTCCGAAGAACATCAGAGAAATAATCGAATTCGGTATAAAGCTAATCCTGCAGCGCTGAATACTTTACTCGCTGGAGGCACTCGATGAAGGCGCATATAGATATTTTAAAGCATTTGTTTTTTAAATATAGGCTTCAAAATGTTTTCAACAATTTTGAAATTTCTTGGCAGAAGATGTGCATTGCATTGATTTGAAACCAATAATTTTTGTCCAGCATTATTACTTCAAATCATATCGCCATCTCATAAATCCGACTTTTAAGTTCCCTAAGCTCCCCAGTCTGTTTGGTTGATTTTTTATTACTATGGTTATGGCTGGATTTAATGTTATCACTGACTAAATACTTTTCCAGCCCTAGAGCAGTCTCACCTTATACAAACTCTTTTTGGGACAGGGGACTAACTTCTCCACTCAACTCCCACACCAGTTCGCTAAGAGCTAAGAGAAAGAGGAAGTCCTCCTCTTCGTTAGAAAGACCTGGTGAAGAAAGATTTGCCTATACTTTGGGTATCTAATTGATGTCAGTTAGCAAAAGCAAAGAAGCGACTGGCGTGCTAAGTTGGATTTGTCCAAAATTACCCAGCCAGTTAAAGCGCCATTTAAGAAGAAGAGCAAATAAAATTTCACGAAGAAAACTCGATCTAGGCTATTTTTGGCGTACGTCAAGGGCCAAAGTTTGTATGTCCCTAAAATCCTCTAAAAGAAATCTTTCAAACTAGTAGGGATAATTGGTAGCTTTTTCCGGACCCAGACCGTAGATTACAAGGAAGCTGTATGTCGTTTCGTTTACTGTGGCAAGAAATTTTTACTTATTTCACCACACCAGAAACCTATTGGATCAATTAGGATTCTAATATAAATCGGCACAGCTCAAATTTATTCTGATGTTTCATTTATGTTTCATTTATTTCATTTATTGATTAACACGTTAGTACAGTAAGATCAAAGATGTCTTTTGTAGTACAACAATATAAAATACAGTAGTGAACACTTAAAATAAACAAATAAATAAGTATGTACATATGGAAATTAAGTTACAAATTACACCGCGTTACACACATTCTGTCCTATGAACCAAATATACTTTTTCGGAAAGAAGAGAAAATATAAAAATACATGTGTATCGGCGATTTTCATGTACACGTCAAATTTTTTTTTTTTTAATTGTAAAGTATAAAGCTGTCCGTCTGTCCGCCTGTGTGAAAGACTTTGGATCGATTTTTAACCCTTTTTCCGTGATCCAATCCAGCTGATTTTTTTGCAGGCAGACTCGTGGAAATGTCTGTATTACGTCAAGTTTTTAAAAAATAGATTTTTATCAATTCTAAGATTTTTCTGAATTTTTTTTTGAAAAAAAAAAATTTTTTTTTCACTTTTTTCGGCATAACTTGAAGGGACTCCAAATTTTTAAACTACTAAAGCGTTCCGAAAAAAAAAATTGTTTTTCGACCCATATTACTCCATATATAAAAACAATACTGATATATAAATAATGATTTTAAAAACTAGAACTTGGAACCAATGAAGCATAGGTATGACTAGATGTATGCAGATAGGTATAAAGAGAGAGCACATCTTAGGTCCATACTTAAGAGATTATTTAAAAACTAACGAAAATGTGAGTAAAATACAGTCTTAAAGTTGCTTTTATTTAAACTCTTGCGAGTAGTGGCCGGGATAGAGTTCCATAAACGTATAGCGCCGACGAAAAATAACCTTGCAGAGGAAAGGAAGTTATAATTAGGAGCTCGTAGGTCATTTACAAGTGTTAATTTTGCAACTAGCAATTTCTCATAGAGATAGCCAGGTGTCTTATCAATCATAAGCCGAAATAAGAAAATGCAGTTTCTGGCTTTCAAGTAATCAGAAATTTCAGAAACTCAGCATAGATGATAACTCAGATTTGGGGAACCCGCATAGCAACCATATTTATTGTCAAGTAGATTATGAATAATAGTTTTTAGCAGTGAAAGAAAAAATGTTTCTTTTGTAAGTATAATATTTTTATAAGCGCACAAAAAATATCAATGATATCTTATCGCTGTTTTTGGATGCTCTCATATTTCCATTCAGCCCCACTAATCACATTCTGTCATGAAAATATTTCTTCTTCTTTCTATCTCCATCAAATTTTCAACGCACACAATAGTTATGTGACAGCTACGCAATTTGAGCCGACCAGCGCACGTTTGGCCTTCCCCTGCTACGATGAGCCATCATTCAAAGCGAACTTCACTATCAGCCTTACACACAGCAACTATTACACAGCCATCTCGAATATGATTGTGCGTCAAATTGAACCGAGCATTGACGCAAGTGCTGCACTCGATGACAAGTAAGTAGCTGAAATTGAATAATACATACTCACAACTCACAACCTTAGCATAGCATCGCATAGACAAACATTGGGCCATCTGCCAAAGCCAATTAATTAACCGCAAAATTTACACGCACTCAACATTTGCTCATCCATTTCGCATGCGTACGCTAAGCTATTATTCATTCTCCATCGGTCACGTCATACACATATCGATAAATTTTGTATAAAAACTTGTTGACTTGTCTATTTGCTTTGCCTCTAGTGATGCATCTATGGTCACAACCACATTCCACACCACACCCGCCATTTCCACTTACCTGGTGGCATTTGTGATATCCGATTTCGTGTACATTTCGGAAGAGTATCGCGGCGTTATGCAACGCATCTTCACATCGCCCTGCATCGCTGATAAGGGACGTAAAGCTTTAAAGAATGCCGTCCGTACGGTGGCCATGTTGGAGGATTACTTTGGCATCGATTATCCGTTGGCGAAATTGGATCATATCGCATTGAAAAAAAATTATGGCTCGGCCATGGAAAACTGGGGCTTGATTACCTACAAAGAGGACAATTTGGTGCAGCAGAATGACGCGGACTCGCATAAGAAACTGAAGGACATGCTGACGCAAAATCATGAAATTGCACATCAATGGTTTGGAAATCTAGTATCGCCACAATGGTGGACGTATGCGTGGCTGAATGAGGGCTTCGCTACCTATTTTAGTTATGTGGTGACGGATTTGGTAGGCAAAGTTGTTGAATAGAGTTAATATATTTTGATAATTAATTAAATTTTGTTCTAACGTTGTTTAGCTTTATCCGGAATATAAGACAATGGATTTCTTTTTAACGGATATAGCTGAGCGCGCCTATAGTTACAACTATATGACTGTGAGACCGATGACTTACTATGTGGAAAAGGAGGCAGATATTTTATCTGTTTTCGATATAATATCCTACCAAAGAGGTGAGCTTCCTATATAATGCAAGGAGATAAGTAAATCAATAAAAAAAATTTCACATCAAAATTTGGAAGAAAACATCTGAGTGTTGTGTTTAAGGCTATACTAGGATTTTTTTCATTCCTTAATTTAACCCAATTTTGAGGCAAAAATAATTTTGAACGCATTGAATACAGAAAACGTATTGCGTTCTGAGTTTACCTAATGAATTTCGCATTGCATTTTTTTTGTTTTCTAGCCAATATCAATTTTTCGTAGAGTAGCTCCAATTGTGGTATAACAAAATTTCACCCTTGGATAAGTCATAAGCTATTCGTATGAAATCAAACTAAATTGCATCAATTTAAACAGTGAATTGTGAAATGAAATTTGCGAAAGGGGGACAAATTTTAAACTAAATTGGCAGACACTTTCTAAGTTTTCTTAATTTCCCCTCTTTTTTTTGAAATTTATAATTTGCTTAGTTTGATCGTTATTGATTTTTTCTGCAAAAAAAAGTTGTTAAAATAATTTGGTAAAAATTTTATTAAATATTTTTTTTTTATTTTACAGTTTTAGCTTTGGAATTCATAACTATGATAGTGTTATATATATATATTTAGATAAATATAATTTTTTGTTTAAAAGCTTATTTAGTTTTATTGTAATTATTTAACTGGAAGTAGTATCAATTGATTGAAATTCAAGCGCCCAAAATATCCCGACGGCAGTTTCAGGTTCAAAATAGGCTTCTTATTTGATTTTTTCTAAAGATAACCAATTAGGTAATTGGCATTTTCAAAAACATTTTTTGCAGCTTCGACGTTAACCTGAAAGTAGCCAAAAATATCAACAACCAATATAAGTTGTATACTTCTTTTCACAAATAACTGATTCCGAGAATAGTACATTTCCATGCTCGATATTTTATAAACATTTAACAAACAATGTGAAGAATCTAATACCATCAATTTACTATCACTATAATGAAATACCCTTGAAAGAGTAGCATATTTCAAATTGTTAGATCGCTAAAAATTGGATATTTAACATTTTACGGCGAAGATCAGCATATTTCCGGACTTGTCAGATTTAAATAACAATATTTTACTTAAATATTTTTTTTTTTTAAATGTAATTTTTTTTTACAACCAGTTGTTATAGGAGGAATTATTACTAATTAATTATAAATAAATATTTGTATGAATTCTAATAACTAATTAATAATTATATATTATGGAGGTAATCACATTTTTTGTTGACTTACAATTTTAATTCACAAAATTTGCAAACAGTAGGCTTATAACATTTCTTTTAAAATTCACGATATAACTTATATTTCTTGTTTCTACAGGCAATTTATTACATAATCTTCTTCCGTAGATTGTAGTCCATCTTTTTATGCAGAAAAAGTGAGAATGAAGCGAGCGGGAATTTTTTAGATTATATTCATTTTTTTTTTTTACTAAAAGTGGCTATTAGAGTTAGGAGAATTTAGTACTTTCTTATATGGAGCCCACTTACATATGGACTAAATGAGTTTGTTCTAGATGGCAGTGAAGGAAATTTTGTATTGCCTTGTTTTGGAGCCTTTTTAACTCATTTAATTTTTAATAAAAAGAAGTCATAATTGCTGTTTTGGTCTGTTAATTCGGTTTCAATATAAGAAAAATTTAAAAGGTAGCACTTTCAATTTTATTTTATGGATCTGTTCATTCCAACTCAAATTCACGTCGAATGAAATACCAAGATATTTTAATTGATCTACTCTGGAAATGTAAGAGCCATTGAATAGTTTTCCGGGAAGCTTATTTCTATCAGCGACCTTCCTAGAATTGTTAAAAATAAAATAAATAAAAAATGGATTTTAATAAATTTATTTGCAGAAAGTTTCTAGTTTCCACTTAAAAATTCCTTGCAGATCTGCTTTTAAGTTACTGATCACTTCTTCTAGGGTATCTGTGGCATATAGGAAAATACCATCATCTGCGTAGCACTGCGGGACTTCGTGCAGTTTAAGTCGCAAAACTTCATTTATGTAAATTATAAACAATGTTGCAGCAAGTTAAGAGCCTTGTGGCGCTCCTACTTTAAATATTTTTATTGAAATTTTGATGTTTCCTATTTGTAAAATTTTTTTTCTGTTTAACAAAAAACTTTGAAAGCAGTTTATGACAGTTTTATCGAATCTCAGTACATGGAGCTTTGGCAACCTAAAGTCCAAATTTATGGAATCAAGTGATTTACTCAGGTCAATTGCTAGCATGACAACGTAATTTTAAAAAAAAAATTTCGTATATAAACTCTGTTTTCAATTCCCATTATCAAAAATGTAAAGAAGCATTGTATTCAACCCTGCCGAAGCCTTTATACCTTTCAAGAAGAAAATCGTATTAAGTTCGTTTTTTTCAGTGTATAATTTTCTAAATTATTTGTAAATTTTGCATAAATTGTTTGTTAAATTCGTTCGGTAGTTTTGGGCATATTCTGTGCGATCCCTTTCGCTTTATAGAAGGTTTGAAAAGAAAAAATTTTAAAAATACCGTTTTTTTCTAGATAGAAAGATATCATACATATATCTTTAGAAATGAATTTTGATGCTGCAGTTGAATATGAAATGAAAGAATCTATTCAAAGACTTCACTAATACAAATATCAAAACATGCTTGCAAATTACAATATTATCAAACCATTGTTCTCTTCCTTGGGTTGTTCTTCAGCCAAAATACGGCAAGTATTTTCATGATGGAATGTCAAAATCTTCTGAAAAATAACATGACAACTTGATAGACGCTCATAAAAGCGCTAGTGAATAAATTAGATCAAAATGAAATGAAACAGAATCAAAAGTTTATAGTAACCGAGGTTCTGTTCGTAGATTTGCCATTTCGTTATATTCGTAAATTTCTATATACATAATTCATTTGTCTGATACAAACTAGAGTACGCTTCTATTATGTGGAGCCCTTTAATTATTATTATCATGATTTCACGATTGACGTGTCACATGTTCAAAAGGTATTTGTTCTTTTCGCTTTCTCCTCTCTTAATTTTTGGGGTCCGATACGTTCTTGTATTCCCTTTGCAAACTTATAAGCTTGCTTTCTTTAGAACATAGAAGACGTATTCATTTACTTTTACGTATTTATTTTATTGACATTATTTCTGAGCCCAACTCTTCTTGTACATGTGAGTTTTAATATTCCTCTCAGAATCCTTCGTTATCATTTAACTTTTTCCGTATCCGCCATTAAGACCACCCACTTTTTTTTCCTAGCGGAATATACTTACATTTTCTTTTCCTAGAAGTTTTATTAAATCAACTTTCCAACCTTATTTTTCATAATTGTATTATACAATTTCATCTATTATATTTCTAGTCTGTAAGATTGTTAATCCGATTGAATAGAAATGAATATATAATATACAGTGAAATTGGTCATTATGGACCGTCCTCGGACAGCTACAATAGCCGGAAAATTTCGCCCACACAAACATTTCATTCAATTTTCCATACAAATATCATCCTAATAACCGGCCGCGGACGCTTTATTTGAAACCATTTTGATCAATTGAATGCAGAAAAATAGGGAAACAAATGAAACATAAAGCTTGTGTTTATAACACAAAACGAAACCTTTCATTTAATAAGCATATTAAATAAAAAATTTGAAATTTCCGACAGAAAATTGCCGGTGTGTGTTAATACTAGGGAATGGGAATTTTGTAGTTGTACTTATAACACCACCTTGTATGTTGTATGGATTCGCCTTGGGTCTTGCTCACGATGAGTATTTTTACAATAAACGAAACTAAGCAAATATGAAAGGCAACAAAGAATTCGTGCTGCTTGTACTCACCTACTATTAAAACGTTTCGTGTATTGATAGTGCTCGGGAGCAGTATGGCCAAAAGAGCACGAACTTTTCGTACTATGGGAATGGGTAGTGATTCTTCGTTTTGTTTCCGTTTTCCGATAAAAATAAAAAAAAAACCATTTGTTTTGAATGGGACTCTGGGGTTAATGTTCATCAAAAGCGATATTTCCTTTAATTTCATATATTTTTTTTTTGTGCCCTCCCCCGCTTTCCGCGTAAGCGAACATCTCCAACAACCGGAGGGAGTGTCCTGTTATTAGAAATTTCACAGTATCACAGAGAGTATCTTTCTACAATCAAAATCATTTTTATCTTTCGATCGTTTTCAATTCGGCTCTATTCGCTATTCATTATATTCTTATTCTTCTTCTGCTTCTACTTCTAGCTGCCTGTGTAATCAAAATGTTTCATCACGCTTTTAACCAGAAGACTTTTGTACGTGGCGTTAGTCAATATTTACGTAAATAGTAAGTTCTTCTTCAATGCAAACCAATCTTGCATTAGCCCAACTCGAACTGGTCAATAACATTTAATTAGAAAAAGTTTTCCATTCTCTCAAGTCAGTACACCGTGGCAAATGAGTTGGACCTTTTCGATGAAGTACAAACTGCCGTTGCCGAAGATAGCACATTCAGTCAATTATCATGGACTCGGCATCCTGTAAGCAGTATAATGCTCTCGTGGACGCATAGTGAATGGATTCCGATAGTGAGCATTTCGCGCGATTACGAACAAAATACAATCACGATAAGACAACGATCAAAGAATCAACATTCCCGTGAATACTGGTGGATACCATTGAATTTCGCCAGTGCCTCGATGCCAAACTTTGAACGTACAAGTGTCGATTACTTTATGCCACCCTTAGCTGAGGTGACGCTGAGTGCCAGCGATTTGGGTATTGAATTGCGGCTCGATGATTGGCTAATTGCCAATAAACAACAGACGGGCTTCTACCATGTACTCTACAATGATGCCAATCTTTGGCTAATTGCCAAACAATTACACGACAATCACACACGTATACATCCACTTAATCGCGCAGCCATTTTTCAAGATCTGGGGCCACTTATTGAAAACAACGAAATACAAACTGTGGACGTGATTTTTGAATTACTACAATATCTACAATATGAAGAGAATCTTATACCATGGAATCAAGTAGCCGATACAATCGTTTTTCTCGGCAAACACCTTTTCGATACCCCATCGCATAAAATGTACAATCATTTCGTGCGTCAATTGATCAAACCAACGTTTGTACGCCTCTTCGAAACGCCGCTGAATAAAAATCTCACCAACACTGAGTTGCTAGCCAAACAAAAGATCATGGAAATGGCTTGTTTAGTCGATTTGAAAGAATGTCTCGATTACACACACAATCTGGCAAAGGAATATATTTTTGGGAGCGTAAAATTTGCAAACGATATGAGCTATTATGCTATGTATGAAACTATACTCTGTTTGGGTGTGAAGTATCTTAGCGACGAGGAATTCAATGCCATATTGAATTTATTTTCCAAGGCGGAACGCGACACACTTTGGTACGATGATCTAATTTATTCCCTACGTTGTACGCAAAGTCAAACGCATTTGCAGCAATATCTCAATCTCTTGTTGGGCGAAAATTCCACCAAGAGCATTATGAACGATAGCGAATCGATGATGTATTTATTCTATTTATTCAAAAGTAATCTAGCTGCACGCCCAGTAATGTGGCAATTCTTTGAGAACAATTATCCTATGCTCTGTCGCTCGCAAATGTTTGTCGAGAATTTTAATCGCATCGCAGAATATATGAGCCAACCACAACAGAAGCAGGTAATTGGCATAATATGAATGTGAATATATACAAAAATGCTGGGTAAGTTGCTTTAATGCGCTGATTTTCTTCTAGTTCCTAGACTTGCGCAATAAGATTGGCATTGAGCTGCAGAAGACTGATCGTGAGAAAAGCCTCATTCCTTTGGATTCACCACGCATTGGCAAAAAGGTGAAAATTAGTGAAACGTTTCTGGAAAAATTCAACAATCAAATTTACGAATGGTTGAAACGAAGACAACAATCCGTACATGCTGCCTCATTGGGCGCACGCAGCAGCGCCACACAGATTGGACATGCGTTTCGTGTGGTGGGGAAGTTCCTGCGTAAAGTGCTAGCGAAGAAGGGGAGATGAATTTGGCGATTTATTTTTAACTTCTTTTATAAAGAAATTACTATTTTTAAATTAAAGTTAAATTAAAGAGAAAAAAAATATTCTTGAGATTCAAAATTTGTAGAAATAGGAGCCTCTTCAAACTTTTTTTATAGAAATTTATGACATGATAAGGCGCGAAGAATTCGTTGAAGCTATAAGTATATTGCTACGAGTTTAGAGTTGAGAAAAATGAATAGACGGCAACATCTTCAGTTTTCTAAACAGTCACTTAAATTATTTAACCGTAACGGGTCTATGTAGAAGTCAAGAATGATAGACAACACGATTGCGCCTTCCGTGCTGAGAGCAACTGACGTACTAATTGTTAGAGAATGAGAGAGCAATGAAAAAATTCTTAAAATGAATAGGAACCAGCGCAAAAGAAGCGAGCAAATAACAGAACGATTGCAACTTTTGTTAGCATTGTTTTTGTAAAATAGAGGCAAAATGCACGATGCAGCGAAAAGAAGGTGACGACAAAAGCACCTCCGTTACTTCGTACTTGCCTCGTTTGAGAGATTGACGTCACAACTATCTCTTAAAAATTTGGTTTTTCAGAGTTTTGGGTAATTTTTACAAAAAGTTACACACAGAATAAGAAATGTGAAGTGCCCAGCTTTGTAGATTAGCAGTGCAGTGCAAATAAAACGCCCAAGTGAAGTTATTACCTTCCGTTTCGTCTCGCTATTCCTGTAGCAGCAACCGCTGTGACGTGTACGCTGCCGGCGTTGTCGTAATCTGGTTTTCTATCATTCTTGGGCAAAATGTAGTTATTTTGTCAACGAATGAGTGGATGCTGTCAAATCGACAAAGAGAGGACTAGCGGTCCGCCCGCAGAAGGCACAATCTTTTCAACCTAAAGCAACCAAGGTAGATAAAGGCATATACTGTATACATACGTGGGTGATTCCATATATTTTGATAAAAAGTATAAAAAAACATTAAAAAAAATAGCTCATTGGAATTTACATCATAAGAAAAAGATTTCCCTAATTTATTATGCTTGGGTCGGAAAACGAGCTACACGGAATCCAAAAATTTTTAAAATAGACGTGAAACTGCCGACTTTACAGCCAATTGGTGCATTTCAAGTCAATAAGCTTAATTTTGAAATTTGCAAATATCCAACAAAAACACCGCCTACCGCTCATGTCACCGTAAAAAACTCTAAGCTTGGATTTTTACTTAGTTAGCACAATTTCAAATATTATAGAAATTATTAAATTATTAAATTTGTATGTACAAGATTGACTTGGAGAAAAGATAATTGGGTAAAAAAATGTGGAAGTATGCGTAGCACACTCCAATTTAAAGAAAATAATGTATAAATTCTAAACAACTCCGTCAAACTAGATCAATCAAACTGTACGAGTATCAATCAATTGTTTAGACAAATTTTGAGTCGCTGAACACATACATGAGTTTTTTCCAAAGAGGCGTGTTCGAGTTATAGGCAAAAAACCTTTTTTCCGTGTATTTTTGCAGTTTTTTATTCTCTTTTCTGCAGTTATTGTACAAATATCTAGTTTTTCTTATCCTCGCAACTCTTTTTCGAGTTCCCCGACCCCAAATCAATAATAAAAAAAAAACACTTTCTTAACATCTTCGATATTTGTTGTTCTTTTTTTTTAGGATTACATTAGCTATGCCACCACATATCGCTGAGGTGAACATCGCGACTGCACTGAACATACCACGCTTTTTATTGAGCAAATTTTGCGCTACTTTTTCCCATCCATTTTGGGCTTATCGCAATCATAAATCCTCTAGATTGTTGCGGATGTGGATGGTTATATGGATTGGTGTTTTTTAATTTCGATTCCGATGAAAAAATTTTTATTCGAACAATTTTGTCATTGACAAGTCGGAATGGAAAGTAATTGGTAATTAAAACCCAAATATATTTGTTGTTTGTCAGCCAAATCTTTTGTATTTAAAAGTTCATATTATTGATAAGATTTATAAGTATTTCTTGCTCTAATCTGTATTCAATTAGTTTGATAAATCTATATTAGAAAATTTCTATTTAAAAACACAGGAAAAATTATCAAAATGACAACGACCTGTTCTTAATTCCGCTTCCGCGCATGCGCAATACTCATCGAATAGTTCCATAATGTCATGCTTCACGAATAATATTCGAACTCAAACTTTTATGTTCGAGAAATTTATTATTCGTTTTATAATTGTTCGAGGATAGATATTGTTTACTTTAAAAATACATTGGGCTGTCAAATTAATTGAATCACAGTTTTTGTATAGAAGCTGCGACTGTTGGCAACCCCCTACTATAGTACCATTGAGACGGCTGATTCTATTTGTAAACAAACTTCATTAAACAATTCGAAGCCAAACCAAGTAAATTAATAAATAAAAATTTCTTTAAAGTGCAAACTTGTTTGTAACCCAAATTAATTTATATACCCACTTATAATCGGAGCGAATTATTATTTTTTGTTCTGAATGCCCAATAACCCGGTTTCTTGTCTGCTCGACTCGAAATGAAAATGATTCGAAAACTTATTATCCGAACTCACTCAGAATCAAAACCACCGACCACCACAAAACGTGTCGGAATTGCATAAATTTTGCTTTTCAAACCAAATTGAAATGCAGAGCGGGTCCGATAGTTCGCAAAAGCAAACCTGCCCTGTGCCTAATTTTTCTCAAATTCCTTCCCGAGTGCTATTGAAAAACAAAAAAATGCAGATTTGCCTATATATATATATATATATGTATATATTATGTTTTACCCGAATGTATTTATATCAATAATAAATTTTGAGCTCAAGTTCAGTTTTTTATTGGGAAAATCAACGGCACACGCTGCATACTTGCCCGGCAAAAGAAATCTGATGAGGGGATATGGTGAAATAGTAGCTATAAGTTCTACTTCCCTGACTTTTACTGCTTTTTCCCAATACTTTCCTAATCAAAAACTGGCTTTGAGCTCAAAAGTTGTTGTTGAAAAAAATTGCAGATAATAAAGTTCACATCTAAACAACTTCACTCAAAGTAATGGAAAAAATATTTAAAAACAAGTGTCGCGCCATTTAACCTTTACAAAAAATCTACACCGCTATGCTAAAATCTGACGTACGTTCGATTGAGCTACGAATCGTAGATCCGCTATGCTCAAATCCGACGTCGCTGTCAATTGTCGGAAATTTTGTACGAAGAGCAATGGTGTGGAAGCTGAACGAGTTTTACAAAAACAATAATATAAATACGTATATAAACGCAAAAAATATATGTAACCTAAATTGCTCTTAGAAAAAAAGGTTTATTAACACATATTTACAAGTTTTCTTCACTTACGCCCAAGCCTTTAAACTGCGTTTGAATCCGGTTTAAACCATTGAGCATTAATTTATAATTGGAATTAATTAAACAACTAACATTTCATCAATAAACATGGCTTTAAATATCATTTCTCATTTAAAATAATATTTGCTTATTTATATCTAGCAAAAAACCTCATTGATTGAACTTCGAATTGCCTGCTTTTGGTTGGCAACGCGGAAGTTACTGTTTTTATATTTTGCGGAACGGTGCCACGAATTCGTAACAAAATTTGGATTCTAACATAAGGGGTGCTAATTTATGTACACATTGATCGGAGTATTCTTTTAGATACATACATAGAAATACCTACAATAATTTCTAGTGCTTACTTTTCAATTCTCACTGATTGGATTTACTTTTTAGTGAATATCATTGCAGGTACATTTGTAAATAACTGCTTATAGAACTATATATACAAATATAACGTTTAGATTCATCGACAAAGCGATTGCGAGTTTTATATCTAATCTAACTTTTCCCATACAAACTTTAAAGTTCTTTTTTTTGCACAGGGTAATTCGTGGTACTGAATAAAGTTAGCTTTCGCGCGTAAAAGCTTTCATGTAACTGTACATAGGTATATATGTATGTATGTATGTATAGTTTGTGTTAAGTTAACAAGAGTAACGAGTTTAAAAATCCGCATAGTTATTATAAGCACAGGAAATAAACGGCTGATTGTTTCAAAACCGCATTAGTAAAACTACTCTGCATTTTTTTGAAAACTCATACAACGTGTTAAATGTTTATAAGGATTCGAAAAATCATAACAAAAAAACTGGATAAAGCGTAGTTTTAAAATCACAACTTGAAATCGTTTGCAAACTTTTGAGAAGATTTTGATAACAGTAAAATTTAATAAGTCGTTTGATATTTTGCTCAATCTCATTTCTAACCCGCAATTATTATTCTATTTCTTTTATAAATGTAAATGTTTGTGTGTGTGTGAGTAGTACCTTTACCTTTTCTCGCCCTAACGGCTGGACGGCATTGTACAAAATTTTGCACACAAATAGCCTACCCCCAACGCTATAGCACAGATTATATTATATGGAGAGTTGCCACCTGTAAAAAAAGGTCTAGTCAACTAAAAAAATAAGTTAAATTACATATTGCTATGTAACGACTGGATAGATCTGGATAAGATCTGGCACATATATAGTACGTTATATAGGTTACCATAAAATCGAAGGCAGTTGCCACCTGTTTAAAAGGTTACATTCAAATAAAGCATGGAATGAAATAAAATACTGTAATATGAGCATCAAACGACAGAGGCTTAATAAAGTTTCATTCCCCAAATGCTGTCAAGAAGGTTGCCACCTGTTTAAATGCAAATTAAATTAGTAAAAAATAAATTACATTTTACAATATGAGTGCCAAAATAAAAGTTTTAAGATAATTTAAGTTTCCAATTTAATCAATTCCATTTGATGTTGTAGCACGACTCAATAAAGCTTAATTTCCCAAATACTTTTAAAGAAAGTTGCCACATATTTACATGTATGCAAATTAGGTTAAATAAAAAACAAACGACATTTCACAATATTGGCGTCAAACTATAAATTTTAATATGCGTGATTTCAAAAATAATTTTGAGAAGGGTTGCCACCTGTTTAAAAAATTACTGAAAAATTACTAAAATTATAATAAATTATATGAAATATTGAAATATGGGTCCCAATCAAAAACATCTTTAGAAAGCTTTATTTTGAAAAAACGTTCGGAGAAGGTTGCCACCTGCTTTTAAGTAAATTAAATTATATTATTAATTTGATGGAAGTATCACGTAATGAGATTCAAAGAATCTAGGCTTAAGCAACTTAATTATGAAAATATATTTTGGGAGTGTTGCCATGTGTTTAAAAATATGAATTTAATGTTATTTGTAGGCTTACTGGTATATAACAGTATTTCTCTGAAACGAAAGAGTTTATACGAAAACATTCTTGATGAAGGTTGCCACCCCTTACCATTGATTCAATTTAATTGGCAAGATAACGGAACTACATATACTGGTGTGAAATGAAAAACGTTTATTGAGGACTTTTTAGAGAAGTACGTTCGTAAAGTATAAGAATTTAAATTTGACAGAATTTATAAAATAAATGAAGCTTTACAGTACTGGTTTGAAATGATAGAGGTTTAGGAAAACTTAGTATCGAACAAATATGTAGGGCTTGTTCATAAAAGAGTTGCCACGTTTTCAAAACGAAAGCTATTTTTCTTAATATAAATCCTAACAAATATTTACAATAATAAGAAAGTTTATGTGTGAGTATGATCTATGGATTTGTATAAACTTTGTCACATATTTTGTTTAGAACCCGGGTTAATTGTCATCTTCTTAGAGCTCAATTTAGTTAAATTAACTTAATTTTTTCCATTTTCCATACCTTGAATACAAATACGTGGAGACCTTTTAATCTGTCCCTCTTTCATATTCGAACTTCGAAATTGAAAAAGTCAGTATTATGAATATCAGGAAAAGGGAGAATTGATTGATATGTTTTAGGGGTAGTTTCTTCAAATAGTTGAGAAGAAATTTGGGTACAAAATTAACAAACTTCTAAATAGTCAATTTATTAAATTAATTAAATGCTAATTTTTTGTTTATTTTTTTTTTGTTTAGAGGTCGAAAACTATATGCAAGCATCTTCAGATGGTCTTATTGGGCTTATCCCTAGTACCTTCGAGAACTGAGTTAAACAGATTATATTCTTTTGCAACTCGGTTACAAAGAAACGGGCCTAATATTGCTATTTATATATTAGAATTTCTGATAAGATATATTTTGCACTACTCCTCTGCTTCCGGAGTCTAACTTTACTCTTGGATATCTTTAATATTCTTTAGTATTATATCTGATTAGAGAAATAGTAGATTTAATGAACTTACCAAATTAATACATATTTCCCCAATCTCTATTTAAACTCTAATGGGGTTGGCTGGTCCTTAGGCCCGCCATTTCCGCTTAATACGTCGAAAAAGTGGTCCAACACATCTTGGTGCAATCGTCGTTTGGTCCTAGTTCTCTTCCTATCCCACAAATAAAATCTTCGTCCTCAAAATGAAACGCTCACATTCTTGAAAGGTTTGTAAAGGTTATATTACAAGCTTTCTTCGAAAATTGCCGCTTGGAACCGTGTACATCCCGATTTTATTGTCTATTGTTGTTCATTTTTGGTATATTTTTATTTATTATTTTTTTAACTCGCACAAAGTTTTTATTTTTATAATTTCGAAGCTTAACTCAATCGCATTGTAGTTTTCCGCAAGAGGGTTAACATATTTGAAAAAATTGGCGATACATGAGTCATGTAACATGACTGTTAAATGACAACGCTGTCTCTATATAACACACTTTCTTCATACACTTTGGTTCGTATGAACTGAATGCTTATTCTATCTTCAATTTGCATTTTTGATTTACGTTCGAATTGTTAAACTTACGATTTCCAATTATACGATTTACAATTATAAAATTCTTGTATTTGTAATAAGGATACTACCTTATATGAAATGTAAACCTTAAACCAGGGTGTGGAGCTAGTAGTGTGGATCAACTTAATTTGGACCTCGTATTTGAGTAAAAATATTGAATTTTAAATTTCTTTTTTTTCACATATTAAATAATATGGACTAAAGTTTGATAAAATAAATTTTATTTTCGTAGAAAAATTAAAAACGTAAAGATATTAAGCGCTAGAACTAATAAACAGTCATGGTCTTTTATCTCTCTATCGCCCTTCTTCTGTCTACAGTCTGAAAACTCGTCAATAACTAATTAATCACAGCTTGTTGTGTTGTACTAGGAAATTTTCTAGCAAGACATGTATTCACAGTTGGCTCAATCGAATTTCAGAGAATACTATAAATGTTGGGATTTTCAACCAAAGCTTCTTCTTGATTATTTTCTCAATGGAACTAGTACGATTGATAAATAAATTAGCCTCACAAATTCGCAATTTAAGCTGTCTAAATATAGGAACTTTAGAGTAAAACCTTATATCTGAACAATCACTTATATGGGAGCTATATGTTAGAGTGCCAAATTTCATGTTCTTAGCAGTATTGGTGTTTAAATTTAATGGAAAACTTCATATCTTAACAATCAATTTCATTGCAGCTATAAAGGGCGTATTTTTTTAATCGTGTGGTTTTCAATGAGGCACTACCTTTTTCAGAGCTGGTCTTTTTGACACCTGTAACTTGATTTATTCTGAATTTGGTTTGCCATTTCATAATGAACAGACTAACTCCGGAGCAATGTTTGCAAATCGTGCAAATTTATTTCCAAAATTATAATTCGGTTCGCGCGCGCTGCTTCCAATATTCGGTCGACATAATCGCCCTGCAGAGTCGGTAATTCGAGCAACCACGGATCGATTTCGCACCACGTTTACTTTATAAGATAATACACTCAGTGGAGCGGAGTATCGAAAAAGACCCGAAGAAGTCCAGCCGCCATAGCGCGTAACAATTGGAGCTGTGCTCATCCACTTTCTGGAAAATTTTGCGGAAGGATCTCCGTTTGCGGTCTTATAAAATCCAACTCGTGCCAGAATTGAAGCCGAACGGACATCAAGCGCGTCGCACATTAGATGAATGGGCACCAAACGAGATGGCCATCGATCCCGATTTTAACAAGAAAATTTTGTTCAGCCTTGAAGTTCACGTTTGGTTGAATGGGTACGTTAATAAACAAAATTGTCGCATTTGGAGTGTTGATAATCCACAAGCCATTGTTGAGACGCCGTTACATCCTCAAAAAGTCACTGTTTGGCGTGCTCTATGGGCAGAGGGAATAATTGGTCTATATTTCTTCAAAAATCAAGCCGGCCAATATAATATAGAACCATGATTAACGATTATTTCGGGCCTGAATTGGGGGATGTTGATGAGGGTGATCTTTGGTTCCAACAAGATGGCACTACGTGCCGTACAGCCAACGAAACAATAAATTTATTGAAGGAACTTTTGGTGAGTATGTCGTGTGCCCTCCAAGATCGTGCGAATCAAAACCGCTGGACTATTTATTGTGGGGTTATGTGAAGCCGCTTGTCTACGCAGATAAGCCCGAAACGATTGGCGCCTTGGAAGAGAATATTCGACGCGTTATTGCTGATATTCGGCCCCACTGCTGTAAAACGTGGTTGGAAAGCATTTTTAAAACAGAATTGCAACCTTTTATCTTTATAAAAAAGCTAAATTTTTTACCATAACCTTAAATTAAATAGGGTTTATTTCTTCTGGAAAACCGCTAAAAAAAACACTTTTTACAAGGTCCGATCTTGTTCGTTCCAACAAATGATTAATATATTATAGAATTACATCTGCTTACCATATTAACGGGCAGACTGGTGGGCATGGCTAAATCGAATCTGCTCGTGGTCCTGATCATTTTGATATACTCGGATATGGGTATATGCCGTCTTCTTACTATTCTTACAAACATCGGATCAAAATTATAATACCATTTCATCTTCATAAAAGGTATTCAACATCTCCACTCATGAGAAGTTAAATAAATTTTAGAAGCTGATAGGATATCCACGATACTTCAATACTTATTCCAATCTATTTGGCATAAACTGGACCTACTTCCTAGTGTCCTTGGACGGTATGGTATTACATTCCACAAAGATTATCTGCGCATTGTTTCATTTGTAGCTTCAAATTATTAGATAATCGAGTCTATTTATATCACCGACAATAACATAACCCAGCCTCCATTTACGGATATCATTCCCTCAACAAAGGGCCTCCCCCAACATTCTTATTATTTCTCGCATTATCTGCCCACCCACTATACCAAATATGCAAAATTTGGGCGCATTTAAAATTGTTCTTAAAATTCCAAACCAATATCGATCACAAAATCTGCCTGTGATAACACGGTTTATGGACTTTAATAGTACGTGACAATCAGAAGAAATTGAAATTGATTAGATATCCTTTAATACATTTGGTGCAAGTAGCCCAAGCTGTATAGTCTTAGTGAATGGGTACCTATATAAAAAAATCTACTAAACATAACTTCCTCATTTCTTATCAACCATTATGACCCAATATAAAGACGTTTGATAACACGCTTTCAAACTTTCAGACTACGTCAAATCTCCATAAGTGCATTATAAAAATAGCATATGAAAATTAAAAGACCCATAGGATACACCGCAAATTCTCCTCAGCTCCACAGTTTTGCGGAACAAACTCGGTATAATCCGCCACATATCGTCAAAAATGCAAATCAATAATACTGATAAACTTAAGCTATACGAATCTCAAGACCTTTAAAATAAAACACGATTAGCTTAACTTAAGTATTTCATTTCGCGAGTCGCGGCCGTCCAGTTCACGAAATGGTTCGCGGTAAATTAAATTTGAACGGTGTACTTTTGGTCACATTGACCACATTATTATCTGGTTTGGCGATATCAGAAGCATCAAAAGGATATCTACCACCACTGGATGTCGAAGAGTCCAGGCTACGTGTTTTTGAAAAAAATGTAGTGGTGGATTACAGCGTACGCGCTGCTGATAACTACCGTTTGCCGAACAACACCGAACCCATACACTACGATATCGATTTGACAACGCACGTACATAATGGTACCCGAAATTTCACAGGCACTGTTCGGATTTTACTCAGAGTTATCGAGGACACAAGAACAATTGTTGTACATGCTCTTAAACTTGAAGGCTTCCAGGCCACCATAAAAAGGGCTGACCTTGTTAATGCGCCCTCCTATAATTTAAGTTGGTCATACGAAGTCGAACGGCAGTTTCTCAGCTTGACGCCCGTTAATACAACTGTTAATTTCAGCAAAGGTACCAATTGGACATTGACTATTTCATATAAAGGGGAACTACGTTCCTCCAGTTCGGGATTTTATAGACAATCTTACACTGACGAGTCGAATAAAATACAGTAAGACAATAAAAACGTTGTGAAATGATTTGAAATGGGTAAAACAGCTAACAACCATTCGATTTTGACAGTTATATGGCAACAACGCAATTCGAGTCCACATATGCTCGCCACGGGTTCCCTTGCTACGATGAACCAGCCAAGCGTGCCACCTTTACAGTTACCCTTAGACACGATCCGTCCTACAGTGCTCTGTCCAATATGCCGAAGAACGAAACTGCCAGCTCGTATGAATCTCATTCTCATATCAACCAATTGAAAAATGATTTATTAAAAAAATATATATTATTTGCAGCGTCGGCGTTACGGTATTCGATAAGACAAATGTGGCTTTTCCTACATATTTGATTGCCTTTCATGTGTCCGATTATGTTTATACGGAGGGATCCTTGCACTCACTGCCACATCAGCTGTATTCCAAGCCTAGCGCTGTCAGTACTCAGGAATTCGGTCTAGTTTCGGGTATTTTGATCTTACAAAGTTTGGTCGATTACTTCAATGTGTCGTTCGCTTTGCCATCAATGAGGCAAGTGGCAATTCCCGGAAAGGGTGGCGCCATGGAAAATTGGGGTTTGGTCACTTATGGTGAACAATACTTACTTTACAACAAAAGCACATCAACGGCGAACAATCAAATTACCATCGTTAATATCATTGCACACGAATTCGCCCATCAGTGGTTTGGCAATCATGTAGCACTCAAGTGGTGGACATATTGTTGGCTAAAGGAAGGTTTTGCGACATTATTTTCCTACCAGATTGTGGTTGATGTAGGTCCTCAGCATTACTTGTATATTCAGTATCCACTATTTACGTTTCTTCTATAATTTGCGCGCAAAGGTTTTTCCTGAATGGGACTTCTATCAATTGTTCCATGTTAACGAATATTATTATGCCCTGGCTTATGATGGCAAAGGTACAGTGGAGCCAATGACTCATTATGTGCAAACACCCTCAGAGATATCGAATCATTATGGTACCGCCTCGTATGACAAACCTGGCTCGGTACTCTTCATGTGGGAGAATGCTTTGGGCGAGAAAGTTTTCCGTTCCGCTTTAAATAAATATCTAACCGCCAAGTAAGTAACTCTTAATTATATTAATTTACTATTTAATATTACCATGGTATAGGTAGGTGTTATTTATTGTCAATTGAAAAATATTTTATTGGTGCAAATTTTGTGTAGTGCTTCTAAAAATAGTGAGAAGTTTTTATTATTGCCTGTATGAAGTAAAAAAGTGAAAACTAAATCATTTTTTCTTCATGTCGCATAACTTTTGCCAAAAATTATGCCACTAATTTTGGGATTTTTCGTATTCTATCCTTATAGAGAGTATTCAGTTATATGTAGTAGCACTAAGTTAAATGAAGGCCCTAAAATTGTACAAAATAAATCTTAAAACGACTGACGAACTGAAATGATGATTCGTGGAGAAATAGTTTATCTGCTAGGTATTAAAGGGAATAAAAATAAGAGAGAGAGAGAGTTTTTATCAAATTAAATTATTTACCAGAAGTATTTAGTTGCAAGAACTTTGAAGACCTTTCGGTATTTTGTAAAGCTAAACAAAGTACAAAAATCCTACTATCGACCTAAAGAAGGCACCCGTAAGACATAAACATATTTATTTTCACAGTTTACGTCTTTAATTAAGAGCAAACAAATACATAGAACATCAAACTAATAGAACAAGCTTAGGTTAGGTTGATAGGGTAGAGATGTACAAAAAGTTGTCCATTATGCAACCACTTATTATTTCAAACGTCGCAATAACGAATTTTCGCAAGCTGCCTATTTCCACCATAGAGAGTTCTTCGGGCACGTTAGTGAAGTGATAGCCAAGGGGCTTTAACCTCGCTACCATCTCGTCATCCTCTAAACAGTGACGACAAACCGATGTTAAATCAAGCCCAACCGCATGAGTTCCTACCGAATAATGCCTGTTCAGATATCCTACGAGAATCGAGAGCTATCGCTTTGTTAGCACACGGAGTTTCCCTTGAATGACTTCTGTCCACCACCAACCCGGGTTCCTTACAATTCCAGCCTACGTTGACCCGACAAAGATCTCATCTTCCCATAGATCCGCAGACGGCTAAAGGAGCCCGTACCATCTCCCTTCCCAGAAGGAAATATTCGGATGCAGTCGAAAGAGAGCTCAAGCCCTCCCCAACTGATTTTTGCCTAATCATACATAAATGTAATGTTTTACTTTGGCACCCCGGGGAGCTTCTTGTATCAAATGCGGCCCAAGTACCTAACAATCAAAAAACATAAATGATTGATGGAGGTCGCGCATCAGGCACACTATACCTTTTAGTAAGGAACCTATGCTCTTTTTCTTCCTCCAATTTCCAAGCACAATTCAAGTACGGCAGTCCGAGACTATTAAATTAATATTTGGTTATTGTTGGCTATAACTAGGGCATGAAAATCTGGGTTTGCAAATACATGTTTTTTAGGTAAAGCGAAATGGATAAGCGAAATAGATAATAGATAAAAAAAAGGCATTCAAACGTTTTTCTCCTATTTTGCATATTTTAGATATTTAATTTTTGTACATTCGTGAGTTAGAAGTTTTACCCAAAAAAAAAATACTTATAAATCTACAATTTGACGAAGTACGGAGGTTAGTGTGAACACGGCTATCATTTTTTTTCGATATAGGCAAAAAAAAACTTTTTTAAATTTTTTGTACCTAGCTTTATTTCACTATAAAAACTTCAATAAACGTATGAATTAAGTGAAAGCTTAAGTAATATGTTTTTTGATGCATTTATTTGTTTAATTATTTTTCATGAAAATTTTTTCATTTTTGCTGCATTTTTTTTTTTTGCACATATTTCTCATTTTTTTTAACGAATGAAATTCCATACCCTAGTTATAACAAATCTATTTTTATTATAGTTAGAAATTATCATCTCGGCCAAAATCTCTTAAGAGGATATAGCGCGTATTAAGTAAGCAAGTAAGAAATTACCATAGTTGTGGTGATCTTCTAAATAATTTTTAAATAAAAATGTGGCAATTAAATCACAAAAAAATGTCTCCTTTATATAACCATAATCAGGCCAAAATTTTAATATATGAAGGGCTCCCTCATATAACGTCATAACCGACAATTTTTTATACCTCTTTTTGGACGTATTCCAGTTGGAAATACTCTCTTAAACGAGAATAAAATAAATTCGTTATTATAAAATATACCTAGAAATAGCTTAACAATTTCAATGAATACAGATCTCTCATATTGCAAAAGTAAATAATCAAAAGCTTAAACAACTCACTCTTACATTTTTATCCACAGCGCATTCAGTTCAGCCGACGAATGGCAATTATTCGACGCATTACAAAGCGCTGTTGATGAGAACAAGGTCCCTATACCCGCTCGAATATCGGTTATGTTCCCGACATGGTCACAGCAATCGGGCTACCCGCTTCTTACTGTCAAACGCGATTACTCCTCGAACACTTTCACCGTTATACAAACGGCATATAATGACAATACAACCATCAATACGGGCAGAACCTATGCCGTTCCATTTAACTATTTCGCTCGTTCGAAACCAGACTATCGTAACACCACAGCTAGTCACTATCTGCTCAATGCGCTTGCACTCAATATAACGGACGCTGAAGTTGGAGCTAACGATTGGTTGATTTTGAATAAACAATCCACCGGTTACTATCGCATTAACTACGATGAACAAAACTGGCATCTGATTGCCGAGGGTTTGATAGAGCATCCCTACAAGGTACACACCCGCAATCGCGCTCAACTTTTGTTCGATGCCTATAGATTCGCCCATTATGGTCGTCTGCCACACAATATTATTTTGAAATTGTTAACCTACTTGCCTGGTGAGGAACAGTATGCACCTTGGTCAGCTGCCAACACAATTTTAAAAATTTACGACGCCTACCTAAATGGTCACGCCGAATACAATGAATTCAAACAGTACGTCGCTTCGTTGGTGAGCAACATTTATCATCTGTTGGGTGTCAATGAACCATCCGGAGAGCAATTTCTTCGCAAATTTACACGGAATATTGCAATCAATTTGGCTTGTTTAGTGGATTCTGAGGACTGCCTTACCGATACAAATAACAAATTGAAAGATCTTATCAGCAAAGGCGTAGCCATTGAGCCAAATCTCAAATCGCAAGCTTACTGTAATGGGCTACGTCGATCCAACAATACTGAATACAACTACTTTTTCAATGATTTCCTCAGTTCGAAAGATACTACTTACCGTAGCACGCTGTTAAGGGCTCTAGGATGTTCTCAGAACTCAGCACAGTTGCAGTCATTCCTTCAGAGTACCATCAATTTGGGTAATTCCTTGACGAGCACAGAGCGCACCACCATCTTGAGTGCGGCTTACTCGCGCGGTCCTGTTGGTCTATTGGCCAGTATTGACTTCCTTAGCAATAATTGGGAAGCTTACTCGAATCTCTCAAACAGCACAGGCGCTGCTAATCCCCTCAATAGCGCGATAGTGGGAATTAGTAGTTATGTGAATAACGAAAATCAACAAGAAATGGTATACCAAATAGGCTAATGTAATATAATATATTATGTTTATAAATTTTATACTTTCAGCTTCTTGCACTTGTAGAGAAAGTTAAGAACAGCAACAAAGTTCAATCCAATCTGGAGGCCACAGTTAAGGCCAATGCGAAGGTGAACTTTGATTGGATAGAGAAAAATGGCGAAAATGTAATATCCTTCGTGAAAAGTTACCACAGCACCAGTGGCAGTGCCGCATGCAGCGCATCCATCTTGACGGCGATAATGGGATTTGTTTTGGTGCTATCGCGATTCTGGTAGTGAGGGTGAATTAACAAATTACGTTCAAATGTAATGTATCATTACTCCATTAGAAAAAAAACATAGCAATAAAATGGTTGGGAAAGGGTTTCTTGCCCAAGATTTTAAATAAAACTTAATACATATATTCGAATTTAATTTACGCTCAAGCCTCTACCTGCCATTTTCATTGCATAACCACCTACCGCATTTCTGAAAGGAGGAATCTGTGTAGGGGAACCTCGTAACCGGCAGTATATAGCACAAGGCATATGAGGGCGGTGTATGGGTTGTGTTGAATAGTAACTTTTCCTGAACTTGATGTTATTGCTTATCGCCTGGAATCAAATAATCCCCAATGATTGGTCCACACAGGGTTCAACAGGTTGAGTTTTACCAGCCTTTAGAGCAGTCATACTTCATGATAATTATATCAAATTTATTCCGATAACAGTTAGAGAGTGAGGTGAGAAAAAAAATATGAAAAAAGCGATTCGACGCGAATGGATCACGGGAGCAGCGAGTAACTCGTTTTCTGACCGTTTAAAAGCCAATGTTAAGGCAAAAGGTGGTCACATCGCACAGTAGATAAGTCGTACTTTTTCAATAAAAATTTTGAAAAATATAATTTCTCACAAAAAAAAATAAATAATTATTATTATTATTATTACGATGTTTGCCTTTTATATTTTGCGCCTAATAATGAAAACACAGTCAAATATTAAGGAAAATAGTTTTATTGTTTTTCAAAATATTCACCATCCAAGTCATCGCAATTCTGCATTCGCTTGAACGAATTTTCAAAGCCCTTTTGTCACTCAGAAGAGGATACCTCTAAAACGAGCTGCTTGAAGGCTTCTACAGCTCCTTCAGGCGTTGAAAAACGTTGACCTCGCATTTTTTTTTTTTGATGTTCGGGAATAAAAAGAAATCATTAGGTGCCAAATCAGGGCTGAAAGGCGGATGACCCATCAATTCGACCTTTTGAGTCCTCAAACACTCTCTTGTGTGAATCGATACGTGAGAGCTCGCATTGTCTCGGTGAAGAATGACTTGTCTTCGGCGGTTGGTTTTCCTTAATTATCCAAAAACTTTTGGCAATCAAATGGTTGTATACCACTCAAAATTTACCGTTTTAAGTTTATCTAGTGGAATAGTTGCGACATGACCAGATTTTCAGAAAAAGCAGGCGACCATTTGCTTTGAGATGATTCTTGCGCAAACAACTTTTGTTGGATTAGGCTCGTCTTGGAACACCCATACAATCGATTGCTGCTTTGTTTCCGGCTCATATGCATAGATCCAAGATTCGTCACCTGTTGCGATGTCATAGACGTGCTTTGATCGACCGCGGCTAAATTTCATCAACATTTCTTTACACCAATCGACACGAGTCCTTTTTTGGGCAATTGTCAAATTATGCGGAATTCAACGAGAACAAATCTTCTTAACGACCAAATGTTCATGCAATATTGAATGTATGCCGGTCACACCAATGGCCAAGTATCCCTCTATCTGGCGATATGTCACATGACAATCTTGTATTATCAATTGACGCACAGTATCGACTGTTTCTGGCACAACCACCGTTTTTTGACGACCTTCACGAAATTCGTCCTGCAAAGATTGGCGGCCACGTAGGAACTCGTTGTACCATCGTTTCACAGTGGCTAAGTGTGGCGGAGTAATTGCTTTATTCACTCGAATCAGGGGGATTTGCTATTCTCCGGATTATATGTATATTCTGCCTGGCCTTCTCTGTTTTATTTCATGATGCACTAATAGGTTTCGTAATTTCTTAATTGTATCATTTAGTATATTTGTGTCTTTCAAGTACAAAAATATTCTAGAAGTCGCTATCCCAAATATAATTCGCTAAAACTTCTTTGCAAAAAGTGTTTGTTGATCATTATCACCCGAGTTGCAAAAGAACGCTCCAACTCGGATAAAATTTCCTTTCATTGCAAAAGCAACCCTGTTCGCAACTTTCATGAAAGACGCGATTTTCTTAATGATATTTAAGAACGGAAAATAGTTGTGCCGACAATTTTTGGGTTTATGTAATTATATAGTTAAAACTACTATGCAAATAAAAATGAATTAGGTCTTACACTGAAATTTCCGATGTATTTTCTTTCAGCTCATTCAAAGTAGCGCAGTTTTTTCACTGCGCATATTTTTGCAAATTTGAGTTGTTGTTTTACATTCGTTATCCAACCAGTGTTCGGTTGCAACTCCGTTGCAAAGAAGCGGCCCTAACTATTCGTAAATCCGGATATCCGGATAATTGTATCTACTAATAGTATCCGTACATCCACATTATTCGGATTTAAATATAGTTATTCCGCCTTTTTCGGACTTATCCGGAGTGTCAATATTATGGCCGTAAGAACATAAACACTAAATTACATCTACATACATACGTTCGATATGGCAAGAATTCAAGTTTATGTTACAGTGATGTCTAGGTTCTATTTAGAGATATTCACCAAATTTTTTAATTATAGAAATAATATGTACCTCAAAGATATTTAAGACGAAAACATATAAATCTATATGCACCGACTTGAAAGCTTTTGAGAATATCTGTAAGAGTCTGCAGTATTACAGGTCACTATTTTGGAAATATATTTAGCTAGTATAAGAGTTTTTGGCGACAAATATGTAACAACTCGTTACTTTGAAATTTCTGTGGAGTAGAGCTAGAGGTTCGACAATGTTGGCAAAACTTCATTTTGGTGTAGGCGGGAAATCAACAAATTCAAAATTAATTGTATTGAACTAAAATTAGAGACCCAATTCAAAACCAATATTTAGAAAAAAAATTCTGACTGTGATAACAACGTTTATGTACTTCAATAGCACGTGATAATGTGAAGAAATTGATTAGATCTCCTTGTTGCAAGTGGCTCAACGGTTTATAGTCTTAGTCTGAAGTAAAAATGTGCATATCATGCAAGGATGATAAAAAATTGCTGTTTTATCGCCAATTACCTGAAGATCCCACTTAAAACCAGGACACCAAAGTAAGCATGAACAGTTCTCGGTCAATACTGATATGCTCTTTTGGATGCATTTTTTTACCAAAAGCATTTGAATGCTCAATTATTGCAGTTTCCATTGTCGGTGTAAAAAAAGTAAAAATGAATCCCTTTTATCTTGCACGCGTGATGCTGCGTAACTTGTTGCACCTGGATATAAATTAATAATGTTTTCTTTGCGCTTTCTTCCTTCTACGTTAACCGGTAGGGAACTCCACCTTATGCCGTCTTTTGAAGTATGTATATAAATGTGCGTTTGTGACCATTTCGTCACTTCCATTTTCCTCCACACTGCTGTCACTTGCACTTGTTATAGATGAATGTTCAGCATCTCCAGAAGGTTGATATTCTTCACAAGAGCTAACTGAAAAATCACTTTCACTACTTTCCACTAATAAGCCAATTTCCTCATCAGTCAAGTATTTCGGTCTTCCCATTTTCACAAGAACAAATGTAATAATAAAACAATAAATTTTAGATACGCGACTAAGTTGATCAAACCGTTCTGTAAGTAAATACACAGAAAGTTACCCTTTATCACTTTGTTCTTGCCTGCTACAAATTTTGTCGGGGAATCCCCTTTTTCGAAATGAGGAACAAGCTGGTAATGAAGCAACATCAGGGTTGTATTTTAAAATTTCTGCTATTACGTAATTAATATACAAGTTTTATACAAAAAAACTAATAATCCACAGAGTCACAAGTAAATCTCTTGATATTATTACTTCAAAATACTTTATGGGTAGAAATCTACCCAAAAGGTCGAAAACGTAACTTTTTTAAAACCCATAATTTTGGTTCATAAAAAAACTTTATTATAGAGTTTTTTGAAGTAAAACAGCGATACGGATAAAGTAATAAAAGCTGAAAGTACCACAAAAAGTACTTAAGTAAAACCGGGCACAAAACGATTCTTTTTGGGTAGATTTCTACCCAAAGGTCATATGAGGGTTAAACTTCAATAGTATCAAAATTAAAGCAAGCGATAGAAAATGTTTGTGTTTGAAAACGAATTTCCGTCATCTCCTGTCAAATTTGCACGGACACTTTTGAATAATATACACTTCGTGACCTCTACAAATTTAATGTGTAGAGTCGATTTTTATCGGCTTTAGCAGAGAGTTCTGCGCCATTTGAAATCATCTCGGTCGTCGACCCCCAACAAGATCCCCAGAGACCTAGTGGTCTCGTATTTTACACCTATTCCTAATTAACACGCGCTGTTATTGTATAGGGACTGAAATAGTTTGACACATTTATATCTTTGGTAATTTTTATCTCTGAAGTTTCGGCCTTTTTTAACTATAAGTATTTTCTGCGGAAGACAATGAAACCATATAATGAGTCATCTTATGCCAAAGAGGAGTTGAATGTGGAAATGGCGGATGAATTGCAATGAACTCGGATGACGACCGTCCAAATCCAAGTGGGATATAAAGCTTGTATTTCATTGTAAAATCATAACTTTTGAGCAAATGAAGATATTTCAGAAATTTAAATTGCATCTCAAAGTAAAATATCCAAGCTATTAAATAAACTTATGGTGCGACAACAATAGGGCTCTTTAAAATTAGACAGAGAAAACCAAAGGTAAAAATGAAATTAGTTTTTACTTGCATTCCTTTTCAATAATTTATTTTTTGATAATGATATAAACGCCGTTGAAGTTAGTTTTTCTTAACATAGTAAAATACACCGGGGTATTGGAGGTCAATTTCAGCTGATACTTCGGTAATTTTGCGATTAAGTGGAACTGCTTTCTTCTGGGCGTGAGTACTTTGTTCGTATCCAGGATTCCGCTTGTTTTTTTTTTTTTTTTTTATTTGTTGAGGCGCTCTGACGTACATACAATATGTTAGTATGTATGAAAGAGTGAGTGATAGTTTGAAAACTAATTTTTTTTTTTAACAAATTTCTGATAGAGATTCGCCAATACTTGCATTTCATTCATGAAAATTAGATGGTATTCTATCAAGCTTTGGTTCCATGTATGTATGTAAGTATAAAATGAACCACATACAATATATTTACCAAAACTTTTAAAGGAAAAGTTTTTGAAAGTTATTACACTTTATTGTTGTTACATATTCCAATAACTAGTGTGCACTGTAGTTAATGTACCTCCACCTTGCTGGATATAATAGCTTGAAATCATCTTGAAAAACTTTCGCTTAAAGCCCGGAAACACTTCAAGGTAAATTAATTATTTTCGTCGCATAATTATGGGTAACAAAAATTAAAAAAAAAAACCTGCGGTCATGATTTTATTAATAGTTTTTATTAACATTAGTAGCAGGCTTACGAACTGTGTATTTACTTTTTTTGGATTGGCTCTAGTTCTTGAGATAAACGAAACTTAAGAAATTAATTAATGTATGCGCAACATAAGTGGTCAGTATGCGTGGACTTGAAGATGGTGAGTTTTTTATTGGGCCAACAAAGTGGATATACTAAATACCCCTGTTTTATATGTTTATGGGGCAGTCGTGCAAGAAATGAACATTGGATTAGAAAGCACTGGCCGGTGAGAGAAAATATGGAGGTAGGAACAGCAAATGTGGTTTATGACCAACTGATAAGCCGAGAAAAAATCATTCTTCCACCACTTCACATCAAGCTTGGGCTAATGAAACAGTTCATCAAAGCCCTTGATAAGACAGGTGACTGTTTCGAATATGTGTGCAAAAAATGTCCAGTCCATGGTATGGAAAAATTAAAAGCAGAAGTCTTCGATGGTCCTCAAATTCGTACCCTTCTAAAATACACTGAATTCTTAAATCATATGTCACAAATTGAATCTGTAGCCTGGCTAAGCTTTGTTAATGTAGTCAACAATTTTTTGGGAAATCATAAATCACCAGACTATAACAAACTAGTTGCTGATATGCTTCTCAAATTTCGCAAACTAGGAGCTAAAATGAGCATTAAATTACATTATTTACATAGCCATTTGGACAAATTCCCGGACCACCAAGGCGATTACAGTGAGGAACAAGGTGAACGGTTTCACCAGGACATACAAATAATGGAAGAAAGGTGCCAAGGTCGATGGGACGACCACATGATGGCAGACTACTGCTGGAACTTAATACGGGATTGTCCTGAGCAACGACATCATAGGAGGTCCTACAGAAAAAGTTTTTTGTAATTTTTTTAAAATTAGTAATGAAAATATATTTTTTTATTTTTTTATTATTTTTATACAGCCGCGCAATAAAAATATAATTTAAATCCATATTGGTATTTTTAATTAGGTTTTTTCGTGAAATATTTAGTCTTTATCTGAAAAACTAGAGCCAATTCGACAAAACTGATATTATTTTCGTAATCAGCGCCCCTAAATTACCCTAAATCGACTTAAAAATCTCCGACCGCAAAATTTTGTTCCGCAGTGCGTCCACACTTGTAATTTTTAATTTATCTTGACAGGTCTGTAGACACAGGGTTGCTTAGTTCCTTGGTTAATAGATGCAACATGAAAGAATATGTACATTTTCAATGCATTCAAATTTTATTGTGACAG
The DNA here is from genome assembly GCA_951828415.1 of Anomoia purmunda. NCBI lineage: Eukaryota > Metazoa > Arthropoda > Insecta > Diptera > Tephritidae > Anomoia > Anomoia purmunda. Next base: position 186,669,790 of record OX639993.1, on the reverse strand, counting down.
CATCTTTTTTCCGGTAATTTTGCGATCAAGACGCACTGCTTCCTTCTGGGTGTGAGTAATTTGTTGGTATGCAGGAAGGCGATTGTACCTACTGTGTTTCTTTAGGTAAACCAAATCTATGAACAGCGCCAAAGAATCCTCAGTAGTGCATTTCCTGGGCAATGCATTTGTGGATGTGGAAATGCTAAGAGTATTTTTGATCCTTACGAGTAGCATTGGAGTTGGTAACGCAACTGCTTTTGTCATGTGACACTTAATCTTTTCTTCGTCGTTTATGTTGCTATTTCATTGATAAGGCTTCTGGCGATAATGTCAGTATCATCTGCCAGTTACCTATTCCCCATCAAGCTGGAACACTCATCTATGGGTTTTGTTAGTCCCCGCTAGTTCGTTGAGTTGACGTATGAAACTTTTACACCCTAGCCAATTTGCATGCTTCTATACAAACTTAATAGAACAACAATTGTTAGCTTGGCATTTGCTTTTCAGTTTGATGTAAGTTAAAATACTTTTTTCTCCAGATCTTCGTCTTCTTCTATGTTGTGTATTTTACTGCCTAATTATTTCATAACAGCTGAGTTTAATTCGTCTTCTATTTAACCCAGCAATTATTGAGCGTTTATTGTTGAGCTTGTGACATTCTGCCATAAATAAAAATAAAAAAAAACGATTACTACTGCGATATGAGAGACCAACAATTCTACTTAGGTATACCTATTATTTTTTTTTAACTGATTTTTGGATTCATTCACACTGGTATGTTATAGTTATCAATATTGTTATCAATACTAGTTGATACCGGCGATTTCTTTTTCATTGCTTACTGCTTTTTCGTATATGCATTTACAGCAGATTTTTAAAGCCAAAAACGCAACTTCGATGAATTTAAGAACCATATCCTGTAGTGACAGTGTGAAGTAAGTAACAATTTTTTTTTACATAATTTCCAATGCCATATCTACCAAAAATAGTTGTAACTAACTTAAGACTAAACATTATATCGACTATGTCTAAAAGGCGTTGCCTTTAACTTGCGAAAGTAAATTTGATTTGAACTAAGCCGAAACATAAATGTGCGTTTTCTGTATAGCTCGACCACTGGATTTTTATATATATATTCCAGACTTTCTTGCAAGTATATGCATGTTTTCAATGTCATCTAAATTGAACTATAAAAACATTTATAAACGCACTTGCAGCATAATTTTCTAATATCATCAATATCGGACCATAAATGCAGATTTTCTGCATTTTTCGGTTCTATCGCCATCTAGATAAAAGTTTATCCCGTCATACCCCAATTGTACGTTCCAATCGGATTACAATACAGGCTATGACCGTGCCACGAGTCAAAGGAATATAAAGGGTGGTTAAATTTTAAGGGCCGATGTTGATTTTGAATAAAGCACAAACTACTTTGGAAATTATTGTAATTTCTTTTTTTATTATGATAATATGGTGTTGTTTAATTATGTATGGAACAAAATATCGGCCAAATGTCCGCCGCGACCTCGGCGGCACACCTCCATCCGATGGTCCAAATTTTCGATGACGCTGAGGCATAATTGAGGTTCAATGCCGTTAATGTGCAATGTGAGAATTATCTCATCCTCTAGCTCTTGAATTGTTGCTGGCTTATCGACGTACACCTTTTCTTTCAAATAACCCCAAAGAAAGTAGTCCAACGGTGTCAAATCACATGATCTTGGTGGCCAATTGACATCGCCACCACGTGAGATAACACGGCCATTGAATTTGTCGCGCAAAAGAGCCATTGTTTCGTTGTTCATATGTTTCAATTCGGGCCATAAAAAGTTCGTTATCATCTCACGATAGCGAACACCATTCACAGTAACTGCCTGACCGGCCTCATTTTGGAAAAAATACGGCCCGATGATGCCGCCAGCCCATAAACCACACCAAACAGTCACTCTTTGTGGGTGCATTGGTTTTTCAACAATCACTCTTGGATTATCATTCGCCCAAATGCGGCAATTCTGCTTATTGACGAATCCACTGAGGTGAAAATGTGCCTCATCACTGAAGATGATTTTCTTTGAAAATTGATCATCCACTGTTGCCATAAGCCTGAATAACTTTAACACGTTGCTCGATTGTGTATCTTTCCATGTTCAAATTGAGTTAGTCTAAAATGGAGAAATGTCAAATGAAATGCAGAAGAAAACTTGACGTTTAGGTGTGGTTCACATTCAACATCGGCTCTTAAAATTTAACCACCCTTTATATATATTATAAGATTATATTAGTAATCGACAAATTTGATCGATATTAACAATACAAGTGTATGGTAAACAATATATTTATCATTTTAGTTTTAAAATAATAGTTATTTTTGAGTTGTATTTTTTCTTTGAAAAATTAAAGTCACTTCTTATATTTTATTTGTAACTTAACAAATAAAAGTTATTTTTCATTTAATGAAAGAAATAAGAGTTTTGTGTACGGGTTCAAAATTTGAAATCGATCTTAAATCCGTTAGTATTTGTTTTAGCACAGAAAAGTCACTTTCAACTTGGGACGTTATGCGAAACTTATTCTAATTTTTATAGATATGGATGCATTTATTTTTTTCTCTTGCCATTATTTCATTATATCCGCCAATGTTCCTCTAGCTTGTAGTTATCGATTTCGCTTATTGCTAAAAAACAATAAATTATTTTCCCAGCAAAAAACAAAACTCAAGAAATACCCATTATTTGCTAAGTAAAGAATAAAACTCAGATAAAAAATTTTAGTTCTCAAGCAAAAAATGAAACCATAGAGTAGCTATTACCTATTTATTGAGGAGAAAATAAAACTTACAAAATAACTACGAAAAAGTGAATTTTGTAGAAAAACTTTTAACTGTTACGGCCCCTCGTTTATGGAGCCATATTTTTCCCCCATTTAGCTTTGAATTTTTGATTTTAGTCCCTAGCTCTTTTTAAAATTAACGCGCATTTTTAGCTACAGAAATTTCCTGTGTTTTCGGTAATTTATTCATATTGTAAATAATTTCATCGTACAAGTGTTGGCTAAGACTTTTTTCGGCTTTTTTTTTGGACTTATACTGTCCAAAGTTCGATCCCTAATACAAATGCTGTAATTTTTGTAATATCGAATGATTTGTTATAATAAATGAACTCAAATGGCATTTATGGCTAGAATAATACTAACTATTCTTCTTCAGTAGAGAAGGTTTGCTGATCTCGATATGTATAATTTTTGTTAAAGTGAAAATAATTTTTTCGATCAAATGAAGTAGAAATTATTGTTATTACAGTATAGCAAAATTTCCGTTATCTTGCATTAAATTTAATCAACGGTCTTTAAGGGGTGGCAACCTTTATCAAAGATGTTTTCGTGTAAACCCTTTCGTTTCAGAGTAATACTGTTATAACTCAGTACGCTTACAAATAGCATTAAATTCATATCTTTAAACACGTGACAACACTCCCTAAGTATATTTTCATAATTCTTTAATTTCATTACGTGATACTTCCGTCAACTTAATAATTTAGTTTAATTTACTCTTTCCAAGAGGTGGTAGCACTCTCCAAATTTTTTTTTTTTCAAAATAAAACTTTTTTAAAACGTTTTTGTTAGGTACCCATATTTCAGTATTTAATTTAATTTTTTATAATTTTAAGTAACTTTCAAACAGGTGGCAACTCTCCAAATTTTTTTTTGAAATTAGGCATATTTAAAATTTGTTGTTCGGCACTCATATTGTGAAAGTAGGTTTTTTTTCATTTAACCTAATTTTCATATAAATAGGTGGCAATCTTCAATACAATACTAAATGCATTTGATTTAACTTATTATAATTTTCACCAAAATTATTTCTGAACTTAAGTTTTCTTAAAACTTTTATTTTGACACTCATATTGTAAAATGTCATAAATTGACTTAATTTACATTTAAACAGGCGGCAACCTTTTTTGAAAACATTTGGGAAATAAAGCTTTATTAAGTCTCTGTTGATACCCGTATTGACGGACTATATATGAACCAAATCTTATTCATATCTATCCAGTCGTTTCATAGCAATATGTAATTTAACTTATTTATTTAATTGAAAATAACTTTTTTAACAGGTGGCAACTCTCCATATGATATAACCTATGTTATGGCGTAGGGGGTTGGACATTTGTCTGCCAAATTTTGTACAATTCCGTCCAGCCGTTTTGGCCTGAAAAGGTAACAACATACTCACAATCACACACACAGAAACACACAAACTTTTACATACATACATATGTATATAATATAAGAAGGATTAAAAAAATGTCTGTCAAGGTTGGCAAGAGTGCCCAAGAAATCGTTTGAAAAGCAACGGAGTTATGCGGCCGCTGAATATTTTGCTGATAAAATGCCATAAATGAGTCAAGTTTATAGCCCGTTATGGTAAATATCTAGACTTATGGCACATTGGTGTCTAAGTTCAATTTAGAGATATTCGCCAAATTTTATCATTACAGAAATAATACCTCAACGATTTTTAAAGCAAAATCATATCTTGATGACTTTTTAAGAAGAACTCCTGAATATTGTAAATATATTTAAGATTTGTGCACATAGAATAGAGCAAGAAATATGAGGTTGTTGACAAAACATTATTTTAACTTTGGCGAGAAATTCACAGTGTCAAAATTTATTGAAGTTAACTCAAGTTAGACAGCAAATAGGCAACTTTGGCCTCTGGTAGACCATACTTGCTAAGTGTGTCCGCATATTCAGTACATTCATTTAGTCGCCAGTTCATTTCGACCTAATTTTTCTGAGTGTGCATGTACTGGCTTCTCAGCAAATAGTTGTTGTCCTTCTTAAAATTTTTATTTTTTTATCAATATCTCAAAACTCCAAACCAATATCGATCAAAACCGTATGCCTCTGATAACAAGGTTTATGAACTTTAATATTACGTGATAATACGAAGAAATTGATTAGATACCCTTTAGTACGCTAAAGCTGTATACTCTTAGTAAATAATTGGCTATTTATACAGAAATTTATTATAAAAAACCACAAACTTCATCAGCGAACACATTCCCTTCTTATCAACATTTATTACCCGATATAAAGAAGTTTCATAACCCTTATTTAAACTTTTAGACTACTTGAAATACCCATTAGTCCATTATAAAGATAGTAAATGAAAATTAAAAGGACTGTTGCGCACTCCGCAAATACTCCTCAGCTCCAAAGTTTTGTGGAACGCACACGGTATAATCCGTCACATATCGTGAAAAATGCACGTCAATAATACTGATAAACTTAACCTAAGCGAATCCCAAGACCTTTAAAATGCAGAACGATTAGCTTGTCTTAAGTATTTCATTTCGCGAGTTACGGCCGTCTAGTTTACGTAATGGTTCGCGGTAAATTAAATTCGAACGGTGTACTTTTGGTCACATTGACCATATTATTATCTGGATTGGCGATATCAGAAGCGTCTGAAGGATATCTACCGCCACTGGATGTTGAAGCGTCCAGGCTACGCGTCTTTGAAAAAAATGTTGTGGCGGATTATAGTGTACGCGCTGACGACAACTACCGTTTGCCGAACAACACCGAACCCATACACTACGATATCGATTTGACAACGCACGTACATAATGGTACCCGAAATTTCACAGGCACTGTTCGGATTTTACTCAGAGTTATCGAGGACACAAGAACAATTGTTGTACATGCTCTTAAACTTGAAGGCTTCCAGGCCACCATACAAAGAGCTGACCTAGTTAATGCGCCCTCCTATAATTTAAGTTGGTCATACGAAGTCGAACGGCAATTTCTCAGCTTGACGCCAGTTAGTACAACTGCTAATTTCAGCCAAGGTACCAATTGGACATTGACTATTTCATATAAAGGTGAACTAAGTTCCGGTTCGGGATTTTATAGACAATCTTACACTGACGAGTCGAATAAAATACAGTAAGACACTAAAAGCGTCGCGGAATGGTTTGATGTGGGTAAAATAGCTAACAGCCTTTCGGTTTTTACAGTTATATGGCAACGACGCAGTTCGAACCAACTTATGCTCGCCACGGGTTCCCTTGCTACGATGAACCAGCCAAGCGTGCGACCTTTACAGTTACCCTTAGACACGATACGTCCTACAGTGCTCTGTCCAATATGCCGAAGAACGAAACTGCCAGCTCGTATTAATCTAACTCTAATTTTATTGCAGTGAAAGTGTCTGGTTCTAAAAACGTATTCTTTTTTTGCAGCGCCGGCGTTACGGTATTCGATAAAACAAATGTGGTAGTGTCCACATATTTGATTGCATTTCATGTGTCCGATTATGTTTATACGGAGGGGTCCTTGCATTCCCTACCACATCAGCTGTATTCCAAGCCAAGCGCTGTCAATATTCAGGAATTCGGTCTAGTTTCGGGTATTTTGATCTTGCAACATTTGGCCGATTACTTCAATGTGTCATTTGCGCTGCCAGCGATGAAACAAGTGGCAATCCCCGGAAAGGGTGGCGCCATGGAAAACTGGGGTTTGGTCACTTATGGTGAACAATACTTACTTTACAACAAAAGCTCATCAACGACGAACAATCAAATTACCATCGCGTATATCATTGCACACGAATTCGCCCATCAGTGGTTTGGCAATCATGTAGCACTCAAGTGGTGGACATATTGTTGGCTAAAGGAAGGTTTTGCTACATTATTCTCCTACCAGGGTGTAGTTGATGTATGTCCTAATATTGTCTCATCGCTACTTGTATATTTAATGCTCATTATTCACCTTTCACCTATTATTTACAAAAAGGTTTTTCCTGAATGGGACTTCTATCAAGTCTTCCATACTGACCACTACCAGTCGGCCTTATCTAACGATGGCAAAGGTACAGTGGAGCCAATGACTCATTATGTGCAAACACCCACGGAGATATCAAATCATTATGGTACCGCCTCCTATGCCAAACCTGGATCTGTACTGTTCATGTGGGAGAATGCTTTGGGCGAGAAAGTGTTCCGTACCGCATTAAATAAATATCTAACCACCAAGTAAGTATGGCTTAAATATTTCAAAATCTTATGAATTCAATTATTATGATTTTTGAAGAGTTTCTAAGCAAGGGACAGTTTTCAATTGAAGCATTCGCAGTGTTATATTGTGCCTCTATAAGTAATGGAAAATATTTTTTTTTTAATGATATGGAAAAGGGTTTGTGGCAACTTCCTTTGAGCTAAATTCATAATTTTAATACGTAATTCTCCGTAGTAGATTTCTGTTTAACAGCAATGTACTAATATTATGTCAAGTACTTATAGGAAAATTGCAGTTGTACTTTCAAAATAGCCTCTATTATCAGTTCATCAAGAAAAATTTGCAGTCAATTGCATTCTTTCCGAAAACGCCCTAATTTATCAATCAATTCATTTCTTCGTTTGTATGTTCAAGTTTCAATATATTTTAAAATGGACAACCATCAGAATTTGGATATGTGACACTATAACGCTGTTCCCTTAAGTGCCTTCACCGTTTAAGTGCGCAGTTTTTGTTGCTTGTGATTACAAATGAACTGAAAACTTAAATAATGTTTACTTCAATTTAGAAGCAAAACAAGCCTCCAAGTAACTTTTCTCAGTCTTTATCTCTATCGTTATTGCTACCGCAACCTTCATTTAACGAAAGACAAAGATAATTGAAGGCTGGAAAATTAAAAAAAAAGTGTTACCAAAATCTAGTATACGATGTTTTTAATTCAAATATATTTTTCCCCCAATTCTACCTTCAACCTTGTTGACGGATTCTCTATTTTGTTAAATGAATTCCCGAATCATGAACTACGTATATGCAAAATGATTTATTGTGCTTGTCCTTCAAAATAGTAATAAGGTTACCCTGAGACAATCTGATATGCACGTAGCCTACTAAATTCCTAACTTCTGTATCACCAATTGAAAACTTGTCACCTGTTCCTTCAGCTAATCCTATTTTATCGACATGATAACCTAAATTACAAAGTTCCGTGAGGTACCCGGGAAGAGTACCTAGATTCTCCTCGCTTAAAGGACCTTTCAAGGTGAAGCAATGGAAAATCTTTCTGAAGTTTCTCCCTTCTTTTTCATCTTCTACTTAATTGTCGCTATGAGAGCGCCTATTGCTCCTCTGCTTTGCTAACTGGCGCCATCTAGAGATCCCAAGTGAAGCCAAGTGCCTCTCCAACTGGTCTTTTTAACGGAGAGAAGGTCCTTCTCTTCCTCTACTACCACCGGCTGGTATTGCTTTAAATACTTTCAGGCAAGATCATTTCCGTCCTACCAACGTAGCCGCTGTTTTCATTCGCCGGACTATGTCTATGTCGCGGTAAAGCTCATTCGGAGAATCTTTCTCTCGAACACCCCAAGGGCCGTCTCATCCGATGTTTATAGCATCCATGCTTCAGCGCCAAGCAATAGCACGGGCATAATGAGAGACTTATAAGGTGTGATTTCTGTTCGTTGAGAGAGGGCTTTACTGCTCATTTGCCGACGCATCGAAAAGTACCACTTGTTTGCAAGATAGATTTTTCTTCTCGTTGTCCTTAACCACTGCATAAATAAGAACCCATAACCCCACATTTCCTTTTTTTAGGCTCCGTAATGTGGTTACCTTCCGTCGCATCTTCCAGCATAAAACTTTCATGTTTTGCTCAAAATAAACAATTAAAATGTGATTAAAGATTTTGCACTCTGCAAAAGTAAATGGAAAAAAACCAGATCTTTAATTCGCTCATTCATCACTTTTTATTCACAGCGCATTTAGTTCAACCGAGGAATGGCAATTATTCGACGCTTTCCAGAGCGCTGTTGACGAGCACAAAGTCTCCATACCCGCTCGCATATCGGTTATGTTCCCGACATGGTCACAGCAATCGGGTTACCCGCTGCTCACAGTCAAACGCGATTACTCCTCGAAAACTTTCACCGTTACCCAATCAGCATATAACGACAATACAACCATCAATACGGGCAGAACCTATTACGTTCCATTCAACTATGTCGCCCGTTCGAACCCAGACTATCGCAATACCACGGCTAGTCACTATCTGCTCAATACGCTTACAATCAACATCACAGACAGTTCAGTTGGAGCTAACGATTGGTTGATTTTGAATAAACAATCCACCGGTTACTATCGCATTAACTACGATGAACAAAACTGGCATCTGATTGCCGAGGGTTTGATAGACCATCCCTACAAGGTACACACCCGCAATCGCGCTCAACTTTTATCCGATGCCTATAGGTTCGCCAATTATGGTCGCCTGCCGCACAATATTATTTTGAAATTGTTAACCTACCTGCCCGGCGAAGATCAGTATGCACCTTGGTCAGCTGCAAGCTCCATTTTAACGACCTACAACGCCTACCTAAATGGTCACGCCGATTACAATGAATTCAAACAGTACGTCGCTTCGTTGGTGAGCAACATCTATCAACTGCTGGGTGTAAACGAACCATCCGGAGAGCAATTGCTTCGCAAATTTACACGGAATATTGCAATCAATTTGGCTTGTTTAGTGGATTCTGAGGACTGCCTTACCGATACAAATAACAAATTGAAAGATCTGATCAGCAAAGGCGTAGCCATTGAACCAAATCTCAAATCGCAAGCATACTGTGCTGGGCTACGTCAATCCAACAATACTGAATACAACTACTTTTTCAATGATTTCCTCAGTTCGAAAGATACTACTTACCGTAGCACGCTGTTAAGGGCTCTAGGATGTTCTCAGAACTCATCACAATTGCAGTCATTCCTTCAGAGTACCATCAATTTGGGTAATTCCTTGACGAGCACAGAGCGCACGACCATTTTGAGTGCGGCTTACTCGCGCGGTCCAGTTGGTCTATTAGCCAGCATTGACTTCCTTAGCAATTATTGGGAAGCTTACTCGAATCTCTCAAACAGCACAGGCGCTGCTAATCCCCTCAATAGCGCGATAGTGGGAATTAGCAGTTATGTGAATAACGAAAATCAACAAGAAATGGTATACCAAATAGGCTAATGTAATGTAATCTATTTATGTTTATAAATTTTATACTTTCAGCTTCTTGCACTTGTAGAGAAAGTTAAGAACAGCAACAACGTGCAATCCAATCTGGAGGCCACAGTTAAGGCCAATGCGAAGGTGAACTTTGATTGGATAGAGAAAAATGGCGAAAATGTAATATCCTTCGTGAAAAGTTACCACAGCACCAGTGGCAGTGCCGCACACAGCACATCCATATTGACGGCGATAATGGGATTTGTTTTCGTGCTGTCACGATTCTTGTAGGAAATGGAAATTAAAAAATACGTTCAAATTTACTGTATCATTACTCCATAAGAAAAGAAATTTAGAAATAAAATGGGAAGGAAAGGTTTGCTTTCCCGAAATTTTAAATATAACTAAATATATTCGAATTTGGTTTACACTCACGCCCCATTCCCCAGCTAGGCATCTATGTCGCCGACCCGTGAGATTAATTTGCCGAAAGTTAATATAGACAAGGGGAGGTTATAGCAATTAATAAATTAATGTTGGAATTAAGCACTTCGAGGATGAACCCAATTTTTTAATAAATACCAAATAGCCCCAAAACAAGGCACTGCTCACTAGGTGGAGTACTAAATCCATTACAATGGTACATGATTCTGGACGAACTTGTTCAAACTCTACCAAAATAAGATATTCGAAAGCCATGGGCATGCGGATAGCTGTCTTCCAGACTGAATATATATTATAGAAGGATGGGCATTCTCCAATACCATTATTGTTTCTTGGCATTTGGTGGGAATGAGCCAACAAGGTGGTCTGCAAATAGCGCCACAGAAGCTTTTCAACATTCTGGTGCCATTTGCTTCATGATAAAATTTATTGGATAAAGAGCAGACACCTCAGCAACGCCAATAGGCACTCTCGAACACTGTCGTCCTGATTTCAAAATATTGGTGTCTCTGCTTGGAAGTAAAATCGAGAAATTAAGCAAAACTTGTTTGCACTTTGCCTGTCCAATGTATGCCAATTGTGCAAATGAAAATAATTGTTTTAGACGGATTCGGATGTGATCTATTTATTTACGTACAAAAAAAGTTTAAATCCTGTTTGCATCTATGCCAAAGATCCAACATTGTACGTAAAGACGTTGTTTTTTAATTTAAAAAAAAATTAGATACTGCAATATTTTGATTTTTTTTTACCAGATATCCCGATAATGACTGCAGTTACTACAAAAGAGAAGATTTAAAACTTCAAGAATTGAAAATAATTATTGTATGCTTAATTTCGAATTTTCCAGTTGAACTCAAAGATTTAAATAAAATATTTTCAAAGAAATATACGGCAAGACGGCAGAACAGGGGTGCATACTAAGAACGATTTAATACAAAATCCAGACAATCGAACTGAGAGTTACCAAACGAGACATCATTAAAGTGAGAGAATAAAGGAGAAATTATAAAAACAGAAGAGAAAGAGGCGAACAGCAGACATAACCGATGGTACTTTGTTTGATAGAATTGACTTAATCTACCTCACAACAACATCACTGTGGCTTCCAATTTTCATTGACGCTATTATTGTTCGGCTTTGTAAGTTGATTTTGTACCAAAGAACGTAGATTACAAAGAAGTCGCAACACTCCTACCGTTCGTCTGACAGATTTCACCATATCAAAACTAATTTGACATTTGCTGATTAATATTAGAATTATTACAATGATTAAGTACAAATGGTTTCTGGTGTGATGAATTCGGACGAGAGTTCTAGCCACAGGAAACGCCACGCGCTGTAACTTCTTTGTAATCTACGTTCTTTGTCTGTACTTCTGCCCAAACTTTTCTCCACGCTTCAATTTATAACCCACCAGAGGAATAGAAGTCCATTACACCAGGGAATGATATTTTAATATTTCTGAGATCAGAACAGGATTCGTTGGAGAAGTTTAACCCTAGAAAGGTAGCCTACATCGCAGTGATACACGCCCGGTGAACATATTGCTATCTCTTTCCATTGGGACACCATTGGGACGCCCTGAGTACCATAGTTCAGAAGCTGCAGCGCAAAACAAGAATTTTGAAAATTTTTTCGATTATAAGAAATGAATCGTATTGTTGGTATTACGGTCATCGCCGTTTTTTGTATTTATAAAATTTTAATCCAATTATAACGATCAAAAGTGATCGGAAAATTTGAAGTGCAACGATAACCAGAAATATTAATTTTTGAGCTCAAAGCCAATATAAGGAACGTATTTGGAAAAAAAATACAGCAACAGTCAGTAGCGGTAAAAATTATATAAAGAAAGTGGTAAAAAGCAACAGCGATTCACAAGCCGACTGTGGTCCATTGGCTACATATTTGCCCAGGCCGGTGGAGTCATGAAAGAAATCTGATGAGGAGTTATGGTGATTTCCGAAATAGCTATAATTTCTACCGCTCTTAACTGTTGTTATCTTTTTTCCAAAATAGTTTCCTTATGTTGGCCTTGAGCTCAAAAATTAATTTTGTTTATTTATACAACGATAACGAATTTTGTTATATTTTTCAAATGCTCAAAATCACTAAATATCGATGAAAGTTGATCGAAAAAATAAAATCCACATCATATCAAAAAATATCGATCAAAATATTGATCAAGAAAATAGCAAAACAAATTATCGATTAAATATGATCGAAAAATAAATAAAATTACTGTTAAATTTAAACGAAAAAATTTTTGATCGAATAAATCATGACTTCTTGTATAAAAATTAAAACCGTTACGGTCCCTGAAATATAAAAATTATGCACTTCCGAAGCGAGAATGGTTATCTTTCTGGGGTTATACAAGTTGAAGGTCAACCTATAAACTTTTTACATATTTCCTTTGAGAAACTTAAGATTTCAATTTGCATAATCGTCGCCATATCGAGGAAACAACCGAAATAAGTATATGGCAAAATTTTGTGCGTAACAAAAATTTCAGAAATAGCATACATGCATTGGATCTGCTTAATTTAAGAATAAAAGAAATTTGTAATATTTTTTTATAGTTATTAAATTGTTTGTCAATATGACCCAAATCGGGCATTCCCTCATTAAAGTGTTATTTATTCTGCTCGCTACAAATACGAGATAATGTCTTTCTTGCGATTTATTTTAGTATTTGAGAAATACAATCGCGAAAGCTGTTTAAAGTATTTTACCTAAGTATTTAGCATTTATTTCCTCCTTCCAGCATATTTCAAAAAGTATTTAGCTTTCATTGCTCTAAAAATATCTCCCTTATATCAGCAAAATTCCAATACTTTTTGAAGCGAAAAGAGCAATCTGTATTGAAAACGAACTTGACCTAGTCATAAAGTTTATTTCATAATTAAACTGTACATTGCCATAAACATAAAAAGATTAGATGTCGTTTCGCATAATGATAAAACTACAATAATTACTTATCATAATTTTCCCAGTAGTACATATTCGCCTCTTATCAACTATTAATGTCCGATACTCAGAAGTTATAAACATTTCATTACACTACTCAAATCTATCAGACTGCTTTGTATGTCTAATAGTGCATTATAAAGATAGCTTGCGTTTGAAAATTAAAAGCTCTTTGTAACCCCCGACAGCTCAACAATTAAAATTATTATTGAACATACTTTGTATTTGTAATCCATCAGAAATCATCTAAAATGCATAGCAGTAATACCGATAACTTAACATATTTTAATTGCAAAACCTTTAAAATGTACCATGCGAAATTTATTTAGGGTATTCCGTTTCTAGAGCTACGGCCGTTTAGTTTAAGAAATGATTTACGGTCAATTGAAATTAAGCGGTGCTCTTTTAGCCAAATTGGCTATACTTATATCCGTCTTGGGGATAATTGAAGCGTCAACAGGACACCTACCTCCGCTGGATGTCGAAGATTTTAGTGTACGCGCCGTTGAAAAGGATATAGCGGTTGATAATACCGTACGCGCTGCTGACAACTACCGTTTGCCGAACAATACCGAACCCATACACTACGATATCGATTTGACGACGCACGTACATAATGGTACCCGAAATTTTACAGGCACAGTTGGCATTTTGCTGACAGTTATCGAGGACACAAGGACAATTGTTGTGCATGCGCGCCAACTCGAAGGCTTCCAGGCTACCATAAAAAGGGCTGACCTAGTTAATGCGCCTTCCTATAATTTAAGTTGGTCATACGAAGTTGAACGAGAATTTCTGAGCTTGACGCCAGTTAGCACAAGTGTTAATTTCAGTCAAGGTACCAATTGGACATTGACTATTTCATATAAAGGAGTACTACGTAGCACCAGCGCCGGATTCCATAGACTTTCTTACACTGACGAGTCGAATAAAATACAGTAAGACATGAGATATGACACGAAACGTTGTGAAATGATTTGACGTGAGTAAAATAGCTAACACCCATTCGGTTTTTACAGTTACATGGCAACGACACAGTTCGAATCCACAGATGCTCGCCACGGGTTCCCTTGCTACGATGAACCAGCGAAGCGTGCAACGTTTACAGTTACGATTAGACACGATCCCTCCTACAGTGCTATATCCAATATGCCGAAGAACGAATCTGCCAGCTCGTATGCATCTCATTCTCATATCAACCAATTGAAAAATGATTTATTAAAAAAATATATATTATTTGCAGCGTCGGCGTTACGGTATTCGATAAGACAAATGTGGCTTTTCCTACATATTTGATTGCCTTTCATGTGTCCGATTATGTTTATACGGAGGGATCCTTGCACTCACTACCACATCAGCTGTATTCCAAGCCTAGCGCTGTCAGTACTCAGGAATTCGGTCTAGTCACAGGAATATTGATCTTACAGCGTTTGGCCGATTACTACAATGTGCCATTTGCGCTGCCGTCAATGAAACAGTTAGCAATCCCTGGAAAGGGCGGTGCTATGGAAAATTGGGGTTTTGTAACATATGGTGAGAGGTATTTACTATTCAACAAAAGCTCATCAACGGCTGATGCACAATACGACATCGCTAGTATCATTGCGCACGAATTCACTCACCAGTGGTTTGGTAATCACGTAGCCATTAGATGGTGGACTTATTGTTGGCTAAAGGAAGGTTTCGCCACACTTTTCACGTACCACGGCATGAATGATGTGAGTGCGAGTGTTAATGAAACGTTCACATAAAGTCTATGTATGCTAACCTCTCATCCACTCTCTGTTATTTGAATTTAGGTTTTCCCGGAATGGGATGTCTATCAAATGCTGCATATTGGCCACTATCAATCGGCTTTAAATAACGATGGTGGCGGTACAGTAGAACCAATGACTCATTATGTGCAAACACCCTCGGAGATATCAAATCATTATGGTACCGCCTCCTATGCGAAACCTGGCTCTGTACTGTTCATGTGGCAACATGCTTTGGGCGAGAAAGTTTTCCGTTCCGCTTTAAATAAGTATTTAACCGATAAGTAAGTATACAATAAATACTGATTAATTTTATTTCACCTCTTCCGACACGATCTTTTTCCACATCTTCTTCCATATAGTGCCTTTAGTTCAGCCGAGGAATGGCAATTATTCGACGCTTTGCAGAGCGCTGTTGACGATCACAAAGTCCCTATACCCGCTCGAATATCGGTTATGTTCCCGACATGGTCACAGCAATCGGGCTACCCGCTGCTTACTGTCAAACGCGATTACTCCTCGAACACTTTCACCGTTACCCAATCAGCATATAACGACAATACAACCATCAATACGGGCAGAACCTACTACGTTCCATTCAACTATGTCGCCCGTTCGAAACCAGACTATCGCAATACCACGGCTAGTCACTATCTGTCCAATACGCTTACAATCAACATCACAGACAGTGCAGTTGGAGTTAACGATTGGTTGATTTTGAATAAACAATCCACCGGTTACTATCGCATTAACTACGATGAACAAAACTGGCATCTGATTGCCGAGGGTTTGATAGAGCATCCCTACAAGGTGCACACCCGCAATCGCGCTCAACTTTTGTTCGATGCCTACAGGTTCGCCAATTATGGTCGTCTGTCGCACAATGTTGTTTTGAAATTGTTAACCTACTTGCCCGGCGAAGATCAGTATGCACCTTGGTCAGCTGCCAATTCCATTTTAACGACCTACAACGCCTACCTAAATGGTCACGCCGATTACAATGAATTCAAACAGTTCACCGCTTCATTGGTGAGCACCATCTATCAACTGCTGGGTGTCAACGAACCATCCGGAGAACATTTTCTACGAAGATTTACACGGAATATTGCAATCAATTTGGCTTGTTTAGTGGATTCTGAGGACTGCCTTACCGATACAAATAACAAATTGAAGGGTCTGATCAGCAAAGGCGTAGCCATTGAACCAAATCTCAAATCGCAAGCATACTGTAATGGGCTACGTCGATCTAATAATACTGAATATAACTACTTCTTCAATGATTTATTCAGTTCGGAAGATACTACTTACCGTAGCACGCTGTTAAAGGCTCTAGGATGTTCTCAGAACTCATCACAATTGCAGTCATTCCTTCAGAGTACCATCAATTTGGGTAATTCCTTGACGAGCACAGAGCGCACCACCATCTTGAGTGCGGCTTACTCGCGCGGTCCAGTTGGTCTATTAGCCAGCATTGACTTCCTTAGCAATTATTGGGAAGCTTACTCGAATCTCTCAAACAGCACAGGCGCTGCTAATCCCCTCAATAGCGCGATAGTGGGAATTAGCAGTTATGTGAATAACGAAAATCAACAAGAAATGGTATACCAAATAGGCTAATGTAATGTGATATATTTATGCTTATAAATTTTATACTTTCAGCTTCTTGCACTTGTAGAGAAAGTTAAGAACAGCAACAAAGTTCAATCCAATCTGGAGGCCACAGTTAAGGCCAATGTGAAGGTGAACTTTGATTGGATAGAGAAAAATGGCGAAAATGTAATATCCTTCGTGAAAAGTTACCACAGCACCAGTGGCAGTGCCGCACACAGCACATCCATCTTGACGGCGATAATGGGATTTGTTTTGATGATGTTACGATTCTTGTAGGAAGGGGGAGCTAAGAAACTACAGTCGAATTTACGGAATAGCAAAGTAATTTCAAAATAAAAATGATAGGGAAATAGTTAGTTTCGTTAACGAGACACTCACACAATTTCATCATCCGCATCCGACCACAGCCTGAAAAAAATTTAAAAACCTAACAGATACTTAAGTCTTGTTTTATTTCAACACACTAAAGGCGCCAAGGTGCATAGAACATAAACAGAAACAGGACTAGGATTCAGTACATTTTTGACAACAACAGAAAAGGGAACGAAACTTAACTTAGTACGTCAGATCCTGTTCCTATTTTTGTTTCTGTGCTTTGTGTTACGGCGTCTTAAGCGAGACACAAAACAAACGAAATGTTTTGCTAAGTAGCATTGTGTTACGCCTGCCTAAAATGGGTGGAGCTCAGCTCGTACTTTCTGATAAGGTTAAGTATTTGGATTTAATGCTGGATACGAAACTTTCCTGGAGACAGAACAATGAGCAAAGATTAAAGAAGGCACTGGTTGTCTCGTACTGCCGTAGGAGCGCCATCTCACGCCTAAAGCTTCTAAATTGTTAAATGTGCAAGTAGTATAACCGATACTATTGTACGGGGCTCTTGTCTGGTGGAGTACCATGGAAAAGACCGCGTCAGCAAGGAAGCTAAAAAGGATGCACAGATGTGCTGCTATTTGATTAAGTCATAAGTAAGTGGTCATCATGGGACCGCGCCAAAGTTTCCAATACATTTTATCCAGGCCACTGTCGAGCTGCGAGGTATTAGATACAGATTTAACTCGAATTGTGGTCATTCAATAATTTTGAAAAGTTTCGACTTCCTCCCAGCTATAACGGATCAGTGCATATATTTCACGGCTGTATTTGCAATCCTCAAGAACTACATGATCATATACATATGTATGTATTTATTTCAAGGCGAATTCATAAAAGGTGGTGTTGAGCAAGTAGCTGAGTGAATTCGCTTACTGGACTGAATGCCAAAACTATGTGACTGTTTTAAATCTAACTGCTTCTAACTGTCATTGCGCGTATAATTTGTTTGTGTACATTTTTTGTTGTTGTAGGCTCAACACCACCTGGGGTGAATTCGCCATGATTTTTTTCTTAATGAAAATTTACAGCTTTGGCAAAGCACTTCAACAGATCTTTCTTGTAATTAATTTGTAATTACCCTTGAGAGCTTAGCAGAAGTAAATGCGTACTGTGATAGCGAAGCGGCAACTAGAGCTCTTGATTGAATAACGGTGCGATCGAAAGAGGTTATGGATTGCTTGACTTCGCTTTCTTAAGCTCTCAGAGTATTTTTTCGTAAAAATAAGTTGGATACCGGAACACAGCGATATCCCAAAAAATTGCGGCGCTAATGAGTTTGCCAGGCAGTACACCCGTGAAAAGAACTTCTCAGGAGTAGCGAGGCGTTCGGGATTTTTCTTGTCACCTGTCAGCTGCTCCTGTATGAATGAGATTGGGATCAGATTGAAAAGAGCTGGGCAGCTACTAGAACATGTGTGGTCGCGATATTGTTTTGACCAAGGGTGGACCGGTGGAGGGCACGGAAGCTTCTACGGTGATCTAAGCCGCAGCTCTTTCAATAACCAGGGTGCTGACAGGGTCAATGGGAATCCATGTGGCACGCCTTAATATCAGCACTGGCTCTTACTGCGAGGTAAAATCTTCCTAGAATTTTTTACTCAGTTTCCCTGCATTCGCGAAATTAAAACTGAAGTATTTTTGCTTGCTATTTATTATTAGCACCTAAGGATCATTTATTTGGGATTTATCAACCACTTTCCGATACTAGATACTTTTGTTAAAGACATAAACTGTAAAAACCCATATACCCATGTACCCATAAAAGAATCCTTCTATTTTTTTCTATTATACTTATATAAAATATATTTCTATTTTTTAGATAAATAGCAACCATATTACAAAAAACACGTATGAGCCAAAGATTTCTCAATTTGAAAAGTTCCCCTTAATCTATGCAATAAAAACTGTTCACAACTAATGACGCGAGATCGTATTTTAGAATAAATAATTATACAATATTTAGTTTTAAACGATTTGACGTACCACATTTTATGAGCCATTCATTCAATTCGATTTTGCTGTACAATTTGCTTGCACGTAAATTTTTATGACTATGCAACTAATCGATCCATACACACACACACACAGTTACAAAAATTATATGCAGCATAAGAGTAAATGTATTAATGGTGTTGGAATGATAAGGTAGAGAATTAATTTATATCACTGCTTTAAACAGTAAATTTAAACGATAATATTACGATTTGTTTATTGCAGAGATGTTTACGTAACATAATTTATTACTGTCGCCAAAAGTAATATATGTAGATATTGAGTTGTATTAAAAGATAAATGCATTACTTCAAAATCGATTGAATTAAAATTTTTTAATTTTTTTCAATGTCTTTTCTTGTTACGCCACTTTTGGCGCCGAATTCGATTACTCCAATTTGAGAAGATTAGTTACTTTCGTGGTCCTAACTACAAGTGAAAGTCTTCGAATTTTTCTACAACACATCACAAACAAATTCGGATTTTCGCTCCTCTCAACAACTGAGTTGTCGCCGCGAATAACTTTGGAAGCGAAAACTTTCTCGGCGGTTTTTTTGCATAAAAAAATATTCTCCGACATTGATTCACCCTCCAAAGTCAGCAGTGAGTGAACGTGGGCAATTTAGAAAGAATAACCGTGTAATATTAGCCAAAAAAAAAAAAGGAAATTAAATTTTGAAAATTGCAATGATAACAAGAAAAGTAAATTCAGAAAAAATGGAAGAGTGGTACATAAAAAATTATCGAGAAATGGTAATGTGGAAAAACTTTATAAATGCCAGAGGCTTTAATATCAATTCGGTTTTTGTATTCAGTCGAGTTCTTGTTGTAAATAATTTTATAAAACGAAATTTCTTAAGCTCTTTAGTCGAATTGAAACGAATATTACTTTTATTATTAAACTTTTATTCGAAAAAAATATTATAAATTAACTAAAACTTCTTTTTTTATATTCAAATAAACAAAATTTGAATAACAGCATTTTTTTTATTGCGTTCATTTGTCGGAAAACGTTCGGAGCGCCAACAGCGAAGAAGCTACGCTTCCTGGAAAAACTTTTTAAAATCTATTGAGTTCTGGATATATTGTAAATAAATATATAACAAGATTGCCCCTTATTAAATTTTCTAAATCTATTTTTGTCAACTTAAAATATATCTATATATTTATATTTGTTTATGGACCACTACATCGAAAAATAAAAAAACAAATCTCTTTTTAAAGCACAAACTATCTTTTAGCAGCGACTTCGGACGCAAGGCATTCGGTGTTCAAATGTAACAACTTTTGTTTCATTTTAATTTTTTATTTTTTAAAAAGGAAATTCCCCCTTAATCTGATTAACATTTTTCACAACCCTTTAATTTTGTTACACTTTCTTTAAGTTAAACCGAAAAATGTTCATTAATTTTAGCAAGGCTTTTACGAACCTTTTTCCCTCTTTTATGTTAGGAAATTTGAAACCAATTTCGAGAGCAATGCACCTATTGGTCGTGCGCTTTGTAGGTTTAATTAGATCTTGAATTCCACATCGTTTGATTTTTAAATTCCTAAATTTATAAATTTATCTAGCATTGTTATATTCTTAGTTTTTAATTAATATTGAATTAGTTTGAACAATTTGTGTCTTCATTAAATCACATTAATCAGTTTTGTGTTTTTGACTAATAAAATAAAAACAGAAAAGAAAGGAAATATATTTTGAGCCTACTTTCTTTGAGTCCCATACCATTCTCCGTTTGAGCCCCACAGCGCAATATTTGATTTAACTCGTTATAATTTTTTTTAAGTTTTTAACAGGTGCCAATTATCTTCAATCATATTTTCAGAACTCAGCTTTCTTACACCATTTATTTTAGATGTCAATATTATAAAATTTTAATGAACTTATTAATTTAACTCAATTTACCTGTAGACTGTGGCAATCCTCTCTGAAAATATTTGAAAAATTACGTTTACGTTTGATACCAATATTGCAATATTTGATTTCAATGAAAATTTTTTTATCTATATCTGTCCGATAGTCATTTAGCGATATGTGATTTAAGCCACGTCTTGAACTATAGCTGAATTGAACGGGAAAACGAAATATGCGCATACAGCGCCATCTATTAAAAATTTGTTTCCGTTTCTTTTTTCCTAAGCCTTCGCGTAGTAACTACAAATAACTACACAGAAAAACCAAGCCGTTTTCAGGTCTGCAGCACCGAACAAACCACGATCCGTTTTTATACATATAGATTACCCCTTTCGGCCAACTGTTTTCAGTCTATGGAAGACATAAAGCAGAGTCATCGGTGAGAACTGAAGTTTTTCGCGAAAAATGCATTTAAAAAAATTTTTTTTTATATTACATATTCATGTGCATAATTGTATTAATTGGGAGGGGATTGAATGATAAATAATTTGTATTATATTGGTAAAATTTCTTATGATTATTAATGGTTGTTATTGCGAATCAGACTAATAAAACTTTTGAAGAAAAAACACTTTTTTATGTTAAAAATCATTGATTTTGGTATGGTAGAATTAAGCTAATATTAACAACGCATTTCCACCCGTATAACAGAAAAGGAAATAAATAATTTCACCAAGGGTAATATTTTTTAATTAATTTTTAGTTTTGGTTTTTAATTTTGTATTATCTAAAAAAATATACCCTAGCGTCATAATTGCAGATTACGGTTGGTAGCTGAAATTTTATTTTATTGCCAACAGCGCAGAATGCCACTCGGGTTTATTGTTCGAAAATATTAACGTAATAAAACGATGGTGGCGGAATTCAGAAGTCTCATTTTCATAATTAAATTTGCTTAATTGCTTTGAACCCCATGTCGTTGTTGTTCTTTTAGCTTAATAATTTAATTTAATTTACTACTCTCCAAAATATTTTCAATATAAATAAAGATTTTTTTAACCTCCTTCATATGACGTCCATATTTCAATATTTGATTTAAGTTATTATAATTTTTTTTATTTTATTAATAGGTGCCAACCCTCTTCAAAAAGATTTTTGAAATTGAGCTTTCTCCAACATTTTTAGTTTGACACTCGTATTGTAAAATATCATTTAATTTAATTAATGGTCCTTCAAATAGATGACAACCTTTTTTTAAAACATATTGGATATGAGGCTTTATTGAGCTCCTTTCTTTCCTTTTAATGAATTAAAACCCATTTGTTTAAATGAATTTAAACTTTTAAATAGATAGCAACTATTTGCTTCTACTGTAACACATATAACGTTAACTATAAAAATGATTTTGAAATGAGCTTGTTCGGGCATGTTCTGCATTCCACTACCGAGAGGAATCGCGTTGCAGAATAGGAAGTGAAATGCAAAACAAACCCGATTACGGCACTTTCTTCTTTCACATACGACTGTAAGTAAACGTTTCAATGGCCCGGATATATGAATATGAAACAGTTTTGAGCATAGTTTCAATGTTATCCAAACCAAAAGTGAAACATCTCACAACGAAGTTAATCGACTTAACTATCTATTGCTATTTTAGGTTTACAATTCATATAAGGCCATATTGTATTTACAAATGCAATAACTCCATGTATTTTCTTTTTGCTTTTGAGGGAAGTGAGTGGCAGATAAAGGAAGAAAAAACCCATAAACGAAGGGATGGAATGTCCAAAAAATATAGAAAGTGTGAATTTCACAATTCCAACATAAATGGAAAAAAAAATGTAAACAAAACAAGTAATTTTGAAATTTTCAGTGCGTTGACATTTGTTTTCACAAACAGATGGCGCAAATCGGGGTTGCACAGAGCATTAAATGTGAATTAAGTCCTTATCTAAAAATTGCATTTATCTTTATTCTAATTAGAGAGATCCTTTTGTATATTACTTATATTTCATTGTTTCAGTAGTCTTGATATATTTCTTTCTGATGTCCGTTTGAGCTCCATTTATTTGGATCAGTTACCCAGCTAAGATCTCATTTTTTTGTTTTTCATTAAACTAAAGAAGATATATTAAATTTTCAGTATATTTATTTGTATTAACAATAATTTTTATGAGCTCAAGGAAAAAAACAACAATGGTGGAAGTTACAGCTATTTCTTCCGAGGAGCGAACTCACGTCCTCCACAGTATAGTGTAAGTGGTTTTTTATATTTTTTTTTTATTAAAAATTGCCTTGAGCTCATAAACTCAAAGTATTTTGAAGTTCATTAAAAGTTTGATTTAAATTTTTTTGCTAAATTCATAAACAAAGAAGTTATTGTTATTTTTTCGTAGGCATATTTTTTAGCATAACAATTGTAGGTATAATTAATATGCATTACTTTAATTGTTGAAACAAGAATTTGAAAATAATTGTAATTTGGGAGAGATCGAGGCCACTTTTTATTAAGGAATGAAATTTTAAGAAAACAACGATTTTTCAAAGTGATAGCTGCTATTTTGGAGATCACCACATTTCCCCATAATTATTCGGTAATAAAAACTGGTCTAGAGCTCAATAAAATTACACTTATTTCTAAAATACAAGGACAAAAATCCTACATATAATTAATGTTAAAATAGTTGTATAAGTTAAAAATAAGTAAAGAATATGTGTTCCGCACAAAATTTTTCATGATATGATATTTAAATTTTACTTTTCTTTATTACAACATTTTTAGCGTAAAAATAGTCTATTATAAAATACTATTTATTTATTTAAAAAAAAATCAAAATCAAAATCAAAAAAAATTTGTACCGGTAGAAAACCCGGTTCATTAGTATCTCTGAGCTGCGGTTGAGTTTGGCTCGGAATGTCAAATTTTTTGTATACTTAGTGGTACAAATATCACTAAAATATGACATATAATATATGGATGTATGAAAAAGAAGTATTTGTTTCTGAGAACCAGGGCCGTAGCGAGGCAACACTTGCAACTATTTTCCTTCGTCCGGCGCATTTTGCTGAATTGGAACAGTATTATTAATAAGCCCTGTCGGTTTATTGTGAAAGTAAACAACACGAATCAGCTGCGCGTTTTCAAGAACGAAAAAAGGAAATGTGAAAGAGAAGTATCCGACGTATTAAACAATATAGAATTGAAGCAAAGGCAAGGAAGTACGGCTGATGAAATCGATAATACAGTGTCGGATTGACGGAATGCGTGGTACTACATTTATAGACGCGTCTGGGTCTTGTTCTTTTTGATTTCGGAGATGACCTTTTTTTTTTTTTTGCCCTTCAAATCACAGGGGCCCCCGCCGTCCTCGCGACGGGCCTGCTGAGAACAAATTTAAATCTTTTAATCAAATATATGAGTTATTATCACATTTTTCCTAGCTCAAAGGCAGTGCGGTTTTTCAATGCACGTCGTGACATTTGCGTGTGCGAAGACAATTTCATATAAAGTATTTGGAAAATACAAAAGATGGAAATTCAATTCACTAATAATTAAAATTATATTAGTTAGTATACATAAAACTTTACATAAAAATTAAATAAATTACCAACAAAATTTCACCTTTGGACTGGAAAGTGACTTATACAGATGATGTTTACTTATTTGACGGGACTATTCCCAAATTGTAAATATATGTGAAGTTAAAACAAATTTGAATAAATTTTTTAAGTTATAAGTCTAGTGGAGTAGACACCTATGGTCAAAATAATAGGAATGTGACAATTTGACCAGTTTTGACAATTTTTGACAATTTTTCTTTTGTGTGTTTAGCTGTTTTATATTAAGGGTTGCATTTTTAGGCAAAATTAATTATTAAAAAACTTGAAAAATATCTGAGCAATCAGTTATGGCAAAGTTATAATAACGTTTCATCTCCATGAAAGGTATAATTATGTCATACGGCATCTTTAATTTACTACTTTTTAACATTGTTATCGATCGACATTTTTTTCTTTTTATCAAAAATCCGCTTTTCTGCGATAACTGGTTAACGACGGACAAAAAAATAAAACGCTTCGATTTCATATGGGAACCGGAGTGGCGGCTTTGATTATTTTTGTTATTCAATCGTTAGATTAAAACTAAACGTACCCATGAATTATCGGCAAAATCGATTAAAGAGATAGTCGAATAAATTCGTTGTTAGTTTCCTAAGGAAAATGCGAAAATTGTACCTTGTACTCTTCTACGTCCAACACTTCTTTAATATATATTATTTTTAAATATACAGACGTCTCACAATAATTGTTACGAATAAAGCTAGTTAAGGTACATACACAGAGCGAAAATACCACCCAAAATGCTCTATAAATCAGAACAAAATTTAGCGGATTTTTCTATGACTTTTTTCCAATAGGAAGTCGCTATTATTACGACTGGGTTTGTCTTTTCAAAAAAAATCATGAAGATAATATGTAAAACTAAAAAGAAACCGTTTTCAATAAAATCTAGTAGATAACCTGTGAAATTAAGAAGAAACCCTTTTCACTATAATATAGAGGGGAATCTTGGTTTTCATTAGAATCTCCGCTTAATTTTAATAAGCCGAAGTTCTTATCAATACAAAATTATTGACACCTAAATTTTGGTACGAGATTCTAACCAAAATGAGAGGATCTTCTAATTAATTTCTTTTATATGATTTTTAACATAAAAACGAGGAGATTTCTTTTTACAATTTTTGAAGAAAATTCCATAAAAATTAATAAACAAGAAGTGGTAACTTCTTATTTCCAGCCGTTTTCCTTTTCACTAAATTTGAGAAGAAATTCAAACCAATATTAAGAAGATTTTCCAGTGAAAATTCCATCGATTTTGTCCCCTCTCGCACTCCTTGGTCATCAAGCTTTTTTAGACGTCGATCTCTTTAATTATAGGTGAACTTTTTAGCTCTGTGTAATATAAAGTGCACGCCAAGATGTTCTGTTTTATAAAGGGTGGTTAAATTTTAAGGGCCGGTGTTGATTTTGAAGAAATACAATTTTGGAAATTATTGTAATTTCTTTTTATTATGGTAATATTGTGTGGTTCAATTATGTATGAAACAAAACATCGGTCACCTCGGCGGCACACCTCCATCCGATGGTCCAAATTTTCGATGACGCTGAGGCATAATTGAGGTTCTATGCCGCTAATGTGCCGAATCCTCTCATCCATTAGCTCTTGAATTGTTGCTGGCTTATCGACGTACACCTTTTCTTTCAAATAACCCAAAGAAAGTAGTCCAACGGTGTCAAATCACATGATCTTGGTGGCCAATTGACATCGCCACCACGTGAGATAGCACGGCCATTGAATTTGTCGCGCAAAAGAGCCATTGTTTCGTTGGCTGTGTGGCAAGTGGCACCATCCTGTTGGAATCACATATCGTCCACATCATCCATAAGTTCCAATTCGGGCCATAAAAAGTTCGTTATCATCTCACGATAGCGAACACCATTCACAGTAACTGCCTGACCGGCCTCATTTTGGCAAAACTACGGCCCGATGATGCCGCCAGCCCATAAACCGCACCAAACAGTCACTCTTTGTGGGTGCATTGGTTTTTCAACAATCACTCTTGGATTATCATTCGCCCAAATGCGGCAATTCTGCTTGTTGACGAATTCACTAAAGTGAAAATGTGCCTCATCACTGAAGATGATTTTCTTCGAAAATTGAGCATCCACTGTTGCCATTTCTTGCCAACATTATGACAATTGACGATGTTTGGAATTCAAATTGAGTTAGTCTGAAATTGAGAAATGTCAAATGAAATGCAGAAGAAAACTTGACGTTTAGGTGTGGTTCACATTCAACATCGGCCCTTAAAATTTAACCACCCTTTACTAAGTGCATATGTGTAGATATGTATATATTTATAAACGTTCATAATCAATACAAATCCCCCCAGAAGTACACCATAAATGTCTAAAACTATTATTTATAAAAGGCATTGAAGTTAATAAAACGTGCGTCCAAATACGTACCTGGTAAGAAATGATAAGATTTATATGGGCAATAAATAATGAAATCTATTAGCTAAAATTTCATTGAAAATAACCAAATAAAAGTAATTGCAGAGTTTTGCTGTATAAAGCATTTATAGAAAATAAACAGGCGTGCTGATCGTGGGCGTTGATTTTTGAATTGAACTGCAATTACCAACAAGTAGCAAAACGCAGCAGTCAGGGACCACTTTGAATTGCATTTTAATATCTCCACAATATCATTAGCGCTGTTAAACATTTATGCTCTTATTTCAAAACTTTTTGGAAGTCGGTTTTAATGGTTTCTGACACGGTGTACTGAATACTGAAGGTGACGCCTTTAGAAGTACCGCTACTTTGGTTTTGCCGGGTTTGACAATTCTCAACTTCAACTAGACAAAGCTTTTTTCACAAATTAAGAAAAATAGACACTTTTTTTAGTATTTTGCGAATTTATTTATTAAATGTCTGCCTATAAATTCATACTTTTACACTTTAGAACAATTAGAACACGTTTTTCAATGAAATATTGGAAGTTGTTCAATTTTCTCTCTCCCGTATTGTTGTTTACTAAAGGCGAGATCTGTCATTTCACCGCGGGAAGGCGCAATCTTGTATTCTATCATTCTTGGGTTTCTGAAAGGATCCAAGAATAAGTGCGAAAATCAGTGCTTAAAGATTACAATAATCTCCAATCTCCTTCACTAGTATTCGTTTTCGTTCCTTTATTCTCGTGTTAGACAGATTTTTATTTGAATATACGGTTTTAGTAGGTCGTGCCTGAGCAGCAACTTATTTTCATAAGCCACAGTAAAAATCGCATACAAAACAGGAATGTTTTTTTTTTATTCCAACATGCCTTACCAACCGACGCCACCTAGAGACCCCAAGTGTAGCTAAACCCTCCTCCTCCTCGTCCTTCTGAAGTAGAGTGCGCCTTCCTCTTCATCTGCCACTACCAGTGGGTGCCGCGTTGAAAGCAGTTTTTCGGGAGTCAAATAGTATTTTTATCCATAACTTTTATATTGCTGAATCGATCCTCACTTTTATCGGAAAAATCTACTTTGAAAATTGAAGCAATGCAAATTTATTCTTCGATAAACGAAATATTTTTAAAGGTTCAATTGACGACGAAACGAATGAGTGAATTTCACTATTAATGTTAATTAAAAGTTTCGATTAAAGTTTATTTTTAGGTTGACGCAATTTATTTTGTAATCCCGTGGTCCCTGGCAATAATGGTGAGATCAAAGCGGTCTCTGGTAAAAACAAAACAGGTTTGGAAATACTGCTCTATATGGTGTAGCTCCCATACCAATTAAATATTATTAATTACGCTAAAACCTCAGTAATAAATTTTAAAAAAAATATTCGAAAATTTGAATTTTTTTATTATTTATATTTCTAATTAAATTATTTATACCAAATTTTAATGAAAAATTTTTTCATTCCCTGTGTTTGCTTATGCAAGCTCATACCACATATAAAATTTTAGAAAATTCTCTTTAAGAGTACTTACTTCAATTCGCATTAATTTGATTTTTGAAAATTTCCGTTATATGGCGTAGTTTTGGTCCAATTTTTGGAATTTTGCTTATTGATTTTAAGTGTGATATGTGTATCAAATTTGGTAGACTTTGGTGGCATGATTTCGAAGATATACTTATTTGCTCTAAAGTGCGCGGTCCCACCACCATTTCGAAATATTTTTGACACATTGTATTTTTAGTACAGCCCTATACTTTATATTAAATTTTATCGAATTCTCTTGAACTCTGGCCGTTATATGAGACGTGGGAGTGGCTTTTGCCCTATTTAATTTTTTTTTTTTTTGACTTGAAATGCAATATGTGAACCAAATTTGGTAGAGTTTGGTAAGTAATTTCGTAGATATAAAAAAAAAACTTCAAAACTTTCGATTACATTTTCTGAAAAATAACTGCAGTCCAATTTCTGACTCATATAGGATATTTTTTTATTAAATAAAAAGAGTTTACTTCACAATTTCATTAAATGCTAATAACCCATCACAGCAATCAGTTCATCTTCGAACACAGTACCGCAATAGCTAACCGCTTGTGCAACACCTTCATATTCGGCTAATTCTTTGCCTGCATTGCGAACGTTTTCATAAGTTTGTTACTGCACTGTCTTTGGTCTTCACCTTCGTCTTTAGCTTCATCTTCGGTTTCGCAGCCACTCCGCCTGCAACCTAAGACGATAGAGAGGCAATGAAATTCAACGGTTGGAGAACGAAGCGAACGAAACTTCGTTGAACCAAAGATAATATGATAGGAAACTGTCTCATTTGCTTATTGAGAGTATCCTCTAAACTCGGGGTTTGAGTATCTTATTACACAATATTTGGTTACCAATCTCCATTATGTCCGTAGAATAGCGACACAGAAAAGCTAGATTTTAATAGAACTAGAAATCTGGACGTTAAGAAGGTTATTGAGTTTTAAAAAAGGTAATATGAAAGCATTTATTGATGTTAAGATATAATTTATTTCTGAGACTTCAGCCAATTCGATAAGCCATATTGTAAGGGTGAAGCATCCGACAAGCTATTGATTTTACGGAAAACTTTCAACTGCAATATCCATATGAAACATATCGTAGGTGTTAAAATTCTAAAATCCCTATTGAAGCTGTAATTGATCATTCACTCAATGTGTGGTAGCACGTTTTTACAACAAAACGTGCCGACACAATTATACTCGATTCGAGTGATCAGCGTATTTAGACCAAATAAATATTTACGTTTGTGCTTTTGTTCATTAGACCGAAGCAGTACACACACGAAAAAAAACAAAAAACAAATAATTTGCAATAACGCCTATAGCTTTAAAGAAATTCTGACTACGGGTAACATTGGCAATAACTTTCGAAAAAGACTTAGAGAAAAAAGGTACGAAAAATATGCAATCTAAATGCACCCAATGAAGTCTTCTTAAGAAAGGTGATAACATTAAGATCAAAATTAAACATTTTCTTAGTACTTGGTAGAGCCACTCGAACTTGTGCTGCGCAGATTTGGTGTTTTGTGTAGTTCGAAGAAGTGGATGAGTTAACACTGGTTCTTCTTTAGCCTAGGTGAAATCGGAAAATGATATACGTGTAAACAAATTGGGAGGAAAATCGAGGGGATCTAATGAACTATTGGTAGTAAAAATATCTGGAGCACTGGCTTCTGAAAGCGACAGCGTTTGCACAAAATTGAAAGAATAGTGCAGGGCAGCTGTATCTTCAACCCAGAGCATCTGGCTCCGCATCGTCTCTCCAACTTTTACAGAAACCGTTATGGGGGATCTTCAGCCCAGCCGTATGGCTTCCGATATCTATGTGACATCTAAGTAGCACCGTTTTCATGGATTCCTTCTGCTTAGAATGTAGAGTTCTTGTGACCGCTTCGTGTCCCATCCGGGTCCGTGGTACGCGAACGGCATGCCTAAAACCATTCAGAGTGGCGAAGGTAGAGCGGAAGTACTCTTTCGTGCAAGCTCGTCTACCTTCTTGTTGCATGGTAATTACTATGTCTAGATACCCATACCAGGTGCAAAGCGAAACGCTCAGCCATCTCGTTGAGGGATCTGATATAGTCAAACACGATCTTGGAGGTCGTTGTGGCAGATCAAGCACTTTCAAAGCCGTCTGTGTCTTCTTTCAATCGTTGGCATTTAAAATGCCATTCGCGAAATTTCTGCCATCATGGCTAGGAAGACAAAAGAATTGTCAGGCAGACGGAAAGCTTTGTTGATTCCTAGTTGATCGGAAGAAATGTACCTTCCACTTTTATTCTCTAGCGTTACACCGTCCGTACAGAGAATCATTGGTTGCGTTGCCTAGAGCTCCATTCATGCAGATCAGAGTCGTTATGTCTGCCTTACTGAAGGCAGGGGTTGTTTCATAATATTTAGTGCCTGCCACCAGCCCAGCACACTATAAAGCCATCAATATAGGTCCGACTACTATCGTATATAGCCTGTACATTAGTTAGGGGCATATCCCGAGTCATTTTTTTATTACTCCTAACTAAATAAGTACGCGGTAGTCTTTCTGAAAGAAATAAATGCTGGGATTCAGCTATAGCCTACTTCCTCAAATATCTATCCATGATTCATAATTGGTCTAGCATAGCTGCTAAAGTCCAAGGGTCTGCTATGCAGACATTTGTGAAAAAGTTTGGCACAACTTTTCAAAAATATGGTGGAACCTTTTTATATATAAGTCTAGTTTATACTCGTAACTACCTTAAATTCCAATCCGAAATCGCAAGAAAGACATCACCCATAGAAATCACGAAAGAGTTACCATTGCCACAGTTGCATGAGAAATACTTGGCATTATGGAATTGATATGCTTTGTATAAACTTTGTGGAAAAGTTGAGAAAGCTGATTGCATGAATCATCCACAAAACCTTTCATATTTATGAAAACTACAACTTAATTTAGTGGGGTAACAATTGAGTTTACTATTCGAAGCATGTACTTTAGATAACATGATCTAAGCAAAATATATTGTATACAAAAATTTTTTGTAGATGGCACCTTGAAATCGAGTCGTAAATAAAAACAAAAACACACACACGCGTGCACCTAAGTGCGCGAGCCAGAAGTAAAACTTCTGAGTCGATTCGACAAAAATATAGAGAGTTAAATATGGGAGGGAGTAGTAGTGATAGTAGCAGTTAGTAGTAAATACTATTTATTATTATTATTATTATTATTATTTGAAAGGTGATAAAACATTCGCTTACATTATAAGAGGAGCACTAGCGTCTAGGGCCTTCGGCTAGTAAATACTAATTAATAGTTGTAGTAGTATTAATTAATAATACCATGAGTAAACATAATAGTAGTAATTAGTAGTGGCATTTGCAAAACTAGTAGTAGAAAGGAGTATTTAGTAACATTAGTAAAAATAATAATACAAATTAGTGAAAATAGTAGTAGTAATTAGTAAAAATAGTTGTAGAAATTAGTAGAAATAGTTGTACTCACAAGTAAAAATACTGGTAGTAGTAGCATTAGGAGAAATAGTAGTAGAAATTAGTAAAAATACTAGTAAAAATTAGTTGAAATAGTTATGGTAGTAGTAACATTGGTGAAAATTGTGGTACAAATGAATTGAAATAGTTGTAGTTATAAGTAAAAATAATGGTAGAAATTAGTAGTTGCGTTAGTAAAAAGAGTAGCACAAATTAGTCTAACTAGTTGTGGTAATTAGTAGTAACATTAGTAAAAATAGTGGTACAAATTAGTAGTAGCATTAGTAAAAATAGTAGTATAAATTAGTAGAAATAGTTGTACTCATAAGTAAAAAGAGTAGTAGAAATAAGCATTAGTAAAAATAGGAGTAGTAACTTTATTAGTAAAAATAATAGTAGTAGCAGACAGTAGTAGTAGTTGTTGTTGTATTAGTAGTAGTTAGTACTTAGTAGTAGTAAATCCGCTAAATAAGTTTTACTTCAATACTTCGAAAAAAACTAAAATTTTTTCGCGACCCAATCTAGCGTATGAAGTTGTATCTTAAACTTTTAATATAAAATGACTGATTTCTTATTTACACTAATGCGATAGTCCTATCAATACAAAGTATGCCATATAGATAAAATGGCGAAAAACAAACTATACCGTTTACCACTCAATCTCTATACCGTTTTACACATACATACATACATACACATGTACAAAGTATATGTTTTAAAATCTGTTTCATAAACTTTTATATTTGTATATTTATCGCCGAGAACAATAGTTAAGACGCTCTTTCCCTCCTATAGTTAAATCTTAATTGAGGGTGTATTTATTAACATAGTAATTCGTCGGCCAATCAAAACTCCGGCCAATATGTCAACTTAGTATAGTACCTATATGCATATAAATAAATAAATACATACGCCGATATGGGCATGAAGTAAACTACTATACATAATCGTCTACGTTAGAGTTATTTATGTGGCCAGAGTTAAATATCGTCGTGTGTCTAACAATCGACATCTCAAGCATTCTAATCAATTCCAATCATCATAAAAACCAACACCCTCAAATTTACTTATTACTCGACGATAACAAGTTTCAGCTTCAAATTAGCTATCTTAAAAAGTCTATTACACATGTCGGATCAGAACAATTCGTTAATTGTGCTGCGGCCGCTTAGATCGCGAGATGTATTGCAGCAAAGTGAACGGAGTGTACGCTGTTCTTTTGGCGATATTGGCCATCGTTGTATCCTGCGAATCGGCAACATATGGACTGCCACCACTTTACGGTGACAATCCTTCAGCACGTCGGGTAGATGCACCAATCGTTAGTTATGCGGAAACGCGAGAAGATCTAAACTATCGGCTACCAAATACAACGGAACCTGTACATTACGACGTCGAAGTGACCACAAATGTTCACAATGGCACACAGCGGTTTACAGGCATTGTTAAAATTCTTCTAAAAGTTATCGAGGCTACACAAACAATAGTTTTGCATGCACGTGAACTGGAGGGATACAATGCTACCATTACAAATGCCAATGAAACAAATGGAAATGTGGAACAGCTAAATTTCTCATATGAAGAGAAACGAGAATTTCTTAGTCTGACACCACAAAACACGTCACTCACGTTCGGCAGAGGCACTTACTGGAATCTGACCATCACCTATGAAGGTCTATTGCGTACTGATAATGGTGGATTTTATTTATCCACCTATACTGATGACGACGGTAACGAACGGTAAGTGTAGCAGGATTTTTTATTCACCACTCAGCACAAAAAATTTTTTTGACATTTCGTGTCGACTAACTAATCAGGGGCATAACAATTATAAGTTTTATCGCATTAATGTTGCTCCATAACGGTGAATAGACGATAAATATTGGCTATTTTGCGGATGCGAGTAAAACCCTAATGCAGACGACTAACGAGCTAATCTGTCGTACAACTTGGGCTCCGTGTACATAGGGACACGATATCGGGGATGAAGTATCGATATGGTAGTATTGATCTACAAGAATCGGGTCACTACAAGTATCGAATTTCAAAGACTCGATACACAAAATATTGATACTAAATTAAAAATGAAGTTTGGTCAAAATTTTGTATAAAACGACAGTTAAAAAATGTTTGCACAAGTCTGCACACAGTGTTTGAAGAGTGCAGTTTTGAAATACAGGTACTCTTTCAGATCAATCATTTTATTTTGCCAATATGGCATTGGAACTTGAGCTAAGTTGACTCTGAAGACGCACCACACCTAAACTCGAAAAGAAATTAGCTTACAGCGTGACCTTGGTGGGGGCCTTAATACTTGTTGTATTCCGCCTGATTGTCATATCCATATATTCCAAAAAAAAAATGTTAGCGACATATTTTTCAAAATTTTCTAGATACTCGACACGATACAGGGGTTCAAGTACTCTATTCCAAAAAAATATCGGTTTAAAAGTATCGATTAAAAAAAGATCGGTATCGAAGGGCTGACGTATCACATCAAGATGGTATCGTATCATTTCGAAATTCGTGTCCCTAGTTGTACAACAGGTCTACACTTTAGTGACCCTGTTATACAACCAAACTTCCGTTTGACAGGTGGTTTGATGATAATCAAAAGCTTTTAACATTTTGTCCCGTTGTCTAATAAAAGGATTTGAATGTCTGACGTTGTTGTAGGACAGACTTCAATATTTGTGTTTTATTGGAGTATAGCGTAAGTAAATGAGTTCAAAGGTTTTAAAAAATGATGTTTTATGATAAATGGAACGTCGGTGTTTGAACGTGTGAGGCGAAGTACGACGGCGTAGCTCGAAGATTAGCTCGTTAATGGCCTACATAAAGTTTTTTTTCCACTACGTTTATATTTTACATTATCGCAAAAATGTTGTAGGACTACATAGGATACTAATTGAGATGAAGACGGGGAACAAAATAAAGATGATGAAAATGAAAGTGAAGTTGAAGATAAAGATGAAAATAAAGATAAAGAACAAGATAGGGGTAAATATTATATTAGAAGTGCTCGTTACGAAAACCCAGTAAAAATTAGCCAGTAAATGAATTCAGTGAATAAGGCGTCTTATTCTCTCAGGTTCAGACACATACTGACTTTTCGCTAACAGAAATCAATAAATATTTTCAAGGAAGGCCGCACAGTTGCATTTGAATTTATGCCTTTGAACCATTTTATTTATTTAGTTAGCATTTTTTTTGTTTCACGCCTCTTCTTCAATAAATCACTTCATCGTTTATTAGTAAATCATATGTTTTCACAGATAAACGTAAGATAATAAATCTTATTGGGAACGGAAAGAATTTTTCTCTCTTTTCATTATTATATATGTACATATGTAGCTCTTATCGGCGGTATAAAAATTATTTATCATCCAATAACCGTTATCAACCAACGATTTCTATAAATTTCAGTATACGGGTAGCGTTTTTAATTTATAAATTCGAGCTAACAGTTATGTTTGGTACCTGTTACAAATGAAAGCCGATACGTATAGGCTCCTTGTACGTTGGTAAAAAAAATTACAAAACTATGTTTCGTTTTAAAAACCAAGCACCGGCTCTCATTGATTTAACCATAAATTTTTGTTTGACTAGTATAATCGCTTATCTTCTACTACTTACAGTTATTTAGCAACGACCCAATTCGAATCGACCGATGCTCGTCATGGATTCCCCTGCTACGATGAACCAGCCAAGCGTGCAACATTCTCCATCATTATAAATCACAATTCCACATATAATGCCATATCGAACATGCCACTGGACGAGGAAGCGAGCAGGTAATGAAAAATTCGCTTTTTTTTTCTTTGTTAAATATACCGAGATATAGCACATTTCATAAATATAACGCCACCACAAGTTTTGATTACTGCTTTTCCTTTATTTAACTAAATTTTTTAATGTAGTTCATTCCGCAACAAATTTCCATAAAAATGTCTATCTTTTTGAATAGAATTTTCTGAAAAAAATTCTGCACGTAGTTTTGAACTTATTTAATTTCATTATAAGGAAGTGTAACTTTTAAGTAGCTAAAAATTAACGTTGCCTTTCAAAATATTTCTTTTTGCATACAGGGTGCCACAATTTCTCATGTTCGATTTTTTTTAAATGCAATAAAATGTAAAAACAAAACTGCAGCAAGTTTTTGTACAAAATTTGAAACTCGGATTTAAGCGGTGTTTGTTTATAGAAAAAAGAAAAAAAATAATAATTCAAAGTTTTCAGTTAGTGATAGCGTTATAATTATAAAATTGGCTATATCCCAGCTGGCTTAATTAGCGCGCCTCTAAGCTTACTTGATTCTTATATGTACATTTCTTTATCTAGCCCGGGCTATTCTGTCTTCAAAAAAACTGTTAATATGCCAACTTATTTGGTTGCGTACATTGTGTCCGATTTCGTATATACGGAAGCTGTTCTGAACGATCTCCCCCAACGTGTCTACTCGCGGCCAGGCTCGACGCAAGATCAGGAATTTGCTTTGGTTTCCGGTTTATTGTTGGTACAACGGCTTGCCGAGTACTATCAGGTGGATTTCGCATTACCCAAAATCGATCAAGTTGGTGTACCGGACTTTTCAGCTGGTGCCATGGAAAACTGGGGTTTAGTTACTTATCGCGAACAATATGTGCTATACAATTCGAGTACGTCGACAACTACCACACAAACAAATGTCGCCTCAACCATTGCCCACGAATACTGTCATCAGTGGTTTGGTAATTTAGTAGCCATAAAATGGTGGACCTACCTTTGGCTTAAGGAAGGCTTTGCTACCCTGTTCGAATATCAGGCCACGGCTGCGGTAAGCATTTGAATTGGTTGTCATATCGGGAGTAATTTTTATTTGTTATTTTATTACATTAGGTTTATCCTGAATGGGATATTTATCAACTATTTCTTACCAGTGCCTTCCAAACTGCCCTGACCTCCGATGGTAAGGGAAATATGAATCCGATGACTCATTATGTGCAAACTCCCTCCGAGATATCGGCACGCTACGATTCCATTTCGTATTCGAAAGCTGGTTCGGTACTTTACATGTGGCAGAACGCGCTGGGCGACGAAGTGTTCCGCCAAGGCTTGAATCTCTATTTGACTTCAAAGTAAGTTGGCTGCGAAATTAATGAGGCAGACCTTTAATTGAATGTGTACGAATCCAAAATGTGCATTTTGGCTTTTAAGTTCATTAAATTCCAGGCGAATTCAAATGTGGTGGTGTCGATTGTTCAACAACAACAAATTCACTACTTATCGCGAAATGAAAAATATTAACAGTTGTGCACCAATCAAATGATTTATCAACACTACCTTATATGAATTCGCTTTGATTATATTGTGACTTTTATGAGGACTATTTTTTCATAAAGATCCCTGCGATGCCGTGGAGTGTCTCTTACATTAATTTAGAGTAGTATACGATAACAAAATGAACACATTTTGGATCTGTCAGCATGCAAATGAGTTCAAAAACCAATTTTATTTTTAAATATTACAAAAAAAGGCATTTAATATATCCGAGCGCACTATATTCACATAACGGTGGTTTGTAACAGCCTAACGCAATCGAGATAGATATAGATATATTTATACCAAAATGCTCAGAGTGAATAGCGAAATTGATGGAGACATCTCTATTCGTCCATCTGTTCATACGTCCACCCATGGGTCAAATAAATCGAGTAAACATTGAGATATCTCAACGAAATTTTCTATACACATTGCCCTGAACCCAAAATAGGTCGGTATTGCAAATGAGCGAAATCGGATAATAACCACGCCCATATAACGGTGTCTTAATAAAATCAAAACCAAGCGATATTTCAGTATATTAGAAAAGGAAACACGTGGGTAGATTTCTTTGGCAAAATGAGCGTGGCTTCGAAGACAATTTTTCAAAAATTATAGAAATCAGCTTAAAATTACCCCTACCTCTCATGTAACGGAAATTTAGTAACTAGATATTAAGGTAATATGCTCCAATTTAATATTTAAGGTTCAAAAAGAAAATGCTCAGAATAAAAAAAACTGAAGTTTGGCGTGGCACCGTTCTATTTAGAGCAAATAGTAGTAATAGTACTCTAGGTTTTAACTTAATTAGCGTAATTTCGAAAATTATGAAGTCGGACAAAAACCACGCCCACCACTCATATAACGGTAGTCACAAAAATCAACAAAAAAAACCATATTTCTGTAACTATAGAAGGAAGTTTAATCACATTTTATAAATAGAATTGGGTCAAATTTTTTTTAATGGGCGTGGCATCGCTAACTTTAAAGCACATATGTATACATATCTCTGAAGGTAGATTATCAAACCCTATCAAATTTGGTACACATTTTACATTTGAACTCAGTAATAATTCAGGGAAAAGACTACGTAAACCGCTCGCATTTGCTATGAACAATCACATTACAAAATTGGGCTTAATGTGTTATATTTAAGTAAATTAATCTAATTTATATATTCAGAATGGAGAATATTATATAAATTGGTTTTATTTACGAAAAAACTGTTTAAATTTTCAAAATGCAGTGCATTATATTAACTGGATTTATTGCATAGAAAAAATAAATTTGAAATAAAAACATGCGCCAGATATTTAAAGCTCGGCCGGAAACTTCCATCGACACTTACTATTCTTTCAAAAACCGAAATCCGAATTTCGTTTTGTAAAATTTTATGCACTTTTGATATTAACATTTTTTTTCATATTTTACTTTGTTTTTTCCAAACAGCCAATATAGTGCTGCTGATGAGGACCAACTTTTCGAATCACTTGCTATTGCAGCTGGTGCACAAAATGTTCCACTTCCAGCCACAATGCAAGCCATGTTCTCATCTTGGTCCCAACAACGCAGTTATCCTCTACTCACCGTTACGCGCAATTATGACTCTAACTCATTTAACATAACCCAAGAAGCATTCTACGAAAATACAAACCTAACATCAACAAACATGTGGTATGTTCCAATCAATTATGCTCACAAATCAAATCCAGATTACCGCAACACTAGCGCATCGCATTATTTACTCAAAACAAAACAAATCCAAATTGCCGATTCGAGTTTAGCCTCTGATGATTGGTTGCTACTAAATAAACAATCCACCGGATTCTATCGCATCAACTATGATGAACGCAACTGGAACCTCATTATCGATGCACTGAAAACGCAATTGCACAAATTTCATCCACGCAATCGGGGTCAACTCATTTTCGATGCCTACAAGTTCAGTTCTACAGGGCGGCTCGATCAAAGCATATTATTGAACTTATTGCAATATTTGCCTAATGAAGATCAGTATGCTCCTTGGTCTACAGTATCTGCCGTGATCACCGTTTTTAATCGATATCTTAACAGTGATAGCGATTACAAAAATTTCCAACTTTTCCTAGCTTCATTGGTTTCGAGCATCTTTGATAAGTTGGGTGTTAACGATATTTCTGGCGAGCAACATCTTGTCAAATCCACACGTAATATTGCCATTAATCTTGCCTGCATGGCTGGGATTCAGACTTGTCTAGAGGAAACCAACAATAAATTAGCAGATTTCTTAAACAATGGCGTTGAAATCGAACCAAATCTACAAACACAAATTTACTGCAATGGTCTTCGTCAGTCTAGTGATACGGTATTTAATTTTGTTTATAATCTGGTATTGGATTCCGATGATCAGGCGTTCCGTCGTTCAGTCACAGCTTCGTTGGGTTGCTCGGAAACCGAGTCTCAATTGCAGAAATTCGTTAGCAGCTCAATCGATAACAATGTCGCTTGGCGAACGCAAGAGCGCATCACTATACTAAGTGCAGCATATTCGGCCAGCAATGTCGGTCTATTGGTGAGCATTGATTTCCTCAACGACAATTGGGAGGCATATAGTAATTTGAGTTCTGGTTTTGGTGGTGAAAATCCACTTAATGAAGCAATGGTGGGCATAGCCAGTTACATAGTTGGTGAGCAACAAAACACCAAAGTGAGTATAAAATGGAGACCGGCGCTTTTATGTGCAAAAAAAAACAATATTTTCATATACAATTTCTCATTTATATTTATAGTTTTTGGAGCTATTGGACAAGGTGAAGGGCAGCAATAAGGTTCAAAGCGATTTGGAAGATGTGGTCAAGGCAAATATTGAAGCTAACTTCGATTGGTTGAACACAAATCGCGATCCGATCATGCGTTGGGTGAACACGTACGCCGGGTCCGCTGGTAGTGGCAGTGCGGCACTGACTGCTTCATTGATAACCCTCTTCACTGCGCTCACAGTTGTGTGGAGAAGTTATTTTTAAATGTTTAGTATAAAAGCTTTAAGACTCCAAAAAGAAAAGTGTGTTGCTATTTTATTTATGATTTGTGATGCTTTAATTGTTTAAACGCAAACTGGAATGCAGAAAAAAAAAACAATTAAAGGTTTTAGCATACCGGACATGCTTTTGTGAAGCGTTTTTGTAATAGGATGGTTTTATGACAATAAAATATTTTACAGCAAGTGCCAAAAAACATAATGATGGGAGTTTATATATAGCAAAGCAAATTAAGATGTTAATATTTATGAAAAGTATTTATTAAGTTTTACAATTGTAGCTTATTTTGAGAATGCCATTAGAGGAAATTTAAATATTAAAAGAAAATTTAAGAGAAATCTAAAACTCCACTTTCAATCAAAGCATTTTAAATTAAGTATATGTACTCTGTATAATTTAAGTTCAAGAATTCATCTACAGAGATAACGTTAATTTGGTCACATTTCGTACTATTACACACAATAGTCGACACTTTGTTTGGCATATAGAGAAAGTGTGTAAACGGTGGTACATTCTTAAAAATTCTACAAAATATACAGAAATAAATTATTCGTTTTTTCGAATGAGCAAACATTCCCTTAATTTATGGAACAGGATTTCATTAATGTGGCTATCTCGGCTGGCATTGCAGTAGCGCATCTTCTTAACGCCGTTTGCCAAGACCATGGTGACCGTTACTGGCCGTGTCTATGACGTCCTATACACAATAGACTGTAATACTGAAAGTTTTCGGAAAAACAAAAAAAGTGCACATTTTATTAAAGAAAAAATCCATTTTTTTCAAAATAGTTACCATTAATATCTCTACACTTTTACAATCGAATAAACCAGTTATCGAAACATTTATTCCACTCTTGAAGTTGGTACCTCAGAAATCTGGTTTTTGATTGCTTCAGTTTTTGACCACAAACAATATCAAAAAACATCAATAAAGCCCAAAAACTTAAAGAAATCATGTTAATGACTTTTAGAACTATCAACAACAAGTTTTACTCACATTTGTGGGAAAATTATATTTTAAAAGTACACGAAAATAAAAATCTAACCGTCCTCCGTCAACAAAATTTCAACTTACAAAAACGAAACTACGATCGCAATGTAGAATACATAAAATTGTAAATTTCGAAGATTGATCGAAACGCAGAATACCAAAGTTGCCAAACTGAAAAAATTTCGATTCGAGTCGAAATTCAGAATAGGGCTGCATATTTCTACACTTTAGACCAAACGTTTTTAGAATACGTTTTTTACTAAAATATTGGAAGTTATTCGATTTTCTTTCCCCCGTATTCTTGTTTACTAAAGGCGAGATCTGTCACTTCGCAGCGAGAAGGCGCAATCTTGTATACTATCATTCTTTCTTTTATCAAACCCACTAGCATATTATAATAAAGAACATAATTTGTGTAAGTTATTAAAAAAAATTAACCAAAAAATTCCAAAACTCACAGTTCCTTCGCGATAAGACACAATCTTCTTATTTCAGCTAAGTCAAATTTATTAGCCTACGTAAGTGAAAAGGGAACCTTTGTATGTACATATATCAATTTAATATCTTTTGATGAATTTATGATATATAATAAATATGCTTTCGATCTCAAATTGATTGGGAAATTCATGTGGAAACTACTTCGTAAACGATAATAAATATTAACTGTTTATCTTAAATATTGGTAATAACCCGCTTACTAAATATGTATATGTGCGATTAAACTGATTATTATTGTGAGCACATAAAATGTTTTTAAAAAATATCTTCTCAATCGTTACCTAAATATTACAACTGCTTGTAATAAACGGAAAACTGCCATAACTTTATTCGTTTTCAGCAAACACGAACGACATACATATGAAAATACGTAAATTTTTTTCTTCAATAAAATTAAATTTCGAGACTCTCCGTGGCACGCCGATAAAATAAGATATAGGGCAATCTCAAAAACCGTTGTCGTCGAAAATTTCCAATATCAACATTCCTTGCTGATTAGAAACACGTTATAAATTGAAATACAGAACTAAAAAGTTCATCTATGATTAAAGAGATCGATCGAGAGAAAAGTTTGGGGGCCAAGGAGAGCGAGAGGTTACCAGATTGTAGAAATTTTCGCTAAAAACTCTACTTAAATTTTATTTTGAATTTCTTCTCAAATTTATTGGAGAGGGGATAATTTCTAGTTTATTCAGTTTTTGGAGAATTTTGTTCAAAAATATGCAATTGTAAGAAGAAATCCCCTCGGTTTTTTTTTTAAATCATATAAAGTAAATTCAAACAAGATCCTCTCATTTTTACTAAAATCTTATTAAATTTATCAATAAGTAGATATTTTTATTGTTAAAGATCTCTTTTTCATTCAAATTAGAAAAACAAAAATTATTACATCAACCAATTTGAAAAAGAAATTTTAATTGGCGACAGTGACTGTACGGTGTATTTACTTTGTGAGTAATATACTTTATATTATTTTTAGTTTAATATATTAATATGGTTCTTTGGATCTTTGTTCATAATAAAACTTTTTTAACTTATTTATTGTTTCAGCAGTTTTCAATGCAAATAATTATTATTGTTTTTAAAAATAAATATCATTACTCGATTGTAACGCCCTCGTTGTATTTCTTGTATATTTCTATTAAAGTTGTCAGTTGTGCAATAAAGGACTTAAAATTATAGGGGCAAAATAAAATATTGGAAAAGAGACGCTTTAGAATTATAAAATTTAAAAAATAAGAATTTTAAGTATACAATTTATAAGAATATGAATTATAAAAATTATAAGAAAATATTAAAAGCCTATATGTAAGACTAGTATAATTAAATAAAAATCAGTTAAAAATCAATGTGATATTTATTTTCAGAAAATAATCAACTAAAAAAGCTTTAGGTGGCAATAATTTAAAATTTATCAGATCATCGGCTTATAAAAATTAAGAGAACATTCTAATGAAAACCTAGAATCCCTTC
The DNA here is from genome assembly GCA_951828415.1 of Anomoia purmunda. Classification (NCBI taxonomy): domain Eukaryota; kingdom Metazoa; phylum Arthropoda; class Insecta; order Diptera; family Tephritidae; genus Anomoia; species Anomoia purmunda. Next base: position 186,626,488 of record OX639993.1, on the reverse strand, counting down.
TTAATTAGGTTAGTTTTATAGGTAATCTACTAGATTTTATTAAAAAAGTTGTAATCTTAATTATGTATGTCATCATTAAAACATTGAAAAATTGGCATATTAGTTTTACAGATTATCTTCTCGGCTTTATTTAAAAGGTATATCTAGTCATAATAAGAATGCCATCTTATTGGGGGAAAAAATCATAGAGAAGCCCGCTAAATTTAGGTCTAATTTGTAGGGTCATTTTAGGCGGTACTTTCGCTCTTTGAATTCCACGCTACCGATTAACTACATATAAGACGTTCTGTGTCTGAAATCGCAACTAAAGATTCACTTACAACATGGACAAAACGCTTAGTATTTTTCAACGAAATGCTTACCAGGAGTTTTAATAATTCAGTTCCATTAATGATATTTTTTGCAGCTCTTTTTGTAAACGAAAATGCAGTGTTTTAAATTCTACGCAGAAATTGCTATTAAAGTTTATACTTCCTCGAGGAAATATGTCCCGGCCTCGCAACGCATTGGTTTAAAAAAAATTCCTTGAACTTGATGATATTCCCGCTCTTTCGCTACAGTTGCATATTTAACCCCAAATCTTTCCCGCATTTACTTTCAGAAATCCGAAATTGCCGATTCCATTCCTCGTCTAAATATTTAGCGGAATTTTTTTAGTAGCAAAATATTATTTTTCGTTAACTACGTTTAAATGCTCTATATACGAATAGTAAGTCTGTAAACCACTGGAATTTTTCAATTAACTTTGGTTAGTATCGAAATAATTTGGAGTTTTTGGGCACATTTTAAATGGCATTATATTTTAAATAAATTAGGTATTGTATTACGTCGTTATTTGTTTTTCATTTAAGCTTAGCAAGTAGCACAGAAACTCGTCCAACTGTTCGAAATTTTTTCCAAACTGAGTAACCACCAGCCAAGTGTTCCAACAATTTTCGATGGACGAGCTATTTCCGTACAAAATGCGTTAATTTAGATCGAGAAAAGTTAAATAAAAGAAAAACTCAAACGGTAAGTCTGCACAAAAACACTATAACTTTTTTGTTAGTGTATAAAATGTAACATTTTTTAGGAAATTCCTCAAAGTTTTTCGAGATTTTTAGTTTTTAGTGTAAAAATGGCTTTTTACAAATCGGATATCAAATAAGAAAGTTGGAGCAAAAAGCGCGACTTAGTTGTTTTTCGCGGGTGCCTAAAAAAAAAAAATGTTTACCCAAAAGATATTTTCGTCATAAGTCTTCAAATAAAACCAGCATATGCATCCCCCCCCCCCCCTCCCCCCTTCATTTAACCTGACACGACTTAATGTACATATCTATTTTGAGGTGTCTGTGATTTTTTTTTTTGTAACAACTAAACCTTCTCACAAAAATCAGTCGCTATATAACTGTAGGACTCTCAAATTGTAATGCAAAAACATGACGCTCTCCAAGAATTGTACTAGAAACTCGCCCAGATATAGCGGTATATGAGTAATTAATTAAAAAATCGTTATCTCTATTATTATCCATATGATTATCTTTATTATTACAGCTATGATTATTATTATCAATTAAGTGTATGATATATTAGTTTCATATTTTCATACGCAATAATATGAGGTATGCCAATAATTTGTATACACATTAGATTACATCACTCCCCATAGAGAATTCAAAAAACGATAATTTTTTCCATCGGAATTATAAAATTCTTCATATTGTAAGACATATTTCCGAAAAAATATTAAGCTTTGCGTGTGCTGGACCAAACATTTAGTTTTTACAAATACATTTTTTTTACAAAAAGATTTTAAAAAGAGAGCGACAAAAATAATTTAAACAAATTTTTATATGTATGTGCCTTTGAAGCCCATACTATCGCCCTGAAAGAACTTTCTCGGACAAATTTTTTGAAATCGAATCAAATCGTCTTATGCAATTTTATTGAGCTCGAGGTCAGTATTTTATTAAGGCATAATATGAGTAAGCAACTATATTGACATTTCATATATTATGTAGGAAAAATTGTAAAAGCAATCAACCATTTGTATTTTATTTATTACGAACATTTTGTTTATGCAACTGACTGCGCTTCCATGGATATCTTTGCAAAAGTTTTGGTTTTTACAACAATAACATAAGAAAAGAGCTAATCCGGAAATTTAGGCTTCCGGACTACTGTAGGGAGTTTCAGACGGAGATAGCTGCTATCAAGGATGCAGCCGATTGGCTTTTGAACGGGCTAGCATCTATTCTGATAGTCAGGCTGCTTTTAAGGCCTTAGGATCTGTAATGGTCAGGTCGAAACTAGTCGGGGAGGCCCTGACTTCTCTCTCATCTGCCTCTGAGTAGTCATTACTCCAAGCAGGGAGGGGATGGGGGCTCTTCTGGCCGCCTACGCAATTCTATTGGACAGATGGTCTCTATAACGGCTCATTTAGCGCTGGATAACTCCTATGACAAGAGGAATTGCAAGGACCCTCTGGCCGGTGGGGGACTGTGGACGTTCGATGAAGCTCACTTCGCTAAAACAGCGTCAACTCTTCATCCTCATAGGAGTCCGATAGGTATTCATGCGGTTAGGCTGCCAAAAGTATGTAACCCTTTTTACCGCAGCAGTATAGAGGTGGAGTCATCTTTTCATTTTCTACTCAGCTCTGGCTCTTACTTCATTAACGCTCCAAAAGAGTTCACTGGGGTGGAAATTAGCAATTTGCAGGGCTTCATTTTGGGTACGCAACGTTTTTCTAGTTAATCGTTTTCGGTTACGCTGTAACAGCAAGTGGTATGACAATATACTCCTCTAATATGTCTAAGTGAGCTCCCTCTGCGGGGACTACCAAATCAACCTAATCTAATCTAACATATAAACTCTTTGTTTTTGTTCTTGCTCATACTCTTTACGTAGCAATCTTGGCATCGGGCGCATGTTTAAACATTTAGCTAGTTGTGAATCAGTCGGAGAAAGATATTGGTCTCTTAGTTTTGAAATAAATGAAAAGAACGAGTATGGCTGTGGATTTGGCCGAATTCTACTCATAAGGTGGGAAAACACATAATTCTCCTACAAATCGCCTTGTTTATTACATAACACTCAAACGTAATCCTTTTTGTTCAAAAATAGTTTCATTAACAAAGTCATTGTGTCTCAGCTCGATTGAAAGTTTTTTATTGCGTCTATTTTATTTTAATGTTTAATTTTGGGTGGGTGTAATTCTACTCGAAGGCCAATAAACGATTATAGGGGTAGATTTCAGGATTCATTCACTTTCAATTCAGAGTGATTATATAAACGAATTTTAAATTCTTGATATTAAATCAAACTTTCGAACTTTACCTAAAAAACTATAAATCCAAACATGCGCTCGTTCAAAGCAAACCAACTGTGACATTATAAGTACTTAGCTAAGTATGTATAATGAATCATGTGACATAAATGGCCACATGATTAAGCCAATAATCAAAATAAACCTTAATGCATAAATGCATATACATTTATTAGTAAAAAGTTCTCTGCATATGCTACTTTTTCATTAGATAGTGACTAGCCAAAGCAGTCTAAAGTCATAAATTTACTAAATCTTACTGCTGAATCGTACTGCTGATAGTAACACTCATTGATTTAATGACTCCCAACACACTACAATATTCAGACTGACTAAAAGAGAGGTTTCATGGGCGATATAGGGGAAATAGTGATAGTTTACTTTGCCCAAATCAGTGATACTCGTTTGACCTCGCTTGGCAACGACGCGCCCATAGAAAATCCCAGTTGTCTTGGTACGGTACCCGTGCAGCGATACGAGGGCATTGTTGTAATTAGCTCTTCAATCACAAAAATAATATAGTTCCAACACATTCAAATATAGAAGTGTCTAGGTTAGGTTAGGTTAGAGCGCCTGCATCTGTCCGAGACCAGGGAAGCACACGTAAGCTCACAAAGCCCGTTGTGATACCGTTGGCGAGAGCCATGCTGTTCGTTCCTTCCTTCCTTTAGAAGGTGAACCACCGAGTGCACCTTACATAGCACAGACAATTGTGAATGCTCGCCGAGCTCAATTTAAAAAGTACATATTTAAGAATTGGTTTCGGGTCTTGGACAGAGCGGCGGACAGTGACGGAGATAGTGTTCGATGCTTTCAACTTCCTCCTCGTCCCTGTAAGTTTGTGAGAAATCGTTGGTTAGGCATCCAAACTTCTTCCAGTGTATGTTCATTAGTGTGTCCGGTTATTATCCCGACCATTATGCACAGGCCCAAGCAACAGTCTCGGAACATAAAGACAGTCGCTTAGCTATCGGAGTATACTTATATGGGGCAGGTCTGTGTGAAGTAGCGGACGCTGTCTGACACCGAGCAGCCTACATTATGGGCGTTTAGCTCTGCCTAAAAAAAGCGGCATTGGTCCGGTAAGCGAAAGCAGAACTCCAGCGCCAATTCGTTGAAGTGAAACCCGCCGCCCACTCTTGCGTTAAGCTTAAAACCATCTATAAAGACAGCTGTCGACGCTGGGTTTAGATCTATGGCACCTTCCCATTTATTCCTCTCTACGTTCTTATGGAGAATTTATTGGGCATGCAGAGTACAGTGTGTAGTGTAATCCAGCTTCCATAGGGTATACGGAAGAGCTTCCACGATCTTTGCATGCCCGTATCTTAGCTCTTTCAACAGCTGGATCGCGTTAAACCTGGAAGCACTATATGCTGTACTCGTTCAACCTTGGCTGTGGACAAGGTTTTGCTTAGCACTGTCCACCAAAGGGAGTGGGTCTTATTACTGTTTTGTGCATCCAGTGTACTATGCCCCAAAAAAATCCACTACTCCCAGCTACACTCCAACTCTATGGAAGGCCTTGACTACCGATAAAGAAGTGTTTAAGTTCGGGAGCAATTGATTTTTAAATAATATCCGCAAGTTTTTACTTCAAACAAATACTCTTCATTTTTAAAACGTAAGCGACTTTTATATATGTACATATTTAGATCAAAAATGTGAACGAATTTGCCTTATGATTTAGTAATATATCGAATTATTAAATCGTATGGTAAATTACTGTTATACGAGAGATGGTGGTGGCTTTTGTCCGATTCGCAGAATTCAAGTGCAAAGTGTTTTCCAAATTTGGTATGCTTTGATAAATTGAATTCAAAGAAAAAGTACCTAAGAAAAATTTTCTTTATTTTGACGTCGTCATTTTTTCTTCATATTGCGATATTCCCTCACGATTGAGCAAGAGTTCCTTCAAAATTAATAGAAGCCTACGTAAAATGAAATCTGTTTTCCCCAAAAGTAGTAAATATTTCATTAGCGTCAATTCATTTCCATCTTTCGCTCTTTTGATAGCTTTGATAGTTTTTCTGCAGACTAGAATTTTTTGTTTAGTGTAGCTGCGAAGAGTAGGCAATGCCACGCCTATTCTCGAACACTTAAACTTTTGTGTATTTCCCTTCCTATCACTTTTAACTGTTGTAAATTACCGCTATATGAGAGCGGGTCGTTGATTTTATCTCATTTAGAAAATTTTCAGATTTGTGCTTATTGACTTGAAATGCAAACAGGGTTTCAAATTTGATAGAGCTTGCCAAAATAATTTGAACAAGTAGCCGCATATAGTTATTAAAATATTAATTTTGATTGTTTTTTTAAATTACCGTTACATGAAAGGTGGGTGGGTTTATTTCTCTTTTTTCTAAAATTTTACAAACAGTGCTTATTGTTTTAAAATGTAAGATGTATGTATAATAAATTTGGTAGAGTTTAAAGAAATTATTTCGAAGATATACCTAAGTAAAAGGATGATGCCCTTAAAGAAAAAAACAGTTACCCACGTATGCCTTTCTTGTGTATCAAATTTGAGGAAATTGTGTTGCATAGCTACTGAAATATTTTTTTTTTATTCACGAAATACAATTTCCAATACAAGCTTATCTCGGGTCAAGGGAAATATGTGTAACAGGTTTCGTTGAGATATTCCAATATTTACTCGAGATATATCATTAATACAATACATTGTACATCTTTTTAAATATTATTGTAATGCAATTTTCAATTCGAATTTTCTTTTTTGGAAAACCATCTGTTGTGATTCGTCTCATCGAATAAATGAAAAAAAAAAAACAAGGAAATTAATTTATTACGTGCATAAATGCATAATTTTATTCTGATAAGATGAATTGAACACCATTAAAAGCATGATGATATTTCAATAATTTATGTTTTAGACGGTTGGCAAAGCTATAAATGGGTAATACTCGTACCATGCCGATCTCTAAAATCCTTTATCTGATATTATCCTTTAACCGCGTCTGAGGGATTTGGTACCAAACACATCTTATTTCTAGTTAAAAAAAAATACAATTATATTTATTCCCCTCTTGCGTGTGATTTCCATAATCTACAAAATTATGGTTAGTGTGTTATATCCTTAAATTTATGACTTGCACGCCCTAATATTGTTTCTTTCATTCTCCACCTTCCCATCATTTCTTTTCAAATATTCCCCACGGTAGGCGGAGAACAAGAGAAAGAAAAATTCACGAACGTATATACTGTAAAACTATTGCATGAAAACTATTGTAAAGTTTAAAATAAAGCGCAGGAGGAAAGCTCCTGTGTACATTTATGGTACTTCGGCGCCAAAAATCGAAATAGTGACTTAAAAGAATTAATCTTTTTGTGAAAAAGAAAAAAGTATAGAAAGTGAACAAATTAATCTTAAATAATTAAAAGCGCAAACTAAAATTTGTCCACTTGTTTAAAGAAATAAGAGTGCGAATTTGAAAACATAAAAAAAAATCATAAGTGCAAGTACAACAACAGCACATTCTTCACTAACATCCGCAGCGAATACCACGCGGATGCCAAAGCAATCAAAATAAGCGGAAGAAACTAGAAAGGCAGACTAGAAAGGAGCAAAAAAAAACGTAAGCAAACCACACTTTTCTCCATACCTTTAACAGTACAAAGCCGTAATAAAAACACACATGTGTGACAAGGGAACACAATGAGACAAGCCACACTCTTCACCTCGAAGAAGCAAAATATACATACAATCTGTTGTAAAATTATACAGTGCGAGAAATTGGTGGTCGTGCACTGTTGCGATACGATGGCGTTGAGTGAGTGATATTAATGCCGGTATTCTGTAAGCAGTCTCTAGTCGCTAATTCAGACTTTTCGGTGGTGAGATTAATTTTGAGACTATTCGGTATTCAGTAAGCCGTCATAAGTCTCTAGTCTCCAAATAAAGTCACTAATTTGTCAGCTGGTCGCAAAACAAAAGAATGTGAGGAAAGTATTGAACAAACGCGAAAATTAAGTAGTACTCAATCTGCCCCTTGGTCGTGCGCTATGTTTTGCTTAAATCTGTAAAAACTAATACAAGAATTTTGTAAGGCATAATAAATAAAAACTATTTGTTTACATTTTCTTATGTATCCAGTTCTGCCATTTTGACCGATTGTGCATATGGATGAGAAGCTGCATTTGTCGATTGTTGATAGTTCTAATTTTTACACATCTTTTAAATAATCGTTTCACATAAAATGCCGTTATACGAATTTCGAACGGTTAATTTCAATGTTAATTTGACGATAATCATATTGTTTTAATTTTTAAAGAGCTGTTGACAAAGAATTGAAAAAGTATATTGTGTGCAATCAATGAACACATTTCCATTGATGTTGATTGTGCATTTCCAGGTGAGCATAACATCAGCTGATTGTCTCTACTGCTTTTCACCAGTTTTTGGTGAAATTTTTTGAGACTGCTGCTTGCTGAATACCGAAATCGCATCAAGTCACAAAAAATGTCTGTAATTGAAAGTCGCAAATTTAGTGACTGAGATGAGACTGAGTTACAGAAAAGCGACACAAATCTTCTAAAGGATTTATTCCGCGGGGTGAAATTAAGTTTTCATTAACCTTTAAATAAAAAAAACTGAGCCAAATATAATGTTCGGAGATTTGAAATAAAATTTTAGAAGCAATTTTTTCGTAAAACATTTTAACACATTATTGTCTCTCATAGTTGATATGTTTGACGCTTTGTTTGGCAATTATCAGATATGTTCGATTAAAAATGCAGTTAGGGGATAAAAAGTGTCTACCAATATATTCTGTAGTAAATTTTACTATGTCCCTTGTCTCGCAGAAACTTCATTCGAATAATAAAAATCGTAAAAAAATTAATAAAGAAAATGTTTAAGAGTGTTCATAAAAATAATAGCAATATGTATTAGCAAGAGTTGGCATTAAATCATTTATTATTTAATTTAATTTTTATAACAATAACTTCCTAACCCGAAACGGGTTTGGTTTGCAGTTGTGTGATCCATTCAAATTTACAAAGTGTAAGTTTCAAGTGGCTAAATAGTTTTATTAATTTTTGGAAACTTTTGTAAAAAGAACTTTTATAAAATTGGCTGTGCTACAAAAACTGCATACTCGAAAGTTTTCTAACAATTCCAGAGACCGCAAATAATCGTTATTTTGATTTTTTCAAATAAAAAAATCATTGGGAAGAATTCGTTCAAAACAAAACTAAAATATTAGATCGATACTAATACTTATGGCATGCGATATGCAAATCTGACTTTATTTGTATTTAGAAGATTGTTTGTTTCAAAATTATTGCATAATCATTATTTTGTGATTTTTATTTTTTGATCAAGTTTGATCGCTATTTTTTCGATCAAAAATAATTCTTATTCTTGAATTAAAAATTTTACGATCATATTTGATCTAAACTTTTTTTTCGATTATAAAACATAAATCGTATTACTGTGTTGTTGCTCTCATTGGCATCGTCGACAAATTTTTACCCGTTTATTATGGTATCTAAATTTTGCATACCAGAAAAAAAAATAACAAAGTATCGATGAAATGTGATAGAAAGCAATAAATAACACAAAATAACTATTAAATTGTGATTTTTTATAAAAATTATAACCGTTACAGTTCCTGAAAAATTCGCATTAAAAAGTTGGAAATGTTGATTAAATTTTTATAGCATAGTTTTTGTTATAAAGTTAACTCAATTTTACAAAAAATATTTAAAATTAAACCAATACATACATTTTGCTTTTATTTTTGTCAACACAACTAAATACATTGTCATAGATTTGAATGGAAATTTCAACTACTAATGGGTTTTGATAAAAATTTTCAATATTTTTTTTACATATGTAGTGTATGTACATACATATGTATGTATGTTTCCATTTGAATAAAGATCGGATTATAAAAGAATTTTGGGCCCACCGTAGCCGAGTGTGTAGCGTACGGGCTCTCACTAACCCCTTCCCCTATTGTACGCTTCCAATTTCATTTGGTTAGAATCCGTTAGTATTTAGAAATGTTACTTATCTCTTTGCGCTTAATCACAAAAACAAACGTTTGTGCCCAAATATGTATGTATGTTTTTATTTTAGTTTTCTATTTTGCGCCCATATTCGCCAATTTTTGCAGTGTAGCTCTCACTGATCGCAAATAAAATATACACACATACATAATTATAAATTTACAATTTGCATATGACACTTTCAGCGCTACCTGATCTATGCGATTTATTGTTGTTCTTTTGACGCGCATCCATCCACAATGGTTGCATTTACTTTTGCACATCGAAAACAAAAACATTGGTCCCGTATATTTGCATTTGTGTGCATGATATGGCCAGAGATGAAAATAATTATGGATTAACAGACCAACACACTCTGATCTTTCACTAGCTGTGATTTATTACATACTTTGCATACAATTTTTCCTTGTCCATACTAATAAACACATACATATATAGGGTGTTTTTTTTTAGACATGTGGTTTTCAAGAGGAAAAAAACGCATATAATTAAATGTTATAGCCGAAAATTTAGCTTTATTATATAGATAAGGGTCTGTCATTATGTTTTAAAAATGACTTCGGCCAAGTGACCAGTGGCGGGCTCGAATATTCCAGCCGAGATGCGCCATTTTCGACTACTTCTTGCAGCAATTGGGGCCGTATGCCAGCAATAGCGCGCCGAATATTCTTTCCAAGGTGTCAATCGTCTCCCGAAGTGAATACGTTTATTATGAGTCCCGCCCGAAATAAATTCCACTTCGAAACAGCTAGTGTAATTCGAAAATTGAAATTACTTTCTCTGTGTTTTGTTTGCAAAGTTTACAATGGCTACGAAAAGTATGTTCGAAAGCGAAAAATTTATAATAAGGCAAAAGTGAAAAGTGAAAAATTTCAGGCGAAAGTGAAACTCAGGATAAGGCTGATTGTTTCGTTGGCTGTATAATATTTAGCGTCGTCAGGCACGAAAGTCATGGCTCTATAGCGTTCACCATTGACTGTAACATTATGGCTGGCTTGATTTTTGAAGAAATATGGGCCAATGGTTATACCCATAGAACACACCAAACAGTGACTTTTTGAGGATGTAGAGGCGTCTCAACAATGGCTTGCAGATTACCTGCACTCCAAGTGCGGCAGTTTTGTTTATTAACGTACCCATTCAACCCAAAGTGAGCTGAACAAAACTTTCTTGCGATGCGTCGCGCGAACCGAACCATTATTTTGGTAATAAATTTGCACGATTTGCATACATTATTCCGGAGTAAATCTGTTTATTATGATATGACAAATCAAACTAAGTGTAAATCAAGTAACAGCTGTCAAAAAGACCAACTCCGAAAAAAGTGTTGCCTCATTGAAAACCACGCGTCTGACAAAAAAAAACACCCTTTATGTATGTGTATATTAGGGTGCCTCACGAAAAAAAATTTCGGGTTTTCCAGCAGAATTATAAAAGTTGTTATATTGCAAGAATTTCACCAAAATATTTTGGCAACATATTAATATTTACGTGCGTTGTACCGATTTGCAAATGCCTCCAAAAATGTCGTGTTTTATAAATAAAACTTTTTTTTTTAATTTGTTTCAAAAAACTTTCATCAGATACTAAAACATTTTAAGCATAAAAAATCATAATATTTAGATTTGTTATGCCGTTTTCAAATCTATTGAGCTCACGTGAATTTAATTATTTTTCCGAAATATTTTAATAGAAGTTTTATTTTATATAAGGGGTGATTTTTAATTTGAAATTTTAATTTAAAAAAAAACATAAAGATCAGACAAATGCATGAAACCTTTATTTATAATTTAATATTTGAATATTGTTTTATGCAAATGTGTAAATCATTAAAAACACTGCGTAACAAAAATTTAAAAAAAAACCTGCGGTCATGATTTTGTTAATAGTTTTTATTAACATTAGTAGCAGGCTTACGAACTGTGTTTTTACATTTTTTGGATTGGCTCTTGTTCTTGAGATAAAGTTTCGTTATATAAAATATTAAAACAAGTAGTTCGTTGGTTCAAATATTTTATTTCCCATGCAAGAGAGCAAGAGCAGCCGGTTAAGTCGGGTGAGTTAATATAACTAAACATTAATTCGACGACTTCGCCTAAATACCTGAAAACAGTCCCTGCCAGCCGCTGCACGTTATCGACTGCGTAACTTGTAAATGCAATTCGACAATTTACCGCTTGTACAAGTGCAATGCTTTCGCTGCTGCCAAAATGAACATTGGATTATAAAGGACTGACCGGTGAGAGAAAATATGGAGGTAGGAACAGCAAATGTGGTTCATGACCAACTGATAAGCCGAGAAAAAATCATTCTTCCAACACTTCACATCAAGCTTGGGCTAATGAAACAGTTCATCAAAGCCCTTGATAAGACAGGTGACTGTTTCGAATATGTGTGCAAAAAATTTCCAGTCCTTAGTATGGAAAAATTAAAAGCAGAAGTCTTCGATGGTCCTCAAATTCGTACCCTTCTAAAAGACACTGAATTCTTAAACCATATGTCACAAATTGAATCTGTAGCCTGGCTAAGCTTTGTTAATGTAGTCAAAAAAATTTTGGGAAATCATAAATCACCAGACTATACAAAACTAGTTGATGATATGCTTCTCAATTTTCGCAAGCTAGGAGCTAAAATGAACACTAAATTACATTATTTACATAATCATTTGGACAAATTCCCGGACAACCTAGGCGATTACAGTGAGGAACAAGGTGAACGGTTCCACCAGGACATAAAAAGAATGGAAGAAAGATACCAAGGTCGATGGGACGACCACATGATGGCAGACTAGTGCTGGAACTTAATACTTGATTGTCCTGAGCAACGACAACATAGGAGGTCCTACAGAAAAAGTTTTTTGTAATTTTTTTTTTAAATTAATTAATGAAAATATATTTTTTTTATTTTTGTATTATTTTCATACAGGCGCGCAATAAAAATATAATTTAAATCCATATTGGTATTTTTAATTAGGTTTTTTCGTGAAACATTTAAAAGTCTTTATCTGAAAAACTAGAGCCAATTCGACAAAACTGATATTATTTTCGTAATCAGCGCCCTAAATCGACTTAAAAATCTCCGACCGCAAAATTTTGTTCCGCAGTGAAATTAAAGAATAAATTAAAAATAAAAATAGTTAAATAAAATCGTAAATAAATAAATAACTTAATAAAAATTATAAGTTGCCACACAGTTCGCTTCGGCGAGGAGAAGGTTCATACCAGTATTTGAAATATGAAAAACTGTTCAATTCGCCGAGGATAACGCGTATAAGTAGCATATATTGGGTTGCTCGAAATGTTGAATTTATAGTATATTTTTATGAGGGTTGCCAAATTTTTCAAAGCTCAAATATAATCAAATTATATCCAAGAATGTATAATATTAAAATACTCGTATATGTGTCCAATTGTGTCTCACCGAGAACAAAGATAATATCTATGATTTTATGAATTATGAGGATTGCCAGCCGTTATAAATATGTAACGAAAAGTAAAATGCAAGCTTTCATATACATATTCTGGTCGCAAAAAAAATTACTGTTTAATTATGAATCCTACTCTTTTTAGCTAAAGCGAAATCAAGAACATATCGGTTTCATTTTGATCTTTTCCGCTTTGTTTGTCTAGGTAGCTTTTAAATAGAAATTTTATAGTGCAGATGTATCAAAACAATTAAAGAAAAATTAGATTAGAGAAAACTAGCTAGAGAAAACTAGAAATCTAGTTTACTTCTAGCGAATCTGGAAACATGAATTTGATGAAATGTCAGTTTCATAAAAAACATATTTTTAACAACAACTACATATATCATTAATTGGATGTACCTTCTATTTTCTTATCGAGTTTTTTAGGGGCTTCAAGAATGTGTCCGGCCTCGCCAAAGAAAATTAAACAGGTAACATCATTAGATAAATCACGGTGTGTGAAAAGTAAATGAAGAAGAAAAAAATTCCATGTGTCTTTGTAGTTTGAACATGGACCCCTTTCGACAGAAAAAAAATCAACCTCCTTGCTGCTACGTGTTTAATGTGCCACGAGTTCCTTAAAAAATGGAGGGTTTTATGTGAAGGTTCCGAACATAAACCGTTACATAATGTTCGGTTTCCACTAGGTCAAATGGTTGACGCCAAATGCTGACAGTGGAAGGGAAACATATTTCGATTTGATGACAATGGAAAATTACAAAATGGTAATATGTGTCATTTCGTGTCATATTTTGTCGTCAAATATTAAATCTAATGAAAACCAAGCATAAGAATGAGATAGAATGGTGTCAAGGTCATTTTCCATGTATTATTTAAATAGAAGCACGAGATCCTTTCCTATTCATCGGGTTTTGACCGAGCGAGTGACCGGGGCTGTACTTTAGGTAAATCCGGCCCTGGATATGAACGCTAAGACGCGAAGGTAGTGATTGTTTATTTGATGACAGTAGGTACTTCGTTTTACACTCGTTCACCGCCAGACCACCCATTCGCTTTGTTTTTTAATCCAGCTTGGAAAAGCGAGAACTAACGGCGCGTTTGTTGACGTCGATGATGACGATATGATATGGAGTCCGAATTACATTTTCCAATCTAAGATTAAAGAAGTCGTACCCTACTTGGTATCGTAGATCTGCTAGATATTCTATGTATGTACAGATTCAACTCTTTGAAAATAAGTGGTGAAAAAGAGCGACATAGAGATATGCAGTGTCGGGCCATTTAATAGAGTCACGGCATTTTTACAAGTTTTAACTATTTTTCTTTTGTACGTTTAATATTTTTTTAATTTTTTATAAAAATATAGCTCGTTATACAACACGCACCGTATAAATTCACATTTCAAACTTTGTAGAAAAAATAGAAAAATAACAAAATTTCGTCAAATTTTCAAACTTATAATTAGAATTTTTATAAAAATTCGAAGTAGTCAATTTTTTAGCCCATTAAATTTTAGTATAACAAAGGGCAAGTTCCAATCAGCTAAAAATTTCCTTTCATTTTTGATAGTTTTTTCGTCAAATTTTGAAACTTTTTAATTCGAATTTTTATAAAACTTCGAAATAGTAAATTTTTTAGCCCATTAAATTTTAGTATAACAAAGGGCAAGTTCCAATCAGCTAAAAATTTCCGTTCATTTTTGATAGTTTTTTTTGCCGCGGTGTCAGTCATTTTCTCCCACACAAAACAGAAAAATTGTCGAACGTACTTTGGCTAAGAAACAGAATTGTTTCTATAAATTCTGATTAAAAAGTTTAAAATTTAGACAAAACTTTGCAGAATTTTTCACATTTTTGTGCAAAGTTTGAAATTTTGATCATATAGATTAGTTTCTGTTAGGAAATTGGCTATACTTTTATAAAGAAAATTAATAAACATTAAACAAATAGCAGAAAAATAGTCAAAACTTGTCTAAATGGCATGCTCCTATTAAATTGTCCGACACTGTACATATGTGTGCCACTAAGATGGTCCAGTTTTGTGTAGGAAAAAATGTCATTGTAGAAAACGGGGCACCCACTCAATTCTTTCATTTTGGTATTTATAATATCTATACCAATTTTCAAGTTCAGGGTGATTAATGACCTTAAATGCGCGCTATTGAATCTTATTGGTAATTTTTTTTTTAAACTACTGCTACACCTCTATTGACATGAGAAAATATTTTGGAAGGTGGCTGGAACTAAATGTTGGAAAATCCTTCTTTTTTAACAACATTAATGACCCACCTTTTGGGTGAAGTGAATGCAGGGAAAAATAGCTTATTATAATTTTTTTACAACTTGCCATGAGTCGGTCATTGATAACTAAAGTGTGCTCTCGTTCGACAAAAGCCACACTCTGCAAACAAAACTCATACTCAGTACGAGTACATGGCGTCTGTTCTCACAATGCTAATAAGCCCCATATACTCGTATACATATTTCTATATGAAAAAATTGTTGAACATCCACTATGCCCTAATCACAAGAATTTATTTGCCAACAATGGAGATAAATATGCTTATCATGTTCAAAAAAAAAAAAGATGTATAAATCTTTATGTATTTTAAATAGTAGAAATTTTCCCAACTAGTTATAAAAGTATTTTCGGATACGTTTTTGCATCAGTTAAAGGCATTTAATTCTATCAAACTGTATTTGGCAAAACAAGCGGTAGAAATATAGAGCTCATAAGGAAATGTAATATATACAAAATTGAAAGATATACATACATACATATATGTATAAATAAACAACCAGCACACTTGAGATTGTGAAATTGTGTTGATTTGTGTTATCATATCATTGAATTAAAATCTCGACATACATAGTAGAAACTTCAATCAACTGTATTAAAATATTTATATAAAATCGCATTATCTGCAACAAAAAAGTGAATTTGAACAAATTGCGGGTAATTATGTAGAATGTGCAGCCGCAATAGTTGCGTTTTTTTTTTTGAAGATTGTGGCCGCAAGTCCTATGTTTTAAACTAAGTGGTAAAAACTTATGCCAACGCCAATAATTCTAAGAACTTGATTCTCAAACGGATCGACAGCACTTAAAAAAGTATTGTTTGTGGGCACTCAAAAGTGCTCAGCACCCACTCAAAACACACTCAGTACTAATCACTAATCACAAATTTGCATGGGATCGATTTCATATACTCCATATTAACTAAGCTCTGAGCAGTTTTGAAGTGTGAACATAAATATGCTTGCTATTTAAATATTAAATAAAATTTAATAATAATAAATTAGCACTTACACCGACCGCGAACGACAAATGATTTTTGTGAGAAGTTTTTTTTTTGCATAGGCTTTGCCATTGCCTGCTTTTTTTTTAAATTCTTTTCTTCAATTTTTGATGTTACTTGCCACGTTGGGGACTTGAACCTGGGGCACACCGTATGCATCGCGCTCATTCCGCTATGGCAGCCGCTTAATTAAATATTAAATATATACAGTGGCTCACATAAGTATTTTGCATATGAAGAAAATAAGCCAAATGATAATATTTTTGTTATTTGATGTAGATTTGTGTACTTGTTGCAAATTTCAGTTGAATTTATGGTTACTGGTGCGTATTTCTATTAAAATTGTCATAATTTGAATCATTTCGTTTATAATTGTGATAGATTAAAAAATAATTTTGCACCTCACAATGAAGGAAAATCTGCAAAATACATTTACGATATGTTTAGCCGATGTCGTCAAACGATAGAAAATGTAGTAAAACGGTGTAAGGTGCGCAGTGGTATAGAAAATTTAACCCGTTGTGATCAACCAAAGTGGCTAACTATGAGAAAGCAATGCAAAATACTTAAATCCAACCGCGTAAACCTACATTTATCAGCACCAAAGCTTAACACAACAAGCCTAAAGCAGATCTACACAACCAAGTTTCTGATTAGACTGTGTGAAGAGTGCTCAGGATGAATAATATCCATGGGCGCGTGGCTCGAAGGAAACCACTTATTTCAAATATGAATAAAGAAACGCGATTTTTATTCGCCAACACCTACAAAAGTAAAAGTTTCGAGTTTTGAAAAAATGTAATATTTAGCGATGAAACCAAATATAATATTTTTGTATCGGATGGCCGTCGTATGGGGTGGCGGAAACCAAATGAAGAGCTGCATATAAAAAACCTAAAAGCAATTGTTAAACACGGCGGAAGTTCGGTGATGGTGTGGGGGTGTATGTCGACTCAGGGAGTTGGATATCTTGTTTGTATAGACAGCATAATGGACAAATGTGTATATAACTATGTATATATTTGTCCATCCTTAAAGACAATTTACAATGCCATGCAGAAAAAGTGGAGTTGGCAAGACGAGTTTTTGTTTTAGCATGACACGAAACATAAGTCTCACGAAGTTAAAATGTGGTTACTTTTCGACGCAAAACATTTTCCAATTCCCCCTCAAAGCTCTGATATAAATCCTGTAGAAAACCTCAGGATACCTTGAAAGATAAAGTGCGTGAACACAAAATTTCATCAAAAAAATAGTCTCAAGGAGTTAGGAAAAAATACCGCCTGAATTTTGTCGAAAGTTGGTAGAATTGATGCCAAAACGCTTGGAAGCCGTATCTTAAATTTATATTTATATATCACTTTTAGTCAAATGCAGAATACTTTTGCGAGTTATAAATTCTGTATTATCTTCATTATTTTCCTGTGTGCCTTTTTACTTTTTTTTATGTTACTGAAGTCCCAGCGAAGTTATGAGTAGATATTTTATTAAATTTAATACATAATTTATCAATTAACGTGAAAAAGCAAAAATAAAATCGTTTATTTTATTTTCTTCATATGTAAAATACTTTCGTGAGTCACTGTATGTACATTATAGTAGAGTCGTCAAAGTCGATTTTTAAGGTAGAGAAAATGCCCGGAGTAGAATTTTGCCTACATGGTTTTATAACATTTTCGAGCTTATTTTGGCTAATGGCTGATGAAAAGAAACAAGCCAGGGTAAAGAAAATAACTAGTATTAGTCATTTGCAAAGAGCCTTCAAAACATAAAATATATTATGAACTAAATTACCCATGCAAAGAAGAAAAGTCTGGCAGCACCAGTAAAGTATTTTACAGAATGCTGATCGATACAAAAAAACTCGAATCTCAAATGTACTCGATACTTCCCCACACTGCTAGTAAAAACTTTAGACAAACCAATAAAACCATAATTAGCTTAAAAGAGTACATGTAAAATTGCTAATGAGAGGTATTTAGTTTCCCCATAATATGTGCAAAATTAGTTCTAAGCCTGTAGAGCGATTCACTAACTTTAAACGGTACGACAATTGTTATTTTTAGCGGCAATATTTGCCGTTTGCACTAACGATTGTGCGATTCACTAACTTATTCTTAACGACACTTAACAGCTGTTTCGTTGTATTTATTCAAAGTGATAAAGAGTGGCATCTCTGTCAAACTAAATGCCAAAATAAGCGAAAAGCACAAAGAGGAATAGAAAAAAAACAAACGAATGCCTGCTGCCAAATATAAATTTGAACGTTTTTATTATATTTCATTAAAGTGAAATAGATATTAGTTTGTTTCAAACTACAAAAACTTAAAATTCTTTATATATATTGCAATGATCCATTGTAGCAGAATTCCGGACTCTTCTATGAGTGTTTTGTTAGAATAGTCATCAACTCGACTCCAAGGAATATGCGGAATAACCTGCAAATATGCCATGGTTATCATTTTCAAACTTCGCGTTGTGCTCCAGCGTATTTAGGATTTACATGCATATATTTAATTTTTTTTAATTATAATCATTTATCTATATATTAAAACTAAACTATATTTCTGTTTTTATGCATGGATCCTTGTAAAAGTTTGCTTTTACCATTAGCATATTAATTGAATCGTAGATGTGGTGGTTGGCATAAGCCTCCTCATGATTCCTTGGTGGCAAAATTGATATATGCGTGGAATCCCACGAATTGAGACGACGCCGAAGCAAATATTTCTTTAGCAGAATGGCGTTCCACTTGGGTCATAGGAAACCTCACTTTCTGGTGAAACAACGAATCATTGATTGCATCCGTTACCCGATGAATGCCGGCTTACGGAAAACTGGCTCATGGATATTCCCCATTGTTCACCTACGGGTCGTTGATAGCAAGCAGTTGCGAAGAACCTTAACGCCGCTAGAACCTACCAATATAAAAGTAAAATTTTAAATTGCATACAGGCTTAAAGATTGCACGAGCTACCTGTTTCTCAGTTGATATTGCTGTTATTCTGGATCCTCTTATTTGGTTGTCAAGCTGATAAATTAGGTATTCAGCCAAGTCTGGAGTTAACCGATACAGTTTTTGAAAGTCTGTTGCATTTAGATGAAAGGGATTGTCCACATCTCGGAGTAAACGTCGATCCACTGTTGGAGCCAAATATTTCAACGACATTATTTAATGTTCCTTTTTTAATTACAAGAAAACAAATCACTGAATTTAAAATTTTTCTTTTATTTAAATTGAAATCACGAATTTCACTTTTCTCGATTGAGTTAACAACATGAAATTTGTTGTCGTTTAGTTTTCGGTCATCGACTAGCTAACATCAACAGCTGATTCGGCGAATGCGAAAATCGTTAAAAAATGGCTACTGAATAGCAGGGTCGCTCAAATTTTGGTTAAGTTGAGTTAACCAAACGAATATCTTTAAAATAAGTTAGTGAATCGCACTACTGAAATGTTTAAAAATGTGAACATTTTGTAGGCAAAAATTAAAATGTGTAATTTTAAAAAATTCCCTCCAAAATGGGGGCTTTCACTGAAATGTAATCGGAATTTTCATGAAATGTTAGATAAAGCGATCACTGAATCTGATTCGCTACAAATAAATACATCTAAAGTACATATATGCTAAGTTCGAACTATTATGGATTCAGTGATCGCTTTTTATATATCAGTGGCTTAAATTTAAATATTTCAATAACACATTTAATGGGTAATTACCACGGTGTGTTAAATTGCGCACATTAAGCTTTGATATACAAAGATGTCCAGCGGCGGATTTACCGTAAGACATAGTAGGCCCGGGATTAGGGCGGCTAATATAGCGAAAAAAATACACCGATGGTAACAAGACACGCACGACCAAAATAACTTGTATACTTAATAGTTATATAGTTATTAAAACACCCAGATCTATTTGATTTTTAGCCACTCTACATTTGACAATTCATTTCTGTTAACTAAAATTGTACCTACGAAAATAAAACCTTGCATGAGGACAGGCCTGTACACCTTTTCTTAGTCTATTGTCTGTTGTTCACCGATAGACGACAAATGCTAGCAGTTATTTTATCGATAACATATCGCGATATAGTACCTAATAAATATAAACGTAGTACCTAAATAATGAAAGCTCTGAAAGGTGTGGGTTTTACTAAAAGGTCTATGTACGTACGTTTTCCCTGCTCAAGTTTAATTTTATATCCATAACCTTTCCTATATTTTGTACATATCTACATATATTTTCAGAATGTCCAAACTGTACCTCACTACCATAGTCGTGGCACTTTTGAGTGTCATGGCTATCGCCGCTCTACTCGATGAAATAAACGGTCGAGCGCTTGCTCCCGATGGCGAGGATTATCGTCTACCATTAGAAATTCGTCCATGCAATTACACAATTAAATTGACACCATATCTGCAGGAAAGTGATGGCGCCAAACGTTTCACATTCGACGGTGACGTCACAATCGAAATCAATTCAACCATTAACACAAATACACTCATTTTGCATTCGAAAAACCTAAAATACACAACACGCAAATATTGGTCCGCAACTGATCTTGTTGTTAGAGATTTGGGCGAGGGCAGTTTGAATAATGTTACTGATAAAATACAATATAATTTAACTGCACCATTGGTAGCCGGTACAACGTACTATTTGCATTTTGTCTATAATGGTACCATGGATGATGATATGTCTGGCTTCTACCGCAGTTCTTATGTGGATGCCAATAACAATAAGAAGTAAGTAAAAAAATAGACATAGCTAAATGAGCCACTGTTCTTTGTATATGTGTATCTTTTGAACGAACAAAAAGCAAATGGTATGGGCTCTTTTTTTTAAATTATTAGCAGGGACACAAAATAATTATTATGTTAAAATTTTTAGTAAAAAAAAGTCAAAAGCTTACAAATAACAGATAACAGATTTAACGTACATACCTGTATATATATATAAATATATATTTCATGCCCTGTTTGAATCTGTAACGTGTTTTCGATGAGGTTGGAACCACAAGTTTCGCAACGGCCGTAGTCTTCGTAATCAAGGTTGAGCCGAAGTGTCCAACGACCATTGGCAGCTGTGTCTAATCACCCCATCAAATCGTCTAGAGTACAGCGGCTTGCGTTCGTTCGTCTGTCCGATGCTGAAGATCAGTCACGTGCTGAAAATAAGGCCACAAAAAGAGCTACATCATCCGAACTGAACAAACCTTTTGAGCACAGAGTCTGTAGATCGGCTTGATGTCACGAGTGTATGAAGCCACTTGAAGTGCACCAGATCAAATTGCGGACCCATAGAGGATCAACGATTTTAGTACGTTGTCATTTCCTGGTCTTTTGACCGCCTTCCCGCAAATATATTGAACTTTAATCTGACGTCAAATTTAATGCCCACGTATTTAATTGAGTGCTTCGAATGTTACGTACAAATTTTAATACGGACCTTCACCTTCTCTCTCATTTTACGGTTACTGATGAGTAATAACTGCCACCTTAGCCAAGTGTGTAGCCTGTGCTTGCTTCATTCGGTGGGTCCCTGGTTCAAATTCTAGTAACATCAAAAATTATAAAAAGGCAATGATACACCTCCTAATATATTTCTCACAAACAAACAAAAAACATTCGCCGTTCGGAGTCGGCGTAAAACTGTAGGTCCCTCAATTTGTGTTACAATATCAAGACGCACGCCGCAAATTGTAGGAGAAGTTCCATCAAAATCTTATTAAGTAAGTGAATAAGATGAGTAATAACTCGTTTTCTCCTCCGCCAGGCTCAGACCTATGGATCCTATCAATCGACAATTGCCGCTATTAAAACGTCCGCTAACCGTCTTCATCTTTAAGATGCTTTGCTTAGACGTAGCCTACGATAACGATTCATTCATTCAGGTACAACTAATCACAACACGATGCCTGCGGTATTACGCTTGAGACCTTATGCCTTATTACTCCTAATTGTGTCTTACACAAGATGATTCTATCTTAGAAGTAGCTACCGTAGAGCTTAATTTGATACGCTCAATTCTCAAAATTCTGACATTTTTGGCATCTAAGGTAACGATGAGGAATTAAAACGGCTTGTCGATGACCAAGTGCTTATATCAAATCTATGTTTGAATAACGATTATTTTTAATCAAAAAATAGCAAGTTACAAAATAATGATTATTTCAAAACAAAAAAAAAACGAGAAAAAATTCGAAAAACGAGTTTTATTTTTATTCAAAAAAGTATAGCTTGATGCATAATTTGTATTCCTCACTATACACTCCAAAATTTAATATTATTATTATTGATTACAAAGTTTAAAATCTAGGCGTCAAGTTTACAATATCACATCTCCCCCGCTGTGTTCAACGCTCTATCTCTCTCGAATCGGTTTACTGATGAATTAAAAGTAGTGAATGCTGTTTTCGGTAGATATTCATCCAAATTCAAGCAAATCCATTGAAAAAAAAACAAAGCAACATTTTTTAATAATATACTAGTTGCGCTCCCGACAACATGGTCGACGCTTTGCTCGCCGCTCCTATTATGCCCTTAGCTTAAGAAGTTTTGAAACGATTAAATATAATATGTTGATCTTGCAAGCCAGGGAATATCGCAAAAAGGTGAATGTCCCAAACGACACTTGTGAAGAGCCCGTGAGATATGTAGATGTAGTTACTATATGTGTGTATATATAATATATATTATGAAAATACCTGGGCCTTATCGAATTATCGATGTATTTGCATTTGTTAAGCAATATGTATTTTTTATGCGGTTCACCAATATCGATGCTGATAACGAATATAGAACAATTATAAAAAAAAAATATAAAAGATAAACGATAAACGAGAAGATAATGACGATTTAAAAATCCAAATCGATAAGATTATGCCTTGTTCTAATTACGATTGTTCACACTACTGGGTTATTGGCTAATCTTGTGGTTATAATTGAAAAAAAGTCATTTAATTTTGTTACTGGTATCGAAACAAACTAATACTGTAATTTAATATATAGCAGATTTAGGGCAATATTTTGTTCTAATACTATTAAATTGATGTTTGGAATGTATGAAAAACTGATCTGTTCACAATCACAATATAAAATCCTATTTATTATTATCTACACCTTAGATTTAAAAATGCAAAGCGCTTTTGTAATCTCCTATAATAAATTAAAAATTAATTCGGAAATATTTAGGGTACTCAATTCAAGGCACAAAATAGCAAAAATTTTACCCGAAAGTAAAACGGCAAGGTTTCTGAGCAAGAACCACTTCATTTGGCGCAAGAGGCGTGGGATGCAGGCAGTGAAGAAGAATTTTGAATTGAAATTATTTATATTTTTAAATTAACATAACATAAAGTTATCTCATGAAACACTCTGTGCCGGCCGAATGCCCAAAACATGAACCATGCGAGTATAGCTGTACTCCCTTATTTTACATTTACACTTTTTTCAGTTTTAGTTCAGAAAGTTGCAATTCAAATTCAGAAAGTTACAATTCAATTTCAGAATTTTCATTTCAAATTCAGAAAATTTCAATTCAAATTCAGAACTCCCAATTAATGTTCAGAAAGTTACAATTCAAATTCAGAAATTCCATTTTAAATTCAGAAACCCGCAATTCGAATTTAGAAAGTTACAATTCATTTTCAGAATTTCCATTTCAAATTCAGAATTTTCACTTCAAATTCAAATTTAGAATTTCCGTTTCAAATTCAGAAAGTTGCAATTCTAATTCTGAATTTCCAAATTAAATTCAAAAAATTACAATTCAAATTCTGCACTTATGTACGTTATGTACATATTTCAGTAACAATAATAACACAAACTCAAAACAGAAATTAATTTGTATGTGTGTGAAATAAAACAAGTAACCTTTCGTGTAGGTTATGATAATACATATGTACTCTGAATAAAATGAAAAAAATTTAAAAACTTTGTGACACAATTCCTTCTATGCAACATAAAATCTCCAAATCGCACAGTGAATATGAAATTTTAAAATTTCTGAATTTGAATTGCAACTTCCGGAATTTGAAATAAAAATTTCTGAATTGTAAATGGAAATTGTGAGTTTGAATGATAACTTTCTGAATTTTAATTGTAATTTTCTGAATTTGAAATAAAAATCCTGAATTTGAATTGTAATTTTCTGAATTTGAAGTGAAAATTCTGAATTTGGAACAGAAAGTTCTGAGCTTGAATTGTATGTTTCTGCCTTTAAAATGGAAATTCTGAATTTAAATTGTAACTTTCTGAACTTTAAGTAGAAATTCTGAATTTCAATTGAATTTTCTGAATTTAAAGTGGAAATTCTCAACTTAAATTGTATATTTCTGAACTTCAATTGAAATTTTCTGAATTTGAAATGGAAATTCTGAATATGAATTGCAAGTTTCTGAACTAAAACTGAAGAAGGTGTAGTAATATAGATTGTTTCTAAAATAGTTTCGTTTGTAATATTTTAGTTAAATTGCATATCAAAATAATGTTAGTTTTTCGGAAAACTGGCAATCCTTTTATTTATAATTATCTCTATTACATATTTAAAACAATTCATTTTTTAAAAATATGGCAACCCTTTCTGGAACTCTTAAAATGATTTCATTGGATTCCCATATTGTAACAGTTTTCTTAGTCTAAGTCCAAAATAACATGGACACCTTTTTCAGAAATATTTCTGTATTTCATACATATTGTAATATTTTTCTTAACTTACGTACATATTACATTGATTTTAGTTTTTTTTGAGAACCCAATAGGCAAAGGCAGGACTTGGAACCGCTTCCGATAGGCATATTGTGAATCACGTTTTTGACTATTTCTTTACTATATATATAAATACTACGAGCATATATATTTTCTATATTTTTCTTCATACTATCGATATTAGGATTTACCTTATTCCATTAAATATGCGGGTAGGTAATTTCACCATTTCGGTTAATTTTGGTTTTTTCACAGGACGACGACATTTAAGGTTATTAGCAGCAAAAAATTCATTCCACACTACGCAAAGAAAAATCCTGCCCACCATCCCGTAATTCTTTTACAAGTTCTCTTGCCGGTTTTCTTCTATTTCCCATAGCCATTCGTAACACTTTGCGCTTTGTTCTTTCCTTAATTTTAGTCGTTTTTGGCTTTCTTCCGCTATTCTGTCGCCTACAGGTGTTCAGAATTGGCGAAAAATTGGCGCCTTTTCTGTTACTTTTTCAAGACACAGTAGCAGCGCATACATTGTACTGTTTTGCTATTGCACGTTAAGTTCTGGCGTCTCCTTTCAATTCCGCAGCAATAGCAGCTTTTTTTTCGAAAGAAATTTAATTTTTGTTTCTACATATCTAAGAAATAATCGAACAAAAAAAACACTTACCTACTCTAAAATACGCTTCAAATGAAATAAAGTATTTTTTACATAAACAATACAAACAAAAGTTTCATTAGTTCTGTTATCTATTATATTCTTCCTCTTCTTTTTTTAAATTTCTTCTTTAAACTGTTATTCTCTACCTTTTATTGCGTTACTTTCAGTTGGTGCCAGTTCGGAAGGCGCCATTTTGTATTCTATCATTCTTGCTTATTAAAGTTATCTAAAGTTTCTTTTGTTTGATAGCCATATTGTAAGAGTTTACTTTGATTTTAATTTGTTAGATAGATAGTGAAAAATTGCTCTCATTTAAAAATTTGACAAAGTCATTCTCGTTTTATGTCAATGACTTTTTTTTTAAATTTCGACAATCCTTTTTCAAACTTGAATGCCTGCTCGTAACTTGAATTATTTTCTGTTTCTTTTTTCGTTGAGTTAGGGAAGGATAGCGTTTTCTTTTAGTGTAGTTTTTGTATTCTAAATCCGCAATGAATAAATAAAGGAAAGCAGTACAATTTTATGGCTAGTTTATACTAGTAAATCGTAAATTAATTTTATTTCCTATAAACTTTTTATTGCACTGTAATATAGTAGGATTTATTTGTTGTCTGATAATTTTATTTATAGAAAATGACGCAAATTATACGTTATAGGAAAATGAATAAACGAAGTAGTTGCATGTCCATGACAACTGTAAATCCTAATATTCATTCATTAAAATCGAATAAATTTTGTATCAGCCCGAACTAGTTTGGTACACCTTGGAACTAAACTCATTAGTTCAAAAATTTTTTTAAGTGCAATCCTACTCAAAATTATTGCTGTATAAACATGATTAATATCAATATACAATTACCATGTTTTAAATACATTACTAATTTATTTATTTAATACGTGGCACAATTCTAAATTACCTAAATTTGAATATAGAGAAATAAGCGGTTAGTTACCTCATGAATGAAGTTTTTTAAATGAAGTCTAAGGCATATTTAGTAAGTTCTTTCAAGTAAATGGTTTCGAAATCTATAGATACTGTAAATGTACAAGCGATGGTTACGAATTTTGGATGAACAATAGTTTATTCCCAGGGTATAGGCTTGGTTCTCTGCACAGAATGTCATGCAGTTTCAACTAGATCCATTTCTGTAAGTTGGTATTTACCAAGATGAATTCATATAAGGTGGTGTTGAGAAAGCAGCTGAGTGAATTCACTTGCTGGACTGAATGTCAAAACTATGGGTTTGTTGTAATTCTCGCAATACAAATTATTAGTGCACATTTTTGTTGTTGTACGCTCAGCACCACTTGGTGTTAATTCGCCTTGGTATTTAATTTGGCGAGCAAATTTATAAATGCCCACATAATGACACACGGACTGACTTTCACTGCGCTTTGTGGTTTTCCCAATATATTATAGCTTTATTTTTCACTATGATGTACACGAGAATATAAGTTAATTATTTTTCTTTCAGTTGGATTGGTGCTTCGCAATTCGCACCGAATTATGCTAGACGCGCATTCCCCTCATTTGACGAACCAAAATTCAAGGCCACCTTCGATTTGACAATCAGACGGCCCACGAGCTTTAACTCATTCGCCAACACACGCATTTTGAGAACAATCACCGATGGGTGAGTTTTATTGTAAATTATTCTCGAATGAATGTTATAAGTTAAAAAAAAATTCCCTATCGAAATTGTATTAATAAAATTTAAAATAAAAGTTATATCCTTTTTAAAAAGCTTTTAACAATTAGTCATTATATTACAAACAACATTTTGATATTCCAGAAATTATGAGGAGGACGTGTATGAAACAACTCCTCGTATGTCTGCCTATCTACTAGCTTTTATCGTATCTGAATTTGTGCATCGCAAAAATTACCAATTCGGCGTAATTTCTCGTCCGGAATATTACGATCAGACCGAATATAGTTTCAATGTTGGTCAAGAGATTCTAGATAAACTAAGCGAATACTTTGGTATTAATTATTATGATATGGGTGTAACTAAAATGGATATGGCCGCTATTCCCGATTTCTCCTTCGGTGCTATGGAGAACTGGGGCCTATTGACCTACAGAGAACGTGCATTGCTTTACGATCCAAGTTCTACAACACTTAGCGCTAAACAAACCATTGCTGCTGTAGTAGCACACGAACAGACCCACATGTGGTTTGGTGATCTGGTGACCTGCGATTGGTGGAGCTACACTTGGTTGAATGAAGGATTTGCACGTTACTTCCAATACTTTGGCACACAAATGGTGAGAGTTGCAGACGTAACAATTTAAACATTTTCATCATTTCATTTTCCTTGCCGTAGGTCGAAAATAATTGGGATTTGGATAAACAGTTCGTTGTCGAGCAAGTACAAACAGTGATGGCCATGGACTCCACCAATAGTACCAATCCTATGAGTGATGAAAATACCCATACGCCCTCTGATTTAAGTCGCATGTTCAATAGCATTTCATACAACAAGGGAGGCAGCGTTATCCGTATGATAAAACATGCGATTGGTCAAGATAACTTCCAGCAGTCGTTGCAAACTTATCTGAAAAAATAGTATGTAAAATTACAAAAATTATTTCAAGTTTATGACATTTAAAAACATTTCATATATTTGCCTTTATTTTTCTAGCCGGTATAATAACACAGTTCCGGTAAATCTTCTCGAAATTTGGCAACAATATTGGCCTGCTGCAACAAAACAATATTCAGAAGGCGTTTTCAGAAGCTTCACAGAGCAAGTCGGCTATCCAATCATCACTGCAACACTGTCCAGTGCCAATAATTCATTTACTGTTAAACAATCACGCTGCCTCCTTAAGGATCATGACACCGCGGACACAACCTTACTCTACACTGTACCAATATCGTATACAACAAGCAAGGAAAGCGATTTCGAAAATACATCCCCGAAATTTTATTTAAATTCTTCACCCATCGAAGTTACCATACCTCTAACCGGCAGTGTCGATTGGGTTATCCTTAATATACAGGAAACAGGCTACTATCGCGTCAATTACGATGAAAGTACTTGGCATGGCATCCATCACGCATTACTCGCTAGCAACTTTAGTGGTATTCACGAATTGAATCGTGCTCAAATTGCCGATGATCTCCTGAACTTGGCACGCGGTGGCGATATTGAATACGACCTAGCACTTAACGTACTTGAGTATTTGGCGAATGAAATTAATTACCTACCATGGACTTCGGCCTTCAATGGCTTCACGTACATTAACATTCGTTTGGGCGCCGATACCACAAGCTTTGCCGCATACATTCTAGAACTCACCGCAAAAGCGTACGCTGAACTTGGATTCGAAGAGCGCACGACCGATACCGCACTCGATATCTACAATCGTGTCAATATTTTATCTTGGTCTTGTAAATTCGGTCGTACCGATTGCATTCAAAAGGTACAAGAACATTTTGCCAAAATCAATACGTCTTCAGTGCCTGTGAATATTCGTTCGGTTGTATACTGTAACGCTCTGCGTTATGGCAGCGAAAGTGATTACGATACGCTGTTCAACAAATTTTTGACAAGCGCGTCGGCTACAGAGCAAACCCTAATACTCAGTTCACTGGGTTGTGTGAAAGATAGTAAACTAGTAGAGAAATATTTCTGGGCTATTGTGAGCGATCAAATTCGTCGACAGGACAAATCCAGCGCACTGAGCAGTCTGTATACAGAAAATAATGAAAATATAGACCCAGTCTTCAAATTGGTTACTGAAAACTATGCGGCCGTGATATATTCGTAAGTTTGATCATATTTAAATTAAAATACTGCATCGACTATTTCTATAAAATCTGTATTTTTTCACAGTATGGGAAGCAGCTCGTCAGTCGCTACAGTTGTTTCTAATATAGCCGCACACTTTACAACTGAACAGCAATTGCAGGATTTGAAGGCATTCAACGAACAACATGGCTCAGAGTTCGGGATGTCGCGATCAGTATTAGTGACAGCTGAGAGTACTGTGAAAACGAATTTAGCTTGGGCAGGAAATAGATTAGTAAGCTTTAAGAGCTATTTGCAGAAACGTGAAGTGAATAGTGGAACTACGAATACCATTGCTTTTCTAATTATGATTATTTGTGTTGTTATTGGCCGTTTCTTGCTATAATTTAACTACTTACGCTTCAATAAGTGCATATCCATCTATATATGTACTCGTAGTATGTATTTTTGTTCACATAGTAATTGTGTTATATATAGACTTAAGTTTTATATAAAATAAAAACTGCTAAAATATTATTGTGATTGCAACTTACATACTAGACTTTTCAAGTACGCAAAGCATACCCGAATAAGAACCTGTCAGTGAAACTTACTAGTTCTAAACTACTACTGACTGCCAGCTTGTTGAGTAACTTAAACACATCATCTTCTATCTTCTTTCTATGTAAGCAACTCGCATTTGTATAATGGCGATGTCCAAGGAAATTCTCAGTCTATGCATCAGCATCAAGCCAGTTGACATTCGATGAACTAGTTCGAATTAAGAACTTATATTTAAGCGAAATAAAAGCGTGGTTTTGCCAGCGCCGCGGTCACCATCACAATTATTATTATTATTATTATTATATTTGGTTTACTCACGCTGCGACTTAAAGAGATCTTTTATACTGACTCTTAAAAATAAGAACACCCACAACCTTAGGCTTCCAAGCATGAATGTAAGCGCTTTGGTTGGTGTCGTTTTGTATATATTATCACTCCAATCCTAGGCTACTTAAGAAGTTTAGCACTTTGGAGAATGAAGGGCGTCGTTACCCACGGTGTTTGGGTCTAAGACTCATAAAGCGTGGGCAACTACACAATACAGGCTCTGGGGTTTCGTCAGCCAGTCCGCTTCTTCAGCTGGCCCCATCTAACAAAGATGATATCTTAGCTTGCAGTGACCTGTGAAGTAGGTTAGTTTAGGTTGGGTTGAGGTTGCAGCTGGAAGTGAGCCAGATCACTTAGGCCCGTAATTGGGACCATTGGGATACCACTTGAATCCAGATTGTTACTCCTAAGTCTCTCTAAACTAATTTCTCGAGTCGACGAATTTGAGCAGCTGCCACGCTTTCAGTTCTGCAACCGCGTCTAGGCTATTTAAATATCCCGCGGCCAGGCATTTCTGACGCCGTCTGCAAAGTTTATTTCTTCCTCGGCATAACAGCTTCTGCAGAAATCGTTGTGGGGCTCCTATTCGTACGGCGTGTCTACCTATAGGAATATGCCCTGTGAGTATTCCCATGGCTAGAGCTAATTCTCTCCTACTTAGTCAGAGGAGTGCTTGGGATTTTTTATGTTAAGTGATATGCGGCCGTTTGATACTGTGTCCGAATTTGTCGTGTGTGAGTCAAGGGATTTTAGGGCAGCTTGTCTGTCTGAGTAGATGTATACTTTGTTTGTCGTAATCGGATTCTAAGATCTGTACTGCTTCTTGTATTGGCGATATATCGGCTTGGAAGACACTACAGTGGTTCGAAAGGCGGAATGACGTTTTCGTCCCTAGTTGTCAGTATTGAATCGTAAGGAGTCCTGGGACTGCATCTGCCTGCTTGGTATTGGCACACAGTAGTCCGTTAGACACGGCTGTTGGTGGGTTTTAAGAATATTCATATGACTACTACTATTTGCTTTCGAGCTTTTAAGCTGTTGTAGCCTTAAAACGGCGTTAACAGAAACGTGCTTTCCCATCATGTCTATGGATAGCATATTTGGCATCACATTCATTGCACTTTTTGTAGTATAAGGATTGCTGATTGCTTTTCTATGATGGGACACCATACCGCCACTCCATAGAGGAGTATAATTCTGACCACAGCCGTGTACAATCAGTGTACTAACTTAGGGGGCATGCCCCACTTTTGGCCTATTACCTGTGAGGTACCCAATAAGAGTTCTTAGACTCTCCCGGCTGAGATTCAAAAGTCGTTCAGAGAGGGAGATATTACCTTCTTGGACTGCCTTTTAAACTTTGTATTATGTTGGCCCAGAAGAGGTTTGCAGTTATCCTCGAGCGTCGATGTTGTTAAGTATGCGTTCGAGGTATTTAAAGCAGCCTGCGTAAACCTTGGGTTGGAAGATGGTTGGGTAAGCGCCCATTGGCAAACTTTCCTGAAACTCTGGTTCAAATATTCCAGTCCCCGTATTCCTATCCTCCAGCTTGAATCCATTAGTGTAATGTATTGTCGTTTCGCAACAGGCCCATTCAGGAAATATAACCTTATAGCGCTTATTGAAAGATAGATTTGGTAGCATGGTATCCAAGCATTTTCTAACGGGATGACCAAGAGTCCCGAAAAGCGTCTCTCTTCATGCTATGTGTATAGTGTAAGCGCAAATCTCCTTCTCAATGGAAATTGGATGTGGGGGAACGGCATCCGTTGGACAAATGAGCATCGCTGGGTTTCTCGACAATCCCTTTTTAGCGAACCACTTTAAGGTTAGACTTAGCAATAACCGATAGAACGGAGCACTGCCATGCCAAATAGAAGGTCCTAGATTCGACTGCTAAAATGGTAAACAATTCTCTTTTTTAACAATTTTATTTGTTTGACAATAGTGAATTGCCACGATTGGCATTAGGGGTAAAAGTCTTAAACAGGTGAATATAATCATGGGTTGTGAGGAGAGAATGACCGAACATCGATTTTTAGGATCAAACCTAACCGAATCGAACATTCTCCCTACCGAAGGTGAACAGAACCTTTTCGAGGTCTTAAAAAGAAGTCACCACGTGTTGCAAAAAGCAAAAGAAAGTAATATACTTCTTTCGATCTTCGCACATGTAAACAAAACCTGCACACTCAGAATTTTGAATTGCCCTCAAAATCTGGACTTAAGGCCCGAACCTTTAGCAGCGTTGCAGCATAAGCTTCCTCGTATATTAATTTTTGTTTACCCGATGAAAAGTTCTCTATATCATTCAGGAATACACATTTTTTGCTTATAACGATTTATAAAATGTATAAAATGTTAATTTACCTTAAGAAAGGCCGGACAAATAGTACTTAATACACGGATTTTCCATTCCTTCATTTTGAATAAAGCTTTGACCGACTATTTTATTTACATTTACATATCAGAGTATTTCGTCGTACACCGCAATCACTTTTTATTTCAACGAGCTATGAAGCCTAAAAATCTATTGGAAATTGGCTTGCAAAAAAAATTTGAAATTTGGATAATAATTTGGAACGAAGAATGAACATTAATTTATGGTTATGGTATGGTGGTTCCTACTCTGCCTAGTGCAGCAGAAAGACACACTTAGACCCGTCATGGTACCACTTGACTGAGCTCTCCTATTGCATGCCCTCAGTTTCCCCTGTAATGGAACCATTTGACGAAGTATTTTCGGTCGTGGACATCCACAGAGTCGAAATCAGCTATACACTAAAAGAATTGTGTGGTAGTTTTTCTCCTCCTCGTCTCTGAAGCTGCGAAAGAAATAACTAACGGGAGAGATATTCGTACAACCGTGTACTCCTCTTAAATACTCGTATTGCCCCCTAATAAGCAGTGCACTGACGACGGTGCGGTTTGTATACGAGTTTTGCAAATTTAGTATGCGTAGTAACTAAGCAGGTGTGTTCCGTTGGTCAATTCAAGGAAAGACCTACACGTGAAGTGTCACGGAGTTTCCAGGAATGTCGCTGTACCATGGTACTCAAACCACGTCAATAATAACTTTCGCGGCTAACTCATTTAAAGTACATTCACCACAATAACTTTATCTGCTCGCTGCTTGGATATCAGAGTATATAGTAATAGGTTATAAAGATACTGAGGTTATAAAGATACTAAAGGGCGGCCTCCCCCATAGCTGTTTGTTTGGTCTGGAAAACGATACATTAGTCAGAAAGCAAGAGGCTGATATTTATTTAGAGATATTTGGAGTAGATCCGTTACCAACCCTGTTGTGGAGCTTTGCCCCATCCGAAAAATTAGCTATAGTTCCTTGAGCTAAGTCCTAGCGGTTTATCCATTCGCTTCTGTCTGGAATTTTTGTTGATTTTTTTGTTTCGCAGCAGAACCTTTGGCTAAATTCGTAAATTTGCTAGAACGGTGTTTCGAGTTTTCGAGTAACCAAACCTTGGGTGCCTCCGTGTATTAATTGCAATCAATCTTGTGTATTTCGTCACAACTGGCGAGATGTCTATCGCAAATATCGGCAGGAAGAAAATATAAAAGAGTTTGCTAGGGGTAGATGGCGGGACTCCTATGATTAACATGTCCTCGTCACGTTATACAGTATACTCTTATATTAGGCCTAAAAGTAGTAAAAAGAAGGCCATTATTTGTGAATTACATTGATGGTATTATGTAACATAGTTATAATTTACCCGATTTAAAACAATATGCACCGTTTTGTTCGATAACTGGTTACCATTTTGAAGATAATTTCATAATGTCACCCTCATAAAAACCCTCGTCCCTATTGATAACAAACTGTGGCAGTCGATTTTCATAAGATTTTCTTGAGACGGATTTTTCACCAGCAAAATCATTCGCCACTGACAAGAATAACCAGGCCCGAACAATAAGATGGATGCACAAGAACCTCCCAATCAAGCTCACGGAGCTTCTGATGAGTCACTATCGATGACTGCCGTTGTCCTAATGAAACACAATTCTTCTCCTATTGGCCTATTGGCCAATGCTGGCCGTTATTCAGCTTTATTTAAATGGTTCCAAACGGTTTTTTGTGCAATGTTTAGCTCCTGGGCAATGGAGAATGATTTCACTATTTTATAGACATTTTCGACAATTGACCTTCCAGAGCGTGGTGCATCTTTGATATCAAGGTTACCGGAACAGAATCAACGAAACCAGAAATGCGCAGTATAAGGACCATACACACTATTCACATTTTTAGCTACTCGCACTTATACAACGCGAGATACAGATTACTAATATATTGGAAGAATGGTTGATTTTTACTAGCTGGCCACCATAGAAAAGAATCGGGCGCACAACCGCTCCAGTAAAATTTGTTGAATATCGGTTACTTCAATTTGTGAACTGTTGACCTACGAGTCTTCCAATAGGGCCACTGTCAATGAAATGTACAGCATTTAGAAGAATCTTAGATGTATCTGGGACACACTTACGAAACACAGCCGATGAACTTAGGAATGGCGAAAATAAACAACATTTACAAATCATATGTACTATCTCTTGTCTGGAGGATGAAGAGACTACACCAAATATTTTCTGTTATTTTTTATTTCTTTTGCTGAACTAAGATGGCAGGTCATTAGGCTAGATATGAGAAACATTTTATGCCGATTCCGGGTTCTGGATGATTTTTGTGAAACACTTTTACATGCCAGAAATTCTCTCAGAGGCTTGCAATTACCCGCCGAGTGGCGACCAATTTAAGAACTTAAATCGTTTTGTAGATGATCTTTATGTTACACAATCCAGTCGAACCGGTATGAATCTGGAGTATACCAGATGATAGCACGCTCGCGCTACACACTCGAGCCAATTAAACGGTTATCGACCCATTAAAAAAAATCTCTAGCAGCTACTAGCCTTGAATTATGTTCTCACTGCACTTAAAATATTTTCTTAGCACCTCAACATGACACAACAAAATTAGTAGTAATATTTGCATGTGATTTCTGGTCAGGTACATTTCAAATCAGTGAACATTGTCTGTAATAAAAATCGACAACAGAAATTTTTGCAAGCAATCAACTACACAAATTTATGAAATAAAAGCATATATGTATATAGCGATATCGACTGGCTAATATTGCCTTTTATAATAATTCAAAACAATAAGTTGTTCATTGTCAGCAATAAAGATAATTTGTGCTTATCATTTGCAATAAAGTTTGTTTTAAAGAGCAGATAAGACGTTAAGTTTTTTGTAACTATAAATGTCTATGCGTGACATGTTGGAGCAACAGTTTAAGACATTTAACCACCTCAAACGGCCGCCTGCAGCCAGATCGGTGGAATTACGTGCAAACATATTCCATAAGGTCAGAAATTCAAAGCTAGCAAGCTAAAATTTGAGAAATTGTGTTGAATTTATGTTAAGAAAATAGGATATACAAAAAAAAAACACAGATTAAAAAATAAAAAGGTTTTAATAAAAGCCGTAACATCAAAGAAATATCCAAATATATGCCAAATATATGCATATATATATTAAGTACATGGCATAAGTCTCAATCAACTTAAGTGCATAATTTATATGAAGAGTGAAGTTCTATTTAATTGCTTAAGTGATATTTTGTCGGTAGCAAGTTGTGGAGCCAAGTTTTTGGCTCGAAGACAAAATATAAAATATATAAAATATAAATTACAAAATATAAAATATAAAATATAAAATATAAAATATAAAATATAAAATATAAAATATAAAATATAAAATATAAAATATAAAATATAAAATATAAAATATAAAATATAAAATATAAAATATAAAATATAAAATATAAAATATAAAATATAAAATATAAAATATAAAATATAAAATATAAAATATAAAATATAAAATATAAAATATAAAATATAAAATATAAAATATAAAATATAAAATATAAAATATAAAATATAAAATATAAAATATAAAATATAAAATATAAAATATAAAATATAAAATATAAAATATAAAATATAAAATATTAAATATTAAATATAAAATATAAAATATAAAATATAAAATATAAAATATAAAATATAAAATATAAAATATAAAATATAAAATATAAAATATAAAATATAAAATATAAAACATAAAATATAAAATATAAAATATAAAATATAAAATATAAAATATAAAATATAAAATATAAAATATAAAATATAAAATATAAAATTAAAAATATAAAATATAAAATATAAAATATAAAATATAAAATATAAAATATAAAATATAAAATATAAAATATAAAATATAAAATATAAAATATAAAATATAAAATATAAAATATAAAATATAAAATACATTGTTTGAAATAAAAGGTTTTTAAATTTTCGAAAACCTGTCAAATGGCATTAATTACAGTTTGAATAAAAAAAGATAATATATATAGATAATATTATATTGTTTATACTTTTGTAGGTAGTTGTATATAATAATTAAAAATATTTTTCAACAAGTGTCCATTTTCGAACTTCGAATGCCCATATATCGGCCGAAGGTGTACTTCGAAAACCGGAAACATTATTTTTTTTTACTTATGGCCCAATCTCTGAAAAAAATTGCTTTGGTACAATATAAATTTTGCCTATGAGTGATATTATTAAAATTCGTTTTGTTCAGAGTGCTCATCGCTTACATCCGTTCGAGAAGCATAAAGCCCTAATGCAAGTCAAATAATAATAAAACAGACATGTTAATAAAAATAAAATCAAACGAAAAAGATTAGATGTAAACGTTTATTATATAGTAATACGAATACATGCTCGTGGAAATATAATAGTAAAAAATATAGTACAAAATTAAGTCTACCGCTCTGAGGGCAACCGACAGTGACGTAATAAAAGCTTGAGAATGAATGAGCAAAGATAAAAATGTGTAAAGGAGGAAGTGGGGAAACGACAGAACGAGTGAACGTGTTTTTAGTATTGTTTGTGTAAAATAATTTTGTTTCATCTTCGAATGCGTGGATGTTGTCAAATCGACAAAGAGAGGATGAGCATTTAGCGAAAAACGGAATTTTGCATTCTATCGACAGTTCTCCAATGCAAATGTCACTTGCTGTTTAGTATTTTACAGATTTATTTATTAAATCTCTGCCTAAAATGCGTATCTCACCTAGAAATTTAAAGTTATTCATTCTTCCTTCTCCCATATTTTTTTACAATCACACGCTAAAGCGAATGACGAAATATTTTGTTCACAAAGCACTAACAATTAATTACTGTCGTCATTCTATTTGCCTTTATCGTGACATTTTGGCCCCATTTGAAGTCGCCTTCTTACCATTCCATCACGTTATACTAATACGAATAAGTTTACTATATTAATATATGTCACTTCGCCGCGAGAGGACGCGATCTTGAATACTATCATTATTGATCGAATGGTGATGTATATTGGAACGATTTTCTGTCATCTTTTGTAAAGTTTGGTTTGGGAACAACCCGGTTTCGGCGTTGCCCATCTTCAGTGTCATTTTGCCTTTTCAGAGAACTTTTCACCATGTCGGAAAAACAGATGATCAAAAAGATATGTTATGATGTAGAAAACGAAAATACGAATACATATCGAGAGCTTATCTGCAATACAATCTACATATTTGCAGTTATCATTAAAACTAATTTCTGATATTTAAAATCACCTATGAATTAACCATCCTCTTTGTTGTTATATCTAACTCTGAACACCAAAAGAAAATTCTACCGACAAACAACATACAATCTTAACATTAACATCTTAATATTAAAATACAGGAACAGAATTACCGTCGATCAAAACCAAAAAAAAAACATGGTGGTATGGTCAAATTGATCGTCAAGAACCACAAAACAGTTAGGATCGCTTAGTCGTTTTAACTATTGTTCTTACTAAAAAATTGTGATCAAAATGAAATACGACTTTTGATAACAGTTGGTTAAAATTTGCTGATAAATTTTTTCCGAATGAAAACTACAGTTATTTTCGGCTAATACTTGGAATCTGTGGCAAAATTGTGGGAATAAATTCGCGGCCAATTGATCGTCGATAACTAAATTGCTTGAGATATGATTATTGATAACCAGATAATTTGCTCAGTTGTTTTAATGGTTGTTCTTACTAAAACATGCTACAGTGATAATTAAAGTACCAATTGCGATAATGGCTGAAGTATACTTTTCTTCCGAGTGAAAAGTGTAACAGTTATTTTCTGCTCCTGCTTATTATAAATATATGGTAATTTTGTACAAATAAATTCAGGTCTGGCACTAATTTGGATACAGCTACTTTTATTATATTTTTTATTACCCATTTATTAAATAATACTTTAGGTAAAATTTTAATAATAAAATAAGAAAACAGCCCTATGGAAAATATTTCCAAAAGCTATCGAGAAGATGTCGCTGATGGCTGATTAAGTACAAAATAAATGTGCAGAGGACCCAAGGGTTTTCTATGCGTATGGCCGAACCAAAATTGTTCTGGATAAACTCTCACTCTCTGCTCCCTCTTATCCATAAAAATCCATTGTATGTACGTTAGCTCATTAAACTTCAGGATTAAATTTTTAAATAATATCACCCATAGTATTACCTTGGCCTTGAGGCCATAAAATTATTTTTAGAGATAAATAATGTAATTAGGGTTATATCATTATTTTAGATTTACGCAATTTTTTCATATTGGTAAAAATTAGTCATCAGTACGTGTAATTTGGCGCACAAAACAAGCGACTATTTGATTAAGTGAGATCGTTGAATTTTAATCTACAAAATTCATTAACCATAGCTATCGATAGCTTTCAACGGAGTTATGCAAGCGTGAAAGAAATTTACAGTGCATTCGATACGAAAGTCATAAATATTTTACATGCACAATACAATCAATTGATTAACGGCGATATTAAAATCATAAAAGGTTTCTAATGATAACGAATTCTACGTATAATGATTTTCCTCTTCTATAAATGGTTGCTCTTGTTCGGCCAACAAGTTTGAAAGCAAACGATATTGACGAAATTTTGGAGAGTATATACTGTTAAATTGGACGTACCAGTGCACTGTGGGTAATTTTACCCATTTTTTCGACAAAAATTTATTAAAATCAAACTAAATGAGCTTTTAAATAAAAAATTCTGTTTTTGTAAGTAAAATTTATTTTTTAACCAAAAATTCTGTTTTTGTAAATAAGACTATCATAGTTATAAATTTAAAAAAAAAGAGGACAAATTTTTGCCCAATTTTTTTACATTTTTTTATGCAAAAATCTATATTTTTTTAAATGACACCATCACAGTTATGGATTCCAACGGACAAGAGGGGAAAATTAAGAAAAACTTATTTATGTTTTTTTGATTTATTTACAATTTTTCTTAGCTTATTATTTTTTTAAATTTATTTATATAATTTATATTAATTAGTAAAACATATAGCAGAAATTAGTAAAAAAAATAGTAGTAGTAATCAGTAAAAAAAAAAATAGTGATAGTAATCAGTAATAGCATTTTAAAAATAGTAGTAGTAGTAATTAGTAGTAGTAGTCATGTGATGACTTCGTTACGAAATATCAACATGCGATTTTTACGCGATGTAGAAAGTCACTCTCATACCGCTAAAAAAATACATAAATAGTCATTTGACTTGACTTTTCTCTATCCAAATCCGTCAATAAATACTTCATGACTTAAAGCACAAAAAGTATTTTTTCCCTAGGGCTGATTTTTTGAGTACAATTTTAATTTTTTCATTACAATTCATAATAACTATGAGTCTATGAAAATCCATTATACAAAAGATTTTTCGCTTGAATTTCTTACTCGCCAGCGATTCATTTGTAAAACTTAGAGCTTGGGGTTTTTCGAAAATGCTAAATTTGTATTGAGTTTGATACTATTGAATTCTATATCACCGACTTGAGGTTTTGGATTTTATTTGGCCACGAATTCATTAGAAAATATAAAGTATTACAGGAGATAGGTTTCTAGCTTCCAGTCGTTTTGGTTTTTCTTTTCATTAGTGTACATATAATCTCTCAATATGTATGTATGTATGTAAATTAATTTTAATTTAATGTACTTGCAGAATGTCTAAACTGTACCTCACTGCCGTGGTCGTGGCACTTTTGAGTGCCACAGCTATCGCCGCTCCTTTCGAAGAGTTCGACGAAATAAACGGTCGAGCGCTTGCTCCCGATGGCGAGGATTATCGTCTACCATTAGAAATTCGTCCATGGAATTACACAATTAAATTGACACCATATCTGCAGGAAAGTGATGGCGCCAAACGTTTCACATTCGACGGTAACGTCACAATCGAAATCAATTCAACCATCAACACGAATACACTCATTTTGCATTCGAAAAACCTAAAATACACAACACGCAAATATTGGTCCGCAACTGATCTTGTTGTTAGAGATTTGGGCGAGGGCAGTTTGAATAATATTACTGATAAAATACAATATAATTTGACTACACCATTGGTAGCCGGTACAACGTACTATTTGCATTTTGTCTATAATGGTACCATGGATGATGATATGCATGGCTTCTATCGCAGCTATTATGTGGATGCGAACAATAATACCAAGTAAGTGAAACAAACTTATTATATTCGTGCAGAAAACTCCAACCGATTTTTTATAAATTATAATGTGAAGTGGCAAAATTCGTAATGCTTTTAATTTTGCAATGATTAAAACTATGATTTTCTCATTAAACAAAAAAGGCTCTTAACTACTCAAATATTTTTATACTCAAAATTATTTTAATTAAAATTTTTTATTTTGAAATTATGATGAATAGTCAAAAAGAGAAAGACCGAAACCGTACTCAATAATTTTTTTTTATCCAATTCGCCTTTTTTTGAATACAAATCTGGGGTTTTTCAAAATGCATTTTCATCAAACTAAAACATTTTTTTTTTATTACGACAACAAATAATATATCTTACATCGTAGATGGACAAAACGTGTTCGCGAGCAACGTCATCGTAAAGTATCGTCAAAACTAATCAATGCTACTCAAAGTATCCCTGAGAAGTACTCGATTCTACTTGTACTAGGAGGTACTTAGATCAACATTTTAGTTAAATGATCATTGACAATAAAACAAAGAGGCTAAAATATTAAAGGGAAATGTGTAAATATTTACTGATTATTAACGGGGCAAGTAATATAGTAAAAATGTGTGAAGTGGTCCATCATTTTTTGGAAGGTCAGTTGCGAAAGTTATACCTTTTAACTTTTTTCGAATATAATTGGATTGAATTTATTTTTCTAGGCTTTTTAATAATAATTTAATAATTATATTAATAAGTATTTGCAAAACAAAATAATCGCCGAAATACGATGAGATGAAAATTTTAGTTTCAATTTTATTTGAGACCAAAATTTTTTTCTTTTCGGAAAGTAAACCTTATATTCTGGCCAGCCACAATTTCGTCTACACTTATAATATTGGGATCGTTTCTTTCTATCCTAATTGCAAAAGAGCACTAGGTAGGATAACAAAATGCATGTAAAGCTACAGCACTAACTCGGAAATATATGCAAGTTGAGCCATCTCGGTAAAATGATATCCGACCTGAGATGTAGTGTTGGAAAGTGAAAAAAATGCTCTGTTGTGATAGAGCCGGAAGAAAATACATGGGAAATTTTGATTTAGGGCCAGAAATTCGTTTTAATTTGCATAGTATTTGTAAATATATAACTACATAAATAGCGCTAAACAAATCGCAACATTCATGAAAGAGGCTAACAGGGTTGCTTTTACAACTAAAGGAAATTTAATCCGCGTTGGAGCGTTCGTTTGCAACTCGGGTGCAAAGAAACGTACCTATTTATGTATATTGCTACCAATATTCTCTAGCTTTTTCACCTTCAGGTTATTCAAGGTTTGCCGAAATTTTTGCTTTCATTTTAGCCTCTGTGAAATTTTTGATATTTTGTCTTACTACCTTCCTTCACTGATTTGTTTAAATTAACATTTTATTGACATCTCAACATGAAATACAAACTGATTTTCTTATTATTGCAATTTTTGGATATGGAAATTTTAGCAGAGAAATGTAGTTACTCTAACACTTGTCTTACTTTATCGGAAAGTCAGCCACTTAGTTCCTCTCCGGTCTTACTTTAATTAAATCGACATAAATTACTGTTAATAAATTCATATATCAAATTTGCTTAGACTAGCGGACAAACTTTTAATTTGATTTTATTTATATGTAGATATGTATACATGTGATTTATTTCATTTCCAGATGGATTGGTTCCACGCAATTCGAAACGAATTATGCTAGACGCGCATTCCCCTCATTTGACGAACCAAAATTCAAGGCCACCTTCGATTTGACAATCAGACGGCCCACGAGCTTTAACTCTTTCGCCAACACACGCATTTTGAGAACAATCACCGATGGGTGAGTTTTATAGTAAATTATTCTCGAATTAATGTTATAAGTTAAAAAAAAATTCCCTATCGAAATTGTATTAATAAAATTTAAAATAAAAGTTATATCCTTTTTAAAAAGCTTTTAACAATTAGCCATTATATTACAAACAACATTTTGATATTCCAGAAATTACGAGGAGGACGTATTTGAAACAACTCCACTTATGTCCACCTATCTACTAGCATTTATCGTATCTGAATTTGTGCATCGCAAAAACGAACAATTCGGCGTAATTTCTCGTCCGGAATATTACGATCAGACCGAATATAGTTTCAATGTTGGTCAAGAGATTCTAGATAAACTAAGCGAATACTTTGGTATTAATTATTATGATATGGGTGTAACTAAAATGGATATGGCCGCTATTCCCGATTTTTCCGCCGGTG
Source organism: Anomoia purmunda (assembly GCA_951828415.1). Lineage (NCBI taxonomy): Eukaryota > Metazoa > Arthropoda > Insecta > Diptera > Tephritidae > Anomoia > Anomoia purmunda. Next base: position 186,583,565 of record OX639993.1, on the reverse strand, counting down.
CTATGGAGAACTGGGGCCTATTGACCTACAGAGAACGTGCATTGCTTTACGATCCAAGTTCTACAACACTTAGCGCTAAACAATCCATTGCTGCTATAGTAGCACACGAACAAACCCACATGTGGTTCGGTGATCTGGTGACCTGCGATTGGTGGAGCTACACTTGGTTGAATGAAGGATTTGCACGTTACTTCCAATACTTTGGTACACATATGGTGAGAGTTGTAGACATACATAACAATTTATACATTTTCATCAATTTTCCTTGCCGTAGGTTGAAAATAATTGGGATTTGGATAAACAATTCGTTGTTGCGCAAGTACAAACAGTGATGACCATGGACTCCACCAATAGTACCAATCCTATGAGTGATGAAAATACCCATACGCCCTCCGATTTAAGTCGTATGTTCAATAGCATTTCATACAACAAGGGAGGCAGCGTTATCCGTATGATAAAACATGCGATTGGTGAAGATAACTTCCAGCAGTCGTTGCAAACTTATCTGAAAAAATAGTATGTAAAATTACAAAAATTATTTCAAGTTTATGACATTTAAAAACATTTCATATATTTGCCTTTATTTTTCTAGTCGATATAATAACACAGTTCCGGTAAATCTTCTCGAAATTTGGCAACAATATTGGCCTGCTGCAACAAAACAATATTCAGAAGGCGTTTTCAGAAGCTTCACAGAGCAAGTCGGCTATCCAATCATCACTGCAACACTGTCCAGTGCCAATAATTCATTTACTGTTAAACAATCACGCTGCCTCCTTAAGGATCATGACACCGCGGACACAACCTTACTCTACACTGTACCAATATCGTATACAACAAGCAAGGAAAGCGATTTCGAAAATACATCCCCGAAATTTTATTTAAATTCTTCACCCATCGAAGTTACCATACCTCTAACCGGCAGTGTCGATTGGGTTATCCTTAATATACAAGAAACTGGCTACTATCGTGTCAATTACGATGAAAGTACTTGGCATGGCATCCATCACGCATTACTCGCTAGCAACTTTAGTGGTATACACGAATTGAATCGTGCTCAAATTGCCGATGATCTCCTGAACTTGGCGCGCGGTGGCGATATTGAATACGACCTAGCACTTAACGTACTTGAGTATTTGGCGAATGAAATTAATTACCTACCATGGACTTCGGCCTTCAATGGCTTCTCGTACATTAACATTCGTTTGGGCGCCGATACCACAAGCTTTGCCGCATACATTCTAGAACTCACCGCAAAAGCGTACGCTGAACTTGGATTCGAAGAGCGCACGACCGATACCGCACTCGATATCTACAATCGTGTCAATATTTTATCTTGGTCTTGTAAATTCGGTCGTACCGATTGCATTCAAAAGGTACAAGAACATTTTGCCAAAATCAATACGTCTTCAGTGCCTGTGAATATTCGTTCGGTTGTATACTGTAACGCTCTGCGTTATGGCAGCGAAAGTGATTACGATACGCTGTTCAACAAATTTTTGACAAGCACGTCGGCTACAGAGCAAACCCTAATACTCAGTTCACTGGGTTGTGTGAAAGATAGTAAACTAGTAGAGAAATATTTCTGGGCCATTGTGAGCGATCAAATTCGTCGACAGGACAAATCCAGCGCACTGAGCAGTCTGTATACAGCAAATAATGAAAATATAGATCCAGTCTTCAAATTGGCTACTGAAAACTTCGACGCCCTTTCCACTTCGTAAGTTTAGTTCTTCTAAAAATATTTTTAAAAAAATACGCCGCACATAGAACTTTCGTATTTACAATGCGGGTATTCAGCCTAGGATCAATAACGTTATGTTTCGGTATCGGAAACACTTCAGTTAAATTCAGCTGAAGTTTCGTTTCAACGGTTTCCAAAATGCGTACCGCCGCCGAAGAACAAGCAGCAATTATTATTGCGAGCTGTGTCTGAATACCCTTTAAATTTCAAAACGTCTTTACCTACTATAACATATTTCTTTCTTTGTAGGTTGGGTGGTGATTCTTCCGTTGCTACAGTTATTTCCAATATAGCCGCCCGCTTTACAACTGAACAGCAGCTGCAGAACTTGAAAACGTTCAACGAGCAGAACAAATCCAAATTGGGTAGTTCATATTCGACATTGGTGTCAGCTGAAAAAACCGTGCAAGAGAACTTGAATTGGGGCAAAAGCAAATTGGTCAGCTTTACGAATTATTTACAAACACGGAAGGAAAATGGAGCTACTACCAATACCATTGCCATTCTTACTGTAGTTCTATGTGCAGCTATAAGTCGCTTTCTGCAATAAATTCTAGCTAAACATCTCTATGTATACTTCACGCACACAAAACAAAAGTGAAGTATATTTGGTAGAGTTAATTTGATATTTAGTTTATAACATAATAAAATATCCTTGTGATTAAATTTTAATAGATTTTGTAAATAAATAAGTATACTATAGTTGAATATGAATTTGTCTAATTTTTAAAGAGCACTTGCTTGGGCAATCTAAGAAAAATCGCTTGACAAATAAAAATTTGTAAGTGGTCATAAAAAAGACAAGAAATCAGAGCCATAACTGTTATATGAGAAAAAAGTAAACATTAATCAATAATTATTATAGTAACACTTAAATTTTTCGAGTAGTCTATAATTATTATTCAAGGACTTATATTATAAAAGTCTTTTCATAATAGTTATCAGCGAGATAACTATTTTTAAGTCTTCAAATACTTTTATTTTGGGGGTAATATTGTATTATAAAAGTCTTTTAAATATTTTTAAGTCTTCAAAGACATTTATTTTGAGATTTATGTAATAAATGTCCTCTCATAATAATTATGTGTAAGAAACAATTTTTTAAGTCTTGAAGGATGGAACTTTTTCAAGATCATTTCAGGATAAGTTGGGGACTGATTCGGGACTACTTCGAAATAATTTCGTAACCAGTTCGGGATCACTTCTGAACGAGCTCGAATAGAAATAGTTTCATCTTTCAAAACTTAAAAAATGGTCTACTCATAATTTTTATGCAAAGACTTTAAGATTATAAGTCTCAGAATAATAGATATTGTTTAAAACATTAAACATGGAAATTTTCCATTGGGATATAGATATATTCCTCTTCGTTGCTTATGGAAATAAAGCTGAAGTTTTTAATCGGCATTGTTTCGACTCCACTCCTTAGAAAATTTTCACATTACTCGGTATGACATCGGATCGCCATATTTTCCGCGCCATTTTTGGCTTGTCGAAATAGTTTCGGTATATTATTTGAAGAAAAAATCAAAGTTTAGGGTTAAAAGCTTAAAACGGTCGTCAAAAAAGGTATCATTAAATTTCACTTTATGTAGATATTTAAAGATGGAAATTGTGTTTAAAGTCGATTTACTATGGGCACAAAAGAGACCTAGAATAATAAATATTTTATGGTTGAGTTTTAAAAAAAAGTATTCTAAATTTTTGTTAGAATTATAAAAGTCCTTTGATAAATTATATCGCACAATAAACGTTTTTTAAGTTATCGATAACTATTATTTTGAGACTGAAATTTTAAAAGTCTTTTGATAAGAATTTTGTGGGAGAAAGTTTTTTAAGCGTAGTAATTTTGAATGAGAAAGAGTGGAAAAGACTTTTATCTGGAGACTCTACATAATAAATATTAGGGAGAACAAAATTTTCAAGTCTGGGAATACGGAACTATTTCGGGACGATTTCGGAACTCTTTCAGAATCAGTTCCATTTAAAGACTGTTTCGATAAAAATTTGGGATCAATTTGGTACTAGGTGGAATTATTTGGAAATCAGTAGGGAAGCAGTTGGGAGCAGTATGGAACTAGGTTCCGGTATGATCCCGCACTAGCGCCAAAGTTATCCCAAACTTTTCATGCAACAGTCTTTAAATGTTCCCGAACTAGGCCCAAAAGGGTTTCGAAAAAGTTCTGAATTTCAGGGCATAAACATATTTCTCCCATTCGTAATTATTATGAAAAGATTTTTATAATATACATAAGTCGCAAGATAAAAAGGACTTAACAAATTTGTTCTCATAATGACTTTTGTAATATAACTAAGTCTCAAAATCGGCGTTCGCAGTAGGCGAGTGTGTTGTGTGTGCGAGCTTCACTCGGAGAGTCATGGTCGCTCCTCGGCAGGCAAAAACATGAAAAAACTTCTCATAAAAACCATATACCCTGCGGACTCGGCGTATAACTGTAGATCCCTCAATTTGTGGACAGCAAAATAAAGACGCACACCATCAATTGTAGAAAAAGTTCGGTCAGACATCAAGATATTTGATGTAAATGCCAAATTATTATCATGCTATATTAATTATTGATTGACTTTTATTATTTACTTTTATACATAAGAGTTATGGCTTTGGTTTTAATAAATTTCCGCAGATATGTATTATATGTAGAGCGCATGTCAAAACTATAACACCACAACATATTCACAAATTTTGACTATTCATTTTTTTTTCTGAATTGTCTTTTTAAATCCCAATACAGTTTATTCCACAACAAAGTCTGGTTAAATCCAAGTTTCAAACTTTGTTCAAATGCGTGAAAAAATTCAACAACTTTACTTTACACCTGTTTTTATAATTTATAATTATAGTACAATTTTTAGAAAATATAGGAGTATGCAGTTCTACAGCTGAATCAGTTTAAGTAAATAGAGTTCAAGTTTTAGATGGCTACATATTACCGTTTATTTTATAAATTTTATTTTTGCTGGCACAATTCGTCCAAGCTTGAGTATTTTTTTTTACATGAAAGAAAAAAGTGCGCAACACCGTCGGTAAAAAAAAAATGACAAAAATCAACGGTAGTTTGGATATACTTAAAACTTGCACTTTACTTAACTAAAATTGAATAAGCTATAAAATTGTACACAAATTCTAGTTATTTTCTGTGAAGTTTGTTCAATTGGTTTTCCCATTTGAAACTTGGATTAAACTAATATTTGTTGTAGCATGAACTATATTTTCTTAAAAAAAAAACAATTAAAATTTAATAAAGAAAAATAAATGGCCATATTTGGTTGTGCTATAGTTTTGGCATGCACTGCTTGCTATACGTCCATACATATGTACATACATACATACTACGTATGTATATACATACATATGTAAATATCTACATACATACATACATATATGAAAAATTCCATAAATATTAAATATGCTGCCTGATTATCACCTGCTATCTTCGACTAAATAATTTGTTTATTGCTGAGCTCTTAAGCACCGAAATGATCATAAAAAGTGTGCAAATAGATAGAAGAGCAGTCATAAATAAAGCAGTGATAGCAATGTAATGGGTGATTTTTTTTAATACGCACATACCCTCATATTGTTATACAAATGTATATATGTATTTATTCTAAGTATTGTTGTTTATTTACAACAACAAAATAGATACTGGACAGTAAACACAAAACACAAAACACCAAGCATACCCAGCAATCGGAGTGTTAAGCGAAAAGTTGCAGAATGCAATCAACATTCTCTCGGTGCAGTTTGGCAAGAGAAGACTTGTTGTTTCTATAAATCTTTTGCTAACTGCGTGGCGTATCCATTCAGCTTTCAATTTAAACACCGATCTCGATCGCCAAATCAGTGTGTGTGTGTGTGTGTGTGTACATATATTCAATGCATTGGACAGTCGCATCGCTTCTGCTCCTCGTGCGATTCGTCGCGATATTTGCCATCAATAATGCTACGAACGTGATCTCCCAATCTTCCTATCGCTTAGGTGATGATGTGATTCCCGATGCATATGACATATGGTTGAAGCCATATCTGCTGGCTGCGAGTGGCACTCGACGTTTCACCTTCGATGGCGAAGTCAATATAACGTTACATGTCACACGGACTGGCGTAAGCGAAATAACTTTGCATAAAAATCTAATTGAGATCAGTGGGGCTTGGCTATATGGCAATTATAGTTTCGGTGGAGTTATACTGGAGACTTGTAGTAGCGACAAATTTCTATACAATGAGACAACACATAAACTAACGGTGCAATTGGAGCAACAGCTGTTAATTAACAACAACTATACATTAAGTATCAAGTACACTGGGCAAATTCGTGATGGTATGGAAGGATTTTTTTACGCGAACTACACCGACAGCGATGGCAATGAGAAGTTAGATACACACTAAATACTTACATACATACATATATTCTTTTACAAATATTTATGAATGATAAATTTATATATTGTATATAAATGGAAAATGATGATGTCTATCATACGAATTTTTATATCGCAGATGGATCGCTTTGACTCAGTCGCAGCGCATCAACGCGCGTACAATATTTCCATGCTTTGATGAACCTGGTTTTAAAGCTACATTTAGTTTACAAATCAGTCGACCAACAGAATACAATACAGTCTTCAATTCCGAATTGTTGGAATGCGTACCAGATGGGTGAGTATTTTAAAATCATAAAGTTTGATAAGATGGTAAAAAGCCGCAATAAAAATATTTCCAAGTTCAACTAACAGTACTTTTTGTATGCAAGAAATTCAGTTAATATAATATTCTTCCTTTTGGAAACATAAACGTCTGATATTTATTTAAACATAAACAAAAAGAAGTTTTTATACTCTTTCCCATTTTGAGATAAAAGATTTAATAAACTATCGAATATTTTAATTCTTTGTAATGGGGTAGTAGGTTCTGTAATTTTCGAAATTAAATCAATGATTTGTGAACTCTACCACCATTTTATCAAAGGTCAATTTTTTTTTGTGAAATAGATTTTTCCGGTTCACAATATTAAGAAAAATATAAGTTTCGAAATTGAAATTATTTCAGCAGTTATAAATTGCTATAAATTTTCTCGAAAAAATTTTTTGGTTTTTATTTATTTTCTTATGAAGAGTAATACCGATTCTGCTAATTTTTTAACCACTAAAAAGTAAGGATGATTTTTGACCCCATTTCATTTTTAATTTTTGAATATATGTTTTTTTTTTTAAATTACATAAACATTTTTTTTAAATATTATTAACATCTCAATTGTTATAAGATCGCTTTTTCCAAGAATTTGTAGTACATTCTTTTAAAAGTTGAGTGAAATATTGTATTTACTTTGTTGAAATAAAAAGTGTATACAAAATTTCATAGAATTTGGTACAGGAGTAGAGAATTGTGAATTGGTCCATCAGTTTGTCGAAGGTCATGCTTTTTTTGTGAAATAGATTTTTTTGTTCATAATGTTAAGAAAAATGTATGTTTCGAAATTAAAAGTATTACAGCAGTTACAAATCGCTATTAAGTATATTTGTTGCTAATTTTTTTACCCTTATCATTTTTAATTTTTGTATACTTTTTTTAATAAAAAATTTAAAATTTTTTCCAAATATCATTAACAGCTCAATTGCTATAAGATCGCTGTTTCCTAATATTGTAGTACATTGTTTTAAAAATCATTCGCAAATACCCCGCAATGCAATAAAACGAAAGTTATTCACATTTTTCTCTTGAGACGCAACGTATTTTGAATGGAAATAAAATTCATTCAAAAAAACTTAGCATTCGAAATTCTCAAATATTAACCAACGTATTCCTTTCTCCAACCCAATCCAAAATATTAAACTTTAGAAGATCACCTTGAATAATTACCAAAATATGGATTTAGCCGTTATATGAGAGGATGTTATATTTACACAATTTCTATATTTTTTGAAATTATCTCTAGTGCATTAACACGAATTTGTCATACTGGTCTAACTTTTTTTTTGTATTTCTCACATTCTTTTCTTGTTCTGTCTCGTTCAGAGTCAAAAAAAAAAAAAAATTGTTCGGATCAATTTCATTTTTATTTTCTGTCCGGACAACTTTGGTGCTATCTTGATGCAAATTCTATACTCTATACTAATTTTTAAAACTTTATAAAAAAAATTTAAAAAACTCAACATATTTTTATCAAAATTTTAAAACTCTTTAGGGGAATATTTTTTGTAAGCTGTTTTATTTCTGGGGTAGGCCGATCTAAAGGTTAGAGCGCCCAAACAACAATGCTTGGCCGGTGAAACCCGGGTCATTCCGGTACGTAGAACCGACTGTAATGGGAATGTTTTATTCCTCTTTATTTTTAGTTTATATAGGTTTTTTTTTTTTAATCTTCGTCTCGGAAACATTTTTTTTTTTATAAATACAGATTTTCTGTGGTGGAAAATTCAGAAATTCATATAAAATTATGGAAAATAAAAATATAAAATGCATGCGTCATTATAAAAAATATTAGCAAAGACTAAAAATTAAAAAATCAAAGAAATGTATTTAGCTAAAAAACTGTATCCTCAAAATATGTCTAAGCATTCATTCAAAAAACTCTTTAATTTTGATAAAAATCTGTTGAATTTTCATAAATTTTGTATAAAATTTTTATTATAGTTTGAACTATAAGTATGGACCCGTTTTATTGCACCCGAGTTGCAAAAGAACGCTCCAACTCTGATAAAATTTCCTTTAGTTGCAAAGGAAACCCTGTTAGCCTTTTTCATGAAAATACGCTTAGTTTAGCGCTATTTAAGAACGGAAATTAGCTGTGATGCCAAATTTCTGGTTGATTTAGTTGTCTACTTAAAAATACTATGCAAATAAAAACCAATTAGACCTTAAACTGAAATTTCCCATGTGTTTTCTTCCGGCTCATTCACAATAGCGCAGGTTTTTCACTACCCAACATCGGATATCATTTTACCGAGTTGGCTCAATTCGCATATTTTTCCGAGTTAGTGTTGTTGCTTTACATGCAATTCATTATCCCACCTAGTGTACTTTTGCAACTAGGTTACAAAGAAACGGGCCCTATATTATTTAACGAAGAAAAGGATTGTGAAAACCCTTGCTATTATTGAAAAAATCATCACCAATTGACCGATTTTGCTCGTCGTTTTATATGTATATCGGTTACAAACAACCGCCCTGGGCACTACTTAGTGCTCTTAGGTATAAAAATTCCATGCACATTTTTGAGAAAACGTTCATAAACAAAACCTAACTATCGACGAAATTAAAATATTTTTTTTTAAATTTGAATTAGTGAAGAATACTTAAAAATATGATATTTATATCTACATATATATACAATTTACAAATTCGGCCAAAGGTCGGCTATTTTTTTGCTAAGGCCGTACCGAACTTTGCTGGCTGAGAATGGCCGAAGCAGAAGTTCAGTCGTTCTCTTTATATTAGTGTGACTCAAAAAAAAACGAAAAAATCGCCACAAATTACATTTTTGAATATCCTTCTCTCATTAGTTAAGGAGTGGACATAAAGAAAATAAGGGCAAATCAGACACTTACAAGTCTAATTATATATACAGTTAATCTTGGATTTCAGTTGGAATTTTTACATACTAAGTAATAACTAGATATTCTTTAATTTCGAAAGCATAAGCCGCAGTACATAGAAAATTTATGTGAGAGCGAAACTAAGCTTAGGATAATACTCGTAATTATGGTATTGTTAGTTTAGGTGGGTTGTCTCCCCGCAATTTTGCCGTTTTGATTTTGAATTTTAAATTTAAGTATGTCATACAGAAGGAGGCGGCTGTACTCTGAAATGTTCATCAGCAATGGTTTACTGAATGTCTTTAGCCTCATCTTTGCAAAAGCGTGGCCCCGTTCTTATGAATGGCATTTAAAATCGGTTCCAAATTTGTGACTTACTAAAAAAAACCCTGGTGTTATCTTTCTATTCACATATTTTACGTGAGAAACCCCTTCGAATGAAGCTACACTGCTGAGTTTCAACACAAGTGTTTCTGATTGGCAGGGGCGCACAGAGCACGTTAGTTGGATACTTCTCTATTTAATCACATTATACGAAATATTACATCAAGCATAATACTGTGTGCGCCGTGGCTTATAGCACTAAATACTTTTGGAACTTAATGGAACTTTTTGTCATGTTATATCCAAATTATTCAGCCTGTTCTCAGGCATTGTTGGTAACGATCTATCCTTTAGAGGGGCCAACTCCAGCAAGCTCTTTCTCTTGACGCGACAGACGGTGGCAATACGGACAATATTCTAAGTGAAATGCAAATTTGAGTGAAGATATTTTTATAACCGTGAGAAATATTGATTAAGGAGCTCCAAGCCAGAAAGACAATTCCATTTCATGCCTATTTGCTGTAAAAACCGCATTTCGTCAGATGGATCACTTTCGACTAAAGCTCTCTGCGCATTTATTGTCTCGCTTGCGTCAAATCATTTCCAAATTTGAAGAGCTTGCAACATTGCAACTATATTTCAAATAGACGACGTCCCTACATTATAAGTCTTCACCTAGTTTTCGTCTCTTCGTTCGCTCGTAAAGCAGTGTCGTTTTCAACTCGTCATTGCTTTAAATTTGTATGTTGACCAATAGAATTGAATTGCGTAAATTTTAATAATTTAAAGATGAAATGAGCACAGCAAGCGATTTTGCAGTGGTTGTGCTCTTTTGCGTTTTGTTTTGAATATTTAGGGGCACAATAGATTCAAGGGAGAAACCCGTACTCATTCTGTAGAATGACTGAGAACAGCGGTGCGAAAAATGTCGAGGTGTTTTTTGCAGGGCTGCAAGCCACTACAAAATTCAGCGCGGTTCGGTTCAATGGTTCGAACCACTTATAGAAAAACTTGTACCGGTACATGAACCGGTTTATTAGTACTCCTGAACCGCGGTTCGGTTCGGTTCAAATGGTTCAATGTTTTTATATTAAGTAATACAAATATCTTAAAAACATGCCAAATTTCATACGAACTTATACATATGTATACATATGCACAAAAGTAAAAGGCGTTGTCATTGAGATCAAATTCAAATATTTATAATATTTATGAAAATTTTTCTGTGTACAAAAATTACAAATCTTATGCCGCGTAAATTGTGAAGGATACAAATACTTATAATAAATATTACCTCAATACTAACATTGACTATTTTGTAATAATACATAAGTATGTATGTACATTTCCAAATATCCACATAATTAGGTAAAGAAATGTTTACTTGGTGAATTACAAAAATTACTGTTGTAAAGAAATTTTGACATTGAACTGGTATCCAGACTTGAAGCGAAGTTTTTCCTTGTTTCAAGCTTCAATCGAATAAAACTGCATACTCGGTTTTTTTTAATTCGGCAAAATAGTACAACAACACTAATAATCTATTAGCATATCAGCATTTTATTATTATATAGTATTTAGGTTGATTAAAAGTATATCTTCTAATAAGTCTTCGTCTATACTTGCTCTTAAGTCAGATAAACTAAATTTTAAAGTTGAAAATGCTCTTTCGACCGACACTTGCGTCGCAGGGGTAGCTAATACAATTTCAGCTATGCTTTTTAACTCTTTCTCTGTATAGCTGTGTCAAAATTGTAAAACGTCTGCATGTGGAGAAAGGCGTTTAATGTTGTCGAAACAATTAATTTTGTCTAAAATCGTTTTTCTATATGGCAAAGTTTCCTTCTTATCTATCAGCTCAAGTATGGATTCCAGTTCATCATCGGAGCTTATCTTAGATTGGGGGGATTCCATAGGGTTTCCCATCAATTGGATTTTAGATTTTAATTCGAAAACTTTTGTTTTTTGCTGAATCCTTGATCCTTTTCAGAGTCTGATAATAAAATTTCATATCTGGGGTCTAAATAAACGATAGCTAAAACACTGGGCTCATTAAGTAAGTATTCCCCTAGTTTTTTTTAAAGCTGTTGCAAACTTCAGACTTAACCATCCATGCCTTTTTCCATTTTTATTTTACATGAGTACCTACCATGCGAAAAACATATCACTTAAAAGTGCATTTTTTTTTTGCAATTTAAGTGCTATATCATATGCTGGGTTAAGAATTTCGCAAATGTCTCCAATTAGTTGCCAATCACTGTTAGCCATACGCAATTCTTTTATGTCGTCTGCACTTTTTAAGCAAAAATCTTTTAATTCTAGTAAACGCTTAATTATTTTATATGTTGAACCCCATCGAGTGACGCATTCAATAATTGGCTTGTGTAGGCTTTCTATTAGTAAGAGATTCAATAAAGTAGGTGTCCTAAGCTTTTTTACTATGATTTTTACTTTGCTGCGTATTTCACCAATTTCTTTTAAAAAATCTGACACTGCTAAATTTAGGGTATGTGCAGCACGACTAATGATACTAATCGCATTGTGATTTAAAAAGTCTTCCTCAAACTTCTCAAATAATACATTTGTACTATTGTTCTCGCAGGAAATTTCTTCACCTTTACCGTCTTCATTTTCTTCGTCTTCAAGAGCAAAATCTTCATCAACGCATAACTCTGATAGTAATACAAAATTATTCACTATGATAAATAATGAAATCCCTAATTTTAGTTACCTTGTGAATTTGTCTGAATAACTTCATTTGCTTTTTGGCTTTTATACAAATTTTGTGCGCTTTTGTTGAGAAATTTGCCAACGCATATCATATACGCTGCATTGTCGACTGTTATGGAGTAAATTCTGTCCATATTTATTTGAAATGATTTTAGAACGTCTGAAATTATAATCGACAAGTTCAAGCCGGTATGTTTCACAAATATTTCCTTCATTGACAGAGTTTGTATTACAATTTCACCATTCTCAATGTACTGTGCATTAATTCCAATTATGGGCCTGTCTAAACGACTAACACAGTCCACTTTAATGGAAAGTAAGCTGCAGAAAGGAAAAATACAATAATGTTATTTATACGCCGCAAAATTTACTATGTAGATACATCGACAACTGTTTCTCATTGATTATTCAGTTTAGATGCCATTTCAGATCGCAGTGTAGCTGCCGTTTTTACGATGTATTCCTTTATATTTTGGCGGTTGATTGAAATGCCAACAGCTTTGCATAAGGGATCTATTATTTTTCGAAATCCGCTATCTTCCATTAGTGTAAGTGGCCGTCCATTTTTTGTGACTAGCTCGATGCAACCATCCACCAAATCTTGCTTTAAAATGCTCACAATAACTGATGGTGGTTGTTTCACTATGTATTTCGTCATACAGTTCTGGTTGGAGTCTTTCTTGCATTTTTTTTCGGGAATTTCGACCAATTTTTTCGAATATATCTGCGTGTTTTCTTTTCATGTGTCTTGTCAAATTCTGAGTGTGCTTCCCCTTCATTTTAAATTTACTATATTTACACTCACTTGCGTCAGACTTCTTGTCATAAACAAAGCTTTTATGTATGGGGTTTAAACTCATTTTTTAACAAATCTGATAATATATCACTTTACATAATATGCCGCCAAACTTTTTAGAAAACAATAAACGCGATTGTGAAATTCCAATGAAAAATGACAATTTATGGCGTTGCCATCAAACAAAATTTGTTTATTAGTTTTAATATAAAAGTTGCATTTTTAGGCAAAGTTGCATGAAAAAACTTTAAAATGCTTTCATTTCGAACCGAACCGGTTTTTTAATGTGGTTTTCGGTTCGGTTTTCGCATTTTAAAATAAAAACGGTTCGGTTCGCGGTTCGGTTCAGAGCCCAAAAAAGCGGCGGTTCGGTTCGAAACCGGTTTGCAGCCCTGGTTTTTTGGCATTATATTTATGTAGGAATACACTCAATATTTCCTGCGGCTTTTCATTCCTCATCGCAATTGAAAATTGTATTTATTTTATGTGAAAACTGAATATAAAATTCAATGTGACGAGCGATCAAGATGACAAGTATTCAGATGAGTAAATGCAGAGGCCATAAATCATCTAGACATATCGTATTCAGTTCATGAGCAGTAACTATGGTACTATTTATTTTCAAGCTCAGCATCGGTAATTCTCTCACCGCTTCCGTTTTCTTGATGGGCACGCCAACCAGGCAGAGCGCGTGAATTGTGTGAATACTTTTGCTAGTTCAGAAAGTCTTGGCTTTCAAACACCTGTTCTTTGCCAACAGCTTCGTTATGGAATCGCTTTATTTTCCGAATTCGTGAGCGGTTTCCGTTTTACTTTCAGTAATTGGTAACACATCGGCTGATCGACTCTTTTCGTAAAATAAATAACTTAATCTTACATCGTATATGTACATTGATATCGTATTAAATCAGTATTTTATTTAAATATTTTATTATATGGTAGAAAAAGAGTATTAATTTGCTTCAAAATGCAAAATGTTTCATTTTCAGCCATGACCAGTTCCTGGACCGATATGCAACAACGCCACCCATGTCCACTTATCTTTTCGCATTTATACTTTCTGATTTCGTAAAATTAGGAAATGATGATGTGGTGTTTATTACACGCGCAGAATTTGAAAATAAAACAAATTTTGCTTATCAAGTAGCGCAACAGTCAATAATGGCTTATGATAATTACACACAACAACCGTACAAGCAATTGGGACTGCAAATCATTCAAGAGGCCGGATCGCCGAAATTTCCACATAATGGCATGGAGAATTGGGGATTGATAATTTATAGGTACTATATAATACTTTACCTACATATGTACATATGTATGTATATACGACACATAGTATAATAATAACTAATCAAACTCTTCGCATGTATTTATTTAGCGATGAAGTGCTGGTAAATGAACCAGGTTACACCGATGGCTGGTCCAATAAACAGTACACTCTCACCATAATAGTACATGAGACGGCGCATATGTGGTTCGGCAATAGCGTCACATTCACATGGTGGAGTTATTTCTGGCTAAACGAAGCGTTCGCCCGCTACTATGAGTACTTCATGGCACACAAGGTAACTATGTACATAAATATGAGCGTCATAATGATTATTGAATTTATTTCTACTTTTGTTTTTTAATTGACGTACTAATAATTAATTACTTTTGACACCCCATATGAACCCACACACGCACACACGCACACACAAATAAATGTATGATATTGTAGCTCTACCCGGAATATCAATTAGATCAACAATTTGTGGTGAATCAAATGCATTTGATTTTTGGCAAAGATGCAGTCAATAGCACTCAGCCTATGACCAGTCCAGAGGCGGAAATACAATCTCCAATAGAAATCGGTTATAAATTTAGTAGCATCGCTTACGCAAAGGGGGCGTCAATAGTACGCATGATTGTCAATCTGATGGGTGTCGACAATTTTGATAAGGCCATTCGCGCTTATCTGAAGGAATAGTAAGTAAATGCATAAGCTAAATTGATATAATAAGCCATTGAGTTAACCACCATACAGTATGTATGCATAATACCTTTGTATTTTACACAAAAACTTACGCAGAACAAGTCTTGGACAATCGACTGACTCTATTCACCAAAAAAATACTGATCTAAAAAATTTGCCTAATTTCTATGATGTAAGTTTGTGCATATACTCGTATTTGTTTTTTTAAGTACAACTTCTTCAAATCGCGTCAGAATCGGGCCACGAAGTCACGACATGACGTAGCGACATATCAATGTGTATGTATGTATGTATGTGCATACCTCTAGGTTTATATTATATGCATATGTATTATATATGCCCATCAGTACCTACATACATATGTTGCTTGGGACCATTTCGTCACTACTTCAAGACCGTTGGAGGACAAGTTCTGGACCGTTTCGGCATTATTTTGGACTATATATTTCGTATTCACTTCATGACCTTTCAGTAGTTCGGGACTGGTTAACCACTATAACTCCTGTTATTACTACTGATACTAATTACTGGTACTACTACTACTCCTACAATTACTACAACTGCTAATTACTACCACTATTTTGTACTAATCCTACTACTAATTACTACTACTGTTCTTTCTAATGTTCCTACTAATTACTACTACTAATTTTACTAATGCTACTACTAATTACTACTACTATTTTCACTAATTTTACTGCTATTTCTACTAATGCTACTACTAACTACACCTATTATTTTTACTACTATTCTTACTACTATTTTTACTACTAATTACTACTACTATTTTTACTAATGCTACTGCTATTTTTACTTATTTCTACTACTATTTTCACTCATGCTAAAACTAAAAAAACTAAAACCGATGTCTTATATTTATGGCTCTCCTTGTAGAATCGGCACAGAAGTATTACGTCCGGTTTTCACAATGTTTAGGCTTTCACTTTAGTCTTTTCCCGAAAATATTATACCGTGTCATTATCCCTTTAGAGAGGTTGAAAACAAAACTCTTCAAAACAAACTTCTCAAAGAAAAGCATACTAACATTTTTTCTCTCATTTCTCTCCACCAGTAAATCTGGTGTAACGTCACCGCCAAATTACTCTCTGAATTTCAGATCAATCAGCGCAATCTTTTATTATATCATCCTTAGTTAAAGCACTGACTATCCAAAATTGAGGAGGTCAAACAATTCGGCTTTCACTGTCTCCGCAGCTGGACCATAAATTAGGCCCGTTTCTTTGCACCCGAGTTGCAAAAGAAAGCCCGGGCTCGAATACAGTTTCCCTTAGTTGCGAAAGCAATCCAGTTTGAATCTTTGATGAAGGATGCGATTTATTTAGTGGAAAATAATTGTGAAGAAATATTTTAGGTTGACGTCGTTAAATATTTAAAAATATAATGCAAATAAAAACAAAATCAGGTCTTAAACTAAAAGTTCCATGTATTTTCTTCCGGCTCACAATAGCGCAATTTTTTCACTACCCCCTTTCAGATATCATTTTAAACTCGAGTATTATATAGTTAGTGTTGTTACTTTACATGGAATTTATTATCCTACCTAGGGCTCTTTTGCAAAAAAGCGAGCCTATTGTTAAACGAAATATTTAAGATCACTTTGACTGGAACTCGGATTATCGCCATGAAAATTAGTTCGATTAACTTTATCGTCTTTTTCACCCTGAAACTTCCACAGAGATAGAGAGAGAGAGAGATAACTCTTTGGTATATGTTGTCTTTGGTGGATTGAAGCAAAAGTTGTCATCATAGACAAACGGTATATGTTGTCTTTGGTGGATTGAAGCAAAAGTTGTCATCATAGACAAACGGTGAGCGCTTCCCCACGGCTGACTTTTCCGCTCTTAAAATATCGTCTGTCCTAATCCTGTGAAATCCCGGTCACAATGATCTTTATTAGTCACCGTCATCTCGTTGGTCGATTATAACGTAGCGTCTGCTTTGCTCTTTTATATTTCTGGGTTGTGTTGTGACATCTCATTCTTTATTTGTTTTCTTCAGTAGTGCTAGGCCTAACTATTCTTCATTCTTTCGAGGCTTTCAGCCCCAACCAAACATCGATTGTATCATTTGAAATATAAAGAAATTGGTCAAGATGCCTTTAATAGTTGTGTAAAAAAGAAAGTGATTGTTAACGTACGGCATATATACTATAAGTGGAATTGGTAAAGGTACGTATGACTGAAAAGTCTAGAACAGGTACTAAGGAATCATACGTAATAAATCTATGGTACTTCAATAGTTTTGAATCCTTGAGGGACTAAGGGATCCAAAAAGAATAATTAATACATTCGATGTACCCATTTTTCTTGCTTTACCGCTTTAAGTACTAGTGAATTACACAAATTTTTACTTCGCGAAACAATAATGGATGTGAAGATTTGCAAATCTGTTTGTCAAACAAGTTTGTCGACAGTTGCCCGCCTTAGCCTAACTATTTCCTTTGCGGCAATGATTGAACACCTATCTTATTCTACTTGACGCCTTGCTTCCTCTGCCTCTGTCATCACCAGCGGGTATGGTATTCTCAACTCCGACTACTCCTTGTGCGAAAGTTTCTCCCTACAAGGTTTCTGATGGAGTTTTCAAACACGTTTTCTTTCAGTCAGAATCTTAAGTTCCCATACTTTTTTTGGAAATACATGCAGGTGATTTGAATTCGGCCAATTTGTAGTCTGTGAAAAAAAGTAAATGACAAAATAAATTTTAACCACACATTTCTAGTGAACTTTTGTTGACTTTTCTAACTACATAAATACCCAAATAGTCTCAAGTCACAAAACTAGTTATCAATTTATTGTCTCAAATTTAGTAACTTGAGATGAAACTGAGTAACTGAATACCAGCTTCAAAAGGAATAAATTTTAATATCTTAAATTCTATATTTTTTTTTTTTGTTTTTGAGACAATCCCCTATTTTTTGATATTACAATTAAGTGGTAACGTTGTTAAGTATTTATAGCAAAACCCATTTGTTTTTTCGTCCCAAGTAACAAACTGATTACGAGAGTCTCTTTCGATAGAAAGTATACCGTTAGATTTCCTACAAGAGAACAATGGAGAGATCCATGTACGATCTTGGAAGGCTCGGTTTTAACTTTATTTGGATGGCTATTTCAGATGCTTTTCCAAAACGGTTGACCAAACGAAGATATTTGCTTTACTTAAGGCAGCGGACTGTATGAAAGGCGTGGGTGGGTACCAAATCAGACCTTGCAGTGACGGCCAAGCTTTACTAAAGGCTTTGGAAACTATTCGCACCACTTCAAAAATTGTCCATGAAACTAATTTGAGGCTGTTGGAAGTCTGTTGGAAAATGGAATGAGCTTGAAAACACATTAGAAAAACAACCAAGTGCTTCCTGAAAGACCGGAAGGAGGGAGTGGCGAGCCCTGATTGGGTTGATTACAGGGCGCAATCCAATGGTGAAAAGACATGGTCAGCATGTGCTCATTTTGCCAGGAGAATGAAGCTGGCACGTAGCAATGCCTCTCCACCTGTCCGGCTTTTGCTAGGCTGGCATGTAGTAGATATATTTTGGTCAAATGTATTGAGAATGAAAAACAACCGTAGTCTATCCCTCGGCGCTTCTCAGCTTCATAAAAGAGTCTGGAATATTGTCGAGGAGAAATAAAGTGCCATTCCCACCTTTTCCGCATCCTTCCCCCTATCCCTTTTTCCTTACAGGCGTCCCAGGCCTTAAGTGCAATGGACAACTACGCCTGAGTAATTGGGAACCCGATTTCCGATTTCCAGCTTACCTCAATTCCATTCCATACCATTCAAGTATTTTGTTCTCGCTTCCATTGCATTAGGCTCGTCAGTAGGAGCGGTATGAAACTGACAACACAGTTTATTGCATGTAATTAATTGTACGAGTATGGAGATCGGCAGATTGTTAATGCACAACTCTAAACTTTTGCCGTATGGCAAGCATAAATTCGTTTACATTGCCACCTTATTTGTGATGCCCCTCTACGTTTCAAATGCTATGTTAGTTGTACAAGTTCTAAAGAACCTATAATCAAGTACCTGACCAAGTCGCGTGGTCGGTTGTTTGTCGCATTAAAAATGCCAAGAATGATATAATACAAAATTGCGCCTTCAGGGGACAGCTAGACTTCCCTCTATTGATTTTACAGTCTCAATCAATTCGCTGCATATACTTGTTTCCGAAAATTTTACTAAACACTCTTTCCTTTCTCCTTTTCACAGCCATTTAAAAAATACTGTTCCAGATGATCTCTTCAAACATTTGAAACACTGTTGGCCCACCACACCGGCAATTGATTTGGATCAGTTCTTTTACGATTGGACCGCACAGGTCGGATTTCCGGTGCTCTTCGTGAATATCAGTGCTGAGTGTAATGTTAAACTTACACAAAAGCGATTCTTGCTTGACCCCAGCGATGGCAGTAACAGCACACTCTCCTACACCATTCCCATCACTTATGCCACCGACACACAACCAGATTTCGATAATCTTACAGCGCATTTTTATTTACCAAAAGAAAGCGAAATGTCCTTCGACACCGACAAGCCAATAAAATGGATAATCTTCAATTTACAGCAATCTAACTATTATCGCGTCTGCTATGACAATACAACCTTGATGCAGATTAAAAAAGCTTTGCTAGAGCCTCTACATTGTGGCATACCAGTCACAAATCGCGCACAGCTAGTCGATGATTTATTTAATTTCGGACGCGTAGCCTTAGTGGACTATGACATGGTATTCGAATTTTTAGAATATTTAGCAAATGAAAAAGACTACTTACCCTGGTATGCGATGTTTTCGAATTTACCACGCATCGCGCAACGATTAAAGTTGCAACAACAAAAACCTTTTGTGAATTACTTGCGTGACATTATGGAAAAAGTTTACAAGCATTTGGGTTTCACAAGTTCCAATGGCACTGTACTCGATATTTACAATCGCAATAAAGTCATTAGCTGGGCGTGTAAATATCAATTATTCGATTGCGATAGTCAAGCGCAACTGCTGTTCGATGATTTTAAAAAGTCGGGTCGAAAACCTACACCCGATTTTCGTGAAACTCTCTATTGCAGCGCAGTGAGAGATGGTACCGTTGATTATTATCAAACATTGAGCGATTGGTTCGAAAGTGAGAAATTTATCAGGGAGAAGCAGATGTTGATACGAGCGATGGGATGCACGCGACACTTTACCGAACGTCATTATGCCAATATTCTGAGTGGAAATATTTCGAGCGAATATGCCGTTATTGGTATTACACCATTGTATGCACAGAATCCGGATAATGTGAACACTGTGTTCAGAATGATCACTGATACGGTAGAGCAATTAGCAAAAAGGTAATTTGCACGATCATATAAAAATATTACTTATCATAACTATAAGACAGGGATTTATTTGACAAGTTTCGACACTTAATTTATTTGTAATTAAGTTTTAGTTATTTTTTTTTACAAATATAGTTCGTTGTACAATAAAAGCTGCATAAATACTGGCATCGAACATTGTGAAAATTTTTATAAAAGTCAACATATTTTCATCAATATTTCCAACTTTTTAAACCGAATTTTTAGGAAACTGTGGCGTTCGCCCAAATCTGACTTACATTTTATCAAGACGAATTCATATAAGGTGGTGTTATAATAAGCCCAACGGTTACCCTCTTTCCCGCCCAACCGACACGAGGGGCACAGTCCGCATGACGTACGTATTTTTTTTTTTTTTGTTTTTTTTTTATAATTAATTTTTTTTTTTGTGCCGAGTTGTTAAAAGGAAAAAGTTTGTTAAGCGTCGAGATCCAAAACTGCTCAGCTACAGAAAAAAACTTCATCACCTGAATCAAATATATATTATACCGCCGTTAATCATTTATTGAGAAAGGACAGTACAGTTCTTTTTATGGTGAAAAGGGAGTCTGAAATATCAAAAGTGCTGGAAAGACAGTTGAAATCTTGACATAAACATCGGAAAGGTTCATTTAATTCATAATTGGTTTTACACTGTTTAAAATAAAGAGGTTTAAAGTGTCTTGAAATCCGAGAAGGAACATTAAGTTTAACTTCCGCAATAAGAAATGTGCTTGCGATAGACCCTGTGAGTAGTTTAGTAATGAATATTATGCCTAGCATTTCTCTACGGCTGGAAAGAGTAGGAAGATTTATTAGCTTCAAACGATCAGTATAATGAGGAAGATTAAGCCGAGAATCCCATCTAAAGTCTCTTAGGGCAAAAAGTAAGAACTGTTTTTGAATTGATTCCAGCCGATCAATGTGGACTTGATATCGTGGGTTCCAAACTATCGAACCGTATTCTAGCATAGGTCTTACTAAAGTTGTAAAAAGAGCCTTTGTTACATATGGGTCCTTGAATTCTTTTGACCATCGTTTTATAAAGGCAAACATCCCTCTAGCCTTATTAGCTATAGCATTATAAGTACAAAACAGATACTTACACCAACAAAATATACGCACAATGACAGAACAACTTACAACAAACACACCATTTTGACATAACGTTCACCAAGCGAATTCAATCATCTACTTGATCAACTACACCTTATATGAATTCGCCTTGCATTTTATTATACTGAAATTCAATGCAGACCTAGACATATTTTTAAAACTCTGATTAGGAAGTTTGAAACTTTTGATGAAAATTTCTTAAATTTTATATAAATTTGCATGAAGTTGGAGAGATTGCATTTAAACAGTTTTTTTTGTATAATGAATTTTTTTATTAAAAAAAAACGAAATTTAAATTATTATGTAACACATAAAGGTTGGAAACTTGTGCAAAAGTCCCAGTCTTATAGTTATGATAAGCACTATATTTATATACTATGTATTTTATTTCATGCCACTGACATCACTTTAAAAATTTTTTTTTTATATTCTTTTAGACTTGATGGGTGGTCTGATGTGGCGAATATTATCAGTGACATTGCGAATTATTTTACCACTGAAGAGCAAAAGAACAAGCTGGAAGAGTTCGTTGCAGAGAAGGGCTCACTTTTTGGTAGCTACAATTCGATACTCTGCAATGCCGTCTTAAATGTAGAGACGAATTTGAAGTGGTCGGAAACGCATTTACCGAAACTCGTAAAATACTTGGAAAGTCGTAATGCGGCCGGAATAAATAAGTTGACAATGGTTTTGCTGCTATTTGTATACCTGATTCACAGCCTGCTATAATCATGTTTGTAAAATTAATTATGATTAATTAAAAAATGTCATGTGATTCAAAAAAGTTTGGGCCCTGCGATGATTTTATAATATTCGCGGAATTTGATTAAGTATTTTGTTAATTTTGTATAGAAGCAAAAACTAAAATAAAAAACTATGTACAAATTTAAGAAAAACTCGATAAATTTCCTCTCAAATTTTAAATTTTGTTTTCAAGTATTTCGAAATTTTTTAGATACGCAGTTTTATTGCTCATTTAATTATAGTATCACAAAGTTCAAGTTGGTGGTGACTAAAATCTTGGGAAGACCTCTTCGAAATTGTGATTTGTTGTAGTAAATATTGAAATTAAATGTACTATAAAACTACATACTCGAAAAATTTCCAAATATTCAGATTTTAAAATGTTATTTTAATAAAAGTTTGTGGTATTTTTCTAAATTTTGCACATAGTTTGAACTTCCGATTTATGTATAAAGTTTTTGTTATAGTATAAACTTTATATTTATACAAAATTAACGAAATAAATTTGGCATAAAAACACTATGAGTATTATAAATATATCACTATGTCAAAACTTTTTTGATTCCATATTCATATGTATGTATGTACTATATATGTGTGTGTGTCGTAAACAAATAAACACGTCAATAAAAAGGAAATGGATCTTTTCATTTTTTTCCACGTAAGGCAATAAAATCGAAATATACATATTTACTAATTTAAATATTTTATTTCAAGTATAATACAGTACCAGTGCATTATTCATTTTAAGGCCTCAATCAAACCAACAACAAACGCAAATTATGCGAGGCAGTTCGAAAGAAATGCTGGCAAATTTATTCAAATCCCTTTTTTGTACTGTAGCTCAAGAAACAAGAACCGTATTTATTTTCGGTTCACATAGGTAAACTGACTTGGTGTGATCTATTATAAACGAATTATATAGGTTTCCTTTTCTTCGAGATCATTTTACGCTGATAAGTAGTTTTTCACACACCTTATTATAGCACCTTTGATATGCACTCTTTGTTATAGCCTTACATCCAAGAATGATAGAATATAAGATCACGCTGATTGATTAACTTGGCTGTGACGTCACACCAGATTTTTCGGTAGAGAGAAATGAGAGCAAACACGTTGCTATACATGTTAGAAAGAATACGCGCTAAAATTGTTAAACACGTTGAATAGAATCCACATGATTGTGAGTAACTTATACATACATACATGGTTTTTGTAAACAAAATCTGTTGTGACGTAGAAATTCTGTCAAAATTTTCAAGAGATTATTAGCGGTTCCATAATATGTGCCACCTTCTGTATTCTTTCACTTTCGCTTCCAACAAGGTATCGAGGTGTCGAGAACTATAGGATTCTCTACAAAAAGTGGACTTAAATCTCGATATCCAAAAAATGCACATATTTGGTGTGTTATAATTTTCATAGAATATATCTATATACCTTAGAAACTGCATTAGAATCCTAACGTGTAATGAAATGTTTCTCTAATTTTAGAGAAAGCAGTATTTGATATCTTGATCCCAAATTCAAGTTCCAGTTATTATTTAGTTATTTCTACTGCGCGTTAAGTAGACACAAAAATTGTTTCTTATCACAGAATTTCAATAAAATCGCACCCTAAATAAATATGATTTTCTAAATTTGTTAGAAACGATTTTCTTTATATTGTTAATAAACACTCTGAAATTCGACGGAATCAAACCCTAAGATCGTTAGACCATATTTTTCCACTGTTTTCACATTTCCCAATTCGTATTTTTTTTAAAGCTACAGAATTATTCTTGTTTTGATTACAAAAATTCAAAGGATTATTATTTTGTTCAAGGTTCAAATATAAACAGGTTTATTCAAACGGTAACAGTAAATCGAAATGTAAAAGAAAAAAGAAGAAGGCAATTTAAATAGTGGTTAATGTTGAGTGCTTTAATAAAAGAAACACTTAATCTTAACTATTGTCGGCTAAAAAATATCAAAAAATCCACATTAAACTATTACCTAGCTATTTTCGGTAGAATTACTCGGATATGGATCATGCGTGATGCAAATTATGTATAATACTTTGGTCCCGAATCCATATCGAGATAATTGATGTCACATTGAACTTAAATTAGCGCAGCATTGCCCCAGCACTAAACTCCAACTACTTTGGATATGTCCACCGATTGGTCCCTTAACCATTCCGAACTCGTTATCTGTTAAGCAAAGTATCCAGCTCTCACGAAAAACAAAAAATTCAAATATATATGCGCTCCAGAAATAAAAAAAAATGTTCCTCTAATAAAATTTTATAACTCATATCTCAAGAAATAAATACTAGTATGTTTATTTTTTAAGCTACAGACATAATGAAAAATATGTATTGTCATTTTTCTTGAGAGAGCTCGGTACTTAGCTTAAGTTGTGTTATTTTCACAGTCATTATAATCCCGGAATCCATGGGCTGTCAAGAATTTAAAAGGTTTTCTATTTTATTAAAATGGATTGTTAAGAAAATGCAGCATATTTTTATGTAATTTTATTTATAAATAAGAAAAATTCTACAAACTTAAATCTTTAGTATTTTATAAAAAAGTTGAAATGTATTTGTTACATCATCCTATATCAGTTGCACGAAATTAAACGAAGTATAGAGTTTCGTAGTTTCGTGTGTTTCAAATGTATTAGCCAATTAATTTTTGCGATTAATATGTGTTTCGTTTTAATTAAAACATGACCTTAAAAAACTAAAACATTGAGAGTGTTATCCTCCCAGCGTGATATAAATTGTTTGCCAGCAGATAGGAAGCACCGTTTTGCATCAACACTCGTTGGCTGCATTTTTGATAGTGATTGAAAGACTTTCTGCAGGTTTCTACATGTTATAGCCATAATTAAAAAAGTATCAATTTCCTTAATCAAAACAACTGACACGACTTTCTACTATATGAGAATTTTTATTGGCATAATGCATAACACTGTTGCATCTGTTCTATCTCCACTACCAGCTCAATGTGTGCTACATCTGATATAAAAAAATTACACTCAACAATACCGGTATTTCAATCAAATAATCCCGGGATGTTCAGTTTCATTATTAACATCCCTAATAGATATGCATATAAATACCTTTTCAATTTTCTAAGTACAAAGATCTTTTATTCCCTATATTCTCTATACCAAGAATAATTTTTGAGCTCAAAGCCAGTTTTTATTAGGAAAGTATTGGAAAAAAGTCAGTGCAATAGAAATTAAAGCTGTTATTTCGGAGATCACCGCATCTCCTCATCAGACTTATTTCTCCACTCTGCCCGTGTTTGAATTCACAACCTCCGACTTGCCGGACAAGAACGCAGCTAGTGATGCAAAGCAGGCATGTAAATTGCTACTGATTTTGCGCTTTTCCTTTATATCCCAACACAATTCAAATATTTGTTTCTTATATTTTTCGCTATCATAATAGTTATTAATAGAGTTATCTTATAGGTGCAGTGGCCATATTCCTCGTTAAAGAATGCAACATGAACAAAGAAAAAAATTATATTCATATGAATATTATTTTTTTTTTATTATTATTTTTTTAACAATTTTTAAATTTTTTCGACATATTCAAGAGGCTTTTTTTGTAGTACGGACATACTGAGGTTAATAAAACTAGGCAAAGGATAAATGGTTATTATCAGGGACCAGATTTTGTGGAAATTGCCTTTTTCCCCGCCAGAGATAGATTATTAAACTAATTCAAACATGCAGATATACATCTGGAATTAGTCGATGTTGTCCTGCTTATATTTATTCCGGAAATGTCTTTTCAAATTTATACAAAACGATCTATTTGCTTTCTTAAAATCCATTTATTTAATTAATTAATGCAACAAAAAATGCAAAACAAAATACTACAATTTCTTATAAGTATTATAGTACGCCAATATCCGGTTTAGCTTCCGTATAATTTAATTTAATTCTTTCAAAGTTGGCAACCCTGTTCAAAATGTTGCCACAATATTTCACTCCAACGAGGCGGCATCTTTCGCTTTTGCATAACTTAATTTAATGCGGCTTTTCGAATAGATGGCAGCCCTGTGCAAAATATAGCATCGCCGAAACGTATACGGGTATCGTCATCTATCGAGTTCTAACAAAAGGCACAGAGCGTGAGGCAAAAATACTACACTTTTTTTTTAAATAGGTGGCAACTCTATTCTAAAACATGTTTTTCTTAGGGCCAGTTTTTCAGTGCTACTTTGAACTGAGTTTAAACTAAGTTTACTTAAACGCCGTTTAAGGTTAAACTAAGTTTAAACTGCAGAGCTGTTTTTCAGTGAGCGTTTAAGGCCGCCCTAGAATTTGACAGTGTGGTAGGGCAACACTGTTTTTTTCTTTATCTACACAACAAAGCAGCTTACCTTTGTTTACATTTTTTGTACACAAAAACCTTCGTGAATTATTTGTGAAAATTTAAGTTACTAATACGGTGAAAAAATGTATAAGCGGAGCGGTAATTTTTCGCTATAGTCACTTTCACTTGAAAAATCCATATTTTAATATATTTTACGGACAAAAAACGTAATTTTGTTGATTTCAATTTCTGTGAACTCATGAAATGACAGCTGAACAGTTGAACAGCTGATTGCTTAAACTCAGTTTAAACTTAGCGTATCGGGCGTTTAAACTTAGTTTAAACTAAGTTTAAATTCGACTGAAAAACAGCACATCGAGTTTAAACTTAGTTTAAACTGCAAATCAAGTTGAACTAGCACTGAAAAACTGGCCCTTAAAGTTTTCGTTTGACGCCAATATAATTGAACCACTTATGTAACTGCTTCTTCATCGTTTACCAATGCCTGACGAAGTAAGCGTTGCTAATGAGTTCACTCCCCCAAAAAACTGCTGGGTATTTAAGTGTTTATGTGTGTACATATTTATTTATACATATATCGCTGCGACCATACGCAGTTAATAGAACTATACAGCTTAACATAAATGTAAAGAGTCTCTAATTATTTGCAAATAAAAATTTTCATCCGCCAATTAAGTATTGGACATGTGAAATTTTTAATTAAAAAGAATGCGAAAAATTCGCAACATATGGCATTTCTCATACACATCTTCTATGCTGTTTAAAAAAAAAAAAAAAAAAAACGCATATTTCGAATTGGCTACAGTCATACAAATATCCGAAAATCCATAGTAGCAGGCACATTAACAGAGCATCGGCTGAGCAGAAAAGTGAAAAAAAATATTGAATACAATGCATTTCTCAACAATGTTATTCAGCTGGAATTTTACCATTTGGAAACGCATGGGCTATTTGGATGAAGAAAAACTACGGCTAGCCTATATGTTGATTTCCGTGCCGACTATTATCTGTACGATGGCCTTTCTTAATTTTTACATGAGTAAAAATAATTTAGAAGAAGACATCTATAATTTCTTCATTATTATGGTTTGTTTTACGGCCATTATACGCGTGCTGGTGGTCTTGACAAAGCAGCGGAAATTCTTGGACCTATTCAATGTCATTGAACACTGGTACATCGAATTGCAAGTATGTATGTTTGTGCGTTTTTGATAAGTATACTACAAAAATTGTTTACTAAAATTTGTCTATGTAAATTTTTGTTATAAGAAAATAGCGTTCTTAATATTCGGGTAATCTAAAGTTATTTGAATAAGAGGTTTTACTCCACTGCAATTTCATAAAAAGTCATTTGAGAGATACCGTTTTTCATTATTAAATTGAAAGTTTTTCCTTTTTAAAAAAATCACCTCTTTTAGTATTTTTTTCAGCCACGGCAAATAAGGATTATTTTCCAAATTTCAAATCGAAAAATAATGCCGAAAGAGAAATTCCACATGTTTAAGGAGTAAATCAACATACTCGTTATTTTTTAAAGATCCTGTTATTTATTTTCTATTTTTTGATATTTATTTTATATTTATTTTTTGATATTTATTTACAATATTTAAAAGTTTAGTCGTTATTTTTTTTTTTGGAAATTTTATAGTTTGCTTAGAAAATATTCCTTATTTCTTGAGTGTTATCAATCGCTCGGAAAATGAAACTTAATATGTGAGGTTTTTTAAACGAAATGCACGCAAATTATGTTTTATTTTCTGAGTAAAATACATATAAATCTCTAAAGATAAGGATATTTCTCAATTTTAAATTGAAACAAAATAGTATGGTTAGGTACATAATTTCCACATGAAAAGTGGTTTTATTATTATGCACTCTGGTTTGAAAATGGCTTCGGACATGTTGTCGCCGCAGTTCGGAGCCGCAATTTTCAACGACTTTTTCAAGCAATGGGACCATATCTCCACAATGGTTTGCACAGTGATGCCTTCCAAGGCGTCCAAAGTTTCCAATTTATAGGCATAAACAAAAGACCTCACGTACCCCATGAGAAAACTATAGGAGCGTCTTATTACGCTTCATTACATCGAAAATTCTGCAAAATGAATTGTAATTATAATTTGTATTTTTTAATTCTTCTACTTCAAAATTCTACATTTAGAAATTCTGTATCACAAAATTCTACATTTCGAAATTTTGCCTTTGAAATTTCGCAGCTTTTGCTTACCCCCAGGCGAATTCATATACTTAAGGTGAAATTAATAAAGCAGCTAATGTCTTCTTCTTCCGCTATACTTGTATTTCTCCTTTACCCATGACATCCGAAAAACGAAAACTAATGACTTTCATTCTTCTTCTATTCTCTTTTATCGTGACCTCCTAAAATTGAAAAATGCGTGTGTGTGCGTTATGCCGTCACCTTATATGAATTCGCCTTGCTTACACCTACATATATTTAGAAAATGTGTGTGTTGGCGAAAAGTATACAAATCCTTAAAGCGTATTTTTACCAGAGAACGCAAACAAACAATGGCAAACGCAAGATGGATATATAGAAGGTGATAGTAAGATAAATAAGGCGAATCCGCTTTGTATTTTGTTTGTGTAATTTTGCGTGTGAAATGTCGAAATCTGAATTCGCCCAGTATTGCTTATGTATTTTGTTAGTGTAACTTTGCGAGTGAAATGTCAAAAACCGAATTCGCCCAGTTTGCTAATGTATTTTGTTTGTGTAAGCAAAACAACCCAGCGAGTTTGGAAAGAAGAACAAGCATTCAGCTCATGGCATGCTATCACCTTGTATGAATTCGCCTTGGGTAAACGTTTCCCAAACGTTTAGTTTCGCTGATGTAAGATAACGAAACACTCCCGATTGAAATCAATCAGAAACATTTTCTGAGCAGTAACTTTACTAATTAATTCGTTTGGTTTGTACTCACTAGCTATTGAAAAAGCTCCTTTTACTGTTCAGGAGCAGTATGACAAAAAGAGCACAAGCTTTCCGTACTTGGTGTGTGAATGTTGTTCGGTTTGTTTTCGTTTTCTGGTTTTTATAAGTAGCAAACAAACTTGTATTCCCTTTTCTAATAGTGTTTCTGAGCTCTTTATTATATTATTTATTATTTGTTTATTTTTTTTTTTTTCTCTCTAAAACAAAACGTATTGGTTCTACTAATAATTATTTTCAGTCAGCAATGCCATGCTTCGGCACTATTTTCCATTCTAAGAAATGTCGCTGTTTCCGATGCATTGCTGTCATATTTACATACATATGTATATTGGCCAAAGCAGATAAGAATATTTCAGGTTATAATTATTTCCAGTAATATAATTTTTGCCAAACCAAAAAAAAAAAATACTTATAATGTAAGTACAAATGCCCACTATTGGCAGCAATGGCATGTCGTCTTTAACATTGTTTACATTATATGTTTCCAAAAAATTTCGCAATTTAGTATTTTCAAAAGCAGATTTTTTAAAACCAGAAAATTATTAAGCAAAATTTTGTGTTTCGCATTTTGTACTAACATAATTTCGATACCAACCCGAAAACAATCTAGCGGTTTTAAATTGAACGATCGGGTTGACCAGTCGTTTGGCCAATTTCAACAAGTCGATTGTTTTATGATCTTTATGGCATTCCATTCAATTGGAACGCGATATAGTCGGCAAATAATGAGTCGAGTGCGCTAACTGTTAATGCAAAATTTCTGATCTTTCTAATTTGTAAAGAAATGAGGACCAACGATTCCCCGTCCCACAATCTCTTCACTTCAAATGGAGAATTTTTGCAAATTTCCATTGAGCCAAAAAACGAGCCTCGCCACTGAAAAGATTTAGCGGACTGTAACATTTCTGAATTGAAATATGTTTTTCGTCAACGAAATTTTAAACGAAATGTCAATATGTTGCCATTTTATAATTTTGCATTGGCTTTCATTGGGAAATGTTTTCAAAATGTTTGCAGTTTTCATTGCAATGCCACAATTTGCCACGAAGAATGTCATAATGAAAACCAGGCATTAGTTTAGTCGTGATAAAATGGCAAGCCAAACTGAGCACAATTGATAAGAACATTGCCAGATCATGAATTATAGAAAATACAAAAAAAAAAGATCTAAGCAATCGCTTTCCGATGCCTTATATGTAAATCGGTTAACAACTTTGCGAAGTGTTCCAAATTTCCAAGTTTGGAAAAATTTTTTGTAACCATTTTATAATTCTTGCCCTTACATTTTAGAAATTTGTGTAATTTTATTGAACTCAATGACAATTTTTATTAGAAAATATTTGGAAAAAATAGCAACTTTTCAAAATGATTGAAGTGATAGCTGCTATTTCGGAGATCACTAACTTTCCTCATCAGACTTCTTTCTTTCTCAGACTTCACCAGGGTTCGAACATTTTATAACTTCTACGTACATCAATCTCTATACACTCGTACATAGAGCATTTCCATTTCAAGACCGTCAGGCCATTTTGCGGTCTATAAATTTTTTATTTTTTAAACCATATAACTTCTTCTAATTAGTTGAATATTAAAATGCGAAAGAAAATTGTCAACTCAAATTTGTTTTTTGGAAAAATTAAAAATGCACTTTTTTAAATTTAACTTCTCGAAAAGTGTATTTTTTTATTTTTTTATTTTTTCACATCAGCAAGTAACAAATATGCACTAGCGCACCCTCATTAGGAAAAATTGTAACAGGGTTTGTCTAAGAGCCGCTTGGCCAAAATACATTTTGAAGTGTCTTCTTTTTGATGTGAAAAAAAAATAAAAAATCATGAATTGTCAATTTTTTTCATTCACATTTTAATGTTCAAAATCGTGCAGTATTTACAGTGTGCGCATTAAAAAAAAGCACCCAAAAAATAAAAACATTACCCGAATGGACCGGTTGTCTTAAAATGGAAAGCATCCATATATAAAAATGCCCACATTTTCATTTTAACAGCTTGTCTCAAAAACCGATGTATGGATTTCGTGGCATAGACTTAGACTATATTTTATTCCTCATAAAATCTTCATTTATGATTTGATTTTAAAAGTATTACAAATATATGCTGCCAGTGCGGTAATAAATACTGCTATGGCAGAAATACACTCGAAGGCTTGTCATTGCCTACCGAGAGGCGATCGCGTTTAGACTAAAGTTTTTTATAATTTTTGATGTTACTTACCCCGGCCAAGATTTGAACCACGCATGCACTCGGCTAAGGGGGCCGTACGTACATATAAAGGGTCGGTTCTACAATACCGGAACGACCCGGATTTATTGCCGGCCAAGGACTGTCACTTCAGCAGCATTCCCTAAAATTGTATGGGCAATGTTTTATGCTGTTACAACAACAACCTTCACGAAAAACGGATCCGCTAGATGGCGTTCGAATCGAGTTCTACAAAAAAACTGTATTTATAATCCGCAGGTGCTATTGGTGATGGCTATGTAGTGGGTATTTCCAAAAAATCCATATTCAAGGTTCGACTAACTTCAAATCTAATAAGCTTTACAGCTATTTTTGGCAGATACCCATTGAAACTTATGTCAAAAACCTGCCACTTACCTTAGAGTCGACTACATTGTTTTTTTAATTCATCTAAGCGTCATGTTTAGCTTAAAAAGATCTTCTGCATGGAAACGTAGTGCAGACGAAGTCGCGGGTATCAACTAGTACATATGTACATACTTGTATACTCGATTTTTATCTTAGTACTCAACTTTTCTTTCAGCAACAAAACGACAAAAACGCATTAGAAAAACTACACGAACTTACCAGAAAGGCGCAGTTTTGTACCAAATATTGCGTGCGCTCTGCCGTGCTTGTTGATATTTTTATTGTTCTACAGCCCATAATTACTGGCTATGGCAGTAAGTAAAATATATTCAGTTTTAAATCAAATTTCACAGTTCCTAAAGCACAGCGTAAATTTAATTTCCTAGAACTTGTTGCTGATGTTAAATTACCAGGCGTCGATTTTCATAAGAGTCCTATCTATGAGATAATGTATCTGTTACAATCTTGCTGGGTTCTACCGGTGACCACCTGCTCTTACATTCCATTTGTGAATATTCTACTGGTCTTCATTTGTTTCGGTATTTTCGCAATAAGACATTTGCAATTAAAGCTTTATGAATTGTCTGACATGGATGAGAAGGACGCATTGGAGAATGTTAAGAAATGCGTTGCCTATCATATGAGGATCATCAAGTGAGTATGCGGCTACTCACAAATTATCTCTATCATATAGTATTTAGTATGTTAAGAATTATAATATTTGGTACATTCTTATTCTTCAACAATTTCTTTCAGATTTCGCGAAGATTTAGAGGATATTTTTTCATTCATGAGTTTATTGGATGCCAGTTTGTATTGTATAACACTCTGCATGATGTTGCTCTATACGACAATGGTGGGTGAAGTGTAATTATCACTTTGTATAGAAAAAAAAACACTTTTTTTTATATAAATATTACAAGTGTTCATTTTCTCACGCCAGTATTATTCTGAAACTTTAAATTTTATTAATTCAAATTTCCTTTCCCCTTCCATTTCCACCTTTTTTAACACTCAGGAATTTACGATGCCGCTTTTGATTAAAGGCATTGGAATTTTATTAGTTTTAACCGTTCTAATTTTTCTCACCTACTGGTTCGCCGACAATTTCACTCATGAGGTAAATGCAAATATATTTACAGATTCTCAGATATTTCCCTTAATTCAATTACCAGAGTCTACATGTAGCTGAAGTCGCCTATAATACCAATTGGATGGACCGTGGTAAGGAATTTCGCAGATGCATTTTACTAATTATCGGCAGAAGTCAACGTGAATTGACGGTAAATGATTATTTAGTTATATAAAAATGAGGATATTAACATTTTTTTATAAATACTTCAAATAAGGCGAATTTATAGAAGGTGGTGTCAAAAAAACAGCTGATTTTATTTTTTTGCATTTAAATTCACCTTGTCTTTGTGTAGGAATTGTCAAAATGAATAATTGTCTACAATCAATCATCCAAGGCGAATTCATACCAGGTGGTGTTGAGCGCACAACAACAAAGATGTACGCTAACAACTCAGCTGCTTTCTCAACACCACCTTTTATAAATTCGCTTTGAATCAAACTTTCGATTTGGTAATAACAAATTATTTACCTTTTTAAAATATTAGCAAGAATTTTTATTATACATTCTTTTCGTCAATTTTGTATAAAACAATAGCTTATACTTTAACAAAAACCATGTAAATGAATGTTTCAAACATACGCAATTTTTAAAAACTCAAAAGATTTTCATCAAAGTGTTTAAATTTTTCAGAAGGATGTTTAGACGTTTTTTAGTATGCAGTTTTATAGCCTATTTAATTTTAGAATAATAAAATGCAAGTTTGAATTGGCTAGAAACTATTGTTGATTTTTAAATTTTTATTTTACTAAAATTAAGTAAGCTATAAGACTGCATACTTGGAAAATTTCTAAAAACTCTTCTAAAAAATTTTCATAAATTTTTTGTTTCATTTTAAACATTAATTTTTGGTTTTTCTTTATAGTATAAACTTTACTCGTATATTAAATTTACAAACAAAAACAACATGTATCATAAAAAACCTTGCCAATATTGTAAAAGGATCCGTTTTTGCTCGCTACTGTATGTTGGTTTGTTTAATACTTTCCCAATTCGCCCAACAAATTCGCCTTAGATTGACTTTGACAATAGCCATTACAAAAACAGAACACATATAAATCAAGGCGAATGCATATAAGGTGAAGTTGATCAAAAAACTGATTGCATTGGTTTGGTAAACGTTAAGTCAAAATGATGTGTTTGTTGTAAATCATATAGCTATTGTGCGTATAATTTGTTGGTATAAATTTTTGTTTTTGATACGAATTCATATCATGATGTAAGTTGTGTGAATGAATTCGCTGTTGGTATTGCCACCACCTTACTAAATACGCCTTGCTTTCAAACATTCAAAGTAGTTTCGATTACCAAGGTCAAGCATTTTTTGTTCTAAAAAGTTTAGTCCGGATGACCGAAATCAAAAGCGTAATATATTAATTTTTTTTTTGAACTGACACGCCATTAAAAATCTCTCATAGTTTATTTTCTACGTCACTTTCGCCAAACGTCTTATAATATTGCTAGTAATTTACGTCAATCTGTTGAAGAGGTTGGATTTTCATTTTCATTTTCCATTTTTCTTTCAACAGTCACATTAGCTTTGTTAAATTTAATTCTTACCCTTAGGTTTTGTACGACGTAACAGTTCTAACTTCGTCGACTCTTATGCTCTACAATTACGGTTCACTTCCTTCGTTCGTACTTCGTAGATTGGAATAGCCTGCATTTATCTGGAATCCATTAATTGAAATTATTGGATAAATACCATGAATCTGATCTCAGTTCGCTAAAATTTTCCAATCCTTTCCCTTCCAACAGATACCATATCATCCTGACTAACTTAAAGTCTCTAAAAATTAAAATTACAATCATTATCATTTGATTAGTGTAATTATAGGGAAAAATGGCAGGGATCGAAAATACCTGTTACGAGAAATTTATAAACAGCAAACGTTGCCCGAGTATCGAGTATTTTCGTGGATTGAGTGCATCAATTTCGATTCAGTTAAGAATCGAGTATTTGTAAGTTATGCGATTTAATTCAATAACAAATTATTTGTTTATGGGTCTACGTCATGGAGGTGGGGAATTTCAGTTGGAAGTAGTTTTCTAAATAAAATTCTAGCAAATATACAATATCATCTAATTTTTCGATTAATAAAATTGATATTAAACGACTTATTTTAGGAAAACATATTTTTATATTAATTATATTCGATTCAAAATACCCGAAAAAATTAACAAGTTTCCATAATGCATTAGGGGAAATTTAATTGGCCAAAAAATACGTAAAGTTTGATCAACTACATTCATAACATTAATTATGTACATATGGTTAGGTTTGGTTAGGTTAATGTGGCAGTTCCCGCAATAGGGACTCACTTAGTCATAGAAGAGGAGTCGATTGTGGTACCACGTATTAAATGAACGGTAACTAAAAGCGGAAAACCGAATGAAGTCACGCAAATCACCTATCTCCACCCCAGAAAGCTCTTCTGGAGTACTACAGAAGTACGAGCCTAGGTACTTGAACCTCAGTCTCGCTGAGGCAGGGCAGCTGAGAAGAAAATGAAAAGATGAATCCACCTCATCATCCACTATACAGTTGCGGCAGAAAGGGTCAGTGACTATATTCAGCCAAACCGCATGAATACCCAACGGACAATGACCAGTCAGAACACCTACGAGGATCGAGAGTTGACGCTTAGTAAGCGGCCTCAGTTCCTTTGAGCGCCCACGATCCACTCTCGGCCAGAGGGTCCTTGCAATTTTGCATGTCGTGAAATTTTCCCAGCGCTCCAAGAGAAGTCCGTAGTCAGCCAAAGGAGACCCCACCCTCTTCCTGCATGGGGTAATAATTTCCAGGGTACCCTGCCGAGCGAGCTCATCAGCCATGCAGTTCCCTGCAATGCCGCTATGACGCGGTACCCAAATTAGTCTAATTTCGAAAGACTCCAAGGCTGCTGCGAGAGAAGTCAGGCACTCCCCGACAAGTTTTGATCTCACCATTAGCGATCCTAAGGCCTTAATAGCGGCCTGACTATCAGAATAAATGTTAGCCCGTCTAGTGCGCATTGCATTGGTGAGTAGCCAATCGGCTGCCTCCTCGATTGCGGCCACCTCTGCCTGAAACACACTTCATTAGTCCGGAAGCCTGAATTTTCGGCTGAGGGATAGCTCCTCGCAGAAGACAAATATGTGATTTCGTGCTTTATTCGGTCTTAAACGAAATTCTACCCTAACTAAATTCTCCACCTCCTTGATTTTGACCAATATACACTCAAGTCGTTTTACTGAGTTCTATAGGAGTACTATAAATAAGTACTCAATACAAATATCTATTTTGAGCTTGGCATTGAATACTGAAAACGATGCTGAGTACTTTCAATCCATACAGAATACAATTCTGTGTACTTTGAATGGATACAGAGTACAAATTTGGTGTTGTGTACATTTGAAAAAATATTTTTTCTGGATAACGGTAATTTTTTTTTCAATTCTTCTATTTAAGTCAATGAACAAAAATACAATCTAGCCTACAGTATTAAAAAGCAACCTTCAACAAAGAAAAAAAGAATGTTTAGATAAGGAAAATTTAACGAGACGGAATTCGAGATCATATTGAATTCACGAAGTGCATACGCCATAAGAGTATTCATTACATAATTAGTCCTAAACTTATTCAGTTAGAAAGGTTGCAATTACAAAAAGTCCTGGAGCCGAATCAGAAGTAGAAGTAAACTGTAGGAATAGATAGGATCAAAAAATTTCAAGTAATAAAGAGCATTTTCTAGATGCACCTTTCGCAAACGTTGAAGTCGGTATATAAAAAATTAAAAAAATGGTCGCCAAATAAACTGAGCCATATTCAATTTTAATAACTCTTATTGACAATGGGCAAAATATTTATCCTGCATTACATTTATCAGGCAATGTGTGAAATAAACGTTGGGAATTGACTCGTATCGGGGGAAAGAATAAATATTTCTCACGTTTTTGTGATAAAGTTTATAATTGTCGCTGGAATGTCCCTGGATTGTCCCTGGAATGAGATTGTTCATCGTAGCAGCATTCACCTTCTTAGCCCTACAAGAACTCTACATAACACTTACCCATTTTATCCAAAAATCTTTAGTACGGATTAAGCACGTAGTGCTTCCCTTGCTCGTGTGCTTAGAGATTTAATGTTTCGCTTGAATTTTTATGTTTTAAACTCTGCTTTTAATTAATTTAATTATCTTTGGATAATTTAAGTTCATATTAGCTCTGGGAAGTCTCTAGAAACTAAACTACTTAGATTTTATATTTTATTAAATAAATAAAATAAAACTGTAAGTGATTACGGTTCCACTTAGCCCTAACATACCAGGTTCTCAAATTGCCCGAGAATCGAAAATCGAAACGACTTAACATTTTGTCTTAATAGATTGGTAGTATCTAATGTATTAATTTCTGTAATTTTTTTTATATATCCTCAGCTCTCTGCAGGTGGTTTCAAGCCGATGAATATGCGCACATTTATGAGTATAATGCGTGCTTCTTATTCGTTTTTCTCACTTCTACAGAGTACAATGTAAAATTTTTGAAATTATTTAGTTTGAATAATTATACTACAAATATGTTCTTATATATATTTTAAATATCAAATATACGTATACAAATTTATTCTCAAACAGAAAGATGCAGGAATTTTATTTTCTCTTAGGAGGGGCGCTTAATGGTAGACACCCAAGAAGACCTACGTAAATACACACCAGGAGTATGTGTACTAAAAATCAGGTTCCAAACTTTTCATACAATTTTCTGACTTTTTATCAAAATATTTAAAAATTATTTTTGGTTCGCAGCTTTATATCCCATTAAACTAAAGCTTATGTTTTAAGTGGCTCAAAAATCGCTGAAAGAAATTTGTGTGAGAACATAAATAGACACTGGGCTCTTTGTGACGTAGAAAATTCAGCTTATTTTGTCAAAATCAGTAAGAGCAAGTTAGCGCTACTCGATCGGTGTCACCTTCTGTATTCTCTCCACCGTAACGAAACAATCAACTCAATTCCCGACTGATTTAACCAAGCATTCAGGCCGAGCCACACACACTGCATTACCCGACAAGAATTCACTACACTTGGCTAGGAATGTTTTGATGCATCCAAGTACATAGCTCAGACTTTGCAGCGATGACTCCTATTTGTGTTGGTTTCTTGAAAACTCGATGGATGGAAAATATTGTCCGATAAATCAAACCCCATATTTTTGAGATCGATGAACTTAAGAAGACAAAAAGAAGAAAACCTGTTCAATGTTGGATATTCACCGAAAAACATAAAAAAAATTTTGAATTGAAGTTGCTGGAACGAAGGCGTTGGTCAATCAAATAATTTAAAGCTGCTTTTAGTTAGTATTCTTTGCCTATCCCACAATTGTAATCTTTTTAAACTTATAATTCGGGAACATCTATATCAAAACTAATTAAATTGCGTTTCTCTATGGTTCATGCTTTTTTAATTATCCAAATTCATAACTTTTGGTTGATTTATATATAAAAGATAAAGATGTCGTCACATTTGTCTAAGATTTCCGGTTTTTCGTATGCGATCATTTTTTGATTTTCTCACAGTGTGGAATTTTAAATTTTATTCCAATCGATTTAGCTTTAGTAGAGCCGACGCAAATCTCGGTGGACAAAAGTCGGAAAATCTAAATTTTAAATTAATTTTTTTCTTACTTTATGTTTAATTATATCTTGTGATATGATTAGTTATAATTGATTTACTTCAACACAGTTAGAGGGCTTATAACATTGTTATATTTTAGCCAGTCCTATATCAGTTTTATAGTTTGATTTACACAACATGAAATAGTGTTAACTGTTTCATTCTATTTCCAATTCGTATATATTAAAAAACGTCAGCTAAGGTGAATGCTTGCGAATTTGATTTTGACAAATTCGAGATAACAAAAATTTAATTGTGCGAAATATTTATTGTGAAATGTTTTCTAATACTTAAGCTTTTCATAAAAATTAATGTTTTTGCTATTTTTGATATATTCATCTTTATAGCGAACCATTAAATTTTTTTTCAGTGAAATTTGAGACTTTTTTAATATTACTTCTGAAAACATTACAATATATATCTATATATATAAACGTATGTCGGATCTGTTGTCAATTTGTCAAGCAATAAGGAATGGCTTGATCGAAACAAAACCCCGAAATACGCTGCTTTATTAAAATTTCCTAATTTCTTCATATTTGTATCATCACATTTGATCCGACATTTTTAATTTTTGAAATTAGATTGATACTCTGCGTACTCAAAATTATGTATGTAGTGACGAGAGATTAAATCTGAGTTGCTCTAATTTTCTTCAGTTTATTTAATTATTTTTTAGACCGAAAAAAGTAGTTTGCTATTAGGTACTTGGTAGAATAAACACTGAATGAAAAATCGTTAGTTTAAACAAAATTTTAAATGTACCAAAAACTAAAAACTATTCATCCAAGCCCACATGAAGTCTTTACCACATACAGAATATGCTAAAAAAGTTTTGATTATTAGATTAGTCTATTTTGTGTATGACATAATTTTCAATGGCGGCCGCCGTTGCCGAGTGTGTGGGTTCAAATCCTGACCGAGGCAAGCAACATCAAAAATTATAGAAGTTTTTTTCTAATACAAGCCGTCCCTCGGCAAAAAGCATTTCTAATCGCTTCTGCAACAAACTTTTCTAATATCATCAACATCGCACCATAAAGGCGAATATTCTTTCACTGTGCCATCTAGCGGATGCATTTTTAGTACAAAGTACTTCTAGTCGCACCCACACCATCGAAATCGGATCAGAAAGAAAGAGCATTTAGCGCCTACCGCATCCAGTTTTTCTTAAAAGTATTCCTTATTGCGGCGACACCGTACATTTCTAATATCAGCAATGTTAGATCTCATAATTACGTATTTTCTGAATAACTTTGCTCTACCGCCACCTAGCGGATCTATTTTTCATAAAAATATTTCTCATCGCACTCCCATTATACGATTCTAATTTTATCAAGATAGAGTCATACATACAGGCTTCCTAAATAACTCACCTCTAGCGCCACCTAGCGCCTTTATTTTCCACGAAAGTAATTTTTTATTGCGCCAGCACCATATCATTCTAATATAATCAATATTGGACCATACCTACAGATTTTTTTAAAA
Source organism: Anomoia purmunda (assembly GCA_951828415.1). Lineage (NCBI taxonomy): Eukaryota > Metazoa > Arthropoda > Insecta > Diptera > Tephritidae > Anomoia > Anomoia purmunda. The sequence continues at coordinate 186,543,049 of OX639993.1, read as the reverse complement.
TCTTTATCTTTTTAAGGAATACTTAACTGTTTAAATATGATTGAAATCCGTTCATCGGTTTTGAGCCAAGTTGTAGCAAATAAAATGTCTTCAGTTACATATATATACATATACAGGTATGTCGTGGAATCCGATCTTCTCGGTATCGAATTTAAAGTCGCCAATATTTTTCGTTAGGTATCGCACAATCCGATTTTATCAGTTTTTATGTTCGATTTTTTTTTATCGGTTTTAGAAGTGTCGCAGAATCCGAGTTTGTCAGTTTTTTATCGGAAGTAAAATAGTCACTCAAACTCTGATGATTCATTTATAGAAGAAAACATACAAAATTTATCAAAAATTAAAAACAATTTTACTACTACTTGAAATTTTCTCCTTATTGTAGTTAAATTTAATGATCTATAAAACTGCATTGCCGAAAAGTTTGTAAAAAATTTGGGTTGAAAAGGTAGAAATTTTGATGACATTTTTTTTAAACTTGTTTGATTTTATACATTTTCTCGAAAGTTTGAAACTCTGACCTACATAGTTTTTGTTATAGCATAAACTATGTTTTATAATAAAGAAGTCAAATTAAATAAAGAAACACAAAATTATCAAAACTTGTCAATACATTTTGCTATTATTTTTATCGACACAATTATAAAATACATTTGTATATTGTGTGTGTAAACATATCATAATAAATAAACGAAAAATAAGTTTAAAGAGGATTTGGTAAGTCATTACGGTTTATTTGGCGCCTATTTTGCATTCTGACATTTGATAAAAAAATCGTAAGCCATAATATATTTATTATATTTATTTTAATATATTTATCTTATTTTATTCTCTAATTGGCAAAACAGTCGAAGTTTATAAAAATTCTCAATCATTTACAAAATATGCGTCAATTTTACCACATCAGTAGAACAGCTTATTCGAATATCAGTTTTGCTCATGTTCGAAAAAGCAAATTACGTTAGAATTCTGAGACACCAAATGAAACTGATATTAGTTTTGATTTACGACAAAAACCAGTTCCGAGAAATAGAAAAAAACGTATTTTTTTAAAACAGGAACTGCAATATAACAGTTTAACATTAAAGTTGCAGTTTTTACTAAAACTGTTGTGAAAAATCTCTAAAGAAGTATATGTCCAAATAATAATTTAGAAGGAATTATATATATATTTTTTTAATTTTCCTAGGCATTGTACAAAATTTGAAAAAGTTATTTAATAAGTCCAATAACTAATGGCAACCTTTTCTTGCGTGCAGCAGCGCGAAATAGCTGTAGCTAATTAAAAGTATTATTTACGATATATAGAATTTTTGACTAAATGTATGTATATAAATATTTTTATTGCGAACAAGCTTTAAATTATACCGGCAGAATACTCAATTACAAATTTGTGTTTTTTTTTTGTTTGTTATTTATTTAATTAAAATTAGTGATTTTTGGTAGTTGTAGTTTTCGCATGAACCCCTGTATGATCGATATAACCGCTGGTAGAAACGGTTTTGCTGACTGTCTGTGGCTTGTCGTCATCACCACCGAAACGGCTGCTGAAACTGTTGTTGAAAAATAAGTTGATTTGAATTAATATTAGCTATTGATTTTAAAATAAAATATTTCACAAGCAGAAAGTGACACTTACTTAACATTAGCAGCGGGTGTATGCGATACTGATTGTTCAGTTTTGAAGTACACCGGACCGCCGTTGGACGAGACCGCTGAACTTGACGAAGCGGATGAACCAAATCTGCTGGCAAGTGGCACCGAATTGTAGTCATTATCATAGTCATTATCATGCGAGTTTGAGGCAAAACCAGCATTATTGGCACCTTGGCTACTTCCGGCAGAGGGAAAATGCACGCTGCCACCATATCCAATGCCAACTCCACCACTCAGGCCAACAACACCTACGCCAGATGAACTGTGCGCTGAGTTTGATGAGGAGCCATCGTCACCAAAACGACTGGAAAAGCTGTTGGCGAGGGAAATTAAAAAAAAAATTTTTGTCAAATTATGATATGGTGCTGCATTAAGTAAGTCAATTGAGAAGTAATAGAAAAAATAGAGCCAGTTTGGACGAACCTAAAATTGAGTGGTAGCTCGTTGAAGAGAATTTGTTAGACTAATTTTATGTCGCTGGGCAAGAAAATGGGTTTCATTTTTTTTTCTAAAGAAGCGAATTGAAGATATAGGCAGACCTTTTTTTTGCGAGAGCTTTTTCCAGTTATTGCAAAAAAAACTACATATAAATCTATATAAAATGTGATATAACATCGAAGGATCATGAATGGCTCTTGCACCTTGAAATTAAAAGTTTTTAGCAGATTTTGAACTGAAAAATTGAATAAAGAAAGAATTTAAGTTGGCCGCTTTTATTTAATTTGTAATAATTGTCAGATATTCTATCCATCACATTTTTTAACAGAATATTTTTAATTAATTATTTACAAAACTTATCCACTACACAGAGTGAATAAAAATGAATAGTCGAAAATGTCCTTATTTTTGGATTTAAACGCCAGTAGCTCAAAAAGTCTTATTCCGATTTAGAAAGTTGATATATTAACGTGAAGAGATTGTATCTTTTAAGTGACACCCATAAAAGGATGGTTTGCTATTTTTTTTTGATTTTGGTTAACCCAACAACTAACTACAAAACTTGGAGTGCTCCAAAGGTAATGGGTCCAAGTGTAGACATGAAATATTTAACTTTTAATAAGAAGCAACATTGCTGTGTGTGCGCTTCAATCGATATGTTCCGGGTTCGAATTCTGGCCGGGACAAGTAACATCAGACATATTATATAAGAGCTTTTTTCCAACAGCGGTCGCACCTCGGCAGGCAGTTGCATACCTTCGAGTGTTTTTCTCTCGACCGAAGGCTTCTCTTAAAAATTTCAACATCAATTTAAGACGCACGCTGAAAATTATGGGAGAAGTTCGGCCAAACATCAAGCTATGATGCCCAAATTCATCAAACCGAACTTTGCTTAAATTTGGCCGAAGATAAACCGAACTTTTCACGGTCTACAATTATATTCAATGAATTTTTAAATATTCTAAATTTTTATAATTGTTATTAAAAAAAAAGGTGCATAAGTTTAATTTACATCAATTTAACTTCATCACATAAACGCAAACATTTTTTTTTAAATAGCAAAAGAACTTAAAATTTTAATCCTCGAAATTCTAAGACTTTATATCGCAATGTAAAAACTTTGCAGTCGACTCCGCCTACTGGCTAAAATTTGGATCTGCAACACTGAACAATTGTTCACTAGACGCACTCGATGGAGGAGCAGACAGATATTTTCAACAGGAAATGTGGGACCATTATTAAAAAAGTCACAATTTCTTGACAGCAGACGTTCATTATGAAAAGCGTCCAATTATGTAATGCATTATTACTGCAGCTTTCTTGCAAAAAATATTAAAAATTGAGCTTTATATATTATTTAAATTAATATAAATTGTCGAATGTTAAGCAAAAGTTCGGATATTTTTTGACGAGGGTGAACATGGCCTAAGCCGTAGCCAAAGCCGAAGATCGATCGTTCTCTTATTATTTTTATTACTATTATTACTATTATTATTATTATTCTTATTATTATTATTAGCATTGTTTTAGGCATCAAAGCTTTAACTCTTTAAGTTTTTGTACCTATGCTACAAAGACCCATTTAATTTGTTGTTTTACAATGAATATTGTACGAAGGAATATTATTGAGACACCAGATAAGAATGGTGCTTTAAACTGCTCCTAACATGAAATCAAAGGCAACTTCCTTCTTTTGATCGTAGACATTTAATGCTTACGATATAGAGTTGGAATCATATTCAAAATAATTGGTCATTTCTTTGTATTTAAGTATTTTTCCTAAGTTCTGTATTTTTGAAACATGAACCAACTCATTGTAGTTTTTTTCCAAACTCTGCATCGCAAACTTTAAAAAAAGTTCAGTTAAGTGTTTTACGATTATTTGGAGAGCTTATGTTGAAAAGATGGGCTAATCTTCTGCTGCTCATTCTACTTTATTCACTCTTGCAAATACCAGCAAAAGTTACTAGAATCAAAATTTGATTTTAATCGAACAATAGCAAAACAAATATCGGTTGAAAAAATATATCACACACTAGAGTGTGATAATTGTATAAACTTTGCTTACCCTGTCGTTCCCACTGGTGAATGCGACACTGAGTTGTGAGTATTAAAATAGACAGGACCGCCATCGTTGGACACTGATGATGATGACGAAGATGACGCCGAACTGTAAACTTGGCGACGCAAACGATGGAGATATTGAGCAGTCTGCGAAGAAAGAGTAAATAAGAGAAAATATCTATTGAGAAAGTGTAACGAAAAGATACCTAACTACCGCGAAACAGAAAACTTTACAAACAATGATTAATTATCCACTGTTTCAATGTTTTCCCTTACTTTTTCTAAAAACTATATATAATTCTGTAATTAAAATTTTCATAGATAATTTAAGGCTGTTTTTATTTAGAATTTTTAGAAAATTTTCTGTTTGCAGTTTTATAGTCGCCTATTTAATTTTAGTATAATAAAATGTAAGTTTGAAGTATAGAATTGATTTGATCAAAATAAAAATATTTTCTTTTTAAATGTTTTTCATAAATTTTTTATGGAAATGCATATATTTAAAACCAGCCCCGTTGGTTTGTATCCGAGTGGCAAACGAACAGCACCTCGATTAAAATTTATTTCCAATTGCAAAAGCAACTCTGTAGGCATCTACGAGCGCCATAATATAAGATATGATTCAATTGGTGCTATTTACGTATGAAAAATAGTTGTTCTGGTGTAACTATGGCCAATTTTGTTATATAACTAAAACTAAGATATAAATAAATATGAAATTTAGAGCCATCCACAATAGCATAGTCTTTTATTTGGCTATATTACTTATGCATGTCCGTTTTATGGAACTGACTCAATTATTATTGTGGTGCAAAAGAAAGAACCTATAATAACAAAACTCATCATCAAAGCTTCAAACTCCGTATGAAATTTCGTAAAATGCAAAACAAAGCTCATCAAGATATATAAATCAGAATTTAAAAAAAATTTATTTAAGGTTTGCAGTTTTATAGCCCGTAATTTTATAATGATAAAGAGTAAGTTTGATGCGTCTTAAAGTTACGGTAGAGTTTTATTATAAGATGATGTGTTTGGGAAAGCTTTTCCGTCATCCCTTGTCAAATTTGGTTTGTAGGCAAACCGGTTTCGCCCACTGATGTCAAACTAAATTTGACAAGAGATGACGCCAAAGCAGCCAAAAATGTGGGCACTTCTTCTCGGTCCTGCCTGCTTAATTTATTGCGGCTTCCCCATACAAATTTTGCATTATATCGTCCATATACAGCAAACATGATTGAACTGCGCGCAAGGTGAAAGTATGTGTGTAAGGTTTCGCCCCAAATTTCGCCGCGCTTTTATCAGGAGTGGCATATCTACTCTACTTGGATATTTTGCTTTGTTTGACGTAAGGGGACCTGTCTGATAGCCGTCTGACGCCTAATTTTGCCATTTGTCACTGACAGCTGGGGAGTAAACATCGCGAACTTTCTTTACACGTAAATGGAATGACTTATTGAGGTCCATAAACACATACGCGAAATTCGCTTCAATTTTGATTGAATTACAATATATGGACGGCATTAAGCATTACAACTATCAGGCTTTAAAAAATACTTCAACGAACGAACCAATTATCAATGTACTTATAATATACTCACATGTGGGCTCACGAGATGTGGCTGCGTCTTATGACCCTCGGCATCGAGTGTGTAGAAAGCTTTGGGTATGAAATATCCAGCATCTGTAAGTATGGAAAAAAGAAAGCAAAATTAAATTAAGCTGTTGTTGTGAGAAGCAGATTATATGGATACCCAATGGCATTCGAATTTTTAATATTTATTGTTATTTGTTAATTTTTATTTTTTTTTTTACTCTCACCACTGGCTGAACGACTTCAGTAGATTAAAAATCAAGCGCATGTTCATATACAAACATACACAAAGTTGTACATATGACCTAATATATATTCTTTACGTTAAGCTGCTTTAATTGTAATATCTTTGAGTTTTTATTTTTATTGCTTTACAATTATTTATGTAAAATTTATTCAGCAATAGCAAAAAATAAAAATAAATTATTTGAATAAAAAAGCGATCAAACGAATTATAGAATTACATAGATATGTATGTTGTATTTGTGTGTTTGCATTCAATATTATTTAAAAAAAATCGAATTAAAATTACAGTGTAGTCTGGCTGGAGTGAACTCCCACTGATACGAACAACTCGGTAGAGTGAACATCAAAACTTTTATATTAACTACTCTATAAAGTGAACACATCGAACACATCGTAATACGAATTTTCGCCAAATTCAAACTCTAACGACAAATTCAATAACAAAACGGGTTATTCTCTAATTAGAAAATCCGGTGTATACTCAAATGTGTTTGTCATTTTTCAAACTTTTAGGGTGGAGCTAGATGTGCGCGGACTTTAAATCGTTTTGAGTTTATCATTTTGGGTGAATATTATTTATGCGAAAATGGATTCAAAAAAGCGCAAGTGCCTACATTTCAAAGGGAGGTGCGATATGGTAGCAAAAATCGAAAGAGGTCGACAATTTCAGGCATTAGTAAGAAAAAAGCAATTTGAAAAGTCGCTGCCAACCAGAAATTGGGCCCATTGCAGAGCTTACATGACTTAATTGGCGCTACAACCTCTTAAGAGGTTTTGGCCGAGTTCAACAAATTGCGCCAGTCACTCCATCTTTCTACAAACTTGCACCAATTAGAAATGTCAAGCGACGTCAAGTCAAGCCCGTCCTCTTCCTTTACCACCAACAGCTGGTACCGTGTTGAATACTTTCAAGTTTGGAGCATTTTCGTCCATTCGCACGACATCTCCCAGCCAATGTAGTCGCTGTATTTTAATTCAGTGGACTATGTCTATGTCGCGTAAATCCCATACAGCTCATCGTTCCATCGTCTGCGGTATTCGCGGTCGCAATGACGTAGGTCCATAAATATTTCTTTAAAAATTTTGAAGGTTGCTTGGCATAAAGTTAACACGTTATAGAAAAATGTCGGAAACTGGCTCTGGAAAGTATTGATTTCCTAGAATCCAATAGCGGTACTGGTGGTGGTTGCAGTGAGTAGTAAATAATTCCAATTAGCACTATGAGCGCCATTTTGATACCACTTGCTTCCCGTCGAACCAGATAGAACAGAAAAAGAAAGAGAAAGGGAAAATAAAAAAGACAAAACCCCTCTACATCGACTTAGATCCATACCGCTGAGTTTAGGAGCCCAAGCAAATCATTTGAATTCTCGTTACCCAACTCTTCCAGGTTTCCAAACTGGGATTTGCCCAGAAAACTCAAAAAAACGCAAAGACCTGAACAACTCCAGAGGGGATGTTCCACTGTTTCTTCCGCACCTGAAGACCTAAAGCTGCGTCAGTAGGCGCTGTGTTCCAAATTCAATTTGGGCAGCATGAGTACCCAGTGCCCATTGACTGCTGAAAATAGCAATTAGCCTGGAGACGTCGATCCAGATCATTTTAATGGGAGTAAAAGACCTTTTGGCATTGAAAATCAACCACAATATCTTGCATACCCTTCACGTTTTTAAATTCTTCCACTTGCTGTTGGCCATGCTCATCCAGTGCTGGGAGATCCGTCCCCAGATGAGACTCAGAGGTACGAGAACCTCTGCGGCATCTGAGATATTTAGGGCAGAACAGCTCCAGGCCAGCTTGTTGGCCATATCAGGGTGACACTGCCGACGAGCTAAGTTCGCACCGTACTCCCTGCACTGCTAAATGTAACCATTCTTGTCGCGGTCTTAGAGCCCGAACCGCTTGGCCTTCTGAAAACATAGCGATAATAGACCCGCGTCGCACGAACGCCAGAAGAGAGGTAAGCCTCCCAAATAGCAAAAACCTCTGACTGAAAAACACTAGGGTCCGCCTAATAGATTCTCGCACCTATTCCATAGCAAATATGATGATGAAAAAATTGCGTCAAGGAAGATATAAAACAGTTCAATAGATACATGAAGCTCGATTTCAAGTTCTTTTTGCAGATGTAAGTTTATAGGAAAAATAGGAATTGGGTATACTGCACGTGTGGATATTGATTTCTTTTTTAAATTTTGTAAGGTAACCTATACCGGCGACAGCATTGAAAAATTGAATTCATCTGAGGACAATGAGATCATTTTTAATGAGGATTGGGTCGAAACGATTGTCTCATCAGACGACGATAACGCTGCCGTTAAGAATCAGACAGTCGCGAATTCAATGCCAGCTTCTGAGACTATAAAAGTTTTTGACAAATTCATCCAATGGGCTGAAGTAAATACTACAGATTTTCCAAGTATTTTAGCATTGCAGAGCCATCGATACAAAGCAGTAGAAAAATCGCAGACTAAACGCTGAAAACAGACTGTTATAACAAATTTTGCTCACTCATAATAACTTATTTTTTAATAAAAAAAATTAATTAATGTAGATTTAAAGTACACTAACTCTATCTGTATAAAATGAAAGGGTATGCGTCTTATGAACTGGGCTTGCAATAATTAGTTCACTTCACCCAGATTGCACTGTAATTACTTGCAAATAAAAATACGATTGACTCCGTCTCAGTTATCAAACGCACGCTCGTATAAGAAGCATTGCCTGACGGGATTCAATGTTATTGTCTTAGAAATTTTTGCCAAATTTGTATTGATATAACTGAACCAATTTGTATGTCAACTTCCAATTCTGTTTCAAATTAACATATCGCGTCTGTTGAACTAGCAGACAAACGAAATTAAAATATAGACAACAACAATAGTAGTTGACAAAACAACTGTAATTTCTATTCATAAACAACCCTACTTATTTGTTGAACTGGTACAAACTTTCAAAAAAAAATGTTTTTGGTACAAATTAACGGAGTGCCGATTATAACAACTCCAATTTCTGGTAGTAATTAACAGAACAGGTCTGTTGAATTAAAAGATAATCGATTAACAGGTCTGTTTGTTAAAATAAATGTTTTTTTTTTTGGTTAATTCAATTCATAAATCTGTTCATATGTAAAAGTTTTCAGTTAATTCCACAATTTTTGATTCCAACTGTTGTTAATTTTCTGAGTGTGTGATAGAATTAAATGTATGCAAAAATTTCATTGTTTTCAAGTTGGTTTTGTATTTTTCGGTTTTCATGTTTTTTTTACATGCTCCTTTGCAACCAATTGTACATAAAGTACATAAATTTATATACTGACGAATGAGAAAGATCAAAAATAGGCAAACTACCGCTACAAATACCTGGCTTTAGTTTTCCCGTTTCATTGACTTCTATCTTTTTTTTTTGTATTTTTTCGCAGTTTTGTAAGCTAGTGGCTAGGCAATGAACTTTTGCTCGCTTCTAATCTGATTGCATTTAATTCTTTGGAAATGTTACTCTGGGAAAGTGTTTCAAGTATTTTGAATGTTTCATTTTACTTGGAATCAATATAAGCGCCCTTGAGTAATTGTGGGGAAAACCGCAGCTTCTATATATTTACTTCATACTTAGTATGTATGCATTTACGAATATACCTACATACATATTTTACAGATTTTAATCAGCCAGCAGCTCGTCACTATAGACACATTGTACGCTAGCGAACAGCTGGCCAGACTACACTTATATTCACTATTACCCAGCAAACATTTTTGGGCGGCTCAGAATTATGAGTCCGAAAGGATTATAAAATATGACGGAAATATGAGGCTCAGAATGATGAGTCCGAAATGAGTCCGAAATGAGTGGAAAGAATGTAGGAAATATGAGGCTCAGAATTATGAGTCCGAAATGAGTATAAAATATGACGGAAATAGCTCAGAGTTATGAGTCATCATCTCTTCCAATTATGTATTGAATTTTGGAAATGCCGTTACTTGTGTATCCACGAATTCCACGACCAACGAACACGTGCGTTCATCGATGAACAAAAATTCAGTTGAAGTGCAACTGTTGAAGTGTAAAGAATACTTTTTACTATCAAAAAGATTTACCAGTTCTATTTTTCTAAAAATCAGTGTGGTTAGTGAATAAAAATATAATTTAATACACATATCTAAAATATAAAGAACATTAAAAGGTTTTTGTTTACTTAATGCCATGAAGAAGAGACCATAAAGAGGCAATAGCGGTGATTAAATCATTAAAAAGAAAGAATTTAGTCGAAAAATGTTTTGCTGTGGCAGATCAAGCAAGGTCAAGTCAATTATTGTGTATTTTACAGGAAAATGAAGTCTATGTAATTAGAATGCCAGCCCCTTTGAAACTTGTGAGATATATTTGGAAGCGCTTGGTCACCGACGAGTTGGCCTGCGAAATATCATGGATAGAAGGCAAAATTTCCCTTCAAAATATGGCCATAACAAGTGCTTTTAAGGGTAATACTTTTGAAATGCCGTTTGGTGCTCTTAATTAACTTTTTATTATTGTTATAAAAGCGTTTTCTCGAAAATTTGGCAATGAGATGGAATTTAAGAAAATTACAATAAAGTGGTTTCAAACTGCGCGAGACCGAGTTATATATAGGAATAAAAAAACCCAAAGACAGGAATCTAATTAGTTTTTTAAGTATTTTAAAAAAAAAAGGAAAATTTTTATATAATTTTTTTTTTTTTTTACCAAAAATGGAATAAAAACTGAATATTACTTTCTTTATTTAGTATTACATTATTTCTGTTGTTTTACTATAAAAGAAACAGATATATTATAAGAACTCTTATTTTCTCTAAAATATGAGTCATATATGACTCCTAAAAGAGGCTCGTATGGCATATGAATTCGGACTCATATATGTATGACGACCATCGCAAGAAGGGAAACACACTCATGTTGGACTCCTATAAGAACTCATAATGAGCGCTCACACTCCGAATTATGAGTCCAATCGGACTCATATCGAACTCCAAATGTTTACTGGGTAGTGTCCAAGTATTTGTATGTATCTGCATATACATATTTATAATGATAACGGCACACACAGGTTTGCATGGTTTTATGTCAATGTTTCTCTATTTAAAAATTCTGTTTCAAATATTGCTATAAATATGCTTACATACATACTTACATATGTGTACAATATTTACGAAACGAAACACACCGCCTTAATTAATAGCTCATTCTTAAGTTATTTGCAAATTACGATGAAATTATGCAATTTCGCCTTACAAAATCTGTCTCTATATGAAGATGGAATGGAATATTTTATCGTAAATCAAAAACCAATTCAGGCGCAAATCAATATCGAGTCTAGATTTTATCGATACTAATCGAAAAATATTTTTTTTTCTCATAATCAAACAGGGCTATCCATTTTGAAATATTAGCATTTCCCTTAACTATTCCTTGATTTTTATTGCCTTTAGTAGGTTTTTTTCATGGCTATAAATTAAAAAAAGACATTATCACAGTTAAATTGAAATATGATAAAACTGTTCACAATCTCTCACATTGTTTCCTTTGATCAAACAACTAAGCAACTCTGTTACTATCGAACTGTGAATACAAATTAGGTATAACACTTTTGCTCGCACTTGGTTTATGCAAAGTAACTTGGATGAAAATAATTAATTTACGTTGTAATGTGAACATGGTTTAAGCAATATTTGTTGAAATTCTGTTAGATTATTTATAATATCATATTATAAATTTGTTAAGAGGTGACGAAAATTCCCTCCCATCCTGTCTAAGATCTGTCAAAAGAAGTGAAATAAAATCTAAAATAAATGAAATGCCACCACTATTTGTGTTAAAATTTTTGAGCGCCCTGTGAAAATGTTGCATTTTTCATATGAGAAAATAACGAAGAAGCGGATAAAACTACCAATTTATTAACAATTCTATTGAATGTAAAAAAATTTAACGATTACTTCCATTTGTATAGCTAAATTAAAATCAACTGCACACAAAGATCAGCCTCACATATTCCAGATGGTGTTGTACTTTTGGCGGGTAAGGTTTAATTTTTCAGTGCTAGTTTAAACTCAAATTACTCAAACTCGGTTTGAATTTAAACTCAGTTTCAACTACAGAGCTGTTTTTAGTGAGAGTTTAATGTCGGTTTAAATTTAGCTATTTTGTAGTACAAAAAAATTTTTTCTTTTCATATATACAACATATATATTTATAAAATACTTTAAAAATAGAACAGCTGATTAGTAAAACTCAATTTAATCCTACCAGATTGTCAATTTAAACTCAGTTTAAACCCCCCAGTGAGATTCAAATTAGTTACGACTGCAAACAGAGTTAAACTGGCTCAGAAAAATTGGCCCTTAGCTCTGGCACAGATTTGTTTAAATTCTACGTTAGTACAAGAAAAGAAAACGCTCTAAGTAATATTATCGAAAAGTTAATGAGAGCAATAGTGACAATTGTCGATTCCGCATAACGATAATAATACCTGCCGGTAACGATAGCGAACGTATAGCCCATTAATGATAGTATGCAAGAGAACGCCGTCCCGCGGGGGAATGTCACATCGCAATGCAAGTGAACAAAGAATGTGGAAAAAGAAGAATAAGAAACTACCAACTTTTCAGTGAGGAATTTGTTTCAATTTTAATTAAGTATTCAAATCTGATTTACATGTAGAGATTGAATAAATAAATCTACAGAATTCTAAAAACAAAAGTCTAGCTTTGTCCCTCATTTGCCACCATGGTTATAACCTCCGAATCAGAGAAATTGAAATGGAAAAAGGTTAGTATTTAGTTGTCTGAACATTCACAATCGATTATTTAATAATATATTTAAGTTGAGTGCAATTTTATTAATAACCTTTCTATTTTTTATATTTTTATTTTGAATGATATTATGCTACGAGTAAACCAATTAAATTGATATGAGAAAAGTAATCATTGTTAACATTTTTGCCGCCAGAAAAATCCATTCAAAATATGTATATAGATTGTAATTAATCCGAACGTTTTTCTTATTTTATTTTTTCATTTCCAGCGAAACTCTACTCTATCTCCTTATTCTACATATATTCAATTACAAAAATATAAGTGATTAAATTCGATGTCTCCTAGTTTTATTTAACTCTTTCATGTCATAATTGAACTGGGCTTATTAAAAAATATTTTGAGTATATGGGGATACTATTTGAGCCTTGAATATGAAACGATATCAATTTCAAACCTGTATCTCTTCTGATTCTTGAGTTATAAGATGTTGCTTATAAGCAACATTGAGCCATGGTAGTATACAATCAAACACATACAAATATTGATAGTTCTCATTTTTTTATTACTTTTTCATACATTTCATGTGTGATATGAGACAAAACAGTATTTCTGTGGGTTACAGCATAAGTGCACCTTACATTTGGAGCATTTAGATTTTGGAATACCAGTCTGGCATAATCTACACCTTCCTTTTCCTCCCCATTCAACCCAATGACCGGTTTGATCAAGATGCATCGACTTCAGAGGTTCACTTATGTATGATCGTTTTGACGACGAAGGGCTCATTGAAATATCTGACACGTTAGATGGTACTGACAACTTAAATTATGTCAAAATAGTTCCTGTGAAAATTCTAACAGAATACAAAGTAGTCGGTTCTTCTAAATTCATTCGTACGATTGAAAGGAACATAGTGCTTATCGGAGTCCAGTTTTTGAAATTCGAAAACTACTTTATGTCGAGAAAAGTAAGATAGCTTGAGAATTATTACTGTGAAATCGCATTTCCGATTGGCGTATATTCAAGAACACCCTTCTTGTGGATTGGGCAGAGCACATTTAAATTCCACTTTATCTTGAATAGCTCCGCTGGTAGTCCATCGCAGGCGCGTTATTGTTATTCGAATTTCATTGAGATCAGTTTATGGCATGTCAACAATGCTTTGGTCATCAATCACCAGGCGTCGCTCTAATTTTTACGAACAAGAAAAAAATTACACAGAAGATTTCATTAAGCTGATTTATCGGGAAACCAAATATGAATTCCTTTCATAATACATCGTCTTATGCCCTATAGGAAGGAACCCATATAAAATGCCAACGATTATTTCATGATTCCTCTATTTTTAACTTCTGTACCATTCTTCTTGTCTAGCAAATAAAATTATTACATCGAGGGGCCATAACAGTTAAACTTTTATTTAAAAAAAAATCATGGTTTCATCGTTAATTTTAATTTTTAACTGATGGATGCTTTGAGATTTTTATTTTTTCGATAAAAAAATAAACGTTTTCTTGAATTCAAATTTTTCCACTTATATCTGATCGATATTTTGTGACTTTTTTCCCCAATCAAAAACAATCGTTATCCTTGGATTTAAAATTTTTCGATCAAAATAAATGAAAAAAAAATTGTCGGCGATAACTATAATAGCAACAACATCAATTATGCGATACTATATGCGCCTTATGATCGAAAAAATAAAAATCCCTAAATAAGGATTATTCAGTGGTTTGCAATAAAAAATCTTTTGAATAAAAGTAAAATCAGATTTGAATGGCAAAAAAATTAGATCGATATATTCGATTTTTGTGTTGAACCAATTCTGCGCAAAAATTTTTTTATCTGAAAAAAATTAAAATAACCATTATTTTCAGTACCTGATTTTAATGAATAAAATCTTTGTTCGTTTTCTTAGCCATTTTTGAAGATATTTGACACTAGTGGTTAACACTCTTATGGTAGAAAAAATTTAGCAAATATCATTTGAATCAACAATCAATACGTCATAACCAAAAACACGCACTATTCGTTCAACCGCATCATATGGATATAGCTATACAAAATATTTTTAAATATGAGCGTAATAATTTGATGATCACAGATTAGAATATGAATATATTTTTTAATATAATTAATGAGCATTTTTTGTATATACTCCTAAAGTATTCACTTAAATCTGTGCCATTGATATTTCAATATTATTACTTATTTAAATATTATCATCTTAACACAAAAAACCAGTTTCAATGGAAATCACATAATAATTAGCGTTCAATAATTAACAAATCTCAATCAAAATTACGTCTTGATGATTAAGCCGAAAAATCAAAATAACAATCAAACTTGATGAGTCTGATATTCAGAGCTACAAAGTGCACATTTGAAGTCTTTGATTGCCAGATGACGTGGGGCCTTTTGTTCCAAATTTTGACAAAAGCAGTTAGTGGGTTTTTTTTTAAGTTTCTGTTTAAAAGCAAGGATTGTAAATTGCATTAGGTAAGTATTTTCATACCAGGAGTTAATTTAAAATATTTTAAAATTTATTAAAAAATCCTATTATTCAAATGTTCAACAAAATTTCGTTACAACCAAACCAGAAGCCATAAATGTTTGTTTTGTATAGCGAAAGCTAAAGTTGTTGCAACTCACAATTTATTTTCGAACATCTATCAATTTTCGCTTCAAGTGAATCCCAAAAACGATGATGATGTAATAAAATTTATTGATTTAAAGTTTCTACAAATGAAATAATGCAAAAAAAAAAGAATAAATTCTCTACCATTGCAGATGGTTAATAGAATGATGCTAATCTGTTAATAAACTTTAATTATATTCTCTAGACACGCGGAAATACAAACACAAAAAACAAAACACCTTTTAAAATTAATCGCCAGTAAAGAAGATGCTGATATTACTCACCGTCTGCAGCTGATGTGTTGGCAAATACTCCAGCCAAAACAACAACAATTACGCAGCCAACAAAGAGTTTCATATTTTTACGTTTTTTCACTTAAATTCTTTTTGATTTATAGAAAACGAGACGATAATGTTGACTAGCTGAACGTTGGGAATGATAATTCTTTATTTTTTTATTTCACACAAAAATTTACAATCAACAATTTGCAACGGAAGAGTTAAGATACGAACTTGCTAATTTTTAAATCACACAAATGTGTCGACACGAACGGCAGAACAACGACTAAACTACAAACACAGCGAGCGTAGAGTTTTTATACATTACGATTGAGTCGAAATTATATGTGACGATGGCTCAAACGAGCAAACACTTTCTGACTGATTCGAAAGATTTGCGCACAGAACAATTGGAAATTAGCCACACAAGAGCAAAATTACAAATAAAGCATCTACTATATGTAATGAATAAATAAATGAAGAAATAAATTATTTACTTTCATACAGAGGGAGAGAGAGAGAGAGAGAGTTAAGAAGAGAGAGCGAAGAAGTGAAGTTTGTGCGGCGTTTTTTGCGGTGAAAGCAACGCCTATTGCGAATACAGAATACAGAACTCTTTGTAAAATTTGATGACAAATTGTTTATATGAATTTGCATATTCGGTATACATATATTATTATTTTTTTTTTTTTGGTGTAAAATTTGTGTTCATTAAGTTTTGTATTGACAATTCGCACATAATCTTTTGCTAAGTCAGCGATTGATAATTGAAGTCTTGTCATGCGAATTATTAAAACAAATATTTGCTGATGTCGAAATCCCCCGAATTTCAGGTTTTCTTTAGATAAAAAAAACGATTTTATAATAGGATTCTAAGGCGTTCTGTGAATGGCGTAACGTTATGTCCTTGGGCAATTATGATGCGTTCATAAAGTTAATTAAGCCATTTGGGGGTTTGCTGCATTTCAAAACAAATCGAATTACCCGTCATTTGAACGAGACTCAATTTTTGAATTGAAATCTCCTATGGTGCTTGGACTGCTTGGTTACTTTAAACGTTTAACACCACGGTTTATTACATTTTCATGCCGAAACGGCTAGGTGCATTTAGTCAATATTTTACGGATAAATAATCTAAAAACTGGAGTAACACATAGAACTATTTTTAAAAAGAATTATACTGCCTGTTTAAAAAGTTAAAGTACAAATTAAGTCAAATATTGCAATATAGGAGTCGAACGAAAGAGATTACGAAACAATAATTTGGAAAATATGTTTGGATAGGGTTGCCACCTGCATAAAAAGTTAAATATAACTAAATTAATAAAATAAATGAAATATTGCAATAGTCGTTAGAAACTAAAGTGGTTTATATGAAAATATGATTGAAGAAGGTTGCCACCTGTTTGAAATGATTAGGTAAATTTTTTATTCAGTTAACTGAAATGTTACTCTATTGGCGTCGAAAGAAATATTAAAGTTTCGAAACTTCCTGTGAAAAGAGTTGCCACCTTTTTGAAAAATTAAATTAATAATATTAATAAAATATTCATGATGTGTTGATATATTGCCATTTGTTTGAAAAATTGCAATATGTGTATTGCAATAAAAGTGTTAAACGAAAATTTTTTCAGAAAGCTTTATTTAAAAAATATTTTTCGATAGGGTTCCGACCTTTTTAACAAGTTTAATTCAATTTAATTACTAAGTTAACTAAAATTTAATTATACTATTGTGAAAAAGGTTAATTCAATGTAACTGAAATTCAATTGAATTTCAAATATATTAGTGTAAAACTAAAGCTGTTTAAGAAAGTTTCATTTCGAAAATATTTTTGAAGTGGTTTGCCACCGGTTTGCTCGCTTAAAACCATTTTTATTAATTTAATATAAACTAGTTTTATGGATTCCCAAAAAACTCCACAAAAATTATAAAGTTTACCCATAAAAATAGTTAGTATTAAAAAATTATTAAATAAACAATTTCCAATTGAAAAACATTGATTTTCAAAGTTTCTATACAATTTATAGAAAAAAATTGCTACCATTTAAAATGTGTGAGAAACTTTAAGCGCTTTGCGTGATCTTAAAATATTTTTTGATTGCGAAAAATTGGGCATTTTTTTTAAATTTCGACTTTTCTTTTTTGGGCCATCCTAATGTACAGAAGCAACTGGCGCGCGCTATGTTGAAATCGGCCAAAATCGCATAGTTGGTTATAGCGCCAATTAAGAAGAAGAAAAGAATTTACACAAAGTTTACAGTGGGATAAAACTTGCCCTAATGTGTCGTAAATCATAAAATTTCAAAAATAACAAATTGCTTAACTTTAATAATTTCTTTCAATTGAAAAACATAAGTTTTGAAATTTAAAATTTTATGGCTTTATGATTTATGACGCTTAACAGCACATTGTAAATTACCTACAAATATGTACATATATCGCTTATGTGAAAATTTATGAAAATCTCTGTTCTGCACCTAGCTCCTCTTTAAATTTTGCCCCGCATTCGTTAAAGGTTAAATCTAAATCCCGACAGCCAGTCATCAAGAACGAATGAGCCATGGGTAGCATCTATCAATTTATTCGCGACGAGTCGAACATTTCTATTCATAAGCATCTACATACTTATTATATTTCCATCTGTTTTTTCTGATTATTTAAATGTGTGACGGATGATTCAACACCACCAGCCGCAAACCAACAATGTTATTTACTTTACTTTGCTCAGTCAATGGTCAGCTCAGTCGATGGTCAGCTGTTGTGTCAATAAGTTATGTGCGTTAGCTATAAACGGGTTAGCAAATCAAACCAACTACCAAAATACAAGATTTTTATCACTTAAATTTAGATAATCCAGAACTAGCAATTTTTTTTCCTCGTTGTAAGGCAAGAGTTGAAATATTTCATACTAGTAATATTAACTTTAGCAAAGTAGTTTTAACTTTAGGAAAGGTGATTGAAGCAGCTTCACGGGGTTCTCTGGGAACAACTTCACCGATCTTATCATTCCTACAGAAGTGCAAGTTAACAAACTTCAATTTCATAAGGTCATCACTCGCTTCATACCTGAACTAACTCCAGTCATGTCTTTGTCTAATCCGGCGAAGAGTTGTGCCCGAAGTTTTCCACGAGCTATTTTAGCCGGCAATTTCTTTTGCACACTTTGGGGGACAAATTCAAAAGGCATCTTATCATACGATTGCGCAGAACGCTACTTGTTTTCGCCTATAAGGAAGTTTAGATGGGCATCAAGATGACGAAATCTTCCAAAGCCTTGGCCTTGGAGCACCCTGCATGCTGGTGAAGACAATTGAGGACTTGCTGCATCCATCTTTCACTCACCATCTTCGCTCAATAGGCACCACAGCACTCTCATCTCTCCAAATCCAGAACACCGAAAACGAGTCTGTACGAGGGCAGTCCTAGTAGCGCTGGGCATGTAGAAAGCTTTCGACATGGTCGTCCACTCAGTGCTACTTGATGAAGTTGAAAACTGCGCGCTCACATCAGGACTCAAGAGGTGGTCTACGAGTTGACGACAGTAATAGATTATATTTCGAGGCAAATAAAAATCTAAGCGAAGAAGTATTAAACAATATGCAACCCACAGAGGATGGTGTTTTCTGTCCACTGTTCTTTAACTTATTTTTATCGAAACTCCCTCTCCCATGTAAAGGAGTCTATTTTCACTATTGGCGTCGAGCAATTACGTAAATTACTTATTTATGTGTAAAAGTTTCTGTACTGCAATAAACCTCGCGCTTTTCTCGGTAACCCTATTTATAACATGGAAGAAGGGGCTCAGGCTGGACTTGTACGACATGACTTGCATTCGACAGCTTGCTGATGTAACAAGGACAGAGAATCGTTATTGGCAACATATGTGCAAGACAATTGGTCGGCCAGTTCTAAACATGGACCCAGTGGGAAAAGCTTCAGAATTGACAGAAGCCCGCACTTAGAACCACATAATGAGATTCAAATGATCCCCGTCAGAGATAATAATAGCAAGCTCAGTAAGCAGTTCCTACCGGGTATCTGCTGTAGGCTAGAAACCGAGCGATCTCCCAAGCAGTTGTTGGAGTTTAACGAGCAGGTCCAGCAATATGTACGACATCCGCTGGTACCGACGGACTACAGACAAACCTTAAACGACATTACTCAGGAGTCTATCAATACCTTCATCACTTCCTGTCCCACGATTGCCATCATCGGAGTTCAATCGCCACTCATTGCTGCTCGAATTACCTCGCGACACCCGCGATGCGTTAGCCCAACTAGGTTCTGGATATTGTTGCAGGTTAAATAGACTCCAACATACGAAACATATGAAGAGTTCCCGTAAGCCACTTACCACCTCTTTGGATGCCCCAAAAAATTTTAATATCCATTTCCCTTTAGTCGAACCTCTATCGAAATAAAACGTTATCTGAACCTCTCGATAAAGTACAACACTCAGTGCTATTAATCCATATCAGCAGCACTTAGTTAACTGCTACAACAACAAACCTCATAATAAGTTTCTTGCTACACTTCAGGATGTGGCTATATAAAACTGAGTCAATCTGCCATAAAGACATAAAAGATAAAGAATTCGATTTCCATCTCAACCGTAACTCTGAACAAAGAAGCTTATCATGGATAGCACTCATTTTAAAAATTCATTTTTCAATTTCACCTAATATTTTCGCAAAAGATACAAAGTATTTTTTATATATGTAAAAATATACAAGTGTATAGCGTGACTTCGTGCAGCTAGATGTGCAAATACTATAATTAAGGCTTCTTTATTTATCTTTGTATTTAAATATTCATTTCCAATTTTGGCTAAACAGAAAAAATGTATTACAAAAGGTTTATATTATCTTTATCATTTGACCTACTGCAAAGCTATGCGTCGAAAGTGATTATTCAATGGACCCTCATCAGAGTAGCCAGCTATCTCTTGCGGCACAATGCCAGACTCCTCAATGGATGTACACGGACGACACATACATTCAAGTGGCGCTTTAGTGAGTACCTTCTTAAATTTTCGCTCGCCATGTTTGGCCTTGGGGCAGAAGAGCGAGACAGCCGCTTCGCGTTCACCCGATTCCTGGCAGCACATACAGGAGCGCTCCATTTGCCATATTTTACTGCCGGAGACCTAAAAAGGAAGAAGTAAATGATTCGGAGTTAGTTAATTAAAAACAAACAATTTTATTATAGATATTTTAAATTTCAATGATTTATTTTTAATCATTAAATTTATATAAGAAAACCGTATTTCAAACTATTCGCTGCAAACGAGAGGTATCGATTCAAAACCCCTCGTGACTCATACATTAAACTCATTGGGGTGGGCATATCAGCGTTCGAATTTTCATTTTAAAGTAATATTTCAGTTGGGAATATCGTTTCTGATCACACTGTGAAAAACTTTACCAACATAAGTGAGCTTCCAAAGAACGTAGACTACAAAGAAGTTGCATTCAATATCACCGTGTTCCTCTTACCAAAAATCTCGTCCAATTCACCATACCCGAATTAATTTGACTGAGCGATATTAGAATCTGATTATATCCAATTGGTTTCTGTGTGCGGGGAATTGGACAAGAGTTCTTGCCAGAGAAACTAAACGTCATGCAAACGTCATTCTTTGTATTCTACGTTCTTGTCAACAGGTCAGAAAGCAATTGAGTAGTGAAGTATAGACGTGTTCAACCAATTGAAGGTGACTGAGGAAAGAAATGCCCTGCAAAGCGTTGGAAAGACTCAGTGGCAAAGGAGTTGGGATTAGAAATAAGTAGCGTTTAGCCTATTTATTTTCCTAGATCTCGCCGAAATCAGTTAATGGGTTATTGCTGACGAAAATCAAGAAAAAAGCATTAAAGTATTGCTACTCTCCTACATTTCTGACAGCTACTAGGTGTTGCCCTGCAATTAGAAGGCTCAAAAGTTTTGTTCGCTTTGGAAGTTTAACAAGTTTCGTAATTGTGCTGAAAATGGATTCATTATAGCCCATAAGAAAACAAACAATATTTGGCCCAGTGGATATTTTGCGGTGAATTTTTTGCCGAAGAGGACCGAGATACGTTTGTTGGTTAACTAGGTCTTGGAACTACGAATGGATGCATAGGTTCACTGTCACACCTCTTCTAGATTATGTATCCATCTTCTATTAGATATTTCTAATATAGAAATATCGATATTAAATATTTACTCCGAGTATTCTATTGATATCAAATTCGATATTTTTTAGCTCTTTATAAGCTCAGCATATTTTTCGAAATATTTTAACAGAAGACTTAAAACATAGCGTATTTTGCACCTTCAGTGGAAACCCCGCGAGGAAAGGCACATTAAACGTGTGTCTGGATTAGAGAGAAAACAACCCTGGTGTTTATTTTTTGCGCCTTTGTCGTTTGATTCCCGATTAAAAATTATATCATAGAGCTGGCACTAACCTTAAAGCCGACTTTATTGTGACTAGGAATACGCGCCTTAAACCTAAACAAAATTAAAAGCAAACAACACCAAACATTCTCCCAACAACGATACAGCATCGAAAGCAAGATTCTGTTAGATGCGCAAAAAAAAAAAGAGTTCCACAGGGTTGCACAGTTCATAATATGAATTTGACATACGATTCGATAAGTAGCGAAGATCAAATATCGAATGCAACTCTTAATAACGGTTTTTGTTTCCTTAACTAACCAGAACCCTTTTTCTATTAGTATCAAGGTTTAGCTTTTCAAAACCAAAATGGATTTATAATTTTTATAACAGCCATTAGAAATATATGCAAAAGAGACTCTTGGCATACGAATGTTTATTTGTTGTGAGCGTTTTGCCATCGATATCGTTATTATTATTGCTATTATTATCGCAACTGTTGTCGTATCGACACCTTCGTAGTAATCGACATCCTCATGATAGTCACGGATATCGTTTATTTCAATTTGTTTAACGCACGTTTCATTGTTAATAACAAAATAACCGAAGTCAAAAAGTTAAAATCCTTCCTCCCATACAAATAGTGATAATTTTCAAAAATACACAATTTTAATAAAACACATAAAAAGTACTTGTATGTAACTAGCGCAGCGTCCGACGCAGGCAAAAGATGGTATTGGCTTTGGTACACAGCCAGGATATTGGAGCACATGTATAACGGGTGTCACTTGGCAATCATCACCGATGTGAGAGATTTCTGCATTAGATATTAAAACAACAATTGTTTCTTTTTTTTCAAATTAAACCCCAAAATTTATAGTAATTAATTTACCGTTATCAGCCGTTACAACACCTTCCTCAGCTTGCGTAATACCAAATCTTATAAATATGAAATAAATGCAATAGAAAATAACGAATGCAATAAAACGACGATTGGAGCCAGATTTGGTTCTTAGTGAAACCATTCCCTTCCCATGCTTCAACTTGCTTAGCATTTTCTTAATTTTACACCAGAATAGAATATTTTAATTAACGCCAAATAACCGTACTATCCTTCGAAGCTTATATAACTTTTACTTATTTCACTTTTTCAACGGCAATCACCACACAAGCTGAATTTTCCAGTAAATAAAGGCTCGCTGCATGCACTACGCGACATTTTATAGCCGAAGCCAACAAGTGACCATCCCCACAAGTTGAGCTTTAGAAGCGGTGAGGTTAATGAATACAATTCGTATGTTCGAAAATTATATTCTAATAGCTGCGATTTACTGCACCTTCACAAGTGAAACTAACCGCTTAACTGCAATCGAACGCATCAGGAAGCTAAATTTCACAAGAGTACTCAGCGTGAATCAGCTAAATGATTTGTGTGGCGTAATTGTGAACACAGGATTTGCATTAACTGTTGATGACTACGCACTGAAAAGTCGAAGCTCTGCCTCATGCTGTGCGACACAATGTCCTTTGCATACGGATACGGGCCCGTTCGCACGGAGGAGTTTGGGGGTTCAAACAGCTTCGCAATCAGAAACTCTTTCATGTTGCAAGTGCTCGATGCGGTTCATTACCTGACTTAACCATTGAGTTGAGTTCGATGAAGCTATAAAACTGGCAGATGCAGCAAAGAAAGATTGAATTGCAGATGAATATTTCAGCAAGGTTTTCCAAAAGCTGGTCGACCAGATTTGTAAAGAATACGGTATCGAAGTGAAGAAACCCTTAATAACTTCTCAGCAGGCTCATTGGTGCAATGTGAAATCTAACGGCATTGAAGATTATTATCGGATTTCTCCTTACGTACAATATTTGGATTTATCCGTCACTCTTCTTGAAGACCGCTTTTTAACGCACCATAAAATACTTGAGAACTTCCCATGTGTTTTTTTATTGAAAACTCCAACTCTAGATGAAGGAAGAAGGGAGCCTGCAAGCAATTATTTGAAAAATACTCTGCAATTTTGAATTAAATACATTTTTATTCACATCTACAGATTAATTGCTTTCTTTAAATATCTTAATTTCATTTTAAAAAAATGAAGACCGCCCTCCATGAATAAATCCTGCGCGCCGCCCGGTATATATATGATTATATACATATATGTATGGTATCCTTTAAATGTTGTATATTCTATAAGTGAGTTGAACGACTTCAACACCAAAACGTTTGGCGATTTATGTATGTACATCCTTGTTTACGAGGGCAAAAAAGTCCGTTCAAAAATAGTGAAAATAAAATTTTTTCAGGTAAACTTCATTTTACATTTCTACGTAGTCTCCTTTTAGCTCGATACACTTAGTATAACGATGGTGCAAATTTTCGATGCCTACTAAAAAGTAGGCTGCGTCAAAGTCTCGAAAATAGGCCTGAGTTTCCAATTCAACTTCCTCATTTGATAAAAATCTCTTACCACCGGGCCATTTCCTCACAAATTTGGAAACAGAGGAGGTCAAATCTGGAGAATACGGAGGATGAGGAAGCAATTCGTAACCTAAATCATTCAGTTCAGAAGAGTTTATTCGTTCATGTTTTGGTCCATTTTGAGCAATTGCGACACTTATCTTGCGGATAGCTTCTTCATACCCAACTTTTCGTGCACGGCGTTGTGCCCACGTTCTTTTGATATCTTCACCATGTCAGCTATCTTACTCATTCTCACTCTTTGATCGTTCGAAACAATATTGTGGATTTTTTCCATCGTTTCTTCATAGAAAAAATCATTCTAATTGATGATGTAGAGTCCGGGAAATGTTTATCAAGCTTCTCTTTTATTTCCACAGGCGTTTTCTTGCGTAAAAAATAATATTTGATGATAACACGAAATTCACTTTTTTCATTTTTCACAAAACTTAAATATTGTTTGCTTCGAATGGCTGCCAAAATAATTAATTGATAGTTCTTCTTGAAACTTCGTATTTAATGGTTAGAAGGTTGGTACGGGAACACTAATTTTTTTAGTGGAGCTTGATAAATTTTGCACGGATTTTTCAAATTGCCCTCGTAGGTATTTCAATTTGAGAACAACGTGAAATCGGATTTATTCGGCCTCAAAGAAGCTGTATACGTGCAAAAAACGATAATATTTTAAACTTTGTAAATTAGCAAAAAGTTATCTAAAAGTTAGCAACAAGTTAGTTTTTTGTCAAAAACCGGTGCAAATGTCACTGTATAGGATAACTTCTACATTACATTGTAGTTTACTCGTGGTTAGTTCATAAAAGTTAACTACAATTGTGTTTTTTTTTCGTAGTGGACTTCCTAGTTGCTTACAGGGGCATTACATTTTTTATTTTTTTATTAAATATAAAGGGTGTCTCGAAATGTAAAGTTTATATTACATTCTTTATATAAAGCATACCCGGACCATAATATAAGAACCATTATGTAACCTTCGTTTCCTGGACAGCATTTTTCTGATCACATTTAAAGATATTAATTAAATTTTTCGATGAAATCTAAACTGTATTTTATGATTTTTATTTTATCGAACTGAAAATAAATAATCAGCCCTATCGCCAACTTTAAGGGAACCAATCATTTCAATAAATTTACAAGCAAAACAAAAACGAAATTGTGCAAATTGGAGAAAGGGGTGAATGGTTAATGGTGAATCGTTAATTACATATATTATATTGTGATTTTTCCGTCGTAATAACACAAAAATTATCAGAAACCTGATTTCTGTAAATAATGATTAAATGTGAATAAAAAATGTAAATTCCATAACATAATAATAAATATTATTTTAGATGTAATTTCGTTGTCCACAATACAACGAAAATTACGTACTTTCATCCAAATTACTTATTACACACATCCGCAGGTTTGCTTAGTTCTTTGATCAAAGGGAGAATATAAGAGATTGCGTACATTTTTAATATACCATATTTCAATTTTATTGTGATAATATATTTTTTAAATTTACGTCCACGAAAGAAAGCTTCTAGAGGTAATAAAAATCTAAGGTCATTTTAATGAAGTGCTATTGTGAAGTTTTGTTATGGGAGAAAACATTTTTCGATTATTATCGATCAAATTTACAGCAATATCGGCTCTTGTTCTTGATTTGGTTATTATTTCACAGTTTTTTCAACGCGAAATTACTTAATTTCACAATAATTGGCTGATAAATTAAGAATGAGCCATAAATTAAGATATTGTGTTCGGACTTTAAGATAATGTACCCGGGTATTTATTACTGATCAACTATTAAATTACAATAATTCTAATCGACGCCAAAGAACATAGAACTATAAACATACATACATATGTTAAAATAATGAAAGTCCATTTTTAAAATTTTTTTGCATTAAATGTCATAACAAGGTGATATATGTATGTATATTGGAACGACTTCCGTTATTCCTTGTCAAAATTTGGTTAGGAGACAAACCAGTTTCGGCGTTGCGCCATCTTTAGTGTGATTTTTCGGAACGGCTTTACACCCTGTTCACCCTGTCGAAAAAAAACCCAACTTGTATCTATAACCACCATATCAAAACTTTTTTTGAAAAATTGACTTGCCATAATCTTAAAATAAACGGTCCATATATTAATTTGTTATTTTAAACTACCCAGCATGTAAACTATCGGTTAAATCACGGATATTTAATCGAGAACACTACCAGAGTTTTCTGGTAAAGTTTCTATGGGTTTCTTAAGGCCTCGTTAATAAAAATTCCCTTTGTGTACTTGTGATCTTTTATCCTTATCAAATTATCTTATTATCAAAAATCAATTAAAAGTCTACAAAAAAGTTTCTGAAAATTCAGATACAAATTTTAAAAATTTTAATGTATGTAACTTTTTTCAAGTTTGTTAAATTATCGTAAAATGTTTACAAAGAAAAATTGTTTAATTTTTATGGTTTAAGATATTGAAATTAACGATAAAAATTGAGCACGAAAAAAAATTGTCAATATTGTAAAAAGTCCGATCGCTGTAACTAAAACATTTTAGTGTTCCTCTGAAACTCCTCTTTTTTATCAAATTTTAAAGTAAGCCAATTCAATTAAGTGGCAACTTTTCTGCACACTGCTCTGCTGTGAACAGCTGATTATCGCAAACCTCCATGTTTACGCGCATATCTGATTGGGTGCCATATTGTGTATTGTTTATTCGCACGGCACAAGTAGAATTCCAATAGCAAAACAACAAAGTTTTCTACACTCGAGGAGCAGCTGTGAATAGAGAAAAACGTCAACAAAAAGAAACAACCAAGACGAAATTTATAAAAACAGCTCCTATTGCGCTGTTGGACTTGTCACTTTTTGGTAGTGTATTCGTTTTTACTAATTTCATTGTAAAGCGTGATTAATAAAGGAAGAAACACCCAGAAATTTAAAAGGCAACTATCAGTGGAAAAATCGACGTTTTGGAAATTTTAAGTAATTTAATTGATTACGCCATAAAAAGCGTTTGCGTTGGTGTTAAGGCTGTATAACCACTCAGTTTCAGTGGAAGCTAGTGGACAAAAGATATTTACTTTTCTTCGTCATTTGCAAGGAAAAGCGAACAAACATACAACGCCACAGTGCAATTTGTATTTTGTTTACGCATTTATTTCTTGAACTACGCAAAAGGCAGCTAAACTGCAAGTCAGGTATGTAACATATGAATTGGTTGAGGTATATACCACATACTTAACTCTTTTCAAGAACCTCATTGAGGCTATCCTAATAATCAAACGACTTGCCAATCATTTATTATCAAAGCAAGAAGGGAAACCAACTCATGTGTCATTCATGATAAAAGAAAATGTGCTTTCTTGCTCCTTGCCAATAATTTTCCGGAAGATAATTTAAGCAGGCCTTCTTAAAGTAAACTATTCTAGAAGATCTAACCAAGAAGTGAGTGAAAAAGTGGTTGGTAGAATAAGCCTTCTGGTAAGAGGTTTTTCTATTTATGATCCACATATGAATGATGTTTCTGAATAAAGAAACAGTTTTTGAAGAAGAAGCATAGAAGGCCTCCAGTTTGCTACACTCCATACAAAAAATAAAGTAATAGGGAAAGTAGAATGGGAGGTCGTTTGGAATGGCTTTGAACTCCGGAAATTATCTACTAGGTTTATTACTACATGAAGGGAAAGGACTACATATTTTATTATTGTTCAAAGATCTGTAACTTGTTTCAAAGCCCGTGCACTTAATATGGACTTCTAAAAATATATGAACTCAAAGTTATTACATACCTAGGCTAAAATTCTTTTAACCAAAACTACAGTATACCTACTTACTCAAGGATGTCTATAATATAGTAATTGCCTAGATATATCAAATCATATTGCACACTAAATACAATTTAGGTACAACTCGTAAAGTTAACTGCTTACGGAGCATCTACAGTGTTAATTCAATTAGTACAAAAACAGGCATAGCTCTAATTTTCTAGTTATAGAAAATAATAATCTATAGAAAAATGTTAGAATTTGTGAAATGGTGATGAATTGATTAATGAGGAAAAATCGACCTAAAATTTATTTGAATTGTGACGTTTTTGCATTGAGTGTGCGAAATTATTATCGCAAGATAACATAAAAACTGTAGATACCGTCATTATAGTTGTAGCTGTAGCAGCTTAAAACATTCGCCATAAACTTTTAGGGAACATTTGTTGAGGATCGTTCCGGTACCCATACCCGTCTGTCTTGGGAACGAGTAGACGACACTGGGTACTGACCTTACTGCTACTTAAAAGTACTAAGTAATACTTGTTTTCTCCTTTCTTTTTAATAACGATGTTATTGTCTGTAGCCATCGCTGATCAGTGTGCAGCTTTTTTTGTTACTTTATACATATATTCGCTCATAAGGGTTTTTTCACATTTCGCTCGCCGATTGAGTTTGCGTAGTAAGTACCTGAAAATAACAAACGGCAACTTGGCTCATAACTTGATTAACCGATTTTAACCAAATTTGGACAGTATTTTTCCTAGACCCGTGGCGCACATCTAGGCTATACGTTAATGGTTATAATTTTATGAAAAACAAATGTGCTAGATGGCGCTAGAAGCGAGTTATTCAAAAAATATGTATTTACGTTCCAATCTTGGTGAAATTAGAAACGTATAATGTGATTAAGACGAGAAATCCTTGTTACATAAAAAATATAGAATTCATTCAGTCATGTCACGCTAAAAAGTGAAACTCGTGACACATCAAGCGGGTAGTGTTCATATTTAATAAGCCTAGAACTGAATAAAGCATCATAGTATCCTAAACTTGCGTGCCAATTTTAACGAATTTTACTTTCTTAAATTGAGTATTAAAATTATAGCAAAAATATGGCCGATTCTGCTTGAGAATACAATTTTGTCTAAACCCATACAAATACTTGGTTAAATTAGAAAAAAAAAAAATTATAATTTTTAAATATGTGATGAAGACTTTTTCATTTGATGTAAAAATTGCATGAATAATAGAACTATTTTACTTAGGAAACACTCGAATATATTCACTTTAGACTGAGTGTATATGTAAACATACAATTTACATCTGTGCAGCAGCTTTTCAACAACGAATTTACTGTAGTACGGATATTGTCTATTAACGACGTCATAATGAGAAATGACGACTCGAATTGAAAAAAACAGAAGTATCAAATCTTCGTTCGGACATTCACCCAAACCAAGTCATCAAATATTTGTTTTTTTTTCTTTGTTTCCTCTTTATAGTCAAATCATTGTGAAATATTGTGCATTATACATAATTTTTTATTAGTATGTATTGAGAATATGACTGTATGTATAGATTATTAATATCACAAATTATTGCCGTTTTTTTATATAGAATTTCGAATACTACCGCTCCTAACTTTTGGAATTACAGGGTCTTGCAGAGCTATTAATGAATGCAGTAATTTTTTACCAAACCATTCATTTAATTTAAGTCACAAGTTATTGCAATAATATTTTGTTAGTCCTGACTAAGGCAAACAAACTTAACAGCATTTATTATTTTTATTAGTCACTTGATAACAGTCTATGGATTGCAGTTTTTAGTATTTTTTGTAAGTGATTTGGTTGCCGCTTTTAGATTGTGAAATTTCCATAATGGTACCAATTTTGTGAAGCCGCGAGGAGTTTACATTGGATTAAGGAAATACTTTCTGTCAACATCAGCTTTAAAAAAGCTCTTCGTTATCTTTTATTTTAGAAAATAATTGTTATTTCATAAGTTTTACTTTCCGAGCAAAAAATAAAACTCAAGAAGCTCTAGAATTGAAAGGGTGCAATGTAAATTCATTCGCTTTGCTTATATGGATCGTTAAATTTTGATGAATCAATACCATCATATGCACACTGCATGCGTTTAAAATTATTTAATGTTTTATTTATCTATGATTTAATATGTTGGTCCATCACTAAAAAAGTAAAAATATAGTTTTTGATTGCCAAGCCTTGTCTTTGTTATTGTTTTTGTTGTAGCAGCATAAAAAATTCCCCATAATTTTATGTTGTTACAACAACAACATTCCCCATAAAGTTTTGGGAATTGCTGCTGAAGTGACATTCCTTGACCGGATATAAATCCGCGTCTTCCAGTAGAACCGACTGTCGTGGGAACAGCCAAGCCCTTGTCTTTAAATCAGCTAGCGGTCTGTACCTTTAGTGACTATTGTCCGTTAGGGTAGTCAATATTTCTACATTTAGTTTAAGTTGAATTGTATACATCTGGTCAGTGAGTCATTGCCTGAATAAATAAAATATGCAAATCTATACTATAATAAATCTCTAAAAAAAAAAAGTCGTGCAAGTACATTGAAATTTTTGTATTAAAATAACCGAAGGTGATGTAGGGAATGTAATTAGCACCATTTTTATATATTTTTTTTTTAATTTTTGTCTGTTTGCCTACTTGACTTCACAAAGCTCCGCAAGTACTGAATGGATGAATGGATTTTCATGGACTTTAACTGGTGCCTAGACAGTAACGTCGGGCATAATATAGGATATTTTTCATCAAAATATTAAATGAGGTAAAAACTATGTTGCTTAAAAATGGCTTAGAATAAAATTTAAATTTTTCAACAGCATGAACGTATACCGCTAAACACCGGTTTTTGTAGCTTATTTATTGTACTATTTTCTACAATAATTTTTGTCTCAGTGTTTAACAAAAAACGTGGCTCTAAACGCGTTCCCAAACGCTCAGACGCTTTGGTCTTTTTTTTGTTTTGTATTGTTATTATTTTTTTCTTTTTTATGAGCCCTGATAAGATGATCATACTGCTGAGAAGGAATCAGCAAGTGAAAGAGTATTTCATGGCTTGAGAGAGTATGCGTACATACATACATACATACATATTGAGATATGGATGTCTTTAGGTTTGTGTCTGTAAATATAATTTTCCGGTTCCCTCGCGATCGCTTAATGTACCTACCTACCTATGTAT
This sequence comes from Anomoia purmunda, assembly GCA_951828415.1. Lineage (NCBI taxonomy): Eukaryota > Metazoa > Arthropoda > Insecta > Diptera > Tephritidae > Anomoia > Anomoia purmunda. Next base: position 186,511,519 of record OX639993.1, on the reverse strand, counting down.
ATGTATGTATGTCGTTTTAATTTATCAAATTGATTCGCTGACAATGCAACAGCTAATTTCAAAAAGAACATCAACGTCATATCATTGATATTGCAAATTGCTATGAAATTGAAACGTGAAAATGAAATAAAAACACAAATACAATTAAATGAGTGTATTTACTCGAAAGAGATTCCTTTAAAATTTATTGTTGACTTTTTTAAATTTTTGTGTGCATAGCACTTCTAGATTTTGATACGTTTGTAGATCTGAACGTGAGGTGGCTAGCAAAACTGTCTACAGATGTGCTCGTGAAATGTCAACAGTCAGACGTTGGTGGCATTTGCGCGGAAGTCAATATATTTGAGCTGTGTTTCCAACTCAGCATCCAAGAAAAAAAAATAACAAAAATACATTGGTGGTTTAAAAAAAAACAACAAACTTGGAATTGCTTCGATAATAATAGTTCTCATTCGGTGAGGTTGTGTAATAAAATTTAAGAATTTAAAATCATTTTTGTTTTTTAGAAGTGTATCTACAGTTAAATGCTGAATTTTCAAGTGAATATCCAGTATTTTGGGAAAACGTGTTATGTTTGGACCTTTATCTACAAGTTTAATATAAAACGTGTGAAGTGTTGCGTTGCGCGCTTTATTATTGATTCAAGTGTTCGACTGTATACATATGTATACATACATAGATCTACGACACATATGATTGCTCTTATTTGTTGCGAAGATGTTGGAAGAAGTGAGAATGAACAGAAACTAATTTCAACTTGTTAAAACTTCGAATGAAATAACATTAATAGTGAGGCCACAATTATCAACATCGTAAGTGTGAATTAAGATTTTACATACATAAATACAGTGCAGGACATAACGATAGAACAACCACATACTCACAAGTTTTGACCATTTATTTTTCTTTATTTAAGTTTAATTCTATATTTTGTAAAAACGCAACACTTACAACAGCCAATTCAATTTTAGTGTAATAAAATTCAGTTTTGAAGTGGCTACAAAATACAGTTGATTTTTAATAATTTTTTTTTTTACTGACGGTATTGCATGGTTTTGTTTCCAACATGCGTTATAGAAACGAAAGCGATTTGAAGCCACTTCAAACTTGCGCTTTATTATACTAAAATTTAATGGGCTATAAAACTGCATACCAAAATTTTTTTTTTAAATTCGAATTAAAAATTTTAAAATCTTTTGTTAAGTTTGTTGCATTTTTTCACCTTCATGTATGTATGCACTTGAACAAAGCTTAAAACTTAGATTTAACCGGTGTTTGTTGTGGAATTAAAAAAAAAATACAGGTAAAATTTAATGAAGAAAAATAAATAGTCAAAGCTTGTGAATATGTACATACATACATATGTATGTGGTTGTGGGGGCTGTCGTTATGTCGTGCACTGTATTAATGTATGTATACCTGTGTTCATAAAATTAAATCAACGTTTTAAAAATTGTGTATTTTATTATTTAATTAAAATTATTTTACTTTTTGAAAATTCATAAAAACTCAACAAATTAAAAAACAAAGTTTCATCAAATTTTCAAACTTTTTAGTCAGATTTTTGCAGTTTTGTAGCTCCATTAAATTTTTCTTTAATAATTTGTTTTGTTGGAGCGTTTTCTTCAGACACCGAAGCTGCAGCAAAAAAAAAGTTATCAAAAATCAAAAAGAATTTTTAGCTACTAAATTATTTAATTATTAAATTGAAATTGAATGAAAATTAAAAATAAAAAGTTTGAAAATTTGGTGACTCCTTTTTTAAATTTGTTAAATTTTCATAAATGTTCTTGAAAGTTTGAAACTTCTACATAAATGGTTTTTGTTATAGAATTATTTATATATTTATAAAATTTTAATTTGGATTAAATAAGAAAAGACAAAATTGTTAAAACATGTCAATACATTTTGCTTTTATTTTTATGAATGTATGTATGCGCGGTTGAGAGAATTATATCATTCTTGATATGTACATATTTACATGGATGTGTATGTATTTATGTACGTATGTGCAGAAGATCATAATGTAAGCTTTCGTCTCATATTTCATTGTTATGTTTTGAATTCTGAAAAGTACATTTTGTATAGTTTAACAGTTCATACATAAATTTTTTGTTGCAGTTTCTTTAGCCAGGTCCGTGTGAATATGGAAAAAAATTATTTTCCCTGCGGACCGATTTATGTTCTAGGAAGTGGTAATGTTAAAAAAAAATATGTTGTTTAACTAAAAAAATTTTGTTTTGAAACTTTATCATAAACTTAATTAACTTGGCATAACAAAAACATTTATAGATTTATATAATGATATAAAAAAATTGAGTTATCCACTTCTCTTTAACTGGCAAAAGAACACAAACTTGGAAAAATATACGAGTTGGATAAACTCAGTAAAGTGATATCCGACCTTAGATACAGTGTTGTGAAGTAAAAAAAAGAAAAACTGTGCTATTGTGAATTAGCCCTTAGAAAGTACAAGGGAAATTTCATTTTTTATTTATGTATATAGTATTTTTAAATATATACATATGTATATATTCTAATCAACCAAAAATTTGCCCACTCAAGTACTTTCCGTTTTTAAATAACTCCAAAAACAAGATTAATGAAATATGCTAACCGGCCTAACACTAAATCTTAAAAAAAAATTGTTTAAGTTTCGGCACTGCGCCATATTCAGAGTTATGTTTCGTTCTGACTAGTTCGTAATTCTTTATTTATATTTTTACTAGTAAGCGCAGCCTCTAATTTTAGAGAAACATTTGGAATTCTAATGTAGTTCTCTAAGTTTTCTCGAATCGTTCTAAACTTATAAGGCACCAAAAATTATTCAAAAAAAAAAATTAAATACCTAATGTGCATATAATAAACTTACAACTTACATCAATTTAAAATCCACTTTAAAAACTCGTTCTAACTTTCTTCTCGTTATCGAGAATTAAGCCCAATCTTTGTAGGCATTACTTTAGTTATCGCCAGTTTCCTCATCGTATTCTTACCTGCTACCTTATAAAAACATTAGAGTTTGACTCTTTTTCTAATTGATTTCTAATCTAAATGTTTGTTGGACTATTCGTTCGTCCTCCTTCGTATTTAAGTTTTCTAAAGATATTATGTTATTATGAATGCCAATCTCAGTTTTTTGTAGTTGTAATTTTAGATCTAAATACAATACAAAAACGCTTACTGGACATCAAGTATTAAAGAGATTTCTTTCAAAAATTAGGCAGTTTGAAGAAAAATTTTAAATTTATCTATAGATGCATTTTTGAAGTTAAGCGTTTAATTTTCTGCTGCAAAAATATTGGCTTAAGTTCACTAAAGTAAAAGAAATATTATTATATACAATTTTAAAGGAAATTTCACAAATATCGCGCCTTAAAACGCGCAAAATATTGTCGTTGTTGAAAAATGCGCTGTTTTTGCATTATACAATATAATTCGTATATTCAATTTATATCTTCCATGAAATGATTTTGTGAAATACCAAACGCGTGATCGTAGTAAATGGCAGGCGCCATGTGTTGGTATATAATTGTATTTTATTTTATTTTGACTATGAAATGATAGATGTCGCTGGTCATATATTTACTTAATAAAAGTACTAAGCGTCAGAAACAGGTTATAGATATAAATCGATAAAACAAAAATTATTAGAAGTCAGTCTTTATGTAAATGTTTCAGTTTTTAATTTAAATGCGTTCTTCAATATCACGTATTCTACGTTTAAGTTTAGCAACTGTTTGCAGTGTCTATGTTTCGTTCGAAGTCTTTGCATGCCTATCAAAATTAAATAGGGTTACTGAACTCGTACAATCATACAATCTTTCTTTGTTTTATAAACCATACTCGTTCGAATATCGATAAATGTTGTTCTAAGAAACAATGAAAACTTTTAGCCATTGAACTATCGTATTCTTTTTTCTGATAAGCACGTGCTTACGTCAACGCAAGAAATCTCAGCATTTATTTTCATCAAAATAATACAATATCATAAATGTGTCGAAAACTCAGACTTCTTTAAAGACCTTGACTGATTTGCAGCTTGCGGTCTAATGTAATGTACATTGTTATCTTTACCACTATATGTATACTGCTGTGTGTGTCACAATTTTTGTATGCACCTTATACGTAAATTAATAATGGTAGCTATATTCGATTCGATTATGCAACGAAGACTATATTATAAAATTTAATTTTCACAATACAAATCATACATATCATAGTAAGGATATATTAATATCCGAAATGAATGCCTCTAGATGACATTTATACCAATTGCAATACCTTTTATTTACTATATACGAAAATTTGTCTACTTATTTCTACAGATATTTATATAATATTGATTATATAGAGAATGTTTGTAACGATTTAGCTTTCAAAGTACTGCATCGAATTTAATTTTTTTATTGAAATATTTACGAGCAACAATTAGTAGTGTCATGCTTATTTTTATTTGTTATATTTTAGGGAATATGTAAATACATTAGGGTGCATCACTCCTCATACAAAAAACAAACTCTGTTTTTTTTCATCAGAATTATAAAATTCATTACATTTTAAGACGCCAAAATATTTCGCAATTATATTAAGATTTAGGTGATCTGGACTGATTTGAAATTACCTCCTGTTTTGAGTTGTTTTTTTATCAATCAAAATATTAGTTTCAAATATTTTTTCAAAGAAATCACCTCAGATCATAAATCAATATAAGCTTAAAAGGTCTGCATAAAAATAATTAAACATATGTTCAACGGAATTGTAGTAAGACTGTTTCTTTGTAACCGATTAACAAAAGACTTCTCAAACTAGGGGAAAATTTCCTATAGTTGCAAAAGCAGCACTGTTACCCTCCTTCATGGAATATGCGATTTTTTAGTGTCATTTAAGTACAGAAAACAGTGGGGCTGGCAAATTTTTGGTCAATTGGTGATATATTAAAAACTGCATAATTAAATAAATATGGAGTTTTTGTTAAACTCAAATTTCCCATTTTTTGTTTGTTTTAGGGCTCATTCACAATTGCCCCATTTTTTTTTTACTTCACAACACTGCATCTCAGTTGGCTCAAGTCGTATATTTTTCCCGAGTTTGTGCTGTTGCTTTACATGCAATTTGTTATCCTACCTCGAGTTCTTTTGGCAGTCAGTTACAAAAAAACAGGCCCAATAATGATATTTTAAATGCTATATTTGACCTTTTTTTAAAATTGGTTTAAGAAAACCTATAAATTCTCCATATCTGGACTGATTTAGACTTTAAGGGTCTAGTTGCAAAGATATTTTTTCACAATTTTGATTCATTTGCAAATTTCATACCCCATTTTTTTCACAATTCCATGACTCCGTTAAAGAAATGTTTAAATAGTTTTAAACAAATTTTACAAGCTTACACTATTTTATTATCTCAGTTGTCTTTTTTTTTAGTATTAAAAAAAAACTCAAGTGTTCAGTTTCCCTTTTAAAAATTTTAAAAGAATGAATTTTTATTTATAAAAAACTAAATTTTTGGAGAAAACTTCAAATCGATGCAGCTGACGCAAATGTTAATATTTTCGAAATATCTTGACGGAGGTCATAAAACATAATAAATTTTATAATTCTGGTGGAAAGCTCCGAAAATTTGTTGGGGAGGCACCCTAATGTACATATGTATGTATGTATATTTTTTAAGGTGAGCCCACCTTTTTTTTAACAAATTGCTTAGTACAGAAATACATAAAATTTAAGACGTTATACTTTTTACTAGTTTATAATAATATATGAAAAGTAGGAGATTAAAAAATATAAAAAAAAAATAATGGTATCGGTTAAGTTCAGGTAGAAAGGTCTATTTGTTTAACGCATTTCCCTTGCTTCTCAATTTCCGTTTTTCCTAATTAATTTAACAATGTCGGTTCGCGATATGCAGTAAAAAATTATAACTCGATTTTTATATTTTGCATATTTACCCATTGATATAGTTTGTTTACAAAATAATTTGATATCAAATGTAAATGATAGCTCTTGCGGAAAACTCCCTCAACAAACCATATCCCATTTATAATAGTATTACTCCTTGGGTTTCAACAGTTTTGAATATTGTAAAAAACAGTATTAATGGCTTACTCTTTTTTTGTAAACAGTGGGCGACAGTTATCATCATTTCATACCTAACACCACACCACACATGTGTTTGTGTGTGTATATTTGTTTATTTGTCATATCTTATCAAAACATTTGGTAACACATTTCTAATTACTCTTTATTAGCTACCAGAATTTCTTCTAATTTTTAAGACACTTACACATTTCACTCAATTGTCAGTCAATCACGAAGATTCGGCGTGAAGTCGAAAATATCTATGATTTCATATGGACTTGTTTAAAGCTACCTATGTGAACAATTTTTATTTAGTCAAATTTAATACTCTCGAGGGTCCACAATCACCATTTTGTGAGTATTTTGATGAGCTTGATATAAGGGGGTAGTAAGTGGCATCAAATATTGGAAATAGTCGACTGCAAAAAAGATAACGATTAGGATTGTAAAAGAGTGGTGTTTAATAGTTTTCAAAAGCCGTGGTTAGAATTGCTATCTACATATATTCGTTTACGAATCAGAATTCCGAGCTTTGAAATTGAAGTAAATCATTTTCGACACGGCTATGCATTGTTGCACTTTTTTTTAGCAAAGTGTCTTTGGAACAATAATGTTTTTTTTCAGTTATTTTTTATAACAAATATGTAGGTATGAAATAATCAGCATCAATCTGAGTACAATTTTTGGCTATTCTTTATACACATGAAGTTAAGCTGTTCGTTTCGAATGTTTTTTAATTTGGATCTCCTATGTGGACTAATTCTTTGGGTCTAGCTAATTACGTTGATAAAAATCTGGCATCAACCATTTACAGTTGCTGCGATTTTTTATTCTTATTCGTTTTGACATTTTCCGCTTTCAAAAACTTTGAACCTAAAATTTCGTTTGTTTTGAGTAAGGTGAAATGACAGAAATTTCGTTTATATTTTCCCACAGTCTCCCCTATAACAACAAAATCTTTAGTTTCTAAAAGATCGCATATATGTACATATGTGTGCACATTAGGGTGGTGCTTAAAATCGAATTACCGACTTTTTGCAATCTCACCCTCTCAATCGGTAACACCACGGTCAAGAATATCACACAAAAAATTTTGGTCCCGTTAATATATATATTCATTTTTTTTTATCGAATACCTGAAATTGATATTACTATAGCCGAGGGTATCACATATCAATTGTGGTTTCGATTGAGTCTTCATAAGGCAATCTGATCTTTGGCCGGTTTGCAACACGCCTTAATCATCTCCGATCGGAACAGAAATTTATATTTAGGGATTATTAATAGAAAATCTGCTGGAAAAATCTTCTTCCTACGGTTAAGGACCATCCTAATATGCATACAAATATGCGCAATTCATTCGATGGAAAGGTTTTCTCTAATAGTGAAACGAACATAAAAAAAACAGCAGGAAGGAATGAAAGGAATGCAGATCTTTCGATCATATCACTCTAGTGCTAAGCAGATAAAAAATCTAAGGGAACCTGTAACCTGTGAACGATATCATCAGCAACATGGATGGAAGAAGGAATTTTCAAATTATTCCCAATTTCACAAAAAAAGTGTACGTAAAAGCGGACAAATGTACCTAAAAAATTAAGACATATTTATATATGTATAGTACATATGTATGTATGTATAAGTGCGCTCAAGCTTTATTTTAAAAACCAATACAAGTATGTTTGCATATACGGCGTTATTTGTACCGTTTCATATTTAAACTTTGAGATGAATAAGTTTGTAGATGTAAAAAATTAGGAAACATATGTAAATATTTCTTTGGTTCACCAACAACATAAAATAGAAGCTATCAATAACTGATATTATTGATTTATAAAATAAAAAATAAAACCAGAAATAACCGTTATTTATGATTTTTAAAATAAAAATCGAAAGGTAATTGTTATTAAGAAAAAATCAAAAATAACTTGTTTTTTTTTTAATTTTGCATAAAAATTAAAAAAAAAAATTATTTTCAAATTTGATTCTCGAGGAATTAAGAAATCGATTGGTATATTACTCTTGGTTGTAGAACATTTTCTTGATAGTGAATTTTTTAATGACAGTTTTCAGAAATAACTGTTATTTCCCATCTGTGCAAAAATTATTTTCCATTCGAAGTCGTCGTAAAACTGTAGGTTCCTCAATTTTTGCTACAACAACAAGACGAACACCACAAGCTGTAGGATGTAAGCGCCAAATTATTATTATTATAATAAAATTGTTGAAATTAACAAAAAATAATCAATTATAAAAAATTAAAAAGTAAATATTAAAAAGTTTTCGTATACATTTTTGTTTAAGGAGTACACATTAACACATATTATTTAAAACGAAAATGCAATAATTACTATAGTGCAGCTGACTATAAAGAATTTTAAATATTTTCAAATCTGCAGACACTTTCATTTCAAATGATATTGTGCTCTAGCAAATTTGTTACGTGCATCACAAAGGGTTAATTTGTTTGTTTACACTTTTTTTATATAACAGTCAGGTATGACAGATAAATAAAATAAATAAATCATTTGGGTAATTCACGACACCTTATGTCATAAGTCATAAAGTCATAATATTTAAAAAAAAAATACAAAATTGCTTAGTTTTAATTTTTTGTTGCAATGCAATCCAAAACATAACGTTTGGAGTCTAAAATTGTATGACTTTATGACACATTATCAAACCTTTTGAATCACCCAATTGTGAAATTTGCGCTATTCGAAACTTTGAAGTACTTTATGAATACTTTCGTTTGGCCAACTTTCAATTATTTTAGTACTTTTCTTACTTTTATTTTTGACAAATCAAGCGTCCATTGGCCAACGCACTTTGATGTACGCGTACTCATGCATAGATAGTGGATGTGTGTGTGTAGGAAAATAAAGCTACGCAAATGCACTAGATATGTATGTATCTAGTTCTGGTTCTCCTTGATTGACGTTACTGAACTTTTGAAAATGTGGCTGAAGGAAAACTACTAGGCATGAGAAGAGTAGCAATAATGTAATTTGTATATTGAATTGTGAGGCGAGTAAGATTGTGCGTGGCAAATATTCGAGTGAAATCAGATTTCACAAAAGATGATATTTAAAATTTTAATCAATCCCTAATTAATGTTAAAGAATTTATTTAATTTATCTGCCGGCAAATTAATAGTGGTCAAAAGACTTTCTGTGCTACCATGGATATAAAAATCGGATATGGTTCATTAAACTTTTGTTGTTGTTATTATTGTAACAGCAAAACAAGCATTCCCCATAAATTTGCATTTAAATTCTTGGTAATGAAAGACAATACTCCACAATCAAAGTTTCACATTACAACGCGCAGCCCGTACGCCTTTGTGAAAAGTTTTGATGCTCTGCTAACGGCGACCACCTTTATCTGGCCACTACTGTATCTTATCCAACGAGAGGGATTTTCTTTTCAACTACTATAATGCCAGCCAATCATTCACACCTGCTGTCCCGAATGATGATTACAATGAAGTTGCTATGCAACATTTGCTAAAATTAAGTTACTGATAACTACTGTGGAAAATTTCAACGATATCTGCGTAACATATTTATATGGATATAAATTATTTTTATAAAATCTCATGTCTGTCATAGTCTGAACACACTTTAATTGAGTATTATTTCAAAAGACATGTACATATTTTTCTATCATTTCAAAATGACATGTGCTATTTATATTTATTTTATCATAAATTGTCTTTATGTTTTTTTCATTGCAGATTTTGAGATTTATCATTAAATTTTTTCCAGTGTGCAAATAATTCTAGATCCAATTCCAACAAAATTAGGAGTGAGTTGAAAATCTAAGGCAAAAGCATGAAATACGGCTATTAAATACGTTCGACCGTGATTATTTTTACCAATTGCTATTTGGCAAATTCTGAATGTGATAATCGCTTCATAGAACTATACAAAGTGCATTAGTATTAGTAACGAATTCCGTGTCGAAGCCAAAATGAACAGCACCCTCAACTATTTCGATGAACAACTCGTCCATATTTACACACATTTTGTACAAAATTTTGTGCCGGACTTCATACTGACTTTTGGTAAAAACTTTGAGTACACGCCGTGGGTATTCTCGTTACTCGGATCGGTGGTGATCGGCTTAAGTGGGATATTGCCTTTAATAATTATACCCACAGGTGAACAACTCACGGAAGGCGGCTATAATGATCGTAAGTGAAGTAACAAATTTACTTACTATAAAAATTAACATACATACATAGAAATAATGTAAATATGCAGTTAAGAAATTTGCAAAGGTATGTGCTGCGCCAAGTACTTAAAACAAAATTGTATCGCACAAGACAAATTATATGTTTATTTTATTATAAAGTAAATATTAATCAGATCAATCAAAAAAATCAACACTAAAAATGAAATTTGCATAAGGGATCCTTAAATGATTTTGCTATACTGTCGTTTCCTTAGTTGACGGTCTTTTGAAGGACCGTAATTGATACTTCGTCATTATTTTGACATCTAAAACTAATATGTAGTGTAATGAAATAAAGAGTGCCAAAAACAAGGGCATTCGTTTGTCCTGTACGCAGACTTGGCAGATATTTTGTAATTTTTTTCATTCGTCAGCCATTTTTAACTTGCTTAGTGAATATTATTTTTTGCATAAATAAATAATAAAAAAGCATGCCGGGAGGCACATGTTCCTTGTGCAAAAGCACACATAACAATAATTTTTAGTGTGTTGTATATATTATACAAATTGTAAAAAAAAAATTTACATCTAGACCTGTAATGGGTTTAAAACGAAAAGGATTATAAGGAAACTTTAAATCATTATTATATTATTACACTATGTTTAAGCTTTTTTGTTCAGTAATAAAAATTATGTATCGAGTTCTACTTTTTGGAACAAAAATAAAACTCCTTTTTTTTGTTTTTTATTCCCTGAATTGATAATGAAAGTAAATAGCAAAGAAGTTTGTAACATTTGTTTCTCTAGTTCCAGGAGAACACAGAATTCCTATTTACGTTGAAAATTATATTACTTAAATTAATTAAATTACTACTAAAATGGCCAAATTGTTTATTGAAATATGAAATTTGTTTTTAATCCAAAGTTGACTTTAGAAATCGAAAACGAATTATAGGTACTATTATTCCTATTGCCACATATTTATGCTCCGGAAATTTTCACGACTTTTTGCCACTAAGAAATTTAGTTGAAATATTTATTTATTTATTTATTATGTTTATTTATGCAAATAACATTTCTTTTAGCTGCTGAATCGAAGTTCCTAAAAGTACTGCTGAGCTTTGCTGTTGGCGGATTATTGGGTGATGTTTTCCTGCATCTATTACCTGAAGCATGGGAAGGTGAACAGCAAAGTAAGTTTTCATACATATAGTATATTTATGATTTAAAAAAATGAATAATTTGTAACCTTATCAAAAGTCTGTTAATGCAATTTGATCGGCAAGCATTCAAATGCATTTATGGTCTAACCTTATAGCCTATTTCCACCAAAGGTTTAACTGCGATTAAATTACGAAAAGTCCGTATAATTAAAAGTGTATAGATTAGCTGAATTTCCTGTTGGAAAATTTCTAGAGGCAAAATGTTTTTCAGCTGAAACTATCAACTTCTTAACAAAATGAAATGTCATTTTACGCTCTCAACTTTACCTCCTTTGCTGAACTCATGGCGAATTTATATAAGGTGAAGTTCGATGAATAGCTGAGTGATTTCGTATCACTGCTAGAAATGTCGGCTTTGGAAGCTGAATTTTATTGTTGGACATTCGACACCTTCTGATATAAATTCGCCTTGGCTGGAATTAAAAACCTAATATTTTTTTTATCTTAGAAGTTGTGTTCGCGCAAAAAAGCCAAACAGGCAACGAAATGCCTAAGAATTTTAACACAAGCATTTATGAAAATTTTATATAACCGCAGTGCATTCTCTATCAAAAAAGAAAGTGTACTTGTATAGGCGATATATGTATGAATAAAGTAGGGACCGAAAATAATCGTTTTATTAATTTTTTCCGATCAAAAAATCATTGGCAAGAATTCGTACAAAACAAAACTATTGTACGAATCTAATCTTTATGCTATACAACTCTGACCTTATTTTCATTTAGAAGATTTTTCGTTTTAAAACCCTTTCTTGGATTTTTTTCTTTCAAAAATAATCGTTAATCGTTTTTTTTTTTAGATCGAAAAACATATCACAAAATATCGATCAAATATGTTCATATACATAAAAAATAACGATTATTTTTGATCGAAAAACTAAAAATCAAAAAATATCGATAAAATATGATCGGAAAAATAAAAATCCAAGAAAAATTATTAATTTTGATCGAAAAATAAAAATTCGAAAATACCAATCAAAATTGATCGAAAAATAAAAATTCTAGAATAACGATTGTTTTTGATCGAAAAAATAAAAATCACAAAATAACGTTTAAATCATGATTTTTTTAAACAAAAATTATAGGCGTAATGGTCCTGGAAAAATTTCCTAGACCAAAATATGTTAAATTAAATAAACTATAAAACTGCATACCTGAAACGTTTTTAAACATACTGATTAAAAAACGTAAAATTTTGATTTTGTATACATTTTAAACCATTTTCATAGTATTTGTTATAGTATAAATTATAATTTTATATAAAACTAGCCGGCGAATACCCTACAAATACCTACAGTATTATACCGACACTGAATGGCAAATGATTTTTGGGAGAAGTTTTTTCATGGCGAAAATACCCTCGGAGGTTTGCCATTGCCTGGCGAGGGGCGACCGCTATTAGAACAAACCAGATCTAATGAGTTTATTTGCAAAGAAATTAAAAAATGAGCAAATACTTTTCCAATGTTACATTATTTTTCCAAAACAGGTCAGCATTAAAAATATTATATGTAGATACAACATTCAAATATTTTTGGTGTTTTATTCGTTCGCATGTAAATCAGCTGATATACAGTTTGGCACATTATTCAATTTTATCTAGAAAATAAGTTCGGGCCATTTCAGGCACGATGAAATAGACAACTACGATCCAATACGATTCAATTATGAAGTTTTATTGCGTGAGAAACACTTTGTGGACTGTGTTGGGCTGCCGCGGAATCCCGAGGGCTAGTGAAGCACAAACTTTATTATTTGCCACGCGAACCGTTTTATGTATAGTTATCTTATCAGGCATGCGAATGCAACTAATCTTGCATAGATCTCTGATATCGACCAAGTTATGGCCGTTGTGATGAATTTTGACACAGTAGAAGCAGGACGGACATAACATACAAAAAACTTTTCAAAATGTCAGGCATTATTATCTGATAAAGGATATTTATAACTAAACTGTAATGCCTAGAATAACCTAGTACTATTTTGTTGTTTTAAAACTGCAGACATAAAAATTAACTCGTTATATAGGCATCTCTGCTACAATTTTATTTGTGCATATGTTTTTTTTTTTAAATAACTGCGTTGGTCCTAAATATATATGTATGTATTTTCATTTCAGCGCCTACCGAACATCCTTCATTGCGTTCCGGAATTTGGGTCCTATCCGGCATACTTATTTTCACTATTGTTGAGAAAATATTCTCCGGTTACACCAATGCCGATGAGGAAAATCCACAGCCAAAGTGTGTGGAAATTGCAAGTTGTTTACTTCGCAAAACGGGCGGTAAAATACCAGAAGGTCATAAAACCTCTGAGGGCTGTGCAGGATCATGTGACATCGAAGATGTACCAAATGGTTGTTTCTTACGCGAACGTGAACAAAAACAAAAAGATCAGCCAAAAAAAGTTGCTGGCTACTTAAATTTAATGGCGAATTCCATTGACAATTTCACACATGGCCTGGCTGTTGCGGGCTCATTTTTGGTATCCTTTCGACACGGTGTGCTAGCTACCTTTGCGATTTTGTGTAAGCATTTATGTACAAACAAACAAAGATGTGTATGGCATATAAATATCAGGGACGGAAAATAACAGTTCACAGTTCATTTTGAAAACTGCCATTGATTCAAATTTTAAATTTAATTATTTTTCCCGGCAATTTGTATGCAAGATTTAAAAATATAACAGTTATTTTTGATTTTTATTCTATAAACCTAAAATGAGAATTATTTTTTGATTTTCATTTCAAAAGTCATAAATAACAGTTATTGAAGAGTTTTATTTTATAAATCAAAAATAACATTTATTTAAGACTTGTATTTATTTATGAAAGTCATCAATATATTTATGTAAATCAGTCGATGACTTATAAGTTAAGTCTTATAAAAGTCATTTTCATTTTTCGCAGAAAATAAGTTTTTTTTATTATTGATTAGCTTAACATACATATGGTTTTCTAATTTTAAATATTAAAATATTTATTTAGGTCCTATTGACGATAAATTACATCCTAAATTAGTTAAAATCAATTTCAGTGCAGAAACCCTGTTTCTACACTCACTTGGGTAACAGACACGCTGTGCATAACCTCATCCAGTTGATAAAAGATGAAGGAGAGTATACATATTTTTTTTTCTTCGCAAATTAAATTGACTTGGGGTTATACTTTAATGACTTTTATAAGTATGCCTCAAAAAATAAAAGTCAGTAACCGATTTGATTTATATTGCTGGCTTTTATAAATAAAATTCTGCAGGAGCAGTATATTTGAAATCAAGAATGACTGTTATAGATTTATAACATAAATTCAAAAATAACAGTTATGTACTTTTAATTTATAAAATAAAAATCAAGAATAACTGTTATTTATAATTTAAAGAAAAAAAAACATAAAAAAAATTTATTTAATTTGCTTTGGATTTATAAAATAGTAATCAAAAATAGCTGTTATTTACGATTTTTTAAATATTTAATTCATTTTGGATTTATACAAAAAAAAAAATCAAACGTAGCTATTATTTAATGAGTAATTAAATAAAAGTCACAAAATAGTCGTCATAGAGCGATTTTTATAACACAAATTGTAACTGTTACAGTCTCTGATAAATATGTACAATGTGCATATAAAATATTTCTTTTCTTAATAAATATGTATATATTTTTAATTACGTATGTATGTGCACACGTATTTAATTTTTACAGTGCATGAGATACCACATGAAGTTGGCGATTTTGCCATACTTTTGCGTTCTGGCTTTAGTAGATGGGATGCAGCCCGCGCCCAACTATTGACCGCTGGTGCCGGTCTGTTGGGTGCACTGGTGGCAATCGGCGGTTCCGGTGTCACATCAGCCATGGGTAAGCACGCATTTTTTTGTTAGTATTTAATTTGCACAGCACAGTAAAATGTTTTGAATTGCAGAGGCGCGCACTTCCTGGATTATGCCATTCACAGCTGGGGGATTCCTACATATCGCACTAGTAACAGTATTGCCAGATCTCTTGAAAGAAGAAGAGAAGTTTGAGTCCATTAAACAATTACTTGCGTTAATTTTCGGTATTCTACTGATGGCTTTTATGACGGCATTTTTTGAGTCGTGAACGCTTTTTTATAACGAGTTTTGTTTACGTTGTTAAACACAAAATAGCGCTTACAATTTGTATATGTGTGTATACTGTAACCAAAAAATACAGGTGCTATATCAGTCTTATTATGCATAGAAACTCTTTTGAAATTTTTCTCCATTTCCCATGTTAAAGCAATGGTAGGAGAGTGCAAATTCCTCGAGAGTTTCTATTCAAAATAGGTGTATGTGTGTATGTGATTGTGCAATGCGAAAGCAAATGTACAAAATCAACCACTTGCACGAATATTTGGTATTATGTAGCGTTTGCGAAAAATTGTGTACAAACAAAAATGAATGTAGAAAAAGCGGTTTATCACAAGTTTGCTTTGAATCTGATTTGAACGACACGGAAACAAAATTTTCCTGTATAGAAAGTTATATAAAAATTGTTCATATTTACTATCTATTCTAAGGTATTCGCCATATATTTTTAGTTACATTATTAAACCGAGCATATTATGAGAAATGCCAATCAAACCAATTTATTATTATATTTTATAAAATTTCATTTCAGTAAATTTTAAATTGTCAGTTATTGCTGGATATTAACACATACATAGGTAGTTGAATTACTTATAGTTTTTATTTATGTAAGTTGAATTCAATATATTTGTGATACGAATAAAAATAAAATCTTTAAGAATACACCTAGCTAACCTTAGTTATAGAAAAGAAAGAAGATATCATACTTGAAAGTAAAAGTTTTGAGAATAATCATGTATTTAGCATATACAAATGACGAGTTCAGAGCAAAGACAACCGAATCATACAAGATGTATCGTTGACGTTTGCCGTTTTTGCTCTGCTCAAATATTGCGTCTTAAATAAAAAAAAAACTTAAAAAGTAAGCAATCAAATGTAAATCCGTAATTTTTTCTTCGAATTTGTGTATGTGCCATGAAGCATAAATAATAAGTAGGAAATATAGAATATCAACAAAAAAAAGGGAGAGAAGTATGTAAATATACCTGCAGTTGCTTGTGAAGCCTTAGAGAACATTTGGATCGCAATACTAGATTTCGGACGTTTAGGCCGATTGTATGTGAAGTGTGAAGTGTACTATTGTAGAAGTGAACTATTCTTTTACACAAACCATGTAAATATGTACACTCGAAATCGTGTCCATTCTTTTCAACGTGCTTAACAATTCTGTTTCTGTACTCCCATTTCCTTCCTCTGTTGCGTATACGCAACGTTACTTTCAAAAAATTCGTATGTGCAGTGTGTGTGAGGTATCCCAATAATTTTTTTTTCGTTCGAAAGCTATATCCAAGGCTAATTTATAGAAGCAGCTGATTTGATTTTTTTTATTCACCTACATGTATTTTGTTTTTGCTTTTGCGTATGAGCTTTCAAAAGCCGTAAAAGCCAAAACAAAATGTATTTAAATTTTGACAACTCTTACGCCGAAACAAAAACAAAATACATTGGAATTTTGTAGTTGTATTTATAACACCACCTTGTATGGATTCGCCTTGGCTATATCCATAGGCTTTCTTCCCCTTCATATCTCAACCACCTACGAAACACACACTGACACACACTCTTGTATATGTAGACACATGTTTTTCAGACAAATTTCGCATCGCCATCTAAAAATTATCGAATGTTAATTCTTTTTTTGGTTCACATGGAAATCTGTTCACATTAAGGCAAGGAAAAATTATAATTGGTTTGCGAATTATCGGGGTGGTATTATGAGTGTTCTGGATGAGTCTCGAATATGTGTTGCGTACACGCAACATGACGTCACGGTATTGCGAGATGCCGAAAAAATATGAATTAATTCAAATAAGTATTTTAGGGTTAACTGAGAGCGTCTACAATGATTTTACTCCAATAAGATTTTTTAGCAAAATTTTAAAGGTTTTTACCCAAATTTACAGAAAGTTACAGGAAAAATGTTCCCCTTAATCAAATGCAAAATTTCTGCCTAACTTTTTCTTTGGGTAAAATAATGAAAAGTTGTTGCATGAAAGTAAACAAAAATTTTAAGTATTCACGTTTAAAGCGAAAAATATTAAATTAAATTTTAATAACTTTGCGGCATTTGAACGAAACTAAATTTATTTTTAAACAGTTCCCTTGTTTGACGTTTTTACAGGAAAAATTATGTTCTGTGTTCCCTTACTTTTTGTTTGTGAATCTCTTTTTACTCCCACTCTAGAGAGAATTTTACTATTTTATATTTTTACAGGATTTTAAAGGCAAAGTATTGGATCAGAGCTAATGTTAGTGGGTATTCTTTCAACCGACGTGTTTCTTCTCAGTTTTCTGCACCGTTAAATCTGGCGCATCGTGTATTCATCATTCTTGGTTAACTCCGTTACGAATGCGTTAGCGGCGATAACGTCCAGCATATGGCAACTCCCTACTTTTCTATTGCGTACATGCGTTGACAGCGGTTGGCATTTGAATTTTAAACGAGGTGCTTATAAAAATTCATTGCACATAAAAGAATATACATACATACATATCGGATATTTCAAAATGAGATATTGCCACTTTTATGTGGAATTTGTGCAAAATCAACTGGTATTCTGTCATTCTTAAAACTCATGATCAAGTTATTTGATCGTTTCCCTGGTGCGTAAGAAACATTGAAAACGGAAAGAGTGTAAAAGTTGCCAGAGTTTTTTAATACCGATAATTAGTTAGTTATGTGCCGAGTCGTCTATTTTAAATACTCGTTGAGTTTGAATTAAAATAGAGTCAGATACTCAAATCAGGTATTCGAGTTCAGAATTCGGTTGTGTCGATGAAATTAAGATTTTCTTTACTTTAAACTGCTTAAAATATCGTAATATTTTCATCAAATCTCGATATTTTTCCCCCGATTGTCTTAAGACATTGCTGACGATGTACAGTCTTGTAAAGATTTGCTTTATCACGTCGTGTCTCTATGTACATAACAAATTTATTTATTTATTTATTTATTTAAGTTTATTTATAACTTTACAGATGTTTTCAGTAATAAACATGACCGTGCAGATAGCATTTCTTTTTTACTAACTGGTTTTTGATAACATACATCTATTTATTTACATTTTTACTCTAAGGCAGTCAAAAAGACTCTCCACTAAATTTTATCGATAATAATCGAAAAATGTGTTTTGTTTAGCATTTCACTCTATTCCTAGATTTTTACTGCTTCTATTGTAGAAGCTTTCTTTCGTGATCCTGAATTTAAAAAAATATATTACCACAATTTACATATAGTAAAAATCTATACAATGTCTCACATTTTTTCCTTTTATGAAAGCGCTAACCAACTCTGTGACTACAGGGCTGTTAATACAAAGTACGAATGGCAAGTGTGAACGCATTTAGTTTATGCGAAGTAATTTGTGCGAAAATACGAAATTTACGTTGTAGTGTGTCCGGCATATAAAAGATTGCACATAGTTGGCAATGCTTAATTATTCAAGTTGAGTTTTTGACGTTCCTTCTGTTGATTTTAGTTGCTATTATTTTTTTGTGTTTTTCGTGTTATATCGTCCTGAAAATATTGCAAAAACGGTGAAAACTATTTCTAAAACACCTAAAAACAAGATGCCGAAAGACAGAATCACTTTAATCGAGCGCATTAATAACACATTATGAAATTGGCCCCCTCTATCTCAAATCCGTTGGTATATTGAGATCAAAAAGTTGTGAAGAAATTTTACCCAATTAGCTGCTGCCTCTGCAGCTGCAATGAGTATTGCAATGGGCCGCATAAGGAACAAAAAAATTTGGCTTTATTTCGATCGAATATCGGATTATGCGGCACGATGTAAAAATTGCAAACTAAATTTGTCTTGCAAGCATACTTCGGCAAATTTGGTTCGTCATTTGTACTACAAGTAGGTCGTTTTCATTTAATATATTTGCTCAAATACTTCACCCATTATTGGTGGCCACTTTTCTTCTGTTTGTAGGCACCATGTTGATGCCAGCTACTACGGAGCGGAACGTACTGGTTTTCTGAAACAAAAGCGTGGAAGAATAAATCAGCGTTCCGACGCCGGAATACAAGTAACGACACCGTATCTACAGCCCGTTGTCACCGCAACTGACCCATTTGATCCACTTGAAGTAATTAAACAAGAAGTTGTGCCCTTGAAGCTTGTACGATGCAATAGATCTGATGAAGATGTTGGAGACGACGAAGACACGCGGTCACTCAATGAATATCAAGAGCCAAACCCCATAACTTCGCCCTCGCAGCACACTCCTTCAACAGAAGTATCACACGAAGACATTAGCATTGGTAAGGCTATACATTCAGGCGATGTCAACGTTCAGGAGGAAGTTAATTTGCAAATGTGTTTGGAAAACCCCCACCTTAAAGAGAAACTTATGGCCGAAACACGCTACTACAATGAAATGGCAGAGTTAGCTCGCGCTAAAAGAATTATGATTGAACTGCAGAGTAAAAAGCTTATGCTGGAAATGGAAACGATGCGCACCAGCTGACTAGCATTTCCATTGGTATCATTCATGAGACGCTGATTTGTTGTTGGTAATTCTAAAAAAAAAAATAGCTTAACGTGAAATTTGATAGAAACTAAATCGTTCGTTAGAGTTCGTACACATTTATTTATGCTCTTAAATGTAGACAAGCAAAAAATTCTACAAAAATCAATATCAGTGAAGTCGATTCAAGCTTCCTGCTATATTAAACTGTAATGAAATTGAGCTCTTAAAAATTCTTAATGGCTATGATTCTGTTTTTTTTTTACATCTACTTGCTGTGATTATTAAATATAGTAGTTGTGGAAGTATTGGCGTTTGGCGTGCCTATGTTGTCATGATAAGCGGATCCATTTAAACCTGAGGTTTGTAAACGGTCCAACTCGAGTCTGACCTTTTTAGCCTGCAATGCAGTGAAATATTTTTGCATACGATAATAGCCTGCTTTCTCTCTAAAATATTCCGTTTCCATACGTAAACGTTCCTCATTTAATTTACGTAAACGGTTAGTGTTTGCGGAGATTTTAAAATGTCGATCAGGCGATGCGTCACGCGAAGCTCCAGATAAGGATCGCGCCACTGGGTAATTGTGCATCAACTGTAAGTAAAGGGTTATGTTAATTATGTTGATATATAAAATCAATAATAAAAATTACACTCGGATCGAATGGGTCCTCATCGCCATTAATTTGATCCGCATGATCTTCCTCTATTATATCGTCGAAAGTTGGTTGGTCTTTCTTTATACCTGCATCATTAAACTCTATCGTATATTCCTCATTCACTCCTTGCCAATTGTCATCATCATTTTCGCAATCATATTCATCAGTTTCGTCACAAGTTTCCTAGTAAAGAGAGTCATCATATTGAAAGAGCATTTTCGATATTTCATTCTTAAAAAGAATAATGCGGTTACCTCAACTATTGGATTTCGCCGACGTCGTCTGAGACGTTTGTCTGGTGGATGCGAAAGGATTGAATGTGTTACTGATAAATGTTTTCGGATTTCTTCAAAATCTTTCTCCTCAAATGAACTGTTACACATATTACATTTTATTTTTCCATCCTCTGTATTTTCACAATGCTCCCATATGAAGTTATCGTCAATATCAGCGGAGTCTTGTTCCAATTCGCCGAACCCACGCCCTTGTGTTACAATTCCATGCATGCGATGTAAATGTCGTTGTAAGTTGCTTGTACCTTGAAAGGATAGATTCTTTTTACAAAAACTGCAACGCACCACGTCCTGACCAAGTCGCGTGCAATATTTCCAAACAATACTCGTTGCCGCGGCCGACCTTCTGCGTCGACGCATAACTGTATCCGGTTCATCCTTTACTTCAACCATACCATTCTCTTCATCGGTAATATTATTTAAAATTGTCTATAAAAAATTAAAAAAAATTATTTTTAAACTATGCAAATAATAGATTTTCACTTGCCGCATCGTTTTCCACTCGTCCAACGATATTGTGTCGTCGTTGTAAATGTGTTATTACGTTCGCAGTGCCATGAAAGCTCATCATTTTCTTACAAAGTTTACAACGAATTGTATGCCTTGAAAGTTTATCACAATAGTTCCAAACGTAACTGCTTCCTTTGCGTTCCTTTCGAAGGCGCATCGCATCAGAATTGTTTTCATGTTTCACTTTAGTCACCTCTTCATCGCAGCTGTTCATAGTCGAGTCCAATTGGTTGGACATCTCCCCGACGTATTCTTCTGAATCATCCATGTTCTTTGAACGACCCAACTCGTGAGAACTAATTACTTCGGAATGTTTTCGTCGTAGATGTTTTGTTATATTTGCAGTATTACCGCCACCGAAATACAGAAGTTTATTACACAAATGACAACGCGCGTATCTGCAATCTTCTTTAGTACAATATTTCCATATAAAACTTCGACTTGGGCGACTTAACACACTATTTGGCATAAGTTCTCCGCAATCCTATAGATCAATTATGATACATACGTTTTAAAATGTAAACGTTATAACTATGTATTTATTTATTAATTACCCCTTCTCCCTCATGTGACTGTCTGGTTATTTCGTGTGCTGCAAACAAATGGCGGGCCAAGTTGCTGGTTTGTTTGCTAACACTGCTGGCACAAATAATGCATTCTAGTGAGCCCCCATTACCACTAGCTAATGGCCGGAAGTATTGCCAAACAAAGCTATACTTGCGTCTTTTAATGTTTCCCAGATTGGTGGGATCCACTGCTGACTCGACTTCTGCGAATGCGTCTTGGGTAGATATATTTGTAAACTGCTCGTTGCTCCTTTCTTCAGGGGAATCAATTTCCATTTGACTAAATCTTGCGTTGAACAAATATTGCTTTTATTGGTTGTAATTTATTTTACAATGTAGAGCGTCTCACATCCAAAAACTATTAACAATTCGCAATAAAACACACAAACTTAAATTTGACATTTGTTATCGACGTCTGAATTTTATTGCACTGAAGAAAAAAGTTGATATATTAAATTCATTAAGGGTCTCCTAAACAACAAGCGTTTTGTCAAACAAGATTCAAAATGTGAAAAAAAAACAAGAAGCAGAAAGCAAGCGAGAATTTGAAGCAGGTGAATACCGGCTGTAACAGCGTGGTTGACAACTTGCGCCGTGTAAACAGGATTATTCGCAAATTACTAAGCGCGAAAAAAACAAATTCATATAACATTTAATAGAAAGGTACCAATGCTTATCATTTTTATTAAATATATAGCTGGAAGTATATAGTACTGCTAAAGAAAAGAAGAGCAATGTGAGATATTGCGGCACCAAAAGGTAACCTTTTTTATTTTTCCTATTAAACGAGTTCCCAGCTATTTAAAAATATTACTAATAAAAATAAAAGACAACTCAATTAAGACATAACATCCGCGTACAAGAATGATAGAATTCAAGAAGGTGCCTTCCGCGGACCGCTGGTCCTCTTTGTCGATTTGACAGCGTCCACCCATTCACTGACGCAATAAAATTATTATTTTTTATATGCTGATATTTTATTACACAAACAATATTAACACAATTTTCAATCGTCATTATTTTTGTATATTGTTAGACTTATTTAGAGAATCGGTGTTTAGTACCGAAAAGAAAATATTGAGTACTCAAATTTTTCTTTACCGCATATTATAGGAATCGGAAAATTAACACATCACTGGTTGTTGGAATTTTTGTTTACAGCTGATTTGTAAATATTAAACCAAAAGTTCTCTGGTTGTCAATTTCAGATGCAAATTGCTTGATCAAAAAACATATACAATTAAATGTCTAGTATGTCTACGATGAGTGCTGATTATGAAGAAATACCATCTGAACAACAAGCTGAGATAAGTTTGAGTGTACGGAAGAAAGTGAGCATAGTATGGCGCTACTTTGAAAAGTTGGATAGGATGCGAGTGCGTTGCAGGCTGTGCCGCCACGAACAGAATTATCAAGGGACAACCGGCAATATTTTGCGCCATTTAAAGAATAAACACAATATAGACGCTACTCTCAAGGGGCAAAAAGCGAATCCTGAATTGGCTACTAAAGATATTCATTTGCTTGAAAATGCAGATAACGAGGTAGGTACCTGTGTGGTATTTATGTATGTATATGATTGACTTACTTACGTTTCGTTTTTCAAATCCTTCAAAACAATAGAGTTGTGACATTATTTTGCTTAAAAATGACCCTACAGCCACTCTTCGTCGACAACCAAGCGAAAGAAATTCTAAAAGAACAATTTGCGATGAAGTCTTGGATCCATACACGGATAATACGTTTGTAAGTATTGAATGAAGAAAAATAATAGTGAAACTACAGTTAACTACAATTATTTTCGTTCAGCAACTTTATAGCTACGCGGACGAACCATCGGACAAAAGCAATCTGCGCAACTCCACAACCAAACCAAAATTGTCACCCGAGGAAGAGCGTATAATGGCTGAAATAGAGTATTTTCGTGAAAAGGCTGGGTACTATAGAATGCAAAAGAATCTCGTTGCGTTGCAAGCTAAAAAGATCAAATATGAAATTGAACATTTATAACAACTTGCTTAGCTGTTAGAACTTTTTGATATAATGTTTGCTTTTAGAAATTAGGCGGATTTAATCATTGGGTTTTATCTATTAAAATTAACTAGGATAAGATTGTTTGTAAAACAAAGCCTTTAGTGTATGAAGTGTCCGTATGTTTTCTTTTACTACGAAGGTGCATTCGTAGTTGTAGAATACAAGAAAATCGAAAAAGTTCAATTCAATGTTTGTTCTTATTCTAGAGGAGGTATACTTATACCTTTGATTGCAAACTGAAACGAGGTATCGCTTCGTTAAATTTCCAAAAAGTCGGAGGAAAAAGAGCTCGATGAAAAAAGGGCCCCATATTTAAACTATATAAAATTTTTTGTGTTATTTATACCTTTAAGCTATGTAAGTCTCCAAATCTTAAGAAAAATAAGAAGAAATAGTTTTCATAATTTCTGTTGCTTAAAAAAATACTTAATCGTTGCTGTAAATTTTTGTGAATATACAGGAACATTTATTTCTTTAGAGCTGCATACTGATTTAAGATGTTTTAAAGGAAAAAAAATATTTTAAATTTCTTTATATACATTTTTTGTTTTCTCGAGAGTTGGATATCTAGCTTTAATTTTAATTACTTGCTTTAAAAAATCACAATTTTTATCCAAAAACGATTAGATTTAATGTAAAGTGGATTTTGCGACAGTAAAATAAAAAATACATTCTATAAAACTAAAGTAAACATCTTTTGAAACCACTGTGCTTATTTGGGACAAATGTATACTTAGATTGCTTAAAGGGTGGCAGCCAAATACTTGGCTACTAAATTTTCTTCAATAACCTCTTACCATCTGTCTTATTTAGCTATTAGATTATTACGCGTATTAATTTCCAAACGGTTTGTAACCTTGTACAATGTGAAATCTTTAATATTTTTTTAAATTTTATATTTACAACTTTAATATATTCACAACAAATCAAATAAACCCATTTAAATGAGGTGCAAAGTGTGAATTTTCAGAAAGGTGCAAATATTGGATATTAGTGCTTGGGCGGATTGACTCAAAAAGCCCCAAATGGCGACTTTAGTTGGGCAAACCGGCAACACTGAATACACTTGTGCCGCTATACTAGGGATGATCCTGTACTATTTTGATCTCGATACAGGTATACCGAGTACTGATTAGGTATCGAAAGGAAAGTAAAACTCGGTACAATGAGTACTCTTTCTGTTATATCATGGCAACGTTGACTGCGCCGTAAGCTACCCTGCAAAAAGCCTAACCTATAACTATCGTTTATATTAGCGGGGAAATTAAATCAAACTGGTGGTCAGTTTGACAGTTTTGTATCGTTTTTAATTCACAGAATTCTCTATTTTCTTGTAATACACATATTCTTTGCTCAAATTTCTTTGCATTGGTCTTTTTCTCGTCGTTTGCAGGCATGTGTGTATGTATAATCGATAGCTTATTTTCGATATGGTCAGGCATTTCTTGCGGGATAGTGATTTTTTATATCAACGAGTAAAGTGATGGCGGGGTTTTAGACCTATTGTAATAAAAGTTGTTCCTCAAAAGTTACCTGCACTCAAATAATGCACAGATAAAATTTTAAAATTACAGTTTATTAATAAATTGTTGTAGGTATGCACTTTTACGCACCATTGATTTTTAACTCACTGTACAAAATGCATCGATAGTGAAATATCGGCCATCACTATCGTAAACAAATAAAGATACTCCTCTATTGTTTTCTTTGCTTTTGTTGTGGCTTTTTTTTACTATAAAACATGGGTAAATAGTTTTTATTTATTTATAAAAGCGTAATTTTGTTATTGATTTTTTTGTGTAGAATTCTATGAAGACATAAAACAAGATTCCATCATTGAAATGAAGCATGATTCCGACATGCCGCTACAACAAGAGCAACCACAAGAACAACAACATAATGATTCCATTGTGGATATAAAATATGTTCCGCATAAGTTAAAGGCGAATGACAAAAGTTCGGTGTGGTACTATTTTCTAGTTTCTGCATGTGGAGGGCCCACAGCACAATGTAAAGCCTGCAACAAAGTTTTAAAAACATGTTTCGGATCCACCAAGGGGCTTCTAACACATTTAAAGGTATCTTGCGTTAATTAAAGTTTATATGAAAATGTTGATACACGTTTAATTGCAGTTCCACAAAATAGAGTTGGAGAGAAAAGCAGTCAAACCCCCGGTTAAGGTAAAAAAAAACAAGATTCAAAATATTCGGAGGGCGAGGCAAAAATGGCATAGCTGCTTAAATGGACGACTAAAAAGTTGTCATTAACATTGATGATAGATAGGGTTGGAATGGGTAGAGAAAGTGACTCCCCCTACATTTAATTCAAAAACAGGCCGGCTGTGTTGCCATATGCAATCTTTGTTCCCCTACGATATTGCAACGCTAACCTGGGGTTTTATAATAATGTTATCTTAAGTTTTCGGTGTCCGCAAAATTTTGTAGTGATGGTTTTCCGAGCATATGTAGTCGTATCCTTGACAGGGACGGATAAGGTGTTGTACACTTTTCTTTACATTTGCGGCAGTAGGAGCGCTCATTCCTGATATCAAAAGGGTGTTGATTTAACTCCACATATCTTTATTATCATAAGGGAACCTTGTAAGTCTATCGATTTCGCAAAAGGCGACATTTCCCCAGCCTTTGCTGCTTGTACGGTGCTATACCTAGCATGTATGTGTGTAGTTTAAAAGTGGCTTTGTCCATACGCGTGAGCTTAGAGCTTTCATGACCCGTGACTGTGAGAGGAGATGAATACCTGTATTTTTTTTCCTTGGTCCTTTGGCTGTGTCGAAATGGCCCCCTGGATAGCCAGCACGGAGTTGGTATGTATGTATGTACATAACGCGATTAGATCTGAACTAAAATAGAGTGGCTTTAAAATACGGTAGCTCGTTCGATTGGCATATTCCTCGATGCCAGGGGCAATGAGAGACTCTTGGTAAGAATATGCTTATGTACATTGGCACACAAATCATTCAAGGTTGGTTGAAGTGACGGTTATAGCGTTTTATTTTGTTATAAGAAACCAATTTCTTAGGCCGGGAATACTTGTTGCACTACGCGAAGGAGGTTATTGAATCATGATTGCGGATAAAAAGTTGCTTAAAATAATTTATGATTTAAAATATCTAAATTACGACAAATTTGAGAAAATTTCCACATTTTAGTATTCAGTCACATCAGAAGTTAAAAAAAAAATCGATTCCTGATCGATTTAGTGATATTTCATTATAGGTGATTTTTTCACTGGGAATTAAAAATCGGTGTTAGCAGCAGTTACTGCTAATCTAGGTGTGTACAAATTGCTAAAATGAAATGTTTATATATGTATATGTATGCATACATAACTAGTATATGTAGCTTTAAAAACTCTGAATTAAGTACAGCGACCACAATAGCACTTATTCACCACGGTGGATGTAAATTACAAAGAATTTGCATGACATTTCGTTTCCTGTGACACCACACCCCAAACCAATTGGATATAATCATATTCGAATATCAATTAGCAAAAGTCAAATCAGTTCTGGTATTGTGAAATCGGATGAGACTTTCTGTTTGAGGAACGGTGGGTATGATGCAAATTCTTTGTTGCTATTTTGGTTTTACCGCTTTTGACATTTCTCAACTAAAAGTAGACCCTAGCTCTGCCTATAAATCATATTTTTATACTTTAGCAAAACTAAAACAAGTTTCTCATTGAAATATTGGAAGTTACTCGTTCTTCTTTCTCCCATATTCTCTGTTTACTGAAATTGGGATTTGTTACTTCGTCGCGGGAAGCCGTTGCATTCTATCATTACTGCTTTTTCACGATGTTCAGCACTAAGGTGGTGCCATCAGTGGTAAACAAAATTTAAACATGTTCTCACTGAAAAGTTCAAAGTTTACATCTTCAACTCATTCTTTTGCTCATATTCGTTATTTACTTTTATTTATGATATGTCCATGGTAGAATAACAAGGTATAGTCAATAACTTAATCCCACTTTTTCGGGATATCTATTCCGGCAATGCATTTTGAAGAAATAGAAAATAGGAAACTTTGTTGGCCTCTTTTGAACTCCGCTTTTTGTACTTTTTCCATACATAATGAACAAATGTGGGGTTGTGTTCATGAGCATTATTTAAATTTTCTTAGGTAGTAATGTATTAAATTATTTAAAAAATAATTGCGTATACCTAGAAATCAGGGTTGGGAATTTCTGCACTACCACTGGTTATTCAGTTGTAGTTAAAATACGATTTTTATTACCACTGCATCTTCACTATCACTAAATCTTCAGTGATAATGGCATTCGTGTTCCAACTACCACTGAAAAGATAGTTTATTTCTTGTATATTTCAATGCATTATGCCTACACTTGGTAGAAATAGGAAATGGATTAGTTATGATACTATTTTCTTTAAATTGTGTGGTACAAATATGACATCATTGGAAGTAAGCATGACGATTATGTTAAAATTACAACAAACATCGCTACTGACTACAGCTTGTTATGATTCCAACATGAGATATGTCACTCGGCGCAGGACGGCGCCATATTGTATTCTATCATTATTGTACTATTATAGCTTTTATAAAATTTGTCCTGTTTCGTTGCGTCACGATTTCATTCTGCGAATTATATTATAAAAAACATTAAAAAACACAATCGTACCGGAACAACCCCGATTTATATAGGACCGACACTTCACAATATTCCCTAAAAAATGTATGGGACTGTTTTAGATGTTACAACAACAACGGCGGTTATTATTATTATTATTATTATTGTTTAACGGTGATATGAATATCAAAGCTAAATGCTTGTATGAGCATTGGCTGCCGGGGCCATCAGCTCTTCGTCAAGGAGATAGTTGTGTGGTTAGATAGTTAAATCGATGGTTTTAACGAATTTGGCGATTTTTTCGATGTTTGTGTTGGTGGGGATGGCAAGTATTTCCGAAATATCTTTCGAGTCAAGTGTTGTTAGTCGTGCTGATTCGTGCAGTAGGCATTCGTTGAGGATGTGTTGCAGTGTTTGATGTACGTTGCAGTTTTCGCAGAGTGTTTGGTTTTCTTTTTTCAGTAGGTATATATGTGTTTGTGTAGTATGGCCAAGACGGAGTCGGGAGAATATTCCTGTTATCACTTATTCTTAGTTTTCATTAGATTAAATATTTGACGACAAAATATGACACGAAATGACAACATTTTAGGATTCTATAATTATGCGCCAAATCGAAATGAAACATTTTTAAGTTTGTATGTAGTATATTGTTGCGTTCGGCAAATCAGTTACCCAGGAAACCCGTTGAACAGATCTTAATTTAAAACATTTTGAAAATTAAGCTTTATTTAACCTCTTTCGTTTAATACAGTTATTGTAATATTTAAATTTCACTCACTGTTTTAATTGAATTTAACCTTTTAAACAGGTAGCAACTCCCTTGAAAAATGGCTCTATGGTAACTATATTATATACATACATATGTACATGTGTGGCGAATAATATCCAAATATGTATGTCCAGTCGTAGTATAGCAATATATGACTTAACTTTATTAAATTTATTTAGCTTTTTTAAGGAACAATTTAAATTTATTTCATACCAGTCATCAGTTATATGAAAATTTAAAAATTTTCGATTCGTACGGAAGCAAGAATACACCAAAATATTTTACCATTTTTATTCCCAAGATAGTCGGGTCTACGATATCGGAACAGCCCCACGATGCAGAAAAAAGTAGGTGACGACGAAAACACTTCCGTTACTTCGTACTTGCCTCGTTTAAAGGTTCGACTTCATTAAATTCTTTTAAAAAGTTGCCTTTTCTGAGTTTTGAGTGATTTTTACAAAAAGTTAAACACAGGACTAATAAATGTGAAGTGCCGAGCTTTGTATTGTAGCACCTGCAGCGAAAATAAAACCTCCAAGTGCAGTCATCAACTTCCTTTTCTTCTCCTTCGATCTGGTGTTCTATCATTCTTCGAACAACCTAGATTTATATCCGACCACGGACTACCTCTACAGAAACAACCTTTTTAATCCACGCCTTCAACCCGTTCCTATATTTCAAATTTGAGTAAATTACTTTTGTTAGTTACTAAAATATCGAGTTTTTTTTTATTTTTGTAAATTACCGTTATATGAAAGGTGAGCGAGGTTTTTGTCCAATTTTTAAAATTTTGGAAATTTTGATTATTGACTTGAAATGCAATGTGTGTACCAAATTTGATAGAGTTTGGTAACAAAGTTTTGGAGATAAAGGTTTTTTCTCCTAAGTGGGCAGTGCCACGTCCAATTTACCAAAAGATATTTACCCACGTACATTTTCCCCTTCCCAGGGTAATCCTGTATGCAAAATTTGAGCATGGCTTAATCAATTTCACTAAACATTCTGAGCATTTTGGTATATATCTATCTCGGTTGATTTATGCTGTACATACAACCTGGGCGCCAGCGCTCTTGGGTAAAAAAATACAAAATTTAATCGAAGAAGAAGACATCAGTAGCCGCTACAACAACAACAACACCAGTAGATTTAACATCACCTTATATGAATTTGCTTTGATTTTGAACATGGGCAAATACTTAATTTTGTTGTTGTTTTGGCAAAACCCAAAAATAACTGTTATCTCGAATTTACAAATCGAATTCTGAAAATTAACGAACAAATTGTTTCATAATAGTAGTTATTAGATGAGAAACAATTTGTATTGGGTCGATTAGAGTTAAGTTCTAAAGTTTTCTTTTACGTTGCCTGATAACTGTTGCATAGGATAAATATCTTTCCATTGATAATAACAGTTATTTTGTACATTGCTTAATAACAGTTATTGCCTAACGTTAATTTTTACGTTGTCTGATATGAGTTTTTTTTTGCTATAGTGCAGAAGCTGAAACAAAACGTTTAAATCAGAGATAATATTCAATTATATGTAATTTTTATTCATAAATTTCTATGTTATGGAGGCTTAAATTACCCTTCTTTATAATTGTTAGTAAGGAAAATTCACCAGAAATGTTTTCGATTTACTTTTACAATTTGTGTCTTCCATCTTATTGTTAAGGCACAAGTGGAAGGATCTACAGTTTTACGCTGACTCCAAACGGTAAATGATTTTTGTGAGACGTTTTTCATGGCAGAAATACATCCGGAGCATTGCCATTGCCTGCCGAGGGTCGACTGCTATTAGGTAAAACTTGTTCTATAATTTTTGATGTTGTTTGGCCCGGATTCGAAGTGCGAACACTCGGCTAGATATCTCCATAACAGACCGCAACCTTGTGGACTTAGAACAGAATCCGTAGTGCGATACACTAACTTTAAACGATCTGACAATCGACATTTTTATCGACAACATTTCTCGTTTGCAGTAACGATTGTACGATTCACTTATGTATACTTTCTTAACGACACTTATTATTTATTCAAAGTGATAAAAGTGACACCTCTGTTAAACTAAATGTCAAAATAAGCTAAAACTACAAAGAAGTCCTCCAAAGTGGGGAACTACTAAATGAAAAATAGTTGGGTCATTTACAGGCCTATTCTGGCAAAGATAGTTTACAGTCTTTCGAAAGAAAATTGTAAAGACAGTTCCAAATACTTTTTGTATTTTGGCATAAATATCTTACACAAAAAGCTCTCCTTTGATATTCATGGTGAACAGCTTTTTTGCTTACAGTTATCATGATGCTAAAAATTCATAAACATCCCCTGTAGCTTTGTCCATTCCAGCCGAGTTAATTTGCCCCAAAGAACGTATATAATCTACGTTCTTTGGCCTTGTGCATGCAAAATTAAATTTTCGATATATTTATTTATTTTATATTTTTCAACTAACTGCCGTCTTTTTTTTGCACATTTTAAAACTTGGATTCTTGAAATGTTATTGAAAATGTGTTTACATCAGATTTCCTGATTTTTGCGGCTTTTTTAATATTTTTTATAAACGTATTAATTATGATATAGCATAATGTTTAAATTACAAATTTATTATATATATACGCTTCAAAATAATTCCGAAAGACCGAAAAGAGCTTTCAAGATAGTTACCTGAATAGAAATTTGTCTTACATAAGACTTTTGTTTTTCGAAAGACTGTGGATAGTTGAAAGACAGTCGCCGAATAGCTCTGTTAATTTATTTAAATGATCACTGAAATCAACTCAATTTCTTAACCAATTAAATTCCATTATTTCAGAAATCACCGAGGGTAACTCCACTTAAGTCAAAATATGAAGTAATTGACGGAAAAATAGCTCCAACTAGTCCAACACGTAGTAATAATTCAACACCAGCACCTGAAGTAAACATTGGCAATCTTTACGAGGAACAAATTGAGGTATTCCTCTTCTTTTCTGTTTTTTTTTTAGTTATATTAAATTTTTTTTTCGATCTAAATAATTTCCACTCTTATACAGTTTGTAGATGGCTATTTAGGGCAAACTCCATTTGTAAATGTGGATAGCGAACAAGCCTTTGCACCAAGTGCACCTAAAATGGCTAAACGAGAATATTCATATCAAGGTGATCAAAAGTTGGAAGATCTAAGAACCCGCGTGGAAATACAATGTATGCGCGCGAAAACATTATATTTCAGAAAACAAATGGAGAACCTCGACGTAGAACGATCCGTAATGTTATTAAAAGCGAAGAAGCTGGAGTTGGAAGTCGAGAAATTACGCAATGAAGCGCGAGGAAGCACATGGCCAACTGAACAGCAATGATTGGAAACTATTCGTACTATAGAAGTATTGTATAGTAACACATCAAATGCAATTTTTAAGTCAGTAATGAATAAGTACAAAATTTACCATTGGGCGTTCGTATTTCCAATTGTATAAAAGAAAAAGTATGCAACGGAGGCGTGATACATTATTTATCACGATGGAGTTAGCAATAAATAGCTTGGTTCCAAAAAGCTAGGTTTATCTCAAGCATATGATCATATACATACATATATACATGCATACATACATATATACATACAATATATATCGCGTTTTTTGCTAGAAGAGTGACATATTTGAAAAAATCAAAAACTGATTGATGTTGAAATGCACAAGTCCCAAAAGTGTGTGGAGAAAGTGTATTGAGAGACTGTGCGAAACGGTTGTAAAGTTCTATGGTGAGATATCTTTTTACTATGGTGAGGAAATTTTCTTTTTCTGCTGTGCCAATCGGTATCTTTTTACTGTGTACGAAAATTTGACAGCTATGCAGTTGCAGGGAAGAAAATGCATTCATAAAAGTAAATTGCAGCAAATATACAGAAAATACCAAAAATTATAGAATACCAGATTAGGACAATGCTAGAAGCGTATACATCACAAATATCCATGTCACAGAAATAAGAGAAGAACAGGAAGTTAATAACTGCCCTAGGGGGTTTATTCTCGCTGCATTTGTCACAACACACAACACCCGGTGCATCACAATCATTATTTGGTGTTTAACTTAATTTAAAAATCACTCTAAACGTAGAAAAATGAAGTTGTTAACAGACTTTAATGACGTCAATCCTTCAAACGAAGCAAGCACGTAAGGAAAGTTCTTTTGTTGTTGTTGTTGTAGCGGCTAGTCACGCCCCGTGAAGAGCCGACTCACCCATGGTCGTTGTCGTCAAACTCATCTAGGAGGAGCCCCGGGAAACGTGCTTTTTCGACAGGGATGGACCAGAATGAGATGGGGATTAGAAGAGTAGATTTGAGAGGGCATGTGAATAGGTGGTTTGTATCGTGCGGAGAATCTCCACATGCAGGACATGTGTGTGAGTTAAGTCGACTACAATATCCAGATCTTTATTGAGCCAGAGCAGCGCGGGACTCGCGAGGCAGCAGGGACTCCTCATCTGCAATTGGTGGTGGTTGGACTCCTATTACGGTATTGACCTGGCGAGAGTCGATGGTGGTAGTGATTGTCTCTTTGTGGATGTTGCTTTACCGTCACCTTCTTTTCTCTGCATCGTAAGAAAATTCTTTTTTAATTTAAATTCTTTTAGAAAGCAATGCATTTAATACACCTTATTATATTAATTATTCAGCAACCAACTTGCCAAACTGCCAAGTTGCTTGGTAAATTGTTGAAACCGCGCAAAATATATTCACCTCATCACTGTCCTTTCCATTCCTATGTACTTTGTAACCATTTTGCACACGCCCTAGGTAGAACACCGTTACCATTCGGTAGACTTGTTATGTTAATCTTTACATAATTTTGAATTTTCAAACTTGCCATTAGATTTTGTCAAAATATTACATATAAATTTCCAAAGAAGTAATACGATTTTAGCTAAAGAACTTGCGTTTTACTACAATGTTCACCTCAATTTCCAAAGAAGCCACACGATGCCGATGCTAAAGGAGCCTAGCAAATTATTTTTTTGCAACCTGACAAGTGTCATATGTATTCAGATATGATTTTTGGGACTAGTTCTGAGCTACTGTTAATCAAAATGATGGCAGTACTTAACTAAAAATTTTTTTTAAATTTGTCATTCTTCTAGCAACCGGCGTGTATATACTACAAGCATGTACCAACATATTAAAAATAGATAACTGTTTTGTATATGCACTTTTTATACAATTAAAATTATTTCTAATTAGTTAATAGAAATTAAATACTAATTGAAACAGTTACACCTATAGTAAATATGGAGAAACGCCTTATTTAATTACATTTTTTTTATACACTAACTTGCCTTTAGCGCTCAAATTTAATATTTATTATTTATTTCTAATCGCACGACTGCTTTTTTTTGGAATTTACAATTTATAAAAAGGGACCGCAAATATATATTGTTTTTAAAATTTTAATTTAAAAAAATCATACTAAAAATGAAACTACCAGCTGTTCCTTGTTATACGGACTAATCTTAATTGAATTAACTTTTATTTGTATGAATCATATTAAAAAACTCAATTATAATCTAATTTATTACTCAGAAAATATAGTTCTAACTATGTATTATTTTCTAATAAAACTTACATATAACCGTTATGGCCCCTTATTATAAATTCATTATGACTCATTTATTTCTCACAAAACACATACAATGCATTCATTCTTCAGCAATATATTTATTTCGAAAATGTAAGTAAATAATGTAAAAAAAATATATTAAAGAGTGAAAAAAATAAGTGCTTTAGCAATTTTTAAAAAAATTTAGCTTTAACTAAAAAAAAATATCCTTTCTGGAAGAGAACGAATAGAAAGACACGGCTATGTTCCCATGACAGTCGGGCGTGTCCAAGTGCTGCGACCTAAGCAGCATTCAAGAAAATTTTACATGTAAAATGGTGCTGGTCCTATTTCTTTGACGTCAGAGTTTGCAATACATATAGTGGCACCTCAAATCCTTTTCCGGTTTACCAACAAATTTCTGAAAACCGTTTGAGCCTCTTCCAGGGGATAGTAACTACTATTTTTGATTAGGTGCAATAAACTGGCATCATTATAGAACCAAGATTCGCCATCTGTTGCTGGACTGTTCGAGTTTAATTAGGAAAAAAAATTTCCCAGCACAAATTAGCTGGCAAACACAACAGCTGATTGCGACATATGTATGGCTGCAATTGAGTCAACAGAATAATTCCATATTTTAAACTATAAATTTGCAAAAGCAAAAATATTAACGAACGAAGAAGGACGTGATTTATAAATGAAGAAACGGACAACAACGAAAAAAAAAACAATTATAAGTAAATGATTCAAAAGCATAAATTCAAATGCAATTGTGCCGGCTTCCTTGAAAATTTTTACTAATTCCTATTCGCGCAAAACTCGGTATATTTCTGCCTTTGCGAGAGTAAGATGCCTTATGCTTTGAATTATTTTACTGGCTATTTTTTACTGGGGTTTCTTAGCGAACACTCCTAGTACAATTATTAGAAGTGGGATAAATCAGTTTAATTGGTCTATACTGTTATTTTTATAGATGGACCCTTATTTTTTGTAAGCCCCACCGAAGACCGCCTACAATGAAATACTGTAGGAAACGTAGCCAGTATTGAACCGATCAGGGTTATTTTTTTGAAATACTTTGTATAGTTGGGACTATTGACAACATAATGTATATACTATGTACATATGTACATATGTACATAGAAAAACATAGAAATTTCAATCAATGATTTTTTCAATTTTTTGTTCTTTGTGTATATCACTGATTACTTAACTGAAAACTTCATTAATGTCATATTTAAATATAACTAGTAAGGTTATTTACAAAAAATGGGGTATTAAAAAACATTTTTGATTTTTTTTCTACATAAGTTCTGGTGGTTGTTGTTTCCGCCAAAAATCAATGTACATACATACATACTATATACTTATTTTTTCTAGTCTGACCATTGTAGGTATTCTGCAAATGTTCCAACAATTCCAACTAAATAAACGTATCTAGGCATATTTTTTACGAAGTGATACAATAAAACAAACAATGGCAAAATTTAAATGCAGAACATTCTTCGATAGGAATGAAGGTAGGGTATACTTAAATGGGCTCATGTAATTCTCCTTTGGGAGTCTCGGATAAATATCCAAGTAAAAATTAAAATTACCAATATTTTCACAACCGTTATACCTGACCATGTCCGTCCCCTCGACACTCGGGTCTACGATACCGAAACAACCAGGATTTATATCCGGCCAAGGGCGGTCACTTCAGCATCATTCCCCATAATTTACGGCGAATGTTTTATACTGTTACAACAACAACAACCATAATCTCACTTCATCACTTGAATAACAGCTTCAAGGCGGACGTTAGCTATGTACTTACGTCATTTACTGTGAGCTATCTAAGGAAAGATTGTCAAACGAAATTTTCTGTTCCTTCCGAATATTTGACATATTTTAAATATAACCTTTTTGTTCAAGCCCGTATTTTTAACTTTATAAACGATTATTTCTTAAATTATTTAAATATACTTATACCCGAAAATGGCAAACAATACAGATAGCTCGAAAGATTTGGAGAAAACCGAGGACAATATCATTAATTCACCGAAAGTATCAAAGTCACAGCCCGCATTGTATGATAAATCTCAATCACTGGTAGATATTGCGAATAATACCTTTAAGGAGTTATGCCGTACGCTGGAGAATGAACAGTCTAAGCTGTTAGAATTGGAGGAACGTCGCAAAAAGCTGCAGGAAGAAATGCAACGGCTTAAACAAGAAATCGAAGAGGAGAAGCATACTTATCGTCTCAATCTTGTGGAATCACTAACGGAGAATGCGGAGGCTATGCGCACCAAAGAAATGGCAAATATTGAAAATAGTGATGGCATGGAAATTGATGACGGTGAGTAAAATTAAACCCATTTTTACAATTTGTAATATTTTATATTTTAGATTGTACAGTTTATTCAGACTCGGAATACCAGGAAAAACTCTTTACGTGTTATGAAACCGATGAAGCAGCTAACGGCGAAGAGGCATCTGCTACCAGCTACTCAGCTGACGAAGACGGCAGCAAACATCCGAATGATATTGCTCGTAGCATTCAGCGGAAACTTCAGGGCGTAGTTGCAGAGTGCGTAATAGAGCAGTGTAATTCTGAAGATCCAGCACAGGAAGTAAGTGTTCTTATATTTAACCTTTTCTGGCTTTTTTTTAAATTTTTTTTTTCTTTTTAGATAGATAATACGAAGCAAACTTTACCGTAAAGGCCATTTCATTATTGTTGTGATAAGAACTTTCATCTATATTTGTATGTTTGAAATCCTTTAAACTTACGTTCGCAAACTGTGCATTTTATTTCGTAACCGTTTACAATAAAATAAAATTGATCTATTTATTTCGTACAAATACCTTGTGTGTTAGCAGTTGCTTAAGAGCTGTGTAAAGCTTGGCAAGCTCTTGCTTTTCAAGCGAGGATGCGGAGGAATACAGTTGTAATTGAAATGTTTCCAAAAAGTTCCGGATTAACTAAAAACAAACATATGCAAATGTAAAATAATGTATAATAATTAAGGACATTTTTTTAACGAGTACCTTAATGATTTCAAAATCCATTTTGTGTGTGCTTATAACTTCCATTAGTACCGCCGTTAACTTTTCCATAAACGGCATTAAATGTGGACCGATTATTTCCAAATGCACTGGCCAAATACAAACCAAATAGCACTTGTGCAATTCCTAGAGCATCAAACGTGGGATATAATAGCAATTATTAATATACAGTGGATTCAATGGTTTACAAACCAATAAAAATGTTTCCGCGAACTTTTTATCCTGCATTAGTTTATATGAATTCAAAACAAACATATTTAAAATGTCTTTAGCCCAACGAAAAATCGTGTAGGAATTATTTGTGGCGCATATATTTCGACACTTTTCCAATGTTGTTGGGTCGTTTAGATCTGATTTGCAATGAGTTTCGATCTCCTCTTGATTTATTGCGAAATATGCTCCAAATTTGGTGACAAATTGCAAATGGCAGAGCGAAATGTGATTATTTGGTGCCATTGTTATATTTTTAAGAGCTTTTTCCATAAGGTCATCCAGTTGACTCCACTACAGAGAACATTTAAGTGAGAATAAATTTATTTAGATTATGTAATATGTATAGACAAATTGTACCGTAAAACTATCCAGGTTGTTAAAGAAGTCTAAGCATTTGCGCAAGCAATTCCAGACATCAGTTGCCGTTTCTTCCGAGTCCAAAAAATCAACATCTTTATATGCTGAATCGTAAATAACGCAGTGTATGTTTCGCTCTTGAATATATAAAAAGTCCTGTGGATTTAAATTACATTAAATATCATCGAAGATGAATTAGTTTCTGTATAATTACACCACAATTGAAAATAAGTTGAAATATTGATATTCCAATTCTTTTACAGACAGGATCATGACTTTCACGCACTATTAGACCCACTGATAAGCAGAAATTAATCCACTGCTTTGGAAGTGATTGTTTACAATATTGTACCTAGGAAAAGGAATATGTTTAGACTGTCACTATAAATAATTTTTTTTATATAATTAACGATTTTATTACCTGTAAAAATCGCAAGAATCCGTGCAATGTGCCTATTTGCTTTTTCCAAGCATCTTTTCTTAGCTTTTCCTGGTAAAATGCAAAAACAATTTGCTCTACAGCTGGTGCTCTTATGGGAATATGTGCACTTATAATCCGATTCGCATAATTTTGAATTTTTTCATCCGACAACCGATAAATGGTGGACGTCGCGGTTATCTCGCACAGCAAGACCAACAAGTGTGCTAATATCTAATATGCAAAAAATCAGTTTCATATAATCAAATATGTATGTACATATATAATTTTATTTATTTTACTTCACGAGCTTGCTGCTCCTCGCTTTCGAATATCCATTGCCGGTATTTCTGCAACAGATCATACAATAACGGTAGTTGTAGTTTGAGGTAGTTTCTGAATTCATTAAAATGCTCGAGCTGTATAGGTGCATTATCTAAGTCTTCTTTTAAAGCTGGTACAAAACAGGAAACAATTAATTTTTTAAGATTTGGCAAATTAACATCATCGCAGGACATAATGATGTAAATAAACTAGCTCGACTGTAAAACTATCGATAATAACTTTAGACATCAATTAATAAAAAAATGTAGATTGATTTTATCTTTCACATCCATCGATTTTATCAAGTTACTATCGATAGTTACCTAGCTGTCGGAGACAGTGTTGCTGTTATGCGACTAAAGCTGAAATTTGAACCTTTTTAATGTTCAGTTCCCTTTGACCCAACTTCTTGAAAAATTTGATTTTTTATTCTATTCCAAAATTAAGTGCCCTTAAGAGATTATTTTCGGGAATGTTAACATAACCATGCTTTAAAAAATATTTCGAAATACGCAACAAGAAATGCATCACGCAAAACTTCTAAAGGAAATGAAAGCAATATGGTTTTGAAGAATTTGTGTAGTACTACATTTCCACCTCACTCAAATCTTAAATTTCGGCCCAAGATCTTTAAAAGTTTCTTAAGTGTTCCACTGCACTTTATGTGGACTTTTCTTATAATGCTTTTTGTTGATTTATTTTCTTATATTCATTTATGTTTATGCCGATAATTTTGACATTTCAAATGAAGCAGTCTGAGGGTTGAACTTTTTAGTATCTAAAGATTTATACGCTGAATTCTAAATGGAGTAAAAAAATCGAAACCATGAAAATATAAGCAAAGCCTTCAGTTATAAAAGGTTTCGCGATTTATTAATCTATGATCAATCTCTCAAAAAGCCACGTATGGATTTTAGTCAAAATAGGCTTGGTAGGCCTGGAAATTAAATTTCTCTTCTGTTTAAATGACTTAACAAGTTAAAGGAAAAGTACAGAATTTTGTATGCAGCCATTTGTTTGTAATCATCTAACATTTAAAAAATATATTCTTAAATACAATGTTCGAAGTTAATCAAGCTTTCATTTGATATATGTAAAAAAAACAGCTTTTGCCGAGCTCCCTTTTCATAACTATATTTGTATACTTGAAGTGTACACATTTTTGGAAAAATCATTTAATAACAATAAACTTTTTCGAAATAAGATTTGTTTTGCTAAAAAATAACACATTTAACGAATAACTGATGGGGAAGATACATTTTTTTTATCGAATTACAAGGCTTAATTTGATCTTTGATCTTAATAGTTCTTGTTTCTCCCAAAATAGAAGTATACCGTTATGATAACTTCAATGAATTCTATAGTTTAAAAATTGTATGTATTCAGGTGTTTCCGTTGCAGAAAGTGCTAAAACACAATTTCCTTTTAATGTGTGCCTTTTAGTAATTGACTTATTTCTATTTAAGATATTTGATTTATTTATATCTTTCGTAAACTCATTTCCATGTATCTCCATTGCTACACTATTGCCAACCGTAATCAACGAACAAATTCCACTTCTACAAAATCCACTTTTTGACTTGTGACATTTTTGTTGCTGTTGTTGAGTCGTCCGTCGGGGTTGTCATATGATCAATTTTCATCGAGGTGCAGGAATAAAGAAAATGCTGCGGATTTGTGCAATTTTTATGTGCTGCTTTTTAGCAGGTGAGTAATCATTACATATTCTAATTTATCGCTAAAGAAAATATCGTAAAGTGGAGCTCTTTCCACTTTAATTGATTTTTCGTACTCCATGAATTGTGCTTCATAAAATTAATTTGTCGTGTTATTGATTTTGTGCTTGGCGAATGGCCCTGGGACCAGCCCTATTGTGCTCGACTGATTAAACTCAATCTCTTATTTTACTCTATATTATTTCAGTGCAAGCCGATGGCAGTTTTTACGTGTTGAATGCACCGGAGTCTTTATCATTTGAGACCGTTTCTGTTTCGCTTCCAAGTGAACAGGTGGGTGATGTTATTAAGGCAGCCAAAGGTTTAGGTGTTTCGGACTCCGCCGACTTCCCTGGCCTGGTGATTAAAGATCCCTTCGGACTACCACAAACAATAGTAATTGTGGATGTAATTGGTTTGAATAAAGTGCCCCTGAGTGATGACAAAGTGAACTATAAAGTGGAAGGTAAATCTGTTTCGTCTTCATTAGAGGATCTGCAGTTGGCTTTGCCAGAAGATCTATCTGTCTGCGACATAGACCTCTTCAGCGCGCAGAAAAATGTAAGCGCATTTTTATTGCACCAAAAGTAATCGTTTATTTATGTAACTAATTCACATATGATGAACAATTTAGGAACTTGTTAACTGCGTAGGCAAGCAAATAAACTCGAACAAAGATGTTATACTTGCAAAAATTGACGTATCCAAACTAGTAAAAAGTGGTGCTGACCAAACTGCAGTAACTTCCGCTTTGTCCAATGAATTAAATGCTCTTCAGCAAAATATCGATGGTGGCTTGTCCAAATCACTACTCGCCGTTGTTGTTGCACATGAAGATGATGGCACCGTTTCACGTAGAAGGCGTGACACTCTTCCTGGATCAACTACTGTAAGTATAAAGCTGGATACTTTGATGCAAAGAAAAATCTAACATATTTATATTCTTTATTATTAATAGAATGCCTACAACCTTGCTGCTTACTATGATGAAAACTACCCAGTTATTTTTAACATAATTCTGTGGTTCATGGTTGCATTAGGCCTTTCTCTCTTGGCTGTTTGTTACGCCATTGCCGATATGGATCCAGGCAGAGATTCCATTATCTACAGAATGACATCAACACGTATGAAGAAAGATAACTAAATCTTTTTATTTCTTTATAAGAAATATTTCTGTTATAATTTAAATTCTATAAACATATAAAATCATCTAATTGGCAGGTATTTAACGAAATATTCCAATACTATATACATATGTATGATAAACTGCAAGAGAAAAACAAGTATTGAAAATTTTTAAATGTTATGCTTTATTTTGAGCCGTAAAAAGTCATTTATTAATTATTTAGCTAGTTTTCTTTTTAAGAATTTTTTTGTTGGCCCACATCTAAATAATTCATGTGTGTGTGTGTTGTTTACTTGTTACGAATTCATCTGCAAGCGTAAATGCAAATATAATATTCCGAAAAATTGTA
Source organism: Anomoia purmunda (assembly GCA_951828415.1). Classification (NCBI taxonomy): domain Eukaryota; kingdom Metazoa; phylum Arthropoda; class Insecta; order Diptera; family Tephritidae; genus Anomoia; species Anomoia purmunda. Next base: position 186,468,880 of record OX639993.1, on the reverse strand, counting down.
AAACGGTGGTTACTGAATAAATTCTTAAAAAGAAATACAATTTGTTTTCAGTTTTTGGTTTGCCGAAGTGGTTAAATTGTGGGAGTGTCTTTTCGTACACACCCAGTGTCGCCAGTGTGCCAGTGTCACCAGTGTCGGGAATCTTCGGCTTTCCCAGTGTAACAGTTTTACCAGTGTAACAGGGTTACTGATTATAGTGTAACAGTTTTACCAGTGTAATAGTGTTACTGGTTATAGCTTTCCCAGTGTTACAGTTCTGCCAGTATCAACCGTTTTACCAGTGTAGTAGCAAATCTACTTACATATGTATGTACATATATGAACCAAAAATACAATGCATATTTGAATGTAAGTAAAATTAAAGAATAATATACATATATACTTACATACATACATATGTACATATATGCAAAATAAAAATTTCAACAAGAGATACATATGTACATATATATTTTAGAGTGCTGATAAATTAGGGAACAGTGATAGTTTAAGGTTTTGCCAGTTTCAGCTCTCCAACAGTTTCTCATACATACATACATACATATATGAATCGAAAGTACAATATTTTGAAGTGTGTATGTATGTATGCACTTATGTATATAAAATATATGTATTAAAATTAGGAATATGTATATAGAACATATCAACTTGAGATATACTTACATTTAAAAGTGATGATATGTGAAGAAACAGTGGTGGTTCCAATGATTTAAGGTTCCACCAGTGTCAATAGTTTTGCCAGTGTCGCAGCGGCAGTATCACCAGTTTCTCATATGTATGTATGTATGTATTTATATGAATCGAAAGTTCAATATTTTAAAGTATGTATGTATGTATGCATGTTTATATATATGTATAAAATATATTAAATTTAAGAATATGTACATTTAGAGAATATATCAACTTGATATACATACATACATACATATGTAGCTAATTTACAATGGTGATCTATTTAGAAACAATGGCAGTTTTAAAGATTTAAGGTTTCGCCAGTGTCAGTGTTGGCAGAATAGCCAGTGTCACAGAAGAATCTGCAACGGCTACAATGTGCATCGTAAGGATCGCGAGCGAGGTAATGGTGGTGGCTTAGCATTCATCACCCAACACACAGTGCAGTATCGTCTTATTGAAGAAGACATCGATCGCAGGGACACTACCTTAGAATGTCAAGGAATAGCTGTCCGGTCAGGCGATGTCGAGCTCGAAATATTTAATATTTATATACCCCCTGTCACCTGCTGCCCGGCAGGATATCACCCTGACATAGGTGCGCTCCTCAGAGGTGAAAACCGATTGGTAGTTGGTGACTTCAACGCGCACCACGATCTCTGGCATTAAAGCCTACCAGCTGATCGTAGGGGAAATGATTTAGCAGAGCAGATAGACGATTCGACATTCTGCACGATGAATGATGATGCCCCCACCAGGATTATGGGTAGTTGCAGCAGCTCGCCTGACCTAACAATAGCTAGCGCAGGTCTGATAAATAGCATAACGTGGCGACCTATGCATCTCGATTGACAGATCCGATGACTTTCGTCTCCGCGGACAACCGGACCTATATCAACTTTAAAAAGGCTGACTGGGTCAGGTTCGCGGAGTTCACCCAAAATGCCTTCAGGTCTCTTCCCCCACCCACTGACGTTCGAAAAGGCGAACAGAAGTTCCGCAAGGTGGTTGCGTCAGCTGCGGCCCGCTTCATTCCGGCAGGGAGGATCCGCGAGATCCGTCCCAACTTCCCGGCCGAAGCGGCCGCTCTAGCGAACGAACGCGACCACCTTCGCCGATCCGATCCCCGAAATCCGAACATCCAGGATTTAAATGTGGAGATTCGGAGGCTGGTGGACCAAAACAAGCGGAACAAGTGGGAAGAGCATTTGAAGTCCTATAGCTTAGTCACGGGTGTTGGTAAGCTCTGGTCCACCGTAAAGTCCTTATCCAACCCGACGAAGCACGACGTCCGTGTGGAAATTTCTTTCGGGGATCGTGCCTCGTCGGACCCGAGGAGATGCGCGAGCTATTTTAGCCGACAGTTTATACTGCATCCTTCGGGGGATAGGACCAAGCGGAAGGTGACCAGGAGGCTGCGCAAACTACCGAACAACAGCGCGCCTCTTGCCTTCACTTGTGGCGAGGTAAAGGAGGTCATCGGGAAGGCAAAAGCCTCCAAGGCCATTGGCCCTGACGGGCTAAGCGGGTTGATGCTAAAAAATTTAGGCCCCGCGGGAGTTGAGTTCCTCACTGGGATCCTCAATTTGTCCATGGCCACCCTCATCATTCTTGTCATTTGGAAGGTTGGGAGTGGTCCCACTGCTGAAACCAGGGAAACGGGCCGACAAGGGGATTCCTATCGGCCGATTTCCCTGCTTTCGCCAGTGGTAAAGACACTTGAGGCCCTACTCCTCCCGTACTACACTCAGAACGCAGTGGATGAAGCTGCAGACCTGCCAGAACGCCGCACTCCGCACGGTGACGAGAAGCCTGCTGATGTTGCCTGAGGAACATCTCTATCAAGAGGTCAATAAGCTCCGCGTTAAGGAGCACAACCTCATGCTCAGCAAGCAGTTCCTTGCTAGGTGTCACCGTTCGGGGCACCCAAAACAGGCATCTGCGTGCCGTGGAGCTACACCCCAGGAACATCAGAAGGCATCTCTTAAATTTGAAGGACGAGATTCAGCCATATATAACGCAACCGCTTGATCCGGAGGCGTACCGCCGGGTCCTAAGCAAAATCCACTGAGAGACAGTCACCACCACCATCAACTCTCGCCAGGCAAATGCCGTATTAGGAGCCCACCCAGCACCAATAGCGTGAGTTCCGTCTCACAACAACAACGCCAATACCGACAACAACAGCAACAGAACCGCCAACTATTTCAGCAGTATCTTTCCGCAATTTCAGAGAAATTCTTATGCTGTTTAAATAACACCAACCGCTACCACAAAAGCTGAGTGGCAAATGCAGTCATCGGAGCCCAACCACCACCTGTAGCAGATGAGGAGTCCCTGCTGCCCCGTGAGTCCCGCGTCACTCTGGCACAATTACGATCTGGATACTGTAGCAGGCTCAACTCCCACCTATCCAGAATCAACCCCGTCATTCCCAACACATGTCCGGCATGTGGAGATTCTCCGCACGACACCAACCACCTATTCACATCCCTCTCAAACCCACTCATCTAACCCCCCTCTCCCTCTGGTCCAACCCTGTCGAAACTGCACGTTTCCTGGGCCTCCCCATAGATGAGTTCGACGACAACGACCATGGATGAATCCGCTCTTTACGGGGCGCGACTAGCCGCTACAACAACAACAACAACAAGAATCGGTAGTTTCTCCTATATAATGTGTCTAAGATACAATATTTTAATAGCTTTTAAAGAGTTTATAGAATTTTTTATATAACTCGCAACTTCAGGCATAATTTTGCGTGCCAAATGGAAAAAGTTTATTTGTTATTAATATTGAGTTTATAAAAATAGTTTTATCTAAAATCAGTTGCAAATGCAAAAAAAACGGTGTTTAGTAAATTCTGTATTTTTTTTTTTAATAAAAATGTTTTAAGAAAAAATATGAATTACACATTTATTTGAACGCTTATGTACAGCAGCCTTTGTAATAAAGCACACAATTAGTAATTTACAGCTGTAGCTTATGAATTTTGATCCAAAACCATTTTCCTTGTTGCGTTGCTCAATGCAAAAGTTAAATGATTTAATAAAGAATAAGTTAATAAATAACAACAGATTGTTATAGGCACCAAACAAATATTTAACTTTAATTATCTATTTAGATTGAACTTTTCACGATGAAGTCTGGTATGACTATTTTGAGTATTTAAAATTGTTTTCTGTGTAATGTATTAAAAAATGTCTGTTTCTTAAATATTCAAGCATAAATTAAATAAAATCAAAGCCATACTATTGTATATAAAAACTTGTATTTTAAAGAGTTACTATTAATAAAATGACTGTTAAGGAAATATTTCAAATGATTTCAGATAATCGTTCCATATTTTTGGATAGCATAAAAAATAAAGAGATTCAAAATAAAATACAAACTGTCGAACGTTATTTTATAAAACCACATTGCTTAGATAATGAACGTATTAGGAATGCATAAATGCAAAGCATCAATCCCTTTATTTCTTTGCTGTAATAGACGATGTCTCATCCGTAACCTCAGTAAGTTGGTGGTGCCCAACTTAGTTGAGCATACTGGGCACATCTATCTTCTAAAGTAATATATTCGGAGACTGATGTAAGCATTAATGCACTTTCAACTATAAACTTTTTCCATATGGCACGCAAAATTATGCCTGAAGTTGCGAGCTATATAAAAAATTCTATAAACTCTTTAAAAGCTATTAAAATATTGTATCTTAGACACATTATATAGGAGAAACTACCGATTCTTCTGTGACACTGGCTATTCTGCCAATACTGACACCGGCGAAACATTAAATCCCAAAACTGCCACTGTTTCTAAATAGATCACCATTGTAAATTAGATATATCAAGTTGATATATTCTCTAAATGTACATATTCTTAAATTTAATATATTTTATACATATATATAAACATGCATACATACATACATACTTTAAAATATTGAACTTTCGATTCATATACATACATACATACATATGAGAAACTGGTGATGCTGCCGCTGCGACACTGGCAAAACTATTGACACTGGTGGAACCTTAAATCATTGGAACCACCACTGTTTCTTCACATATCATCACTTTTAAATGTAAGTATATCTCAAGTTGATATGTTCTATATACATATTCCTAATTTTAATACATATATTTTATATACATAAGTGCATGCATACATACACACTTCAAAATATTGTACTTTCGATTCATATATGTATGTATGTATGTATGAGAAACTGTTGGAGAGCTGAAACTGGCAAAACCTTAAACTATCACTGTTCCCTAATTTATCAGCACTCTAAAATATATATGTACATATGTATCTCTTGTTGAAATTTTTATTTTGCATATACATATGTATGTAAGTATATATGTATATTATTCTTTAATTTTACTTACATTCAAATATGCATTGTATTTTTGGTTCATATATGTAGATTTGCTGCTACACTGGTAAAACGGTTGATACTGGCAGAACTGTAACACTGGGAAAGCTATAACCAGTAACACTGTTACACTGGTAAAACTGTTACACTATAATCAGTAACACTGTTACACTGGTAAAACTGTTACACTGGGAAAGCCGAAGATTCCCGACACTGGTGACACTGGCACACTGGAGACACTGGGTGTGTACGAAAAGACACTCCCTTAAATTGTCGAGGGCAAATGAGTTTGTACATTCATTTTTGTTGAATTGGAAAAAAATACTCAACTTTTTTTGCCCATGAATTCCTTCCGGCTCGCTAGAAATCTTCCTGAATCGAAACCGTTTTCCTTATGATTTCGTTGACATGACGTGACAGTTTCCTCAAACATTTTTTCCCCAATTTTTTTCACGAACTCGTCACGACACGTTAAAAACTTTCGACTAAAGTGCAAAACAGACTCACCAACCTGACAGTTGTCAAGTTTATTGCGCCTAAAACTATGACACAGAATATAACGTCATTGTCGCGTGCTTGGTAGGACACAACAACTACAATTACTGTTGTCATCATTAGAGGCCTCAACCCGATTTTTGCATCATAGTTTTAGGGGCCGTAAAACTGACAACTGTCAGGTTAGTGAGTTTTATCAGTGGCAGTTAATATATAAAAGACATACGTCCTGCTCCTCTCTACACATCGCGCAAACTGTTAATTCAATTGCTTTTCAAAGTCTTCAGCCTGAGAGTATGCAAAGCAAAATTATATATGTATTTGTGACACCTTATTTTGACGTGGTTAAAAAATATATACATAGCTTGATCTTATCATACGACGAGTGTATTATAATTATAGAAGATTACCACGGAAATTTTGGAGCATTTGTCTACTTTATAATTCTCTTCAAAGCTTAAACAAAAATATACGAATGAAAACATTGAAATTTGTTATTGATTAGAAATTAGAATGTACATGTGATTCAGGAAAAAATTATATTTACAGTTAATCTCAACGGTTTTAACCTATGATAATTCGAATGCTGGTATTCAGTAATTCAGTCTTATCTCAAGTCACAAAATTTGAGACTATAATTTAATGACTTTTTGCCACTTGCGACGATTTAAAAATACAAACAATATGAAAACTACTAAGAACTCATAAAAAACATAAAAAACGTTAAATAATTTTATTTCATAAGTGTATTTTTCCAAAATAAAATAAAAACAGAGATAAATGCTACACGTATTTCTTTTTGTGACCTGTTCGGAACAAGTTGAGAATTTTGTCACTTGTTTTTTTTCGACTCCCAATCGGCTTTCGCAATGAAAAGTTTCCATTAGTAATTAGGTACCGATTACTGAATACTGGCATAAAATGGATTTACCTGCTTTGAAAAAAACCTATACACAAAGCAATAGAAAAATAAGCATTTTATTATAAATTTTTGCAACAATTTAAGAATTTTCCGTCAGGGTATTCGCAAATACAAAGAACGTAATTATATTTACGTTCTTTGGTGATGTGCAGAGTGGGCTACTTTTGGTGTTCGAATATTTTGTACTCATTAATACAGGACCTGAAGTCAGATACTCGGATCGGGTGTTCGAGTTTAGGGTTCGATATTCGAATACGATATATATTTGTACAAATCAGCTGTATCGTTTAAATTGAAGTTAGCGTTATTTTAAACTGCTTAAAATATCGCGATTTTTTTAATCAAATTTTCCCAGGTTGCTTTAAGTGATTGCTGACGATGTACATATCTATATTTTACGTACACAAAAAAATTGAAGCCAGTTGCTAGCTTTACAACACAAAATCGCAATTCGTATATCAAAAATACTCGATTCGATTTTTGGATACTATAAGTACCCGAGTCTGTGTACTCTATTACTAAATGTTGTCTACTCGAGTGTGTGAGGTTTTCTAAAGTACTCGAGTCTGTACTAGTCGGTTCGACTCGGCACATCACTAGTCTACATTGCGAATTGCAACAAATACGGTATCACTTCAATCTGGTCGAATATTGTTGACATTTTGCGGTGGCATGCACTTAGTTTAATTCCATCGACGCTTTTTTGTAAAGTTTTTTTATTAAAACGTTTATAAATATTACGTTTTTTTAACCATATAGACTTAATTAGCACACATTCACCATGTCTATTGAAATCGAGTCGGCTGAGTAAGTATAAAGAAGCCATTAAATACAAGCTTTTTACATTCCGGTATAGATGTTTTTGTACTCATGCTGAAAATTTAATTTCAGTGTTATTCGCCTAATACAGCAGTATTTGAAAGAATCTAATTTATTTAAAACTTTGCAAACTCTACAAGAAGAGACTGGTGTCTCGCTGAATACGGTGGACAGTGTTGATGGCTTTGTTCAGGATATTGTAAATGGTCACTGGGACACGGTGCTGAAAGTAACGCAGTCACTGAAATTACCCGACAAGAAGCTGCTTAATCTGTATGAACAAATTGTACTGGAATTGATTGAATTACGAGAGTTGGGTGCAGCGCGTTCATTACTTAGGCAAACTGACCCCATGATTATGCTGAAGCAACATGAACCCGAGCGCTATATACATTTGGGTTTGTAATAATTCATAATTTTGCATATCGCTATTCTTCATATAAAAATATAATTATACACTATTTTTCAGAAAATATGCTTCAGCGCGCGTATTTTGATCCGAGAGAAGCATACCCGGAAGGCAGTAGCAAAGAAAAACGTCGAGGAGTTATCGCCCAAGAACTAAGTGGTGAAGTACATGTTGTGCCATCTTCGCGTCTATTGGCATTGTTGGGGCAGGCGCTAAAATGGCAACAACACCAGGGGCTGTTACCGCCGGGTACTACAATCGATTTATTCCGTGGCAAAGCAGCAATGAAGGATCAAGAAGAAGAAATGTTCCCCACACAAATGTTCAGACAAATCAAATTTGGCCAGAAATCTCATGTTGAATGTGCACAGTTTTCACCAGATGGCCAATACCTAATAACTGGTAGTGTTGATGGTTTCCTTGAAGTTTGGAATTTCACGACTGGCAAAATACGTAAGGATCTAAAATATCAAGCGCAAGACCAGTTTATGATGATGGAGCAGGCGGTCTTGGCATTATCATTTTCTCGAGACTCTGAAATGGTAGCTTCTGGCGCTCAAGACGGTCAAATCAAAGTTTGGCGCATTATAACAGGACAATGTCTAAGGAAATTCGAAAAGGCGCACACAAAAGGCATTACATGCTTACAGTTCTCGCGAGATAATAGCCAAGTATTGAGTGCTTCCTTTGATTTTAGTATACGATTGCATGGTCTGAAGTCCGGCAAAATGCTAAAAGAGTTCAAAGGTATTTGCAAATATAGTTCAATAAATTTGTATATTTTATTCACATTTGAGTATAATTTTATTTCAGGTCATACATCCTTTGTAAATGAAGCGACATTCACGCCAGATGGCCACAACATACTCAGCGCTTCTTCGGATGGCACAGTAAAGATATGGTCATTAAAAACAACTGAATGTATTTCCACCTACAAACCCTTAGGCAACGAGTTAGCTGTAAACACAGTGATAATATTACCCAAGAATCCGGAGCATTTTATTGTTTGTAATCGCTCAAATACTGTAGTCATTATGAATATGCAAGGCCAAATCGTACGCTCGTTCGCATCGGGTAAACGTGAAGGCGGCGCTTTCATTTCATCGACCATCTCACCGCGTGGTGAATTCATATATTGCGCTGGCGAGGATCAAGTGCTATATTGCTTTTCGGTTACGACTGGCAAGTTGGAACGAACGTTGAATGTAAGTTTTCTAATATACTAATAATCCATGCTTATAGCTAAATACTATAATTTACGACAATTAGGTACATGAAAAAGATGTAATTGGTTTATCGCATCACCCACATCAAAATTTGCTGGCTACTTACAGTGAAGATGGACTACTTAAATTATGGAAGCCATAAATATACATAGCTATATATTCTAGTTCTAAAATATTCATACACATTGCTATGAGACGTAGTATTTAAATCAATAAACCAATAACCAAATGATATTATGCATATTAAATAGAATTACTGCAATCCATCTGCCTCGTCTTATCTACAAGAAAATAAGAATAAGCCCAGCTTCAGTGTCAAATGTGCCAAGAATTTACGTAAATTGATTTCAATTAAGCAATATGCTAATTCTACTTAGTGACGGTTATAGTGGATCAATTCTATGCATAAGTATTGCTTTAAATCTATGTGCAGGAGTACATCCACAGTCATATATAAAATTTTCTTTATACAAGTGTTGGTGATTAGCTTAAGTCTTTTTTTGTTATGGGAAATTGAGCTTAGCCCGCTTCAGTCGTTCGGATTGCACACATTTGTATGGACGTTAATTTTGGATTGCTGCCAAATCATGAAGAGCGAGCCAATTATCGAAAAGATTCGAAATAAATTAAAGGAATCGAACCCTGATCAACGCACTGTTTTGAGCGTATTCCAATTTAATTTCACGGATGTAGATGGAAAGTTAATCAAAAGTGTAGGTGGGTGTAGAAAAAGTCTTTGCTAATTTTTTTTAAAATAATAAATGGACTATTGACAATATCAAATTACCTTATCTTGACACTTTTTGCTGTAAACCGTGCAGTTTGATTGTTCAAAGTTTATGCTAGAAATATGAATTTTCAAATGAAAGATCAAGATTTTTAACGATTATAATTTGAATGCTTAAGCGTAGGCAGTTAGTTGGTTTAAATTTCATATACATTTTTTGTGAGTGGTAATAATAGAAAGCGTTGTAGTTTTTGATTTTAAAGAACTGAACATCTATGATGGCACAACAAGCACAGCGGATGCTGAAATCACCATATCGGATGACGATTTCTATAGGGTGGGTACAAAGGAAACAACTTTTGATGCACTGCTCGATGAGGTAAGGCACGGTTTTAAAATAATACTGAACTTTTTCTACTTTTGGGGATTTCATGAATATTGATTTCAGAAAAAGGCGCTTGTGAAGGGAGATACGGTTGCTATCGACAAGATACTTGCGAAATTTCGTTCAGGGTCGGAACAATAACTTTACAAAATCCTCTTTGGGCTACATACAAACTTCGCTTCGATTGTCGTTAATTGAAATTTCGTTTCAATGGAGTTAAAGATGATGGACACGTTCGTTCTCTTAATATGAAAAAGCCCTAACCTTATTTTTTCGTTGTTCAAAATTTAGCTTTTTACATACATATTTTACGGCTTACCAATAAAATCTTTTATAAATAAAATGATATAAGTTTATAAACGACAAGTTACAAGAGGAAAACGAAGCGCCCTATTAGTTATTAGAAAAAAACAACAGAGTAGGCTATTACTATGTATTTGGATAAACTATTATAAATAATTTTTTATTGTGTGTGCAAAAAATCTATACTATACATAATCAAATTGTAGAAACCTTGTGTCTCTACATTGGAAACTTCTCTAGCAGATTGAATAAAAATGATGCAGAGAATATAATAAAATTGTTTTAAACACGATACAGAGAAAAGAAGGTGACGACAAAAGCACTTCCGTTACTTCGTACTTGCCTCGTTTGAAGGATTGACGTCATTAGTGTCTCCTGTCTGTTTGCCTCTTTGAACTTAGTGATCTCCGATACTACTGTTTGGATTGTCACGGGATTTTAACAGGTGACTAGGCAGTAACCTCGCGTATAACATGGATATACCCCTTGGTAGGTAATTTTCTAGTTTTATTTTTATTTCTTTTGCTTGGAATAAAAAGATGAAAAATAAAAAAAACCTGAATTTAGATGGGAAAATTTGAAAACGTTTTATGGATAGGACTTTTTTCAGATCAGAATCTGTTATTGGTTTATAATGCAATTTATATAGTGTACATAAAAAACTTTTCATTTTAAATAATGGGTTAATTGTAACTAAAAAAATGCTGAAACCAATCTTAAAACATAAAAAATCCAGAAAATTCAGCAAAACCTTTTGAAACTTGTCCGTTTGAACATCCTTTGTCTATCCTTTTAAAAAGTTTTTATAAAAAATATTTGAATTACTTTATTTTGAAAACAAAGTGTTGCATTGAAAAGTTTTCGAATCGTATGAAAGCCTCCATTTTGTAAAGAATGCCCAATGTACGATTGAAAATTAACCTCTCTTAAAACTTTCCGATGGAAATGTCAATAATATGCTTTTTAATAAAAAAAAGTTCGAAATGGAAATACCTTTTTTTTGTATCATGGATATACCCTATGTTTATCAAAATATTATTAAAAATTAAATACCGGAAACAATTTTTCTTAGAAATTACTTAGAATCATTTTCTTTTCCAATACAATTTAATTTTTCAACAGCATCAACCTTGTTTTTTTGTAGGTGATTTATTTTTCAAGCGTAGCGGTGCACGCTTGGTAATGCTAGTAAATAAATACATATGTAGTTGTTGTTGCTGTAACAGCATGAAAGCATCCCCAGAAAATTTTGGGGAATTCTGCTGAAGTGGCAGTTCTTGGCCGCCGGGAAAGATAAAAATCTGTGGTCATATGGAACCATAGCTCAAGTCGATTTAAGAGAGAAATATAATATTGTATCTTATCTGCAGATATAGTACATTCGGATCTTATAATTATTACTTAACTAAACATCTGACTTAAGCGTTTGACATGCCCACGTTTAAAAAAAAATACATACATATATTTCAATAAAACAACTAATGTTTACTCAAGGCTGCCAAATTCAAAGTTAATGGGTGCTGTCTCCCTTTGGATTTCGATTTCAATACTTATTATACATATGCATGCATAATATTATTAGTTTAATTTAATTTAATTTTTCTAACATGTGACAGTCATTTTAAAAAATATGTTCGAAACTAAGATTTCTTAAATCTCTTACGTTTGACACCAACACAGTTAATTAAATTGAATGAATACTTTTAAACAAGCCTTAAAAATATGTTCGTCTTTTCCTGTTTCAGACCAATATTCTAACATTTCAGGTAATTTATTATCAGCCCTATTCTGAATCGGAACTCGCGTGGAATTTGCTTCCTTCTCCCATTGCTTTGACATGCGAAAGGGAGAAAAAATCCCCGGGAGTTTCTATTCAGAATAGGACTGTATTTAAATTGCTCCTTCATTTGACACCAATTTCACGGTATTTGATGGAACTTATTAATTTAATTTAATAACCTTTTCAACACATGTTATAAAAATTGCATCAAAAGGCGTCCAGCCGCTGCGGTATAAAAAGAAAAAACTTACTCGCCGTCTCAGTATTTCGAGGAATAAAAAAGAGAAAACAATACATTTTTTTAAAATTCCAGATTTTTATTATTGTTAAAAAAAAGTATATATGAACTTTTAAATCACATCCATTTCATGCACATACTGACACTGAGAAAACAAAATGATGTAAGAAAAATGTTCACCATTTTGATGTAATTTTTTCCCGATTAAAATTAAAAAGTTTCTTTAAAACAATAATAATGAAATCGGTCGGTTTTCTCTAAAGTAGTAAATATTTCTTAAGCGTCATTTCATTCCCATTTTAATTTATTTTTGTTTTAATAGATGCAGATATTTTTTTTAGTGTTTGTTCGCAAGAATAACAATTCAAAACTTATATTTTTAATGCAAGAAATCTAATAATTTTGTGTATTGACAAATTTTCACGCTTGTTTTTGGCCAAAGCCGAAGCGAACTTTGGTGTCCGAAGACGAAGTTCAGTCGCTCTCCAGTAGTGTGTATGCGAAATTTGAACATAGCGAAGATTTGAAGAAATTGCAGATGCGCAAAACGCTGATTAGTGGGTAGGGGCGCGAAAATCTCTCTTGACAAAATCTGCTTTCTTAGCAGGGCGTTGTGGTACTCAATCTTCAATTTTATGACATGGAAACAACATTTTGTAAGGTAGTGTCAAAACTCTAACGTCACTAGTGACCTTATCGATACTTTTGCCATTCGATACCGAAATTTTTAAACAATAGTTTTTAGACTATATTTTTTGGAAATAAAACCCCAGTATCGTATCGACTTTCTGAAAAATAATTACGTACTACAAAATATTCGTAGCTTTTGTGTTAGAGCATCAAGGCGCACACCACATTGGAGGTGAAGTTCGGCCAAAATCGCTTAAACGGTTTTAACACCAATTAAGTTAGTAAGTAAGGCAGACTCAACAAATGGTCCTAACCGAGGCCAAACTTTAAGCTACTTGCCTTCCAGTTTTGGGTGCGGGGTATTATCAACTTTGTTAAGAGTTGTAACGTGACATATTGGGTAAAATAAAAATAATCCGACCGAAAAGCGCATCAATTTTGCTAAATTAGAATATGCAAATTCGATGACATCTAAACTCAACGCTTTCTAATGGCCAAACAGATGGCGCTCCATACGAAATTGTTTTTGATTTTTGAGGATCGAGATGTATATATATATATATATATTTTTTTTTAAATTTAGATGGACGAGGAACGTAGTATGCTCGAAAAATTCGCAGCCGTCGCAATCGCTTTGGTGTGCGCTATCTTATATAAAATATTGGCTAGTATTGTTGATGCTTTCCATTTCCAGACAACCGGTCAGGTACAAGCATGATTTTTAATTTCGACCAAACTCAAATACATTGTTTGTTGGTCCAAATAATGAGACACGTATTTTTTCTTTTGGCTCGGAAAAATTTTTCGGCCGAATTAAACGCGATTTAGTTTTTCATACAAAAATCGATTATTCAAGTTGACAGTGAGAATTTTTTTTTTTAAATGCCCATAACTTGGCCAAAATTCAATGGATTCTAGCAACGTTTTTACTAAAATGTCAGTTATTCTTGGTGCTTTAAGATAGAATGATATAATGATTGATTTCCATTATTTAAAAGTAATTGTAATTTTTGACTGCGTATTCCCAACGTCAAATTCATGCCTATGTGCGTTTTGTTTTATTAAGAACGAGTACCATATTCAGAGTAGCAGACTAATTTTTGAGAATTCCCCGATATCGATTATGGTATTCTTCAATTTTGGCCGACATTTCGTGAAATACCTCACCCAGATATCTCCCTATTTACTAAACGATTTCGATGCATTGTTATTCTTTCCTACGAAACGTTCATCCCAGATTTTCCAGTTAAACTGAAATTTCCCACCAAAAATGGTTCATGCCCGATTGCCCACCCTACCTGAAATTTTTTGCAATTCGGGGAATTCACAACGAGTTGGCTGCCCTGGCCATATCGATACCTTACCTCCGATATCGTCCCTAACTTCAAGTGATGTATCGCTTAGTAGAACACATCCCATCGTTGGCTTTAAACTTTCAAACCAACCATTGTATTTCCCCCTCCGTCGTGGCTTTTAACTTTTAACGCAATCGTCTTCGAAGTCCCATAACAAAAAATTTGATAACACTACTTTTTAAAAAGTGATTTCCTAGCGACACATCTAAAATGAAATAAAGAACACTGCGTAATAATTATATTTCAATAAAATTGTATTTCAACCGATTACAATAAGACTTAAAATTAGGTTGACATAGCTGCTAACAACATGAATACTTAGTTGACAACGTTGAGCCATTGGCTGTTAAAAGGTATATACTTTTATTAAGAAAAATCATATATGTATGTATGATGTATAAAACAGGAAAATATTTGGATAATGCCGAAATCAATTTGCTCCATTTATTTGTTTTTTTTTTGGCGTAGACAATCATTGCATATTTGTATGGTTTTTATTAATGCAGTATGTTTTTTATGTACGTTCATGTATAAAATATGGGATTGGTTATGATAATACTTATTATGTATTATCCCCAATTTCATAAATAACTTATGTAGATAATGTACATGTGTGTTCTCAAACGCTATGTCGGTATACATATGTCGACTTTTATGTCGTATGTAATAAATAATTTGAATTGAATTTCGGTGTTATTTATTTATTGAGTTTTTTGTTGAGTGTCTAGCTAAAATTATTTATTTCTGTCGTTATTTCATAAAACAACTTATCTCGATTAAGCACAGCTGAAGTTCAACATTAAATTATTCGAATTTAGCATTTCTGTGAAAGCCGCTGGCATTATTGACCTGAAACTAATAGTCGTATGCTAAATTCAAATAAGTTGCTTTGTTAAAAGTCGACAGATTTTTAAGTATTATATGTATATGTATGAGTGTAATCTTATTTATCGCATGTATATTGCATTTTTTTGTTTTTGTTATTGTTTTTGTCGTTGTTTGTATACATATACATACATCCATAAACGTAATTGTAATTAACGTAAATAACGGAACAATCAACGTATTATTTTTTTTAACCTTTTGCCTACACATACAGATAAATACAATAATAATTAATAACAAGACACAAAAGGGTTACTCATTTTTGTTGTTGGTTGTTGGTTGCTTGTTGTTGTTGTTGTTTCTTTCAGTTCCCAGCCAATGGGGTTGAGACATAGTTGTTTGCTTTATTGTTGCTTTTTTTTATTTTTTATCATTTCGGGCTTTTGTGGTTTTTTATTCAATTTTTATTTTATTTTTATTTGCCTTTACTTTGAATTCATATTTATTTATTTGTTGTGTTGAGTCAAACACACTAAAAATTACGCGTTCACTTATACAAACTAACAAATATTTTAAACATTTTTTTTTTTTTAAATATTTTTATGTTCATATTCATTTTAAATACGTTATTAGTTTTAGTTCGACTTTTTATATTTTATTATTGTTTTCTTTGTTTTTGTTGTTGTTGTTGTTGTTTTGTTTGTGTTTTTATCAATAACTCATTACTATCTGCTTTAATGTTTACATTGTGTGGCTTTTATACTAATACATATTTTATTTCAATAATTTTACATTTTCAATTTCCATGTCATATATTCATTTTTTCATTTTCTGCATTTATACGTTTTCTGAATTCTCTATATCGTTTTTAAATTTAATGTTAACATGTAATTGTTTACTTGCGGGGCGTGCTGCGCTCCCGTCCGCTACCATTTCACTTTACTACAAAGCCAATTTTTTGCTACGCATTTTCATTAAGTTGTTGTTTTTCTTTAATAAATCTCTTTATGTCAACATATGTTATTTAGTAAATATTGTTTTTTTTTCCAATTTATATCTTTAATTTTAGTAATTTTTGATTCTCAATCGTTAGACTTCTTGTCTTTAATATCCTTGCAGCGTTTTTTTTTAAAGATTTCAATTAGCTCACATTTTAATTTTTAAATACAATGTATTTCAATTGATTATCTTTCTCAACTTTTTGTAAAAGCATTATATTTAAGCAATTAGTTTTGTTTTGTTTTTTTGAAATAGTTTAAATTAAATCGTTTTAATTAAAAGATAAAACAAAATACAATTCCAAATGTTGCATACATAAAAAACCTAAATCCCGTTCTACCTAATACTTCTTAAACTAAATTTTCGGAATTATCCATTTTAAACATCGACGGATAAACATCCGACTCTAATACGGGGTTATATAATTTTATCTAGTTAATGTTTTATTTCAATTTCTTTTAATTTTATTTTGATTTATTTGTTCTGATTCGTTTTAATTTCGTTTTTTTATTTTCGCAAATTTATTGATTTATTTGTTGTAAAACGTACGTGCGCTATGAAACCAATACTTTTACCTAATGTTTTGTTTTTTAATAAATATATTTACTTTTACTTTTATTTCTATTTTTTATTTTTATGATTCTTTTTAACTCTCAATTTTTAATTACTTACATACGTACATATACTCTTTTAAAGTGTGTGTGGGCATGTGCGGTGAAGGGTATTGACATGAAAAGTGGTGATACAAAAATTAAACAAC
Source organism: Anomoia purmunda (assembly GCA_951828415.1). Taxonomy (NCBI): domain Eukaryota; kingdom Metazoa; phylum Arthropoda; class Insecta; order Diptera; family Tephritidae; genus Anomoia; species Anomoia purmunda. The sequence continues at coordinate 186,451,954 of OX639993.1, read as the reverse complement.
ACATTGCTGGTTGTTTTCGGAACAATGACATTACATTATTTGTTACGAAAAATAACTAAGTTCTCGCACATCGCCAATAATAATCACCGGTTCTCTCCCTCTCAATGTGAAAATGATCCAAAATATTACGGGAACACAAAAGTTGCAGAAATACTTGTAGCGAAAGACCAGGTTACGTTCGAAAAGGAGTAGGAAACTTGACCAAACGAAGATTTATTTATTTACATCTTCCACGTTAATTTATTTTTTATTTTATTAACGGGAATACGGAAGATACACTTGGAAGTGATGAAATTTTAAGACGCTCCATAAAAATTTAAAGATCTACTGTAGCTACCTCAGAAGTTAAATTAAATATATGTAGGTACGAATCGCCCTATGGTGATGGCTTGAAGAATCCAAAGAACGTAGATTACAAGGAAGTTGCATTAGTGAAATTATCCAGTTGTAAGAAATTTTAGCTACTTCATCACAACACAAACCAATTGGCCCCAATAAGATTCTTATATCAATCAGTGAATGCCAAATTTGTTCTGGTATGGTGAAATTAGCTTTAAAAAAACTGACAGTTATCACGTTTACTGCACCTAAAACTATGACACTGCATTTGAGTAGGATACAACAGCTACAAATACTCTTGTCATCATTAGTTTTGGTTCAGGTTGGGGAGTTTCGTCTGTTTATTATGGTGAGAAAATTTTGCATTCCTGCTGTGCCGATTCGTAACTTTTTTCTTCGGCAGATTTTGACGATTACAATTCTTATGGATCCAAAATCCATGTGTTTAACAGACATTTTAGCAATAATATCCACTCGCTTTGGTTCATTTTAATTTACACAATTTACATTTAAGCAAGAATGATAGCATACAAGATTGACTATCTAAAGTACAATTAAAGGAAGAAGAGAAGAATGTGGAACTTCAAAGTTTTCAGTGAGAAACGTGTTTTAATTTTTTATAAAGTGTAATTATATAAGTTATAGAAAGAGGTTTAATAAACAAAATACTAAAAACAGTGACTTCTACTTGAGAACTGTCAAAATGGGGAAAACCAAAGTAGCTGTACCATTTCCAGCACTACCTTCGGTCGTTTTTCGGTCTTTTGTTAAGCGTTTAATTAGAACATTATCAAAGCTTTCATTTGCATCATGTTCGGCTAGTGCTAACTGCCAAAAAGTGTTAAGACAAAAAGTGCCCATGTAGTAAAGCAAAACAAAGTTAAGACACGAACATGACAGATGATAAGACCCAACGAAATTGTAGATGGACAACTATTGTCATTGAATATGTCATAATAAAAAAACATAGTTTTGGATTTTTTCTCTCGCTCTCTGTGAAATTATTAAACATCAAGCAAATGTTATTTTAAATAATGATTTTAAAAATTGTGTTCGGTATGTTCATGAGAGTGTTCGTTCATGTGTGAGGAGGTGCTTGCGTAAATTTTTCTTTTAATTTTACCACAATTACAATGAATGCATTGACGATTTTTTAATTTGAATTTAATATCTCTGTTCTTTAATTTTAATTTTACATCTCATTTTTTTATCATATTTTGCTTTAACAATGCGGTTGTGCATATTTTATAGTTTACATTATAACTTTTTTTTTAAATTGTTTTCAATTTAATTTAAACATTTAGTTTTTATTTTAATACTTTTTAAATTTTGCTACTAACATTTAGTTTAGTGTTTAACTTTAGTTGTGTTGTTAATTTATTTGTTAGTCGCTGAAAACGGATCCCTCATTCCCTACTCTTCAATTCAGTTTTTACTTGTTTGCTTATTTACTGAGAAAGTTGTTTCAAAGTTAAATAAAACTTTTATTCAAAAAAAGGTTGACACTTTTATCCTTTTTAATTCACAGTACCACAAAAAAGTATATACACAGTAATTTTTTTTTATAATATTCACAAACTGATTCCAAATATATTATAGCTCATTCTATAACAAAAGCCATTTGAGTCCAATTTTATTCTTTGTATATAATTCACAAAAATTCAGCAAGTTGTAAAAAAAAATGCAATGAATTGAAAGTATTAAGTGACTGAAAGTACCCGTTGATTTTTGAAATCTTTGTTTGCTGGCGGTGTTCACATTTTTTTTTCTATATAACGTATGAACAAAATTTATTTTTATATGTCAGAAAACGGGAAACCCTACCGGTGAAAAAAATGAAGGAAAATCATCAGAAATTTTTAGCCACGTAAAACTTACACCTTATTATACTAAAACTTAATGGACTACAAGACTGCGTATTAGAAATTTCCGCAACAATTCTGTTTAAAAAGTTTGAAATTTTTATGTATCTTTTTTTTCAATTTGCTGAGTTTTTTTAAACATGTAGTTTTTTATGGGGTTTGTTATAAAATGAGCTACATATAGAAATTAGAAAAAAAATTTTATCATGAAAAACAGTATGAATAATATGAAAACAATTACTCCGCCAAAATTTTTTTCCGAACTGTACATATTCTCGGCTAAACTTCAGAATTGTTCGAATATGTGTGGAGAAAATGTTTTTAAAGTAAACGAAAAAAAAAAATGAAATTAAATCCTACGCTTAAGATATGCGAAAAATTATAACTTTAAAAAAAATTTTCAAACCGCTTTTTCATAAAAAAAAAATAAAAAAATATTTCGCGAAAGTAAGTTTTTTAAATCTATTGAATGGACTTGTTCCTTTTATAAGTTGAAAAAAAAAAATTATTTTTAAATCATACACAATTTTTTTAGCAAATATTTAGAAGTCCCAGAAACACTTTCACAGCTTTTTCCAAAATCATTACCATCAATGTACATACAATATGTATGTATTTATCTTTCATAGAACTATTTATTGCGACGATTCTTAATATCAAATATAAATACTAATAAACCTTCTTGTATTGTTTTGTTTTATTTAAATACTTCCGTTTTATAAATTTTTCAACTTACTCGTATTCTTCTCAGTTATTCAATGTAATGTTTTCATTATTTTTTTTCGTGCTTATTATTTTGTTCTTTGTTCTGGAAGATGCAGTTTTGATAGTCACTAATTGTTTACTATTATTATTATTATTATTATTATTTAGCATTTGATGAGCAACAGTAAATATGTACGTAATATTGCCATCAAAAAATTTATAATGTTTTATTTTTCACGTTCTTGAGGCATAGCGCTATCATACATACATACATACATACAATATGTATATATATATATATATATGCATGCTACTAGTAATTTATTTTTTTATACGTAATAAGACTCGTTCGTATTGTTTTTTTTATTGTATGTATATTTACTAACATATTGAGCACATTTTAGAATCATTTTTATTGATGTATCATTTTGTTGTTTTTGCTCTCTAAATCCAGTGTTTGATTGAATAATGAGTGGAATGAGTTGAACGGATTGAGTGAGTTTTTTTCTATTGATCACATGTGGTATATGTGTTTGCGCAAGTCGAATTTTTGAGTGATATTTATTTTTGACTGATTGAGACGAGATGACTAAACGGTTTGTGTGGAGTCCTTTTTTTTACTAATCAATTTTGACCGTATGATTGTAATTGCAAAAGTGGAATTATTGTATGAGAGAATTTTCAACTTACAAAAGTAATTGAGTGAGTTTTTTTTTTTGTGAAGTGCCTTAATTAGTTGAGCGTATAAATAAATTGAGCTAGTTCTCGCCAATAGTTAGCCAATTAGTGAGTGAGAATATGTTGTGGATAAATCGCGTAATTGAAATTTGAGTTGAATGTACAAGTAATATATAAATGCTATTGGTGAGTGGATTCGTTTTCTTCTCAATTGATTTGGGGCATGTGGAAATGTGCGCGATGGTGCGAAAATATTCATATGCTGTATGTTTTCTAGGTGTGACCTTAAAAATATTAAATGTAGAATACTTTTTAATCGTATCAAATATAAAAATTAACATTTTGGCTTTTTCACCAAGGGTTTATTTTGGAAGGGTTTTGTTGTTTTACTTCAATATTATACTTATACATTTCATTATGGTGTATAAATTTGTTTTGGTTAGTTTTTTCTTTTATAACTTTTATTATTATTTGCAATTTATTATTTATTACAATTCTTCCATTTTCTCTTCTATATACCATTTTTAATTTTGCTTTTTTTCTTCGTCCTTTACGTTACGCTTACAATTATTAGCATTTTCGAAATACATACTTACTTGTTTCTTATCATGCTCGATAATGTTAACTTTTAAATGGTAAACATTCGGAAATTATTTTACAATAAAATGTACAAAATGATCTTCCACATACTGCGTACATATGTATACTAAATATACATACGATTTCTCAAAAATCAAATATACATAGAATAATAAAACGCTATTGCTTCTGTCCAGGCAGTCGGTCGCTGCGCATCGGCATACTTTTTTAACTATGTATATTTTGACGCAAAACAAAAACAAAAACAAACTAAGCTCCTGCCTTTGCCCACCTTTTTCGTCGCATTAAATAACGACTTTCGCTTCTCATTTCTAAAGCTGATTTACTTGAATTATAAACGATTTTTGAATTTGAAAATTTCACTTCATTACTTTCACTGTTTCTTGCAATATCTGAAACATTACTTTAGGAATATTATTTTAATATAAGTATGTACTTTGTTAATTCATTTCTTTACCATTTTGTTAATAAAAACCTGGCTTAACTACTCGTACAGCTATTATTTCTATTATTTGCGCTATTCTTTATTATATTATAATTTTATTTATATATTTGAAATCTGTTCCTATGCTTGTAAATTTCTATAAAATGCCGCATATTGTTTCAACAATCGGATGACTTCTTTCATCCCTCCTAATCCTTTCACCAATTGTTAAACATTTTCCAGGTGATGCATTTGTTCCAGATGATTCTCATCATCGTCGAATCGTACGTCGTTGATAAATATCTCGTGGTGCATATTGTCAAGATCGAGTTCATCCTCATCGTCTAGGCCGTCGTCATCGTTTATTAGTATGCCCGCGCTGATGCCGTCGACACCCGCAATGCAAATGTGTGGCGGTGGGGGCACACTGGTAGGTGGCAGTGGCGCAGGTGGTATCATTAAAGAACCGCTATTAATGCCATGCAAACTGCCCGATATGCTGGGGCCACCTTGTAAATGCCGACGACTTGAACTTAAACCTGCGGAAGCGTAAGAAAAAAGATAAAATGCAATAACATGACATAAATCGTTACGTTACGTACATATGTATGTATGTATGTGTATGTAAAGTATACAATAAGTATAAATAAAACTATTATTAACGATTTATTCCAAACGGGTTTTAAAAGGCTTTGCTTGTAGACATTCTGTTCTGTTCTATTCCTGTATTCCAAGAATTTGCAGGTGTTACAGGAAAAATGTGCACGTACATCAAAATCCTGCAAATGAGAGCGATTTTTGGAGAGCTGCGTAGAGTATGAAGTTGCAAAAAGAAGAAAAAGTTCGCGTCAAATGATAAAAAGTGTCAAACGATCAGTTGTTGCACAAAAGTAAAATTGTACGTTGTCAAGTTTATAGCGAAGAATGGTCAAGTAAATTTGAATAATTTTGCAGCATTTGAACGAAATTAATTAATTTTTTTAATTTGAAAGACAACTTTTTGACGCTTTTACCGGAAAAATGTTGTTTCGTGTTCCTTTATTTTTTGGTTATTACTCTCCACTTTCTCTCGTTCATTTTTATATGATTTCGAAGGAAAAGTACTGGATCAGAGCTATTTGTATAAGTCTCTCATTTTATACTGTTTTCTCTTCTATTTCATGATTAGTGCAATTCATTTACAAATTTAATCTTTTAGGGCTACTACAGTTACTCCCTCCACATACATATGTATGTATGTACATATATTTGTCAAAAACAGTTATTAAAAACATTTCTTAACCAAATCAAAATGTGTATTTAGGTCCGTTTATTAATTTAGAATATTTGTAACTCAAACACGTATGAATAGTTATTTCATTAAAGAAAAAAAATCTTTTAAAGTACCCCGTCGAGAAATTCAATAGACAAAAAAAAAAGCAAGAATCAGAGAACTAAAATTCGAAAATAATATTAAAACTCCATTAAAAAGTGTGACAGTTTTAAAACTTTGTAGCAAAACCTTTTTTTGCAAGTACTTCAGTGCATCCTTTCGGCATAGATTCTACTAGGGTCTCACAAACCGCTTTTGGCATGGAATACCAGGCTTCGTGGATTCTTTCCACAAGTTCTTTATCGGGTTTAAATCCGGAGATTGCGCAGGCCACGCTATCACATCAATTTCACGACTCTGTAGCCACGATTTTACAATACCCGAAGTAACTTTCGGGTCATTATCCTGTTGAAACTGCCAAGTCAAAGGCCTGTTCCATTCGGCATAGGGTATAACGTCTTCTAATACTCTTAGTTATCGGCACCGCTCCATGTTTTCCCGAATCCAAAATAGCGGTCCGATTCCATACCACTATATCATTATAATTCCTTCCCCATGATTGAATGTTTTTTTATGTACCTGGGATTAATTTCTAGACTTTTCGGTTGTTGGACCAGACCTTACCAAAATTGCCCACCTTGTTTACCATGACCATGAAATATTTCGTCAATTGTTTCGAATTATCTGTACCGGACCAAGTTATGTGAGTTCTCCCAAATGTTTCTGGGGTTTGTCGCTGTCTTTTTGTTAACATTGCAACTTTTCGTGACAATCTGTTGAAGGGGTTCCTTTCTACAAGACGGTGGGCAAGAGTTCTTGAAGATATTTCTAAGCTCATGTACTTCTGGATGACTCTCAATGAAATTGTCGTACTCTGGTGTCGTTTTTTAGTTCGCATTCTTTTTGCGGCGAAAGAACAGTAAACACAAATTTTTGTGATCTGTTAATAATTTTTGCAATTTCCCTTTGCGTAAAACAATTTTTTTGTAAATTTTGTTTGTGTTTACCCTGCTCTGCCGTGCAGTGCTTTCCGGGACAATTTATAACACAATGTACACTAACAATACAATTTATTGTCACTTTGTACCGATTTGAAGTGCCATATTGGAAATGCAAAAGGTCTAAGTTTGTAAAATAACAAATAAAACGATGTACCCGATCGGCCACCAATTTTTTCAAAACTGGAACCTTGAAATTCGGCATGGTGAGCTAACGACCGAATTGGTACTTGTGCAAACACTTCCTAAAGGGAAGACCGTTAACATTTAATACGAAATTGTGAATGAACTTGATTTTTAATTTAGTATCGATATTATGGGTTCGGAGTCTTTTAAATTAGATATTTGCGATACCATTAAATACGGATTTTCCTGAGGTTTTCACAATAGCGCAACTTTTTTTATTTCGCAACAATGCATACCAGTTCGGTTATCGTTTTACGAAGTTGGCTCAACTCGTATATTCTTCTGAGTTTGTATTTTGGCTTTGCATGCAATTCGCTATCACAAATCGGAACTCGGGTAAAAAATAATGCGCCTACTTACGGTGGATTGACCATAGAAGGTTTTCAGTGGTACCGCTATCTTGTATTATATCATTCTTGGGTCCTACTATTACCAGTTTCTAGTAATGGCAACACTGCCTATAGTGATTCGAATCAAATGCTGTATGCTGGGCTTATTTTTTGAGGTTTTTCATGAGGGGGGTTCATGGGGTTCATGATCAGTCAAACGACAAAGGAACAAAAAATTCTTCATTAACTTTTCAAATCGTGTTTTTGACATTTGATGGGTCACTAGTAATAACAAAATTCATGCCAGGGTTGTATTTTCTCAAATGATGCTACCTTTAATAGGGGACTGTTGCCAATTTCGCAGTGCAAATCGCGTAAAACTAACAATTTCAGTGTACTGTTAAAACTTTCTAATGAAATTTTGATTTACATAACATACAGTCATAAAATTTTAAATTTCAAAAATTATGTATTTGGATTGCGTTGAAACAAATAGGAGTTACCCTGAAGATCAACGCCAACGTCCACTCGCTTGTTATTGGCAACGAAAGTTTGGTTTAGACCTTTAATATATGCAAACACATTATGTAAACAAAAGTAATGATTTAAGTTAAAAGGATTGCCAGAATTTCTTTCAAGTATTTTTGAGCATTTGCATATGTACCTGCTATATATTAGTCATTACCTGCTAATTCGTTACATTCTCATTCAACAAAATGTAATTAATATGAGTTGATAAGTGTGTAGATTGTGCCTAAAATTTTTGAAAAACTGAAAATATAAAAGTTAAAATAAAAATAATAAATAATAAATAACGAAACGATGAATAAATATATATGCCGGAATTCTGCTTGTAACAATAGTTTCTAGTCTCTTATTTTCGTTATTTTCAATTAGCTATAGACTATAGACAGGAACACGAAATTCCCTTAAAATTGCGGTGAATTATCACAAATAAATACGGTATACCTTTGAAGCAGCTAATTTTACCATACCAGAAAAAATTTGACTCTAGCTGTAGGGATGGGGAAATGAAACAAATATATTGATACATATATTTATCGGTATAGACATAATAAAAAATTTCGATTGTTCGATATATCGATATTTTTACCTCAACGCGCAGTTACCTAAGTACTGCAAAATATTAAAAATAATACATATTTAGCATACAAATTAACTCAACACATAAACACCATTCAAAGACATTTTTTTTAGTTGCGTTCACAAACTGTAAAGGGATATTACGCACAGTTACTTTCAAAACGAAACAAATTCAACAAATATCATCCCTTTTTTCTAAAAAAACATATCGACATTTTTAAACATCAATATTTTTAACAAGTTTTATTCGCTGAGTCATATTGGAATCTGATTTGATTCAATTGGCTTTTGGTGAAGTGAAATAAGCGAACATTTCTTGGTATAGAAAGCTTTAAGATCAACGATCTTCGATACATTTGTTCTATGAAATCAGAGGTAGGTGAATTCGATAAGTTACTACTGCCGATGTCACCAATAGGATAGCTTTTAGGTTAAAGCATTGGAGTGCCATTCCCGGGAAAGAAAGTACTATGAAAATTAAAAATGCAAACAAAAAGTTTAAATATAATTATGCAAATAACATTTTTTCACTTTGCTTCATTTACTATAAAACAGTTCATAAATTATAAGCAACTTTCTTTGAGAATACGTAGAGAGCTGGTAGCTGCATACCAAATCGTCTCAAAATCGATTTCGCCTCTAAAAAATCACTTTTAGAGACTATTGATTGCTTGCAGAATCCCGGCATAAGGCAAATTAAATACTATTAATAATATGCGATTCCATGGTAACTCTCGTCACAATAAGGCAAATTTTTTAAAGGTTTAACTAAAATTGTATAACGAATTAAACGCATAAAATACGTTTTTTTAGAATATAGTTAAAAAGTAATGGCAAAGAACGCAGATTACTAAGAAGTAGCATACTTTCACTAGATATGCCAACATTTTAGGTTATTTCACCATACCAGAAAAAATTTGACGTTCACTGATTGATATTAGGTTTGTGGAGTGGTGAAGTAAGTTAACATTTCTTACCACAGGATAATTTTACTGATGCAACTTCTTTGCAATCTACGTTCTTGGCGTTACATATTTCGGACAAATAACTTTAAATAATTTATGTGATATTCAAGAATGGATTAAAAAAATATAAACAATTATTAAAATTAAAGAAACTAGACATAAATTGTGGTAACTCGCGTTACTTAAAATTCAATTCGCGTTCTTTTGTTCTTGCACACAAAATACATTTGATTCATGCCAATTTTTCAAACATAAGTCCTAAATGATTAAAAAAAATCTCGAATCATCTCACAATACTGTGGAATCGCCCTAATGATCTTTAGAATCTTTTAAAAAAAAAAAACTTTCTACTTACCGGTTGCGCTGGTCTGTGAATCGTAGTGGGCATTTCGGTGCAAACCCAGTTGGCGTACATTTGCTCTACGTTTTCTTCTGGAGTGACAGAGTGTGCATAGGAGACAGATTAGGAACGAGACGACGATTAGTGTTATTATAATTAGAACGCCGTGATCCTCCTCGGGCGCTTGTGTGGTACCTTCGATCACGAATTTTTCACCATCACAATAACAACAAGACGAAAATCCAAAAACAACATTTGCCCATTTAGAGTTTGAAGGATTTCGTTGCATATGATTTTTTCCAGAAAAAAAAATAAATTAAGAAAATTTTAATTTAGTGGCTAATATGAAAAATATTATACACTTTCAAAAATTAATATACATATTTGCATTAATATATTATGCATATAACTTAACAAGTAATCCATATTTAAAAGTTCTTTAGTATTCAAATAATAATAATACAAGTGCATCATGTATGTAGGTATTTATATTTATTTGGCATTTAAGATTTCATCATTTAAATTTGTTTAAATACATTTAATTAGTTTTTGTGTTACACCTTTGGCAAACGAATTGTGTCGGTGAATTATTTGCGGGAAAAATAGTTGCATGAGTGTAGTATGAGAATGAACGTTTGAGTAAAAACCTTATGTGGATTTGTTTATATCGAATAAACGGTGCTAGGTGAAATTAACGAGCTACTATAATGAGTAGAATTGCAATGTTGCAGTTGCAGTAACAATGGTCGAATTGTCGTCGAACAATTACAATGAGTCACTGAACGGAAAAGTGAAAGTGCAAAAAAGCAAAAAAATTTTATAGAGCGCCAAAAATATTTGTTGTGTATCTTTCGTGATTTTCATATTTCTAAATTCGTTTAATACTACTGATTTTTGCAAAAGCTTAATTGTTTTTTAAACTGACAGTAAATCTGCTTACTGACGTTGCTTCTATGTTAATTCCAAATTTTTCACATATGTGCTCATAAAATAATAAACATTACTGCCACATTGTAATTCCACCATAAATTAGGGAAATAATAAATAGTAAGCATATTTCATACATTGGGTGATGAGATGATGTGATTGTGCTGTGCAATTATTTGCAGTTTGAATATAAATACTTCTCTTAAAAAAGCATTGTGAAATTCGCTTCAGTTTTTTGTATACGAATCTTTGATTTATGTGGGCAAGAGGCATGCGATTACAAAAATAACTACGTTTGGAAATCAAAGCTTTAACAAACAATTGCAAAAGGCTTCATGTATACACAATAAAAAACTGACCAACACTCAAATTAGAGTTATCATAGCTAACTGCTTTCTCCATTAGCACGACGAATATGCTACTATCATAAGGGTGAGTTTTGAAAAATTAGTATTTTTGTAAAGACAATTTATTCACCATATAAGATTCAACCGTAATATCTTTATAAAAGGAAATAAGTCCTGCCAATGAAGCAGCGCTTCTTAAACTTTTAATTTTATTCAGATCATAGTCATGCGAAGGCAATCCAATTTTTGAAATAAAACGTTAGTTTAATGATTCTTTAGTGAGATTGAGTGCGACGCAGAGTAAATCGGACGAGAGTTTTTGCCACAGGCAACTAAACGCCATTCAACTTCGCTGTAACTTTCCTACAAAGAAAGTAGATTGCAAAGAAGTTGAATGGCGTTTCGTTTTCTGTGGCAAGAATTTTCGTCCAATTTCACATTACCAGAATCCCAAATGGATCTAATCAGATTCTAACATCAATCAGCAAAAGTCAAATTAGTTATGGCGTGGTGAAATCGGACGAGATTTTCTGTTAGCGGAACGATGGGATTGATGCAACTTTTTTGTAATCTACGTTCTTTGTTTCCATGACCAAAGAATGTAGAAAATAAAAAAATCTCAGCTAAACAATATCACTAGAGGAACCCCCAGTTCAGCCGTTCTAATGACTTAGGCCAGTTTTTCAGTGCGAGTTTAATTATGGTGAGTTTCTTAAACCGAGTTTGACCACGCAAGAATGGGCGTTCAAACTTAGGTTAACCAAAGATTTAATAATTAAACTCTACTAAAGCAAATAAGTTTCATCATTCTCATCGATCCTCTAACAGAAAATCAAACAACGTTGTTCACTAAGATTGTTGTAAAACGCTTTGTTTCCTGTGTCTAAGAATTCGTAGATTACAAAGTAGTGGCATGGCGTTACGTTTGATGTGACTTGAATTTTTGTCCAATTTCACCACACAAGAAACCATTAGATCTTATCAGATTCGAATACCAATCAGAAAAAGTCAAATGAGTTTTGGTATGATGAGATCGGACGAGACTTTCTGTTAGAGGAACGGTGGGAGTGATACAACTTCTTTGTAATGTACATTTTTTGATCCAACTACTTTGTTTTCTGCGCTCTTTGAGACAATCTTAGCTAATTTCACTAGATACAATATGATGCTTGCTATTTGATATTCTAATTTGATATAACACAATTCGTTTATGGTGAGGTAAAATCGGCAGATATTTTTTGCCACAGCAAATGAAACGCCATGAACTTCTTTGTTTTCCAAATTCTTTCAAGTTCATGCGCAGAAATGGAATGGGATTTGCGCAGAATGGAATTGGTAGTATATCGAAATCGAAGTTTTGCCAAATCTGAGCGATTTAACTATCGGAAATGTATGAGAAGCTGCTAGCGAAATGATGCAAATAATTAAATGGAAAAATGAAACATGTTTGTCACAAAATAATTAATTATAGGAGCATTAATTAATGGTTTATGAAAAAAATCGATAATAATGAAAAAGACAAATAACAAAAAAGTGCTTGCAAAGGATTTCAGCAGTAATTAATTTCTAAAGGCATTTGAAAACTTAAGCGGGTACAAGTTCTTTCATTACGGAATTCTAACTAACTACAATAGCAGAAAAACTCCTCAAACTTTGCTTAGATGCACAAGAAAAGGATGAGTGAATAGTGTAAAGTGACGTCGGGTATAATTTGTTTATATTGTAATTATTCAAAGTGATATTAATGTACTTATGAAAATAATGTTCATGGTATTCATTGAGTAAATAGAAACAATTGGTATGTTATAAAAATATGTAGCAAAAAACGTTTGTTTAAAGATTTGTTGTTAAGTTGTAAGTATTTGAAAAGACTCACGTGTTTCTTATTCAAAGATGTCTTGTTTGTATGCGAAAAATTTGTTTTTTTTTTATTTATTATTGGCTTTGGCAAATTCAACAAACTACACTAAGCTTAATGCGACATTTTCACTTTCTAAGCGAATTGTGGCTTTGTAAGGATCTTTTCTGTGTTTTCGCTAGGTTTTATGTAGCAAATTTTACGTAGCTAAAAAACTTGTTTGAAATTTTTGTTTTTTTTTTCGCTTTTCTTTTGTAAAAAAAGAATTATTAATGTATGTATGTATTTAGTATGTATACTTTAGCATCTTTTTGGAATGTGACCCATAAAATGATTTAAAATTGTAAATATCGCATCACACCAATTGCTAAACCAATGAGTTGTATTTGTGATGGCATCAGAGGTGTATTTCCGTCGCCTGAGCGTATTAGTATGAGGTAGGCGTTAAAGAGAGGAAGAAAAGTTAATAAAAAGAAGAAGAAGAAGAAGAAGCGAGTAGCAGACAACAAACAATAGCAAATATTTGTTTTTGTTTTAATGTGAAAATTAAATAGAAAGGCAGTAAATTGATAGGAAAGGGAATCGTAAAATTTCATGAGCCAGGAGAAGTTCAAGGTGGACCAGAACAAGAAGAAAAATAGGAAAAGAAGATAAAGCAGAAAATTGAATGAGTAAATTTCGTGGCAAATAATAACTGAATGTAGATTTAGTTGACCTATTTACATATTTCAGCGCAAATTGTGGTTCTAACTTTTGTGGAATTGTATTATTTAGGTAGCATGGGGCAGGGGCCGACTCAATTTTGTAAATTACACGTTTTAGTAAACAATGCATTTCATTCTTTGAGAACGTAACAATAAAGTACTAAAAAATTATTTTTTCAACTATATATCACACTTTTGAATCGAGTATGATGTGCCTTTGCCTCATCACTTCTTTCTTACTTAAAGCCCGGACACTCTACAACGTAAATTGCTTAGTTTCGTCTAAATTACTTCACATAAACCAAGTGCGTCCACACTTGTCAATCCTAATTAATCTTGATAGCTCTGTAGCCACAGGGTTGCTTAGTTAGTTCTGTGATCAAAGGAAAAAATTTGAGAGATTGTGTACATTTTTAACATAACTCAATTTTATTGTGATAATATCTTTTCTTTAATTTGCGATCATGAGAGAAAGTTTCATAAGGCAGTAAAAATCAAGGCACAATATTTCAAAATGCATCGTCCAATTTGGTTATGAGAGAACACATTTTTCGATTGTTACCGATACAAATTTAGAGCCGATACTGAATTGTTCGTGATTTGGTTATTGATTTATGATAAAATAACTCATTTTATCTTAATTTATTGGCGGATTTTGCATTTTATTTTCGCCATAATTTGCTGATAAATTAAGAATGAGCCATAAATTACGATAGTGTATACGGGCTTTTAAGCTTTAACTACCTAAGCACCCACTATTTTATTACACAACCAGCGTCTTAGCGACTTGGACACACTTACTTCTTATCATTCGTATTTGTGTAGTTTTATGAATGAAGTTTTGTAAAAATGTTATTAGACCTGTTTTTTTGTAACCGACTAGCAAAAGAACACTAGGTAGTGCAAAGCAATAACACAAACTCGGAGATATTTGCGAGTTGAGCCAATTCTGTAAAACAACACCCGAGATAAGAAAAAACTTCGATATTGTCAACGAGCTCTAGGAAAATACACGACGAAAATTGGAGTACCACGAAATCAGTTTTTATTAGTATTTTTTAAAATATAACAAAACTTTGCCGGCAAAACTATGCTTCGTTCTTATATAAGATCAAATAAATCACGTACTTTACGAAAAATACTGATACGGCTTCACTGACCACGAAAACAAAATTTTATCTGAGTTGGAGCTTTTGTTTGCTACTCACTTGCAATAAAAAAAAGGCGGGCCTATTATATTATAAAATCAATGTATTGTTATTAAAACTAGAGCTCCCACACAACTCTTCTCTCGCGTAAATTAAAAATTTAAAAATTTAATTTTTTGAGAGACGAAAATTAGGTGGTTAAGAGTTCAACTTAACAAAAAATGGTTTAACTTCGTTCAATTTTATTTAATTTTTCACCATTGAATGTAGTTTATATATGTAGTTATACATTTGACAATTTTGTATTACGGTTTTTCAGTAATGAAGGTCAAATGAAGATCTTTTTCCGGGATTATACGATAAAAACTCACAACAAGGTAGGCCGATTGTACATCACTTTAATATTACATCGCTTTAAAATTATATTCTATATAATATTCCTCTCTTCAAGACACATTTTATAAAGGGTCTTGCAATAGGGGCGCTACAAAAGTAGACCGATAGTGACAGCAAACGACGCCATATTTTTTCCCGCTCTTTTGACATTTCTCTTCAGCAAGGTCTGCCATTTCATTATGGAAAGATATACGATCCAACAACGAGTCGAAATTATTAAAATTTACTACCGAATTTCGGAGTCACACAGCGAATGTCACAATCGTTTTATTGAAAACCAAGTGTGTTATCTCACGAAATGGCCCAGTCAATTGGCCGCCTCGGTTGTGCGACTATTTCCTGTGGGGCTACGTCAAGTCTATGGTCTATGCCAACAAGCCAGCGACGATTAATGAACTTCGTACGAATATCGAACGTGAAATTGCAGCAGTATCGGCCGATTTATGCTTGAAAACCGTCGAAAATTTGGTTCAGCGACTGGACTTCTGCCATCGTGCCCGTGGTGCCCATGCAAAAGAAATCGAGTTGCACTTTCACAGGAATAAAGAATTTAATTCATATCCCAAACCGTTTTCGTTTTATTTAAAAAAAAACTTTTGTGCGTTCCTATTGCAAGACCCTATATATTCAATCGCTAATAAAATAGCTAAGTAATGAAAAGATTAGTGCGAAAAGTAAAAAGAACTTATTTTTTTCAAATAAAAAAACCAAATAATTCTCATATTATATTTTCATCCTTTGTAGAGAACTCTCGGCATCTTTCACAAATGTCATAGTTTACGGATATGTTATACCACAATTGGGGAGAGCTACGCTCTTGCACCGAGTTTGAACGGCCTTTTAATCACTTTTCGAATGCTTTCGAAGTTTTGCCATTCTCTGTCGGGCAGCACAAGAGGCTATCTGGGTGAGATATGAATAATGATCAAGAATGATAGAAAACCAGGTTACGACAACGCCGGAAGCGTACACGTTACAGTTACAGATTACAGAGCTCGGCACTTCACATTTATTATTTTGCGTTTAACTTTTTGTAAAACTCACCCAAAACTCTGAAAAATCAACTTTTTAAGAGCACGTTGTACGTCAATCCTTCAAATCAGGCAAGTACGAAAAAACGGAAGCGCTTTTCTCGTCACCTTCATTTCTCTGCACCGCGAATAATGATAATTTGTATGAAAGACGATTACCAATGCTATCCAGAATAATAACAGTATACGAAAAAAGTGGACCAAGTTTTCGTTAATACGAATATTTTGGGTAACTAATCATTGAATGCATGTAAAAGTTTTAGTTTTTCCGAATTCAAATGTAAGTAGTTCACAAACTTGATGTTAGATTTGAATCAAATGGTAGGATACTCCGACTATCAGTTTGGTACCAAACAGCAGCACAGAAAAATCCACAAAGCTTCTTGTTTATATCTTTATCAAAGCATTATATAATGAAGCTAGCCCAGTGGAGAAAATAAGGAGTAAAAGAAGTTAAAGAAGTCATCTCCATAATTTTCAGAATTATTTTTTGCTCATAGAGTGAGTTATTTTTCATCTGTAACTGACATTTGCTAAACACATTGTTCTCGAGAAGAAGTACAGGAAGTATTATGTGGGTAGTTATATTGAGATTTGCATTACCCTTGTTTGTGAGGTGTTCTTTAATACCCTATCATAAAAGAAAGACCTTGACAAATTTGCTTCCAGTCACTTCGACCGTAGTTGAAATTGAATTTAAAAAATGCGCTGCTTACTGGACGATTCTGAAAACAGAAAAAACCTGAAAGCAAAGAGTTGGGGAATTGGATATCCGACAAGAATCCAACCAGACTATAGGATGTCAAAATAAGAGCTGACAGCTGTAAATGTAGACTTAAGTAGAAACGTGGGAACCTAAGCGAATACCGTACTTCAAATTATGAAATAAAACAAGTTACTATTGTTGGATGCTAAAAACATTGTAGTTTTTAAAGTTAAAGAACATCCACAAATATTTGGAGAAGACGTTGGTGGTGCGGAGCTTATAATGTTTGTGTTGTATCGGATGGATACTTGAAAGATGTTTGAAATCTAATTGTACTCTGCACAATCCTTACAAAAGCTAATCCGGCTAGTTATGGGAAATACTGCGATGAGGTACGTACCTAATTAGTGTTGCTTCAGACCCGGTACATTCAATATAGATCAGCTAATTATATCAGATAAGCAACTCGATGATCGTCACCTTTTCGTTGACTTTAAAACTCCTTTTTATAGCACAACACTTAGATTGTTCAATTCCATTCCACAAATCTTTCTTCAAACCAATTTTTCTAAGGCGCAGAAACGTGTATTATATTGTTCATTGATAAGCAGTTCGAAAGAACTATTCTATGTAAGATCTACGTGCCTGTTAATTTTCGCGTCGGATAGCCACTAAATTGAGAGTGTATGGGCGCTATAATAACATTGGAACGCAAGAATGATAGAAAACAAGATTGCGCCTTCCGCGGACCGATAATCCTCTCTTTGGCAATTTGACAACGCCCACCCATTCGCTGGCGAAATAAAAGCATTTTACAAAATAATGCCAAGACAACTTTTTAATCATTCTGTCATTTGTCGCTTCTTCTGCGATTCTTCCTCTTCCTTTGTAGAATTTTTTCATTGCTCTCTCCTTCTCTAGCTATTATTACTATCAGTTGTTCTCAGCGTGGTAGGCGCAAACGTGCTTCCTATCATTCTTGAGTGAAACCTATAAATGTTATGCTTGGTTTTCATTGGGTAAAATTTTGTCAGTTGAATGAAAACAACAAAATGTTTGACATATTTCCATTTAATGTCAGTGCAAATTTGTAAAATGCCAACATGTTAACATTAAACTACAATTTAGATGTATTCTGCCTGCACTTACGAGTATAAATGAAGCGACTTCGTAGGTGTGAACCAATGAACAGTTTTAGATCCAAATAGAAAATTGTTATAAGTAAACTTAAGTGTCGCCTCTTTCGAAAGGTCAGAAGGTAGACGGTAGTTTAAAGCAATACAAAAGTGTATGTATTGTATTTACAATGTACCTGAGTATTTGCGTATATCCACGAACACATTTAGAACTTCAAATAGTGAAAAAATTAAAACAAAAAAAAAACAACGAATAGAAGTGCATTACGAATATGTGAATTTAGTGTTAATGAATGCTTGAAGGCTCATATCACAAACCAAGTATAAATAGGTATCGGTTCATACAGATATCATTTATTGAATGCATATATGTATGTTTAAAAATAAAATTATTTACCAGAGAACGACCGAACTTTGGTTTCGGATTCGACCATGTTCGGCTATCAAAAGTCACCACGGTTCGGTTTTTGTTTGGCTTAGGCAAAAATATGCCGAACAAATGACGAAACTTGTAAGAAGTTTTAATATTACAATAATATAATATGTTTCTATTTGGAAAAAAACTCAAAGTAGCCTTTCAGATTTACATGATAGCGATATGATTTGCAGTAAGTAATGCTATAAAAAATTATTTATTATTTATTAAATAACGAATTGGATACGAATTGCATATTCAGAAATTGCATACTGGTATTATAGCCCACATTTTCTGTATTCAAAAATTGGAATCGGTTGCAAGGTGGAAATGCCGGTAAGCTATTATTTTAATATTGCAATATTTTTATATTATTAATGCGGTATTCTGTAAGCAGTCTCTAGTCACGAATTCAATAAGCCGTCTCAAGACTCTAGTCTCAAAATAAAGTCCCTAATTTGTCAGCTGGTCCTGAACAGATCACAAAGCAAAGAAATTGAGGAAAGTATTGAACAAACGCGAAAATGAAGTAGCACTCGATCTGCCCCACGGTCGTTCGCTATATTTTGCTTAAATCTGTAAAAAATAATACTTAATTTTCAATTAGGTTTACATTTATCTATGTATCTTGTTCTACCATTTTGATCGAATATATACATATGAATAAGAATCTGCATTTATCGATTGTTGATAGTTATAATTTTTACACATCTTTTAAAAAATCGGTTCATATGAAATCCATTAATAAGAATTTTGAACGGTTAATTTTAAAGTTAATTTTACGATAACCATATTGTTTTAATTTTTAAAGAGCAATAATGCTGTTGACAAAGAACTGAAAAAGTATATTGTGTGCTATCGATGATCACATTTTCATTGGGGTTGTTTGTGCATCTCTAGCTGAACATACCATCAGCTGATTGTCTCTATTGCTTTACACCACTGTCTTTGGTGAAATTTTTTGAGACTGTTGCTTACTGAATACCGAAATCATCTCAAGGCACAAAAAATGTCTCTAATTGAAAGTCTCAAATTTAGTGACCGATATGAGACTGAGTTACAGAATACCGGCATAAATTTCGAGCCTTAAGTATAAGTTTTTACTGTTATTGAAATATTTAAAAATTCATTGATTTATGTATTATTATAAGCACTGCAAATTTTCGGTTCGGCTTCCGCACAAAACGGGCCCAACAATGGATGTTCGGCCGTTCTCTATGCATTACACATACATACATATAAGCGATTACAGTGATTTGCCGAATATGGTTTGTACTCAATTTGCGATATGTAAGTATTAACTTTTATTAACTTTTATCTGGATTAGGTGTAATCCATACTTCTCAAAAATTTTGTTTCCTTAAAAGTTCAATATTTGTTTGGCATTTGATTTTATTAACAATATATCATATTATGAAAATAAGTAGTTAGTATATTGAATTTAAAGGGTTAGTAATGTTATTAATAGTAATTTTAATTAAGATAAGTATTTAATGCAGTAATAGAATATAGAGTTTAAAAAGTGTCGTCAGGTTCAAGTTTTGAAGAAAAACCAAACATAAATGTAATTATAAAGATCAGTTAAAATATTTCCATAACAAAAATAGTAAATTATATCAAGTTGAAGAAATAGAAGTATCGATGATAAATATGATTTGAATTGGGTCAAATTTCTTTACCAATCTATTTGTTTTAAAATATAGTTTTGTTTATTTAGAATTTCGTTTGATTTCTTATGCATACGTACAATGTATGTATGTATGAATATATGTATGTATTTGATTGTTTTAAGTACTTTTTACTTGAATGAATATAAACCGAAGAGATCTTGTTAAAATGTTTTAAGTTGCATTTGCAGCAAATGGATTTAAAGTAATGTTTGATATTTAATTTTTGGTTTTTATTCTCCATTATTGCTAACTGGATATGTATATAGAATATGCATTACATATGTATATAGTTATGAAATCAGTTGTATCGAGAATGAATTTATGCAAATATAATCCATTAATTTCCATCTCTCTTGTTCAGAATCAAATCAAAGGTCGGAAATCAACTGAAATTATAAACTTAAGAAAACGAAAACTTAAAATTAAATAAAAGTAAATAAGAAAAAAATGAACTGAACCGTTCGACTCACTCACGACTCACAGTGCAATTCGTCACTATCATCACCAGGACCACAGTTTTTGACGCCATCGCAGCGTAATTTATCGGAAATGCAGTAGCCCACCTCGCATTGGAAGTGGTATGTGGATTCGCAGAGTAGTCCAATGGACGGTGGTCCAGGACCTGAGTCTTGTATTTCAGTCCATACAATGCGGAAGCCCTGAAAGAGATTGTGATGCAAAATTTTAAGTGAACTAAATGCTCATATGAAATGGAAATAAGCTTTTTCTGAAAATACTTTATTTATTGTGAAGTAATTAAGTAAAATTATCCTTATCCAATTACTAAATGCTATTTTTTTCGTAATCATTATTCATATTACTGCATCTTTCTTTGATTTTGTCCTTATTTTTATCTTAATCCTTAATACCTTTATCACTATATTTATCATTGTCCTTTCCCTTATCTTTATTCACAACCTTACCCTAAACCCTAATTTTTACCTTTATCATTATTCATATCCTTATCTTTAGCCTTATTTTTCTGCTTCCTAACCTAATCCCAAGACCTTTATCTTTATCTTTATCTTTATTTTTATTTTTATCTTTATTTTTATCTTTATCTTTATCTTTATCTTTATCTTTATCTTTATCTTTATCTTTATCTTTATCTTTATCTTTCTCTTTATCTTTATCTTTATCTTTATCTTTATCTTTATCTTTATCTTTATCTTTATCTTTATCTTTATCTTTATCTTTATCTTTATCTTTATCTTTATCTTTATCTTTATCTTTATCTTTATCTTTCTCTTTATCTTTATCTTTATTTTTATCTTTATCTTTATCTTTATCTTTATCTTTATCTTTATCTTTATCTTTATCTTTATCTTTATCTTTATCTTTATCTTTATCTTTATCTTTATCTTTATCTTTATCTTTATCTTTATCTTTATCTTTATCTTTATCTTTATCTTTATCTTTATCTTTATCTTTATCTTTATCTTTATCTTTATCTTTATCTTTATCTTTATCTTTATCTTTACCTTTATCTTTATCTTTATCTTTATCTTTATCTTTATCTTTATCTTTATCTTTATCTTTATCTTTATCTTTATCTTTATCTTTATCTTTATCTTTATTTGTATCTTTATCTTTATCTTTATCTTTATCTTTATCTTTATCTTTATCTTCATATTTATGTAACGATAACTTTATTATATTATTTGAACTAAAGAAGGAAATTTTTTGTCTGTCATATTTCAAGAGATGACAGAAAATCATTCTAATTCATATCTAATCGTTCTAACTCGGAAAAAACTAAGAACACTACGTAAGTAGGGTAGCTCCAACTAGTACCACAAAGAGGTAAAGAGAATTCCAAAAAAGACTAAGCAACCTTGTATGACAAAGTTCTGGCCATTCCAAGCTTCGACTATAAGTGTCTCCTTACGACTTTTTAACACTTCATGATTACAATAAATTTTCAAACCCACTTACCGGTGCACCAACGGTTTTGTCGCTGGTTGTAAAACTGATACGAACAGTCTGTCCAGTGGAAATGTAATACCACTGTTCGATTAATGGTTTTTCACCACACAATTCCAAAGGCGGTTGATCCGAATCGACATTTACCCAAAGACGCAACACAGCAGCGGGGCAGCCACGATCTAAAAATAACAATATTTATTGTATATAGAAAAATATAAATTTGTGCGATAGTACATGGAGTATGGAGTATGGATGACTAACAAAACAACCCAAACTTACTTGCAGGGTCACCTTCGATAGAGAACTGCTCAAAGTTTATTGATAGTTTGTAACCCGGTCGCGCTGTCATTATCCAGTTGCATGCCATCGATGCCATGCCACGACTGGGTGCCTTATAACCAGCTGGGTAATTAGGTGAGGTGATAATACCCGAATCTTGATTGGAAAAATTTCCACCACATTCGGCTACATCGGAACGAGGCGTTTCGAAGAAATAGCGCGCTTTGAAACCGCTAGCAACATTTTCTTGGTCCGTATGCAATGTGATGCGCAGGCCCACAGCACCCTTTGGGCTCTCAACGGGGCCGGGCGCTGTCAGACCACAGTAGCGACCAAGAAAACGATCATTGTTATCACGATAAACAACATACATTTCTAGCCAGTCTTCAAAGCATGCGCTAGAGCTGTAAACGAAATGCACACACACATAAATATATACATATA
The DNA here is from genome assembly GCA_951828415.1 of Anomoia purmunda. Lineage (NCBI taxonomy): Eukaryota > Metazoa > Arthropoda > Insecta > Diptera > Tephritidae > Anomoia > Anomoia purmunda. The sequence goes on along the minus strand of OX639993.1, from coordinate 186,429,125 downwards.
TACAATACATTTGTAAATTTAGCGGATTTGTATTTGAAAATGAACTGTTTGTTTTCCCTTACCCATATGCTCCGGCAGTTGCATTTGAATTGCCATCTGCTTTGATTTTAAAATGATCGAAAACAATCGTGACCTGCTCGTTGGCTTCTCCTAAAAACAGGTACGAACAATTCGTGTCCGACGGATAATTGGATGGATAGCGAGGACTATTGAATTCGCCACGTTTTTTCGAATTGCTTACATATGTGAAGCTACATGTGCCATCTGGTGCTGCAGTGCCAGGTATTTTGTATTCAGTTTCAAACGTATATTTACCCTTGAAACCGCGGCCCTGTAGATCGCCCGAACTGAAAACCATTGCCAAGCGTGGCCCATCGCTCAGAACTCGTTGTGTTTCATTGCCACATAATTCATAGTCGAATTTGTCGTAGGCATCAGCAGTTTCTTGTCCTTTCAGGTATATCTTAAGATAACCATCTGTGCAATTGGATCTGGGTTGAGGAGAAAAGTTTGCGTAAAGTATGTATGTATGTATGTAATTGTAAATTCCAATTAGGTTTTTGAGTACTTACTCGCTTTTATCCTTGTGCTCCACCTTAGGTATATTGAATGATGAAAATTCCAGACGTACACGCTCCAGATGCTGTGCATCTTGCATACCGTAAATGAAGTACCTTAAGTGAGAGTTCGGAAGATTTTTGATATAAATTTAAAGCTATGCTTTTAATTAAACTCTTCTGAAATGGTTACTGAAAGCGGCATAATTAAAAATGGATTTTAGATGCCAGAAAAACCGCTTTCATAAAATACAAACAACTGTTTAAATGAATGGAAATGAAATGAAATAAATCAAACGAAGCGTTAATATAAAAAAAAAAACAAAATAAGTAAAATAAAATTGTAAGTATTAGTAAAATGCTAAGATAGATTCATTACGGACGTTTACTATAATAACATAATCTAAATGTGTACATCGGACCCCAAAATTGCGCACTCTACTTTTGATGGTTAAATATTAATATTGGGAAGTTTTGAGCGCTTTCGAGGATCGAGTGCTTCGTTATCGATCCTTGTTAGAATCGGATATTTTTTGAAGTATCGGGTACACCTTCAATTTCAGTATGTGTAACTAAGTGCAAGCTTCAAGTGGCTAAAAATGAGAGTTGATTTTTGGGAATTTGTTGCGCAATTTCTTCCCTATAACGCATGAAGAAAATTCTTACTGAGCTCCATAGCTCAAAACTACTGTGCTTCAAATTTGCACAATAGTTATTTTATTAAAATTTAATAGACTATAAATTGGCATCTCTGAAATTTTTGTAGAAATTCTGATTAAAGTGTTTGGAAATATTTGGCAGGGGTAGCCGCATTTCGAATTTGACTAAAAGCATGTGATCAGTATAGTGCACTTTTGAGTACCCGGTATTAATACTTTTAAGAATCGGGTACTGTCGAACGTGTTGAGAATCGAGTTCTTAGTACTTTTAACAGTATCGATGCCTAACATTAGGGACGTTTTGAGTCGAGAGTTGTTCTCCAACTTTTCTGCAGCTTGGTAGTTTCCATCTAAACCGTTTTCAAATGAGAAACCTTCAATTTCAAAACTTATGCTTGGTTTTCATTAGGCCATATTTTTGACAACAAAATATGACATGAAATACCAATTAGTTTTGAGTTGGCGCCAAATCGAAATATGTAAAAATTAGAGATATTTTGAGCTGAAAGTTTTTCTCCGTAGTTCCCAACTAAACCGATAATCTTTTAATTTGAAAACTTATGCTAGTATTTCATTAGGTCATATTTCTGAAATGCCAACATGGTTTGCATTGGTATTAAATCGAAATATGCAAAATTGTTTTCTGTATTTATTCAATTGACAATATTTGACGTCAGATCTGATCTAATGAACACCAAATATTTTTTCACACTTTAAAAAGATTTAGTGGAGTTCAACTAGCAACGTCAGCCGAGTTGGGCAACGCTGTGACTGACCAAATTAAAACATGAACATTTCGACGAGGACACCAATGAGAAAAGTTAAGCCAAAAGTGTATCTTCAACTTGTCTTAGCCCGCAGTTTTGGGGCACTCCTTATATAGAGTCATGTGAAAAAAATAGAAACACGATTGGGTCGTGTAGTATAAAGTATGCTTTGGAGAGTAATGCCACTCGTTGAAAGGGAAAATTTAATTTATATGAACTATTAAAATTTGGGTGGCAAACGGTTCGCCTTGGCAAGAAGGTCCATAGCTGACCTTGCCACCTGTTTTAAAAATCGATTTTAATTAAATATACAAAAGTTATATGAAATATGAAAATATGACTGCCAAACCAAGAATAATAGAATACAAGATTGCTATCCCGCGGAGAAGTGACAGATCTCGCTCCTAGTAAACAAGAATACGGGATAGAGAAAATTAAATAAAACCAATATTTCACGAAAAAACGTGTTTTATTTGTTCTAAAGTGTAAAATATATGGATTTACAAGCAGAGATTTAATAAGTAGATCAACAAAATATTACAAAAAGTTGCGATTTCTCGTAATTTGTGAAAGCTTTGCCCTGTTGAAGTTGAGAATTGTCAAAGTCGGCAAAACTAAAGTAGCGGTACCTTTGAAGGCGTCACCTTCAGCATTCACTACACCGTGGTGCCAAACTGTTCGATTAGCTGAGAAGAATGCTTATAGCATATAGAGGGTTGCCACCTGCTTCAAAAGTCGACTTTAAGTAAATTATACACAAGTGATATGAAATATTAAAATATAAGTGCCAAGGAGGCCGTTTCGCTAGGAGAAAGGTTAGATGGAAGGAGGTTTTCAAAAGTCGACTTTAAGTAAATTATACACAAGTGATATAAAATATTAATATATGACTATCAAACTGTTCGCCTTGGCAAGATGCATACCTAAGTTTAACAAAATTGATAGGGTTGCCAAATATTATAAGTGACAGCAACTGAAATCGGGTTTCAGTGTGCAAAGGCAATTAAAAAAGAAATATAGGTAGGATAACGTCTACCAGTTTTTTCTAGTATTTTTTTATAATAGTCCACTTCATTATATAGCAAACATCATATAAATCTGCATTTCCAACCTAGTATAAAAAAAGTCGGCAAAACCAGAAATTTTTAGATCAACAACATACTTTTTACCCAGAATTTCTAGTAAAACTCAAACATGCAGTTTTAGAGCTCATTAAAACCATATATAATAAAGTGCAAACTTCAAGTAGATTAAAATTACTTTTAATTTTTATAATTTTTTTTACTTTTCCGATTTGTTCAACAAAGCTTGAAATGTGGTTTTATGTGGTGCTTATTATATAATAAGCTAGATTTTTATAAAATAATAAATACTTAAACCATCAAAGGAAAAATAGCCAAAACGGGTCAACATATCGTGCCTCTATTTATTTTTCACATAACTGTATATAAATCGAACTTAAGATACAAACAAATTAATAGTGCTGAACACAAATAATAAAAAAAAATAATACAAATAAAAAAAAAAAATAAAACAAATTTTTTTAGTAATCATTTTCATTAAAACACTTAAATTGTAAAAAAATTGTCTTTTGATTTTCACAACAAATTTTACTTACCTACAAACAGTTTTCGGTATATATGGATAGGGATAATTGGGTGACAGCACATAACCCGTTGACTCCTTTCTCGATAATATCTTCTGATCACATTCCGAGCCACGTATGTGAATGCCATCATTTTCACCTAATATTTTTTGGCGTTTATAATGTTTCCATATTCAAATTTATATTTTTGTTAATATTCGCCGATTAGGTTTTTGGTAAACGAAGAATAGTTGTTACATTTCGGTATGGTAAATTTGTAGGTACAAATGTTTGGGAAATTTTGAAAATAAAGTGGAAGATAGGTTAATATTACGAAAATCGACAGATGTCCAATAAAGGGTGGTAAGCGTTTTATAACTTAATTTATAATAATTAAAATTCTGATCAAACAAATTTGTGTTAATAAACCGTAAAATGCGCCAAAAAATCTACGTTTTCGTACGATATGATCTACAATCACGGTGTACTGAATACTGAAGGTGACGCCTTTAGAAGTACCGCTACTTTGGTTTTGCCGAATTTGACAGTTCTCGTATTTTCGTTATGAAGTTTTGTTTACAAATAAGCGACATAGAAAATTCAAATTTCAATTTGAATATCGCGCTGAAATATCGTTTTTGCTAATATTTTCTGATAATTTGATTTTTTTGATTAAAAATAAAACAAAAACTATTAACATGAAGTGTCGGGTGTATAATTGTAGCAGTGGTGATGGTAAAAGTGCAAAGTGCAGCTTTTTTGGCTCATTTTATTCATTTGAACTGAGAACTGTCATTTTTTCTCATTCTTCTTTCTGCGTTTATTCTTTCATTGTTTACATACTACGGAATATGCCAGTGTCACGGGAAGGCGCAATCTTGTATTCTATCATTCTTGATCTACAATCACATACAGGTAGCTAAAAATGTTGTCGAGTATGTTTTTTAAACTAGAGATGCCATAACGAATTTACAAAAAATCGAATTTTGTATTGATTCGAGTCGGACGAAAAAGATCGATGTATAAAAAATTGGGCAGAAATAAATCAATATATATTTTCATAGCTAAAAACTCAACACTTGCACTCAAATTAATCACTAGTTATAGACGCGAAATCGGCTACTGATTTCTAATTGACTCCAACCGATACACAAATCGAAAACCAACTGAAGACACGCGAAAAACCCGATTAAGTATACTTCAATTAATCGATATTAATTCGCTTTAAAAATGGCATCCATAGTTTAAACTGGCTGCATGTATGTTGAGTTATGCAAAATTAACGGCTTAACACATTGAGGGTAACTCCACATACACTGCCTTAAAGAAAGATATAAAAATAATAAAAATAGTTCATTTCATAGGGCCTTAGCTTTTATTCCCTGGTAATAAAGTGTATAATTAAATAAAAAATGGGGTTTGAATGGTGTGGCACATTATGCGTATTAGAAACTATAGAAAAGTAGAAAATATATTAAAACTTTTTTAAGTAGGCTGATTCATGTGCTGTTACATACCCGGGTTAACTTAGTTCTGTTTTAGAAATAGCATAGACTGACCTCTGATAGCAAGTAGTTATATTATTGTTTTTTTTTCATTTGAGTTTTTAAAATTCTTTATATGTAGATATTATGAGCTATTTTGCTCAGTTCTATATTCACAAAGTTAGGCACTGCTGCATTTTCTAGTTAATTTCAAACGAAAACCGGTTTAACGACCACGCACATATGCACTTTATTTTAAACTGAACATTCCTCTTACCGAGTCAGAACAGTCAACAAATAATTCTTCCAGGATAACACAAAAACCTAGTAAAAGTCGATGGTACGAAATATAGAAGGAATTTATGCAAAGGCAGACGCCAGCGACTAAAAGTACTGTGATATTTTACTAAATTACCAACGAAAGAATATATGTACTAATTCCGAAAAGTACAGCAAAATGGTGCGTTGAAATAGTTTACCACAAGTTTTCGTATCGTCCGGAGAGCAGATAATCTATTCAACTGAAAGCAAGGAAGAATTTCTTCAAAGTCTCAGGGATTGGTCGAAATTCGTCGAGTGACTTCTGGTAATATAAAAAAAAAAAAATAGTAAATGTGCTCGAAAATAATGAGAAGGCAGTTAATGCCGAAACTCTAAAGCTAAAAACCTATTCTAATAATAATTTTTCAAGCGGTTATACTGACTTCGACAATGTATAGAAAAAGTGCCAGAATGAGGTTACGAAACAAAATGTCCTCGTAAATAGCCAAGAGAACTTGTGTTAGTACTGTCGTCTAAGGCATCGAAATACAGTTACTCAAACAACTGACCAAATAGCAAGTTTATTTTTGTACAATATTTAAAATATATTTCATGATAAATTTTGTTTTTTGTTTTGGAAAATTTAAAAAAAATGAATTTTCGATACAAAGTAGTTTAATTTTTATAAATTTTGTTCAAACTTAGAAATTTTTATTCATATGCTTTTGGCTATAAAACTTAACGAAACAATTTTATCTTTAAAATCAAGGCAAAAAAAAACACGATGTGGTCAATTGTTTGAGTCACTGTTATTAATTGTCTTCCTTTCTCCTTTAGTCTAAAACAAGTCTCATGAACTGAAAAAAAGTTCCTACACAAAATTTTTAAATCAAATAAGTAACATTTACCCTTTAAATTCTTTAAGCGTTATCAAAACTCAACAAATAAAAACTTGCCCCAATATTTGCATAAAACTTAAATGCTTACCAATAATCGCCAATTACTTACGTATAAAATCTAATTTAACAAAACTTTCGCTAAATTCATAAATTCCTTTAAAGCCACGATTTTGGGTATTTGCTGTTCTCGGCAATGTATAAAAATGAACATAAAGGCTTGATTCGCTTGAGTATAAAACTAAATTCCTTTGCTGTCCGCAATATGTACCAATTAATGCTGACGAATTGTCGGGACCATCATACACTTTGACATAGTCAAATGGGCAGCTGTTGGAAAGATATTTCAATTAAAATTACTCTATTCAGTAAACAAACATACATACATATGTACATATATATAAGTATATATATTGTGTGCACATTGGAGAATATTTTTTATGAATGTGTAGTCAATTTGAAAAGGTGGACAAATGAATTTCAGAAAAACAAAACTGTATTCTAGAAAAACCCAAATGTTATGTTCTATTATCATAAAAAGGACATTTGAACATTTTTTCTTATCCAAAAACATTCTAAAAACATTTTTCTGAAATACATTTGTGTTTTCCTGAAATTCATTTGGCCTTTTCTGAAAAACATTTGCGTTTTTCTGAAATTCATTTGACCTTTTCTGAAATAAATTTGAGTTTTTATGAAAAACATTTGTGTTTTTCTGAAACACATTGGGCCTTTTCTGAAATACATTTGCCCTTTTCTGAAATTCATTTGGCCTTTTCTGAAATACATTTGTGTGAATATATTCCAAATTTCTCGTTAAAAAAATACGCATCCCTAATGTGCATTTGCATTCTCGTATGTATGTTTGTAACTGAATGAGATTGTCCAGCATTCAGAGGTACTCACTGTGGTCCACCAAAAAATAGATCAAAATCACGAAATTCTAATCTAACTCTCTGATTCGATTCGCCAAGGAATTGATATGTGCATGACATATCCTTTGGATAGGCACCCGGATAGGTTGGCGATATTAGTGCACCCGTTTTATTGGTACTCATGCTAGGCGTGATGGTGTAGGAACATGGTGAACCTGCTATTGGTATACCAATTTCATATTCAGCTGAGAGATGGAATAATATAATACATATTTTATTAAAATTTATTTTTATGTGTTTGTTTGTATTTGTTTTTTGTTTTATTTTAATGTTTTTTAGTTATTTCGGCTATACTTACATCCATTTATAAATCTATAAGTTCCTTCGAACAAATCGGGTGTTGATACATTTTTATTGGTAAAAAATGAGATGGCTATAGCTCGGTACATGGAGATTCGTCGTCGTGGCGGTATTGCACCGCAATATCGTCCACCAAATGGTGAATTTATTAGTTCAGCTGGATCTGATGATTGCACTTCGGAATATATATCCATGTACTCGTGAACACAACTAAGAAAATCAAATATACAATACAAAATTTAATTATTTATGGATTTTTCTAACTGGGACACAATAAAAAAAAATACATTTGCTTGCTTTTGCAGATTTTATACAATAAAAAATTAAGAATTAGTTAAATATTATATGCGTTTTGATATTCCGATACCACTTTGTACTCGATACTTGTACTCATAAAAGGTATCGACAAAAATACTCGTTGTTATCCAAAGTATCGCTAAAAAGTAAGCGATTCTACTTTTACTCAAATGTACTTAGATCAAAATTGTCGATATTGATTCAAGGCACATATAACAGGTAGTATCAGTTGTAATGGATTTTAATTTGGAGCGATTTAATTGCTGCGTTTATTTTTAATGGGCATTTTAGCGTCTTGAGGCAACAGTAAAATACATGCAAGGATTGTATTTGCCCTGCTACTTAGCAGAAGTAATCAGGTATTTACTTTTAAGTTCTAGTATCGGAACATCACTACCTATGAGTGCTATCACCAGATCTACTCCGGGTTCAAATCTCGCTTGGGGTATGTAGCATCAAAAAACTATAGAAAAAGGGTGTTTTTAAATAGCCTCTCAGCAGGCAATAGGAATCATGCGAGTGTATTTCGGCATGTAAAAATGCAAAGGGTCAAATTATTATAGTATTGTTATAAGGTTTCAATACTTATTGAAACTGGAACAGTCTACGTTTATTTAGTATAATGAATTAACATACGAAACGAATTGTAATTTCTAGTTTAGCAGGGAATAAGATTAACGTAACTCCATGGTAGGCCAAAAAAACCACCGTTCATGTTCAGGAGTAGTAAAAAGAATCCATTATTTTTCCAAAAGATGGCATAATTATTTCTCTCGTTGAATAAGTGCGATAAGTTCCTCAGACAGTTTTTTTATTGCTTGACTCTGTATTGTTTGAGCACCCGTCATAGATGGACACCAGCAAAGAGAAAATACGACATATTTTACAATTCTTTATCAATAAGAACGAAAATGCAATTCAAGCCCTCTTACTGTACGTAACAGCCAATCACACGCAATTTTGGTTTCGTTGATTCCGTTCCGGTAATTTTGATATCAAAGATGCACCACGCTCTGAAATGCTACCAGTTGAAAATATCGATAAATTAATGGAAATTGTCCAGTCTGACTATCATGTAAGCATTGTTTCGATTGCCCAGGAGCTAAACATTGCACAAAAAAAAACCGTTTGGAATCATTGAAATAAGGCTGGATGCCGGCCAGCTTTGGCCAATAGCCTATTTCTGTCGAACGGATTTGCTGGTGAAAAATTCGACTCAGGAGAAGCTTGTGAAAATCGACTGCCCTAGTTGTTTGCCAATAAAGACGAGGGTTTCTATGTGAGTAGCATTATGAAATTACCTTCAAAATGGCAACATATCGAGCAAAACGGAGCATATTTGACATAAATCGGATCATTCTAACTATGCTAAACAAATTTAATGCAATGAATTTTTATCTAATATTGGCTATTAAAAACAGCGAATGAATTTATTATATATTTAGATTGCTAGGAATAAATGTATTGACTTAGATAATTAATGTTATTGCTTGTGTTGCATTTAAGGCTTAGGTTTTCCACTTCTTCCGATATGGTTAAAAAGTATGGAGAAAACCCAAAAGTTTCTGGCCTACCCAGATTAGATCAGTCAGAGATGCTATACTATAATATCATTATAATACTGGACAAATGATTTTCTTTAAATTAATTTGTTAAAGATTACAAAGTCAAAATATATAAAAGTTTGCATCGATCTGTGATTAAATTTTTAACGAAAGGCGGGAAGACAACCCATCCTAATCAAACAACATTTGGATGATGCGTACGGACATTCCTCCTCTTCGTATTTCACCGGAAAAGAATGTACAAAATAATTTTATTTGGGAAAATACTCATTTGATAATGAACCGCAGTCAGGATGACCATCCGAGGCTATTACGGCTGGACAAGTCAAATTTGTAGATGAGACGATATTAGAAGATAGAAGTTTAAATAGTAAGTGTTACTCGTAGCCGAGTGTGTATTGTGTGAGCGCTTCATTCGGTGGGTCCCGGGTTCGAATCCTGGCCGAGGCAAACAGCATCAATGATTATAGAAAATCACTTTTCTAATAGCGGTCACCCCTTGGCAGGCAATGGCAAACCTCCGAGTGTATTTCTGACATGAAAAAACTTCTCACAAAAATCATTTGCCGATCGGAGTCGGTATAAAACTTTAGGACCCTCTATTTGTGTTTGAACATCAATACGCACACCACAAATTGTAGGAGAAGTTCAGCCAAAATCGTTTAAGCGGTTACAGCGCCAATTAAGTATGTAAGTACTCGTATGACTGGACATTAAAAACAACATTGCTTAAAATTCTACTCGAACATTGGATATAAATAAGTCCAGAGCAAGGTGAATCCCAAAACTTTTTTCCTCTGTGCAAAACAGTTCTGATCTCTTTGTGAAGGCCGACTGAAAGAAGTTTTGGATTCCATTGCTACTGGCGATGAAACCATGGTTGCCAATCATGATCCTCTGCCAAAAAAGGAAGCATAAAAAAAGAAAAGGGGACTTGGTCTTAGAACGAAAGTGGATTTCAAAGTTTGCCTACATACTATATACAAATTAATGAGAAAAAAACTCTTGCTTACTTAACAAAATAGTACAGTTAGATAGGACTAAAGTTAGCAATAATTTTTTTGTTACAAAAAATTAAAATGTAACACATACATATATACTTTAAAATGTTAAATATTTTTACTTACGCTGGTAATTCACCGACGGCGGAGCCGCTGCATTGAAGTAAAAGAGTGGAGAAATGAATAAAAAAGTTTAATACTTGGCATCAAAATGTATTTGTTAATGGCACATGCATACAATAATCATTGCACCCAAAACCACACGTTCTGAACTAGTTTACTACTAACTTTTTTGCCCGTGCAACTAGTATGCTTAAAAAAATGTTTTTTTTTTGCTTTTAATTCTTGTACTTAAAAACGTCAGAGTAATACTTCCCAAAATTATCTTAGTTTAATTATTATATAATAATTTATATTAATTTCATTTTGAAAATAGCCCATCTTATCTATGTGCCAAAAAACGTAATATACTAGTATTTTTATGTTATCCTTTAAATTTAATGTGGACAGCCTGGAGCTTTTCAAAACTGGCATTAATTTTACCTAATACGTTTCAATAATCTTACTATTATTCCAATTTTTCCTTTTTGTGGCAATAATAACCTTTTTTTAAATAAGTAAAAACGGTAAACGATCGCATTCAGCTATACAAATAAAAATACAGCATGGATTTAAACGCAGAAGATATGGAGCGAGTCTTAGCTTTGAGAGATAAAAATTGTCTAGTAGTCAAATTGTTCAAAAACTTGCTTGTAACCAAGTCGCATTAATGAATGTAAGTGAATGAAGAAGAAGACAATTTTATGTGCCTTTGTCGTTTGACCGATCATAGCCCCATTTCGAATGAAAAAAATATATAAAAAAATCAACCCTCATGCTGCTACCCATTTAATGTGGCTCGGCTGTAATTAAAGCTTAGTATGCCATCTTTAGCAAAGATTTAAATTCACAGGGTCTTTTAAATGGTAAAGGAAAGAAGTGAGTGAAGACGCGAGGATTTTGGACCTGCCAAAAAACCACTTTGATCTCATTGATGAAGAGGAAAATATTTGCCTGCGCCAAACCCGCCAATTCTTAATTGGCGATGACTGAAAAGGGGTAATTTTTTCAGATGACAAAGCTGTGGTACGAGGAAAACTGAATCGTATTCAGATCAATGCGTTTTAGCACATTCGGTAGGTACTTTAAATATTTATTAAAAACTTAGGTTTTAAATTAATTGTTTCGGCTTGGAGTCTCTAAACTGGTTAGGAAACAGTCTTCAATATAATCGATAATGCTAGGTCAACTATCGGATGAGAAATACGAATAATGTCATAAAAGATGTTTGTACACCCCGACAATCCAAAAGGAACTAAAAATTCTATACAAATAAATGCCAAGGAGTTTTCATGCTGGAATAAAGTCACCGGGTGGCTTAACAAAATATAAATTCAATTCAAATTTAATAAACAAAAAAAATATACTTTTCTCTGCTCGAAAGAACTTTTATGTTAACTTAATATTAAATTAAATAAAAACTGATTTTCTATTTCTTCAATACATTTGCTAATTTAAGAGGTGTTGCGTTTTTTTGGCACGGGGTGGAAGATATCACATATAAATTTTGGACCTGATTGGAGACGGTTAAGGCGTATCGCATAATGGTCAAAATTTAGATAACCCATATGAATTAAAAACATTTTTTTATTTAATAGGCAATTTCGATACTACTATTGTCTAAGATATCACGAGTTAACCGTCTCCAATCGAGACCCACATTAATATATTAAAATTTTGGTGGTATTATCGATTAAGGGTATGAACTGAAAAAAATAGTTCATTTGATTTTAGGAGCCACCCTAGTGTAGATACAGTGGAAGAACATTTTCCAGTGGCATAAAACCCTTAAAAATAAATATTTTTTGATAGAATAGTAATAGTTCACTTCAGATATCATATTTATTTTTAAAAATACTATATTAAATATTGTTTTGAAATTTAGTTTTAAAATTTAGAAAAAACTGCAAGTTTGTGTATAGTAAGCTTTGCCAAAATTGTTTGGCATTTTTGACATTTTTGTTTAAATTATTTACTTCATAACCAAAAAATTGTTCATATTATATGTAGTATATATAATATAAAATAAATATGCGTCCGAGCTACATTTATTTCATTTGTTCTTATTCGATCAGAAACTATTATTTTTTTAAAGATTTTATAGAGAAAGCTTGAAAATTGTAAAAAGTTTATTTCCCAGTACGTTTTTGGCCCACCCTAATATTAATTCATCCCTTCGCAACTTACTCTGGTGGACTTCCTCTTAAATTAAATGATGTAAATAGTACTTCGACTCGTTGTCCGGGTCCTGCTAAGAAGGTGTACAAGCATTGACGTGAATGATTTTTGTGATTGTGCAGCAACGGGGCGGAGAATGTGCCATTCTGTGGGCCACCAATGCGTGAAACGAACGTCTGGTCGCATTCTGTGGCGAAGAGAATAAGAAAACGAAAATAACATAGTAAAGTTAGTCCAAAGGCAATCAGATAAGGCTACATGTGTGACATGAAATAAATGAAAATTACAAATATACTTAGCAATCGAACAAGAAAATTTATGTAGATTACTTTTTAAAGAAGATACAATGAAACAAAGAAACTGCGGTCAATACATAAATAAATAACTACATATACATATGTATATACGTAGAAGATATGTTGTTGTTAGAAGAAGTTGTAAGGGGATATATTTACGTTCCAAGGTATGCCTAAGGGCGCATCTAAGAAATTATATATATATGCATAGATATGTGCATTAGGGTGCGATGCTCCCCATACAAAAATTAGTCGGCATTGGTTTTCTGCAACTAAATAAGAAAGGTGAGAAAATACCTTTCCAATGATACCATATAAGTCTGAATTGGCTTATTAAAATCATAAACCCAATCTTCCAAAAAAAAAAGGTCAAAAACAGCATCAAAAATCTCATTATGCTTCCGTTGAATACATTTTTGAATTATATGTAAATTGCAAAAATTGTTCAGTTTAAGGTCAGTTTTTTATTTGGAAAGTAGTCTATACTTATCTGTTCTTTGTTCTTCCTTACTGGGCGGCCGTCGTAGCCGAGTATTGGCGTGTTCGCGCTTCATTCGGTGGGTCCTGGGTTCAAATCCTGGCCGGGGCAAGTACCATCAAAAATTAAAGAAAAAGTTTTTTCTAATAGCGGTCGCCCCTCGGCACGCAATGACAAACCACCGAGTGTATTTCTGCCATGAAAAAAATCTCACAAAAAAAATTCGGCGTTCGGTGTCGGTGTAAAACTACAGGCCCCTCAATTTGTGTTACCACAAAATCTTTTCATCATGTTTATTTTTAGACTCTGCTCGGGTTTCAACTTACTACCAGCAAGCCCGCAGTCGTTTACCCAAGCCGATTGATCTCTTATTGCTTTTCAACCTTCCTACATTCAAACCTCATTCAAGTACAGTAGTCTTCCACTTTACAATGAATTTTATTGTTGGTTATGACAATTATTTATTATTATTAGCATTTGTTATAGTGACTGTACTCATCCAAAATAGCAGCTATAATTTCTACATCTTCTTTTATACTACCATACTTTCCAAATATAAAATTGGATTTGAGCTCAAAAATTATTGTTAATTAAAAAAAAAAATTTGGCCAAATTTTTTAATACTTTTATGCCGACTTTTTAAGATTAAATCGAGGTGATTTTTTCAGTTATTTTTTTTTTTGTAAAAAACTCTGGACGTACTCTTTGCGAAATATTTTGGCGGAAGTCTTAAAATGTAATACACTTTACAATACCGGTGGAAAAACAGCAATTTTTGTTTGACGACGCACATTAATATCCATATATAAATACATACATGAATAATAAAATACAGTATATACAATAATTAACTTATGTTTTCAGAATGGTTTTTAAACTCAACAACCGGACTTCTGTTTCAGTGTTTGCCAGATAGAAATTACCTTCGACATCGCAGGGATGCTTTGAACTGGCATTTAAGATAACTCTGTGTTTTTTTGGAATGGAAGACGCCACATTGGAAATGCTTGCATTGCCGTAACTGACAAAAATCGACCAACTCTATCTATGTGGCATCTATGTGGCGAAGAAACTATTTTCTATATGGCAGAACCATTACTTCTAAGTGAGACCAATTTTCCAGTGCGAGTGCGAGTTTAACTCTGTTTGCCGTTTAAACTAAGTTTGCTATCACTGCTGTTTTTCAATTAACTTTAAACCTAGTTTAAACTTAGTTTAAACCACCACTGAGTTTAACTTATCTGGTCGTGAGGCCGACTATAATCGTATATTTCACGCAGCTTTTATTGGCCATTCCCACATAAACGAAATAGACGTTTGACAGCTGCTCTCATTCTCTGCTTGATTTCACTGAAAGCAAAACTACTAACACGTAAAATTCGACAGCGGAAACGCTTCCTCACAACCTAAACAAGCTTAAAATATTTTTGTGCGCGTGCATTCGGTTTTGCCTGGCACTGATATAAATATAGAAAAAAAAGTATTGCCCTACAAAATAGTCAAATTTAAGCTGCCCTTAAACTCTCACTGAAAAAGAGTTTTGTAGTTTAAATTAAGTTTAAATGTTGGCCGAGCTTCAGTAATTTGAGTTTAAACTGAGTTTAAACTAGCACTGAAAAACTGACCCTAAGTGTCAGCAAGTAGTGAGAATAACCTAATCACTTGTTTGATGTTGTTTTATTCATAAACGTACTGTTAGTTTTTTATTGTAGCGCAACTATTGTCCAGAACTAAAGTGCACCACTTCCATGCTTATTTAGCTTTTCATTTTCCATTGTCAATTTAGGTGGCCAAAGATGTTTGAAATTGAAATCGTAAATCTCACATCTCCAGCAATACGAACACTATTCCGACTACTATAAATGCTAATGTTGAAACACATTCAGACACACATACACAAATTGAAATTTATTATGCAGAAAAGTATGAATGCACTGAAACAGATTCATTGTCAATTTATCACAATGCATTAACAATTGACATTCCAGTGAAACGAAATCACAAAAAAAAAAAAAGATAAGCAAAAAAAAAAAGAAAAGAAAAGAACAAAAAAACACACACATTTAGACATTGAACTGAAAAGGAACACAACCTACTTGGCGTTTTTGTTGGTCTCGGCAGAGTTTCCAAATAAGCCAAAACGGGTATCCAAGGATGTGCCGCTGGATTGGGGCCGCCACTTGTTCTTAATTCAGAAGCAGCCTCAAAATTGTACGCCACTGCCGAGATAGACAAAAATTAAATACATAACTTACATACATACATACACAAGATATACATACTTAGGTTATACGTACATACATACATACATACATATATAGATATGTAAGTATATAGAATATTGGTAATACGAGTGTTGAATAAAAATTTGATCTGCTTTCATTGAGTTAAGGCTAGTTTGCAGTGTTGGGCTTACTGTGTAGCACTTCCAAATAGGGTTTTATATGGCACGATTGGTTATTTGAGATTATATTTGTGCTTGGAATGACCTAAATTTGACTTGAAAAACTGAGGAATAACTATAGTTTATATAGTATGCAGTGTATGTGCATGAGTGGCGCATTTGGAGAATAAATATTTCTCAAGTAATTTCGACGCAAATACATAATAAAATCGTATAAATATGTATGTAGATATTATGTATATTTCTTCTTCATTAAAATTTCCAAGAGATAGCATTTCATGGCTTTTTTTTTGATTGAGCGCAACTTGTAAGCTAAGAAACCATAGACCTAATTATTACAAGAAAAAATTATAGTTATTATAATATTTTAATTCTACAAAGTTTTAAGTCATCGATAACTATTATTTTGAGTCTGAAATTATGAAAGACTTATAATTTTCAGTGTGCATTTTTTTAAAGTCAATTAACTATGTATGTATATTATTATTATGAGACAATTTTGTCATATCATCGACAACCATTATTTTAAGTTGTATACTATGTCCACATGAAAAGGTAATCATCTCAAATCGAGGTTAACAGTTAACACTAACTACACTGTGCTACTGTGAAAATATACTACACATATTCAGGAAAATTATCCCAATGATACTGATATATAAATTGGCACCCTATTACTTCATATATTTCAAGAAATCCTTCCTCTTTAGTAACGTAATCAGATTTCATCTTATATCCCAAACAATTTTTTCTCCACATGGCTCGCCTCGTATGTACATACGTACATATATACGATATTGGGTTTTCCAATGACATTTTTTCTAAGTGAAAAAAGATATCATTCTTAAAATTTATTTAAGAATTTTAGATGTTATGATGTTTTATCAAAAGTTACCACGAGTCATATTATTGTGAGACATCGTACATAATTTCAATTATTCCATTTATATAAACATATATATCAATATCATTTGGATAATTTTCCTGAAAACCTTGGTAAGTTTAGTGACGATACTTTCATTAAGAGATTATGTCAATGGAAATTCGCTTTCAAGGAAAAAATCGGATAAAAATGCTAGCAAATTACTGCTGATCCCTGATGCACTTAATCAGTGAAACCGAAAATTTTCAATGCAGTTTCGATTTTTTATTTATTTTCTGATAACTTAACCTTCAAACGACAACAGGGGTGACGGGTCACCCGACGGTTGTAGATTGTAACTGTAAATATTTCTTGTTTCCTTTGTTGTATGTTTCTGTCGCTTGATCTATTCCTCAATTAGAGTGAGAACAATCAGTCGCTTGCATGCACTTAACGCGGTAAGTCGTAATTTTGCAATAATAGCAATAAAAAGTTCTGCTGTTGGGTTGATCAGTCACCCCATGTTGCTCTTTGTGATTGTTCAAATTTTTTGTGGAACCTTAATAAACGTTATTTTTTTTAGCTAAAATGGCTTTGCTTTCAAATGAAGAAATTGAAAACATACTGCAACATCTTGTTGATGATGATTTTCACTGTGAGTCCTGCTCTGAAGATGGCGAGATATCCGAAGTAGGGGATAATTTATCCATACATTCAGAATAAGAAGACGAAATTGGTGTTGATGACATAAGTGACGACGATAACGATCCAGTAAATCCAACGAAAGTGTTATTAAAAGAAATATGGGAATTATTTATAGCTAATTGCCGAAATTCATACCAAGCACGATTTTATTTGACCATTGACGAACAACTTTTGAGTTTTCGAGGAAAATGTCCTTTTCGGGTATATATTGCTTCAAAGCCCGATAAATATGGACTAAAAATAGTAACCATTTGCGATGCTAAGACGTACTTTATGTTTGATGCGATTCCTTATATTGGTAAGAGAACAGAGCAAAAAAAAGGCAGCAGATTATGTGAAGAAGCTAGTCCAAACTATTAAAGGTTCCGGCCGCAATGTTACCTATGATAATTGGTTTGCATCTATACCTCTTGCTGATGAGTTCTAGAAGGATTATAACCTAACAACCATCGGAAGTCTACGTAAAAACAAACGGGAAATTCCTCCATGCTTTTGGGCACATAAAAGAAAGCAACCACTAACATCTCAGTTTGCTTTCGATCAGGAAAATACACCTGTTTCTTTTACTCCAAAGAAGAATAAGGCAGTTATACTACTTTCAACCAGGGTTGGGCATAGGGCACTAAAAAATAAGTGCAATAAGGTTTCACTAGCACTACTTTTTCAGTGGTAGTTAAACAGCAAAATCCATTATCACTGAAAATTTAGTGATAGTGAAAAAAAATGCACTATCACATTAAACCTTTAGTGATAGTGAAAAACAAATTGCACTATCACTAAACTTTAGTGATAGTGAAAAACAAATTGCACTGCCACTAAATATTTAGTGATAGTGAAAACCTTTAGTGATAATTAAAATTTTTCAGTAACATAACACTGTTTCTTGAAGAATAAAAATATGCCCCGAACACCAGAAAAATCTGTGCCTTACGTGCATTTAATATATAATAATAATAACCGTTACATGAACAAAATTAATTTTTTCAACGATTCTTAATGAAGAAAGGAACTTTTTAAGAAATAAACATGAATGAGATCTGTACACAATATTTTTTTATTTAAAAATAACGCATCACCCCAGTTGTTTTATACGTACATATGTAAAAATAGTGTTGTTGGATGAAGGTTAAATGTAAATGCTTTCTTGTAAAATTGTAGAAAAGGCTGCCAAAGTTGAAAATTAAAAAAAAATTGTGTAAATTTCAGGTTGACTGCACACAAAACTATTTCTTTTCAAACTTTTCTTTTGAAAGATATGTATATCGAAACCTTGTTTGGTTGACGAGCTCATGCCAGATTGGTGTTTTATGAATAAGTTGAGAATTTGAGGGTGTTTGGAAATTTTCAAACACATTTTAGTGAACCACTCGACCAGTTCTACGACCTTTACTAGCCCACTTAGAAAGTATGTATTACATTGTAAAAGTATTTCAATAATTATTAGACACACTTTTTAAATCTTCAAAAGAATTACAGTCTCAAACTAATCGTTACCTATGACTTAGCAAATTTCTGTTAGGCTATAATAATTATCAAACGAAATTTGGATAACCTTTTTAAAGCTCTACCATCAAATACTTATTATTCTGGGCTTCTGTAACACAAGCTTCCCTGATAAGAAGCTACACCTTAAAATTGCATGTAAAATTACTTTTGAGAAATGTTAATTTCTTAACCAGATTCTATGTACTAAATCCCTCAAAAGGTACGCTTAGTTAGTGATTCTTAAATATTAAAAATTAAAAATAAAAATATCAAATGCTTTACAATTGTTTTGCGAAACTTATTTCTAAATTTCGGAGCGATTGGTTAAAATGGTGACGAGAAAACGCAAAAAAGCTGAAGAAGGATCCGCCGAAATTCCAAATTCCAAAAACAAAAATTCAATGAATGCTGAATTGCATAGGGAAGGATTGCACCGTCTCTACAAATTATTTCCAAGTGGTTTCGAAAATTCCTGGCGAGACCTTTTTCTTTTGAGGACGAATCACGTGAATATCGACACAAATTTTCCACTGATAACGTCTTTGTGATTCTGGTGATTGCAGATCAAGTTGACGAAGATCCACGTTTAAATAGCATGGTTGTATCGTGAATATTAAATAATCATCTAAAATGCTCGAACAAATCTATATCATAAATTCCACAAATTTTAAATGAGGCACAAAAAGAGATTCGAGTGCATTTTGATCAATTTTACCTAAATAAATTGGAAAATGTGCAATCCGCCAATTTAGTAAAGTTGTTAGTGAGGATGAATTTAGGTTCTGTAAATAAAATCCGGTAACCAAACAGTCCATGGTATAAAGCCCAACATGAGCAAACTCACCCGTAAAAGTTAAGCAACAAAAGCAATCACGTTAACTTACTTCACTCGTTCAAACCTACAGTTCCCTTGGAAAATTGTCAAACGGTAACTGCAAAATGGTAAGACTGCATAACAAGAAAATTAAAAAAAATTTGTTGAAAACCCGGAAGAAAGAGGATTTTCTACTTTTCTCATCATGAGGCTATCCTGGCCTATCAGCTCACAGTGCTAAAATAACGAGTAACTTTATTGCGATCTCTGGTATCGATGAAATAAGATCAGCACTATATGTATTCCCTAGATCTAGCACCTTCTGATTGATGGGCATTCCCAAAAATTAAACAAAAATTGAAGGGAAAGTTCTTTAACAGCGACATGGAGATAATAATCGTGACTAATGCTGAATCGCATAAGTTTAAAAACCTAGATTTTTAAGACTGTTTTCAGAAGTGGATCTATAGCAGTTCTCAGCAGTTCACAGCAAAATTGTGCAAACTCACTTCACACGAATATGTTACGCTCTTTCGTTTAATCGTTGCTGTCGTTATAAATATACCCAGCAGGAAAATGTAATGAATGGGAAGCGAGTTAGTTCAAATGCTAATTGCGTAACTTAGTTGCCAAAGGTAATAAGAGGAATAAATCCAAATTAAAATTCGTACTTAAAGAAAAAGTTGTTATTTAGCTTTGTTATTACTTGATATTTAGAGAAACTATTTTCAAAAAACACCCACCCTCTTCCTTTTCCTGATATTCGTAATTTGTATTATATGTACACATGATTTCTTCAACTTCGATGTTCGAATGTGAAAGGACAGAGAAAATGGTCTCCCAAAATTTTTAATCACGATTTGTTACATGGAAAAATGGAGTAAATTCCCTGGAAGTATTTAATCAGTATCGGAAGAACATTCTTTTGTTTTTATTAATCCGATTATTAATTTTTTTTCATCAATTTGTGAACTCATTTTGTCATTTGTCATTTTTGCAATCACAAATAAGAATATATACAATTCAGTTTATATTTGTCTAAAGTTTAAAAAATTTAAGCTTTTCAGATATGTTCCGAACTTCAACTTTCCTACATTATATGCAAATTGTACCAAAAAAGTCGGTAAGTACTTTTCGGGTTGAAAAATTTAGGTAACATTATCACTGGATTATCACTGTATAGAATGCAAAAATAGTTTTCAAATTAGGAAATTAGAAAAAAAATAAACGCGACGACCATAATGATTTATAAAAAAGAAAAAAATATTTTCAAATCGAAATCCTCTTTTTCGGCGGGTTTAATTCAATTGCGACAAAGTGCCAACCATAACTCAGTGTGAGGCACTAATACTACGACAAAATGTAATAGATTCAGTGTGCCCTATCTATGTTGTAAAATTAAATTTTTACACTCGAACATTTTGCCGGCATTAGAAAAAAGCTTTTTTATGATTTTTTTATGTAACTTTTGCAATGGCTGATGTTTGTGTTGGTATGAAGAAGGTATTATTTTTCTTAATAGAACCATAATATTCTAAAATAAATTTGGTTTTATTACTTTTGATTTTGTTTTGCTTTAATGATAGCATTTACTGTTAAACATAAAAAATTTGCGCACATAAATTTAAAAACTTTCTTTGAAGATCCGAAGAATGTGCTCTTACATAATATACATGTCTACATATAATACATACATACTTATATATGGACATATTCAAAACTAAATACCTAACTTTATACACATCATTGTATATTTATTCGTTTAAAAATAATCGATGAAGAAATATGTACGCATGCAGAAGCAGAATATTCACTTTATTGCAAGTATAAATCAAATACATATACTTGTACTGTAAATAAAAACTCCGCACACTCATCTGCCGAAATAAGTAAACTATCGATGTCATGAACTCATCGTGTACGTTTGTAAAAAAAAAGCGAATGCAGAGACCGCGGAATAAAAAGGGTGTTTTTTTTTTTTAGTTTAGTTTGGTTTGCAATGCGGCAATGTTGTTTTCGGAGTTGGTCTTTTTGACAGCTGTTACTTGATTCATATTCAGTTTGGTTTGCCATTTCATAATAAACAACAACGTTTGGAAATCGTGCAAATTTATTACCAAAATATCACTTAAGTAAAGATAATCCACAAGCCATTGTTGAGGCGCCGTTACATCCTCAAAAAGACATGGTTTGGTTTGCTCTATGGGAAGAGGGAATCATTGGTCCACATTTCTTCAAAAATCAAGCCGGCCATAATGTTACAGTCAATGGGCAACGCTATAGAGCTATGATTAATGACTTTTCGTGCCTGTATTCGAGGATGTTGATGTGAACGATATTTGTTTCCAGCAAGACGGCGATACATGCTATACAACCAACGAAACAATCAGCCTTATCCTGAGTTTAACTTTCGCCTGAAATTTCTCACTTTTCACTTTTCTCTCGTTATAAATTTCGCCCGAAAATTTTTCGCTTTCGAACATACTTTTCGCTTACCAGCAGCACCAATTTCAGGTGAAAAGTCTAGCCATTCTAAACTTTGCAAACAAAACACAGAGTTGTAATTTCAATTTTCGAATTTAAATAGCTGTTTCGAAATGGAGTTTACTTCGGGCGGGACTCATAATAAACGTATTCACTTCGGGGGGATGAAAAAAATTACGGGCGGATTTTTTTTGTGGGCGTAACTCAGAATAAATTTATTGAAAGAAAGCGCATTATTTAGCGTCGTGTGCTTGGGACTTGACCTCCAAGATCGTGCATTTTAATACCGCAAGACTATTTTTTGTCAGGTATGTGAAGTCGTTTGTCTACGCAGATAAGCCCGAGACGATTGACGTGAATGAAAGTGGTCGTCAATTGGGCCTCTCGGCTGGAATTTATTCGAGCCAGCTGCGGCGGTGACTTTTTAAAAGATAGTAAAGCAAACCCTTATCTTTATAACAAAGAAAAATTAAATTTTATGCCTTTTATTTCTTCTTGAAACCTACATGTCTAAAAAAACACCCTTTATATGTAGATTAGAATTTCATTGCGAGTACAAAGTATAGCCAAAAATATGTACATACATATTCTTAGCTGAAATTTGATTGCCTAAATCAATTTATCTGCATACAAATACACATTCATAGTTTTCTTCTTTAGAGACCACATATGAATATTGTACTTTGACATAGCAAAATACTGAAATCCAGCGAAATTTCAGCACAAAGCAAATAGAATATGAAGCTGACAGTTGAAAGATAAATATAGTGAGTAATAAGTTTAAAAGTGCACAAATAAAATTCCCTACATTTTGGATATATTATATATGCATATGCATATGTATCCTACAGATATAGACATTGTGATTTATGGTAAATTTTATAGATTTCTCTATGAATTTGCATATAACAAAGTCTTTTGATTTTCATTTCTTCAATAAGCTGTATATGCACATATTTATGTATCCACATTCTTCGCAACGCGCGATAAACTCGCCCATCCCCTCGTACATCATTTTAGTCACTCGCCAATAGACACTTATTGCATTATTACAGTGGGGTATTATCGTTAAAACGCACCTAATTTTTATATCTTTCATAAAGATAAAATGGTATTGTAACTTTGGTCCGATGTTTGCACAAATTTTAGAGCCTTCAATTTCTCGAGATTGCTCGCGAGGATCGCTTTCTCCCGAGCTTCTCGTGCATACAGAATCTCGTAAAGCTCGCAAGCTTCTCGATACTGAATTTCAATGTACGTTTTGTTTTTACTTTAAACAGTGAAACAGTGAAATATACTCGTATCGATAAATACTCGGAACTTCTCGTGAGAGCGGGAATACCCGATATTGTATAGAAAATTCGATTTCTCGACTATCGAAATACTCGAGAATGTTCGATCAGAAAGGCCTAAAAGATTGATAAGAAAAAAAAGAGATATACTCAAACTCAATTATAATCGGGACGACGATCTGACTTAATTTAGACATAACCGTCTGTCGGCTTAAACGCAAACTAGTCCCCCAGTTTTAGAGATGTTATACTGAAATTTCTTAGTAACATGGATTTTCTTAATTTTTAATCGTTTTTGCGGAAGCGATTAGGACGTAAGATATATAACTGCATGGCAACTTATTGTTGAATTATAAGATTTTACTTCCTACACCAAATCAGCTAGAAACTTATCATAAATGTAAGGTATGCAATTAAAATAATCTAGAACGGATCACTATAACTTAAAGTTTAAATATACTAAATGCTCAAATTTGAGGTTTTATTTTATAACTGCTACACTGAAGCAGCTAAAAACTTGAGCTTCGACGGCTTTGTTGCTTTCATATTGTAAATATAAATTATAGCTATATACCCTGGGTCGGATTTACCTAAATTGCCGCCATTTCAATTTCAAAAATCTGTTGACCGTTTTTTTGTTTCTTAGATGCCGAAGACAATTGACGCACATTTTCGCTTTCTTACTCCCGACTACGTTTTCTTCGGCAGCATCGATAAAATACATGCCACTATATTTTGTCACAATTTATACTGTACAATAAACTTCAAAATACTTTATCTTTCCAAGTTTTTAGTCCAGTGTGAAGCCAATTATTTGAGGGCACGACCAAAAGTGACAAGTAATGACTGTGGAAATAATGATTCATTATACTAAAGAGAGTCGTGCAGGATGGGTGTTCGTACGCCCAAGAAATGGGCAAGAAAATTAGAAAAAAAGGAAAAAAAACTAAATTTAAATTTTGGAGATTTCCCGCTCTGGGCAGCTTTTGCCTTCATTGTAAATCCGCCCCTGTATATACCTTACCCCAAAGCATCTAAGAATATGAATTTTGGCATCACTTTTTTACCTATAATGAATAGAAAATTTATAATGAAAATTTCCAATATCGGATCACGGTAACTCATAGCTTTCATACCACTGATCGTTTGGATGAAAATTTACTTTAAAACTCTTTGATTTACTTGAATTTTTTGATATGAAAAAAATAAATATTATTTTCAATTAAATACTTTACCAATGCAACAATGAATTAAAGTCCTTTTTCTATACTTATGAAATATATAAAGACATTTTCTTTACTTGGTTTTAACTAAGTTCGAGTTTTCGATTACGCGATTGAGCATTTCAAATGATATTTGGCGAATATCAGAATAATTAGGCCGTTTCCACGGGCCCAAAATTGCGTAATTTCAGCAGTTTGCTAAACTGCGGCTCATATTGGGCCTAGATTGCCAATTTGACAGCTGGAATTGCATTGAAACAACTTGCAATGAAATTACGATTAGAATTGAGATAAGAGATTGAGGGCCGTAATTGCGGAATTTCGGACTTGTTGGAACGGCCTATTATGTTGCTTTCCAAGAGATGAAACGATACGAGTAAACACAGGTACATACTCGATAATATTCGTTCGATACCAAGTGATTTTGAAATCGTTACTTTTGAATCCAGTACTGAGTGGTTATCGAAAGCCAAATATAAGGAAACTACCTAGGAAAAAATACTTGTTGGAGAAAGAAAACTATTTGAATTGCCTTATAGATGCTACCAAAAAAGGAATACGATTCTAAAACTAGAAGAATGTTAAGCAAAAGTCTGAAGGGGACAGGTCTGAGGAGGAGATGTGGTGATCTCAGTTGTTGCTTTTACAATAACTTTCAAAAAGTAAATGGCCTTGAATTCATAAAATGATGAATGATAAGAAAACTTTTAAAGATATTATTTGTAAGTAGTAACTGTTAAAATGGACATTCATTTCATATGACGATATTTTTTTTAGTTAAAAACTTTAAAACATGTCATGTACTTTTAAATAAATTAGTATCACTGTATTTTCCCATTAGTCTCAATGCTAATCCATTCATCAATCCCATTAAAAAGACAGTGCCAACCTCATCTGCTGCACTTTCTCACCCCATTTCACTTAATTAACTTCCAAAGTGGTAAATTGCCACCCTAGAAATAAGTAACTCCATATTTAAGGCTATGAACTGAACACCTGGCTGTGAAAATGAGCTGAAATTAATAATTACTGCTGTGTGTGCAGGTAATGTTGGAAGGAGGTGTAATTGAATTGATTTTGATAGATAGATAGCTTTTTTTGTAATTAGTTAAGAAATACCCTTCTCAGGTAGCTAATGCAAATATAACATATACATAAGTATGTACATTGGGGTGGTTCCAAAAGTATACAAGTTTAAAAGTTTTCAGCACATTCAGAGTTAGCGCTCCGTTTAGCGCGTACATATATTATATATTTATGTGTACGTGTCTTTCTTTCCCAAAACAAATTTGCCAAACATAATAGGCAGAGTATGATAACTCAAACCAACAAAACAGTAAATTTCAAAGTATATTTAAATTATAATTACGCAGTGTAGTGGACTCTTGATTTTTGTGTGGTGTTTCAAAGTGGTTACTTTTAAAGGCAATGAGTGCTAATTACAAGAAGCATTTTGAAGCAATGTTCCTCGTAAGTCCTCACTAAGCCTCGAAACTATACATGACTAAGGCCGCTAAGGTTGCGGGAAATGTTTATTTTTAAGGAATCCTACTCTTAGTCTGATCCAAGCGAAACAAAAGTTTTCGCCAAAATATAAAGAAGTCTCCATTAGTATGTACAATCAGATGGGGATTGAAAGAATCTGATCTCAGGAATCGGACCACACTAGAAAAGCACCTTTTAACTAAAAAGGAGCAAGGGAGAATTTTGACTGCGATTGTAGTAAGGTGATCTTTACGGATGAATCACCGTTATTTGGAAACGCTGGAAGAAAGCTTGAGTTGTTAAAGGTGATAAATTTATCAAGCTAAGCACCCTGTCAAGGTCCATGTTTACGGATGCTTTTCTAAAAAAAAAGAAGAGATTCGGTAATTTGACTGTCCGTAGACCAAATTTCGACGCAAAGTTTATGATCAAACTGTGTGAGAAATGTGTACTCAAGCCTGGGGCAAAGCTTTATGGGCCGAATACAAATGGTTGGGTCCTTCAAGAACCCAATGGGAAATGTGTGGGCTCTAATGAACGGGGCTAGGATACTAAAAATAATTAGTAGGATCTGTGTCCAGTTTATGCTAGAAAACTAAGCGAAAGTTTTCCAAGAATATGTCAATATAGACAGCAATGGGGAGTGGACGGTATATTAACTACAGCGCGGTCTAGGTATTTTTAAAAGTATTATCAACTCTCACACACTTGGATTACGAGATTCCTAGGGAATTGAGAAGGGGGAATGTCTGTATGATACAAAGAACATCCGTTGGGCAGGTGGGCAAGGTAAATAGTGGTGTTGCTAACTTAGTGAACTTTAGGCCACCGGACCAGTGCCGCATAAGTTATAAGTGCTTCCATTCAGTTTTTCCCGGAGTTCCTCGACAATCAGCTCCAATAGAAAGGGAAATAGTACCCCTCTTCAGGACAAACTTTCAACAAGCACAGCAACACTAACTAACTTTAGGTTAACGCTCCTGAAATAGATTTTTTCTGCAACGCAAATAAAATTTTCTAAGCGAAAATTCACCTAACTTCACCTCTTTCTGTTTCTAAACAAAATAGGAGTAGCATAAACAAAATTTTTAAAATGCGCCTAATGGCAAATCTTTCAGATTAATTTTCACAGCTTAATTTGTATAGCTTGTATATAGTCACGATTATCTTGGTATCAGGCTCAAAGCTTAGCCCATCGAAGAAAAAGTTTTTCCACTACTTTCGCCCTGAAGAAGCTGTTCAGTTGCACTCCAACGATTAGAGAATGAGCTCGGCCAAACATATACCAAAGGACTCACTAATTATGTGCTTATACTCGTACAGAAATTTTTGTGACTGACAATAGTTTTTTTTATGGTTGCAAAGCGCTGATTGTACATTTCAGCAGCATTTAATGCCATAAATTAGGAAACTTTGCTTATTAAAATTATTATGCTCGCCAATAACGTCACACGAGGCAAAGTTTGCCCGGACGAAGTTTACACATGAATGCACAAAAATGTTCAATCTCATTTGTCGCACTTACACTCGCACACAATTCACTCTCGTAAATGTAGGAATGTATATGTTTTGTATATCGACTCCACAATCAGGTGTACTAACTATGCATGACTTCCTTTTGCAGTAAAACTAATCAGGATGTACATTATTTGATGACTTTGCATCAAAGCAAAGTATATAAAATAACTAGTTTAGAATTGACTATAGTCAAAGAACGTAGATTACAAAAAAGTGGCATCCCATACCACCGTTCCTCTACCAGAAAATCTCATCCAAATTCACCATACCAGAACTAATTTGACTTTTGCCTATTGCTATTCGAATCTGATAAGACCCAATTGGTTTGTGGTGTGGTGAAATTGGATGAAAATTCGTGCCACATGAAACGAAAGGCATGCAACTGCTTTGTAATCTACGTTTTTTGGTATAGTCTAATTTAGGTAGAAAATTTGTTAAGGGTGCAGTTAAAAATTTTAAAACTTTCTTACAATTTTTGCAATTATTCTGAAAACTATGGAAATATTTTAAAACAAAACAAAAGTTCAAATTTCGTAACTACTTGAGAGAGATTCGGATGCTGGGTAGTCATATGCATACATACCGCATAACCGCAGGCTGGGCAACTTAAACATTGCTTGGCGCATTAATGACTATAAATTTTATGCAGCCATTCATTATTCTACTTTTTCCAAGCATATTTGAGTGTTATTGTATCCCCATAAAATGCACACATTGATAACATTGGCACTATGTATGTAGATATTACCAAAAGTTGACGGTATTTTTAGTAGTCACTTTTATAACTTATTTGTTTCAGTAAGAATTTAACTACGTTATGAATTTTAATAAAAACTGAGGTAAACTATAGTATGCATAGTAATCTAGTTTATTATATATGTATATTGGATTATTTTTGTGAGTTCATATGTTTTTACACGGCTTTAGCGACACTTCTTTAGCGACAGTGACTTTTTTGGACCGTTTCGGCGCGAGATATTTCGGACTAGATATTTCGGGAACATTTCAAGACCTTTCAGTAGTTTGGGACTGGTTCACCAATACAACTACTACTACTACTACCCTCCAACTTCTACTACTACTGCTAATTGCCAGTATTAATAATTGCTACTATTACTACTACTACTACTAACTACCGCTTCGAATGCTAATTACTACTACTATCACGGCGACTACTACTGCTACTATTTTTACCAATGCTACTACTTATTACTACTACTATTTTCACTTATGCTACTACTAGTTACTGCTACTCTTTTTAATAATTTCTATTAATATTTTTTATAATTTCTACTACTATTTTTACTAATCCTGCTACTTATTACTACTACTATTTTCACTTATGCTACTACTAGTTACTGCTACTCTTTTTAATAATTTCTATAACTATTTTTTATAATTTCTACTACTATTTTTACTAATCCTGCTACTTATTACTACTACTATTTTCACTTATGCTACTACTAGTTACTGCTACTCTTTTTAATAATTTCTATAACTATTTTTCATAATTTCTACAACTATTTTTACTAATCCTGCTACTTATTACTACTACTATTTTCACTTATGCTACTACTAGTTACTGCTACTCTTTTTAATAATTTCTATAACTATTTTTTATAATTTCTAATACTATTTTTACTAATCCTACTAATATTTCTACTACTATTATTTTGACTGATGTCACTAATTATTACTACTACTATTTTTACCAATTTCTACTGCTATTTTGAATAATGGTACTACTTATAACTATTACTATTATTTTTACTAATTTCTAGTGTTAGTGCTTCTGTGCTACTAATAATTACAACTACTATTTTTTTATTAATTTTACTTATGCTACTACTGCTATTTTAACTAATTTCTATGACTATTTTCCTTAATACTACTAGTAATTACTACTACTTTTTTACTAATTTCTACTACTATTTTTATTTATTTTATTAATGCCACTACTATTTCTAATGATTTCTACTACTATTTTCACTCATGCTAGAACTACAACAAGTAAAAAGGTGGCTTATAAAACTCTCCTCATATTTAACTCTATATCTCTTCGTAGAGTCGGCACAGAAGTCTTACTTCTGGCTCACGCACTTAGGTGAACGCGTGTTTTATACTCGTAGCCTAACCTGCTTTTAGTTTGGGTCAAATTTAGTAATGGAAACTTTACCCCATCTCCATCCAAGTCAAGATTTCGTATCGTGTCGAAAACTATGTAACGTAAGAGTGGAGGAGCATTGATAGAAAAAAAATCATATAATAATGGGTCTATACACGAACTAAATATAATTAAAAAAATAAGTAACAAAATAAGACTAAAAGTATGAAAATACTAAAGTAAAAAAAAATTTATACAGAATCAAAGATATTAATAATGTGGATAACGTAGAAAATGATAAAAAAATATTTAGTATCCTAGGTACCAGTCTTCACACCACCCTTCTCATCAAACTAGGACCATTGATCAGACTAAAAAGATGGAATTAACAGATTGAGCGATATGTTTTGAAGCGCTGTTCGAGTTTAAAAACTCTACGATTGACAATTGAACACCACAAATTGATAATCATAAACTGGCAGCTAATCCTTGTACTTCTTATTTCAATTTTAAATGTCTTAGAGTTCAGAATGTTGTCACATGTAACTAATAACTCACATCTCAGTTATATCAATAAACTGGGCTCGCTTGTCACTGCCTACTTTCTCAACATCTTCCATTCATCTGAATGTCGAGTCAAATTTTTGAGCAAACTCGCGCCATAATTCAGAGAGAAGCTGGCCAACAAGATGTTACTTTACTTCAAGTAGCCATTTTAATTACGTGTACAGCAATTTTATGATATTTAAGGCTAAAATAAAACGCTTGCTACACCATGCGTGACAGGTCCGATTTGACAGCTAAGTTGAATGCGTACAATTGTACGAGACTTCCCTTGCCACATAAGCAACCATACACCAAAGTGACGCCGAAAGTTTCCCAGTTCTCAATATAAAAAATGGAAAAAATAAACGATAATTTATAGCTATTTGAAACATTCACTCTATGTTATGGCTATGGCTATAGGTACAATTAAAAAAAATCTATTTTGTTAATTTGTGTAATGTCTTCTATAAAATGTTATATAAAGCTATTTTTTTTTCAAATCAAGAATCCCCTGAACTGTCAAACTTTGCTTTTCTTTTATAGGGTATTCAAACTAGGCTCAGTAACACTCGGTATTCGGAAACTGTAGCTATTCTGTAAGATTACCAGATTACAGGATAAACAAATACAGAGCTACCTAAATTTATGGTAAGCCAATTTTCTTGTTAATCGTCAAAATACGCCAGCTAATTTGCTTTGGCATTCATTTTAGCCGCCTTTTTTAAAAGTATCGAAATTTAAATGGAAGCTGTGATTATAAAATGAAAGTATACACTTATTTCCTAATTCAACATCTTTATAATTTTTCGTGAAGTGAAAGGAGCTGTTTCAAAATTTAATCAGATCACTGAAGGCGAAAGAAAGATTGAGTTTAGAGTTCTAAAATTTACCGAATGGCCAAATATCGAAATACAATGACTAATTGTGTATAACTAAATTATTTTTACCAAATTTCTGAGCATAGGAAGGAAGCTTTTAAACAATGTTTCTTTAAATTAATCGAATTTTCAGCTTCCATTCCAAAATTTACCTCAATGAGCTGATAATTTCATTTCTTCCTCCAATATTATAGCATAACATTTGCGTATATTTATGTACATATATATTTTATTGTGGCATCTATTCTAATTTTGTTTGTAACTTTAATTGCCAGTCTGTCAAACTTTTTCAAATGCTCCTGCTAAATGAATCATCAAATGACGCATACCAGATTTAAGTGATGCAATTAAGTATTTTGTTACGATAGTAAAATTTTGGTACATGAATACTAAGTAAGAATTTGATTTGAATTGGCTTAGTGGTTTGCGTAAAATATAAAACTTTGGTCCACTGTACGTTTAAGGGCTTATTTGATGGTATTTTTGCGCAGTTTTGATGTCTTTCGAAAGAGTATTATTTCAATTTTATTATGTTATTTTCACGCGACAAAATAATGAGTGTAATGAAATTGGTTTAGCATTTATATAAACTATAATTAAGTCGTAATATTTCAATAAACACATATACATACATTTTTTTGGGTTGATTTTATTTTTATAAAGAATAATTTTTGTGAGCTTAGGGAAATTTTTTTAATTCGAAAGTTAAAAAAAAGGTTATTCAAGTTAGTTCCAGCAGCGCATTATGCCACTATTTGGTTTAATATTTCGTGTATAATATTGATATGATTTCGGTTTTCGATAAATCAACATCCTTTACTTCGAGTATGCCAGGTCCGAACTCTCGCTCGTGGAAAATTTGCAAATTAGTTTTCCCTTTTAGCTAGACGGTCGCCACAACCGAGCGTGTAGCGTGCGCACGCTTCATTCAGTGGGTTCCGAGTTCAAATCCTGTAATGGGGAAGTAACATCAAAAATTATATAAAAAGGTTTTTCTAATCGCGGTCGCCCCTCGGAAGGCAATGGCAAACCATCGAGTGTATTTTTACCATTAAAACTTTTCACAAAAATCACTTAAAGTTTGGGGTCAGCGTAAAACTGTAGGTCCCTCAATTTATGTTATAACATCAGGACGCACACCACAAATTATAGGAGGAGTTCGACCAAAAATCATGCTATGTGGTGTGAACGTCAAATTATTACTATTATTTTGCTATATTGCAATTTGGAATCTTCTAAAGGTCTTTTTGGTAATTCTTTGGATAGGCCACATAACCGGTTATTCGATTGGAGGATAGTCGCTTGGTTTCAATGTCAACTGGGCTTAGCGAGATCAAGTTATCGGTACCAAAATAGTTAGGTCTGTTCAGAAATCTCTAAAACTTCTGAGCATGCGAAAAATATGAATCTAACTGTTATTTCGTGTTTCGGAATACCAATTTTTGACATTTTTCTCATACCGATATTTTCGGGATTATGTTATGCAATCCCGCGAATCCGGTACTGTGCCAAAATTAAATCTGATTGATAAGAAGTGTGTTTGCTTTAGAGATATTTTAAAGCAGAAAATTAAGAAATATTCTGATATTTTTTATTTTACTACAATAAATACATTTTTTTATGAACTAAAACCAAACAAAATTTTACAAACAAGTTTTTGCACCACAAATGCAAAATTAGTTTTTTTTGTTATTGCTGGTGGGGTTTTAAAAACTATTTGAGATCACTATTTGAGATCGATGTAAAATAAATTTGATTCAGAAGCTTATTCAATGTTTGTTCATAAAATGATAAATAAAACGGATTAAAACTATTTATATGTAAAAACTGATTTAAACAAGAGCTTTTACTCAAATCAATGTTCGAAATCCGAAGAAAAGCGAAGTATTTATTTATGTTAAAAAATATACTAGCAATATTAAATATTAAAACATTGAATCTGTTATTCTCTAAGCTTGGCATAAATTTATTCTTTACAAAGCCGGTGGATGAGAAGCACCGAGGAACACCAAGAAAAAATACAAATTTCTTGAATAAAAAAGGGGATTTTTGTGATGAAAATTTATCTAGTTGCATCGGATGAAAAAAAATTATACTCTCCAATTCCGGGATTCAAACTGAGTAGTCGCGGGATTATTGGAGCTCAAAAAGTGCCGGAATTTGACATTCCTAGTTGCGTTAGCAAACTGAAAGATCAGTACAGTTACAGTGAAACTTTACCGCAATTGTAAAATGACGAATTCATCGCTTATGTTGAAATATGTTTTTTAAACTTATTCATCGTTACTTTAATAGTTCAGACAATATGACAATTACCAGCGTTATCTATTCTTAGAAAAGTATAATCCATGCAAAATGAAAATAATAAAATTTGATTTTTTGGAAATTTTCAACTCTACTCCATTTTATGCCACTGTTTATATATGACTCAAATATCTTACAAAAAAGATAGATGGCTATAGTAAATGACAACAGATTATTGAACGAAACGGTGCACTTTTGACCTAGATTGGGTCACTACGCTAGATAAAACCTTCGATTTACTCAATGTAATACATCAAAATGTATATCAAAAATAATTTATTTGAACATTTTTTTTAAAAACAGCAATCAATTCGGTTGTAGTTATAGTTGTTATTTCGGAGTTTACTACATATCCTTATTAGACTTCTTCTTTCTAGATTTACGCACGATTCGACCCCATGACTTCTCCGGCACACAAGACATTTGTTTTTTACAACTCAAATCTTATTAGATCTGAAATAAGTCGAACCATACAAATGGATTTTCCGGAAATCTCGACTACAGAGTCATCTGTTGGAGTTTTATAATTTTGTTCAATATTAATTTGGCAAATTATATAAACGCGCACCATATATATAATTGGGTTTTTAATATCATCTAAATTTGAGTAAAAAGTAAATTGTAATCGCACCTGCAGCATACTTTCATAATATTACAAATATAGGATCACAAATGCAGATAATTTAAATAACTCGATACGAGCGCCATTGAGCGGATAATTTTTAGTAAAATTATGTTTCGTCACAAGCCAAGTTAACATAAAGAATTTACATTTACATTTACAATAAATATACAAACAGATATTTCGATTATTATTATTATTATTAATTTTTGCTTAAACAGAGTACGAATTAATACTGTAACGAAAATAATTTTGACTATTAAAACTTTATTTCGCTTTTTTGCAATTACATCCGATATTTTGGCGAAACACTAAGAATGAATATAGGAGACAATGCGTATTAAAGTTTTCAATTCCACATGCTGATTTATGCTCCATTTCAATGCTTATAATAATTCTGCGTCATTTTGCGTATTATGCAATTTCTTGAATAATTCGTGAATACTTTTAAGCCATATCAAATACGTATTGAAGTTTTTATTTTTTGGCCTGATTTGATTCATATCAACAGCAATTTATTTTTCAACTCAAGGCCATTCTTTTGTTTGGAAAGTTTGGACAGATAGATTTGATAACAAATTGATTGCAGTTTGGCTGAAAAAGGAAAGCAAAAAAGCAACAACACCCCACAATTGAGAGTAAACTGTTCTATTTATGTTAAAAATATTTTTTAATGCATCTATTCACTTGCATATGCCAGCTCAACTTCTGCTCTCATTGGAGATAAAGTATATTTAAAATAATTTCTAAATGTCCGTAAAGTTAACAAAGAAACATGGTGGATGTGTGGGAATGTCGCTTAACAAGTTACTTATAAAATTTACTTTACTTTTACTTTTATTCCTTCGCTATGAAATCGTCAAGTAAAGTATCAAACTGAAACAAATTGCAAATTTATGATGCATTTAAGCGACAAGAAACTTCAGTTGATTTGCATCATAAATATTCCAGCGGTAGAGGCAAAGGTGAATAAGCAAATAGAGGTTCAAACGAAAAAGTTTTTTCGATGAGTAAATTTATGCGCAGATTAATTCACATAGAATTGAAAGGAAAATATTTAAGTAGAGAATGTTGAAAATTTATCAGCATAAAAGTAGTACATATGAGGAGTAAAAAATTTTCATAATATAGGATTTTACAAACATAAAGATTATAGCGCTGGTACTATTTTTCCTCTGGAATTATGAAATTCCTTATCTTTTTAAGAAATGAACAAACATGTTTCGGAAAAATACTAAGATTTATGTAAGCTGGACTGATTTGAAAATACTAGCAATAATTAAAATATTTTTATAAATAATAAAAGTTTTCGAATATTGAAAAAAAACACATCTGAGCTGATAAAACCATCTAAGTGTAAGAGGTCCACGTAAAAAAATAATTAATAACGGAGAAATAATGATGAGATTTGAGAAAATAATTGAGACATGACGGGGTTTGATTGCAAAAAAATAAAAAGGGTAAGAAAGTATCTTTTTAATGATATCTTATAAGTCTAAATAGGTCAAGTTTTCTGCGTTTAACTGGTTTCCAAAATATCAAAAAACTCACTAATATTATTCCATTGAACTTTTTTTAAATATTTTTACGCAGATTTTTTAAGCTTAAATTGCTTTATGATCTGCGATGAAGTGAAGAAAAAAATATTTTTAAATACTATTTTTATTTGTAAAAACGTCCGTTTTTGGAGGTACTTTCAAATTGTTGCAGCTCAAATAAATCTTAATACTTTTTGGAAATATTTTGGCAACTTGTTTTGGTGACATAAATACTCAACGAATATTTGAACTTTGAAAAGAATTTTCTAATGTGTTTACAGAATAGTTTTCGTAGTGCTAAAAATTACATACTAACTTTTAGTGTTGGCGAGAATCGATATTAAAGTAGTGAACACTCGATTCTCAATAGAATTGGATATACCAGATCCTTTAAAGCATCGATACTGAGTACTCGGTACTAAATTTGTACTCAGTATAATTTCCAAGTACTCAATATTTAGTTCAAAGTACTCAGTACAGGTATTTAGCACTATTTACGGTTACCTGTACTGGATGGCTTATTTGCTCATTTAAATAAAACATCGGCTTAATTCTAATTAAAAGTAGGTATGCATATTATGAGCGCTCTTTGAAATATAATTTAATATAATGTAATTCAGGCTGCATCCAAAGTCATACACTCACCGAATTCGTACCCCGTCTCGCGTCTGCTGGGTTGTCGTGTCGGTGTCAATAGAGTAGTAATTTATATCAATCAGTAGTTTATGGTAGCGTTGTAATTATGTGGCGTGACAAGAATGAATACTTGTAATTGATGCTGACTATCAGTATTCAAAAATCGTTAAATATCTATCTATCCATATTAATAACATTGTTGCAAACTCCTCCTTTACGCTCGCATTTGTTTGTCGTAACACCTCCGATTTTTCTGATCCATACATTCTTAAATTTTTTTTATTGCTTTTGTTACGTCTCGTTTGGAATATGACTCATTTATTTTTATACACAGAATTGGGCGTCTGCAGGAAACTTTTATCAAATCTGCACTAAGATATCTAATCTTTTCGGAACATATGCCTTCCTATTAGTCACGTGAAATTGCTTGTGGATAGGAGAAAATTTCTATTTCGCAGGGTAAAAGCTTCAATGTTTTTTCTTATGATGTTGATAATACAAAATTTTGTGGATAATACCGCTTAATATTCCTCGAAAAAATTTGAGGCCTTCTGACTTATTTGACGTATAATTCGCAAAGTCGAATTATGCTATGAACGCACCTATTGGCCGCGCCCTCACGGAAATTAATCAAATCAATCAAATCGTTGACTTTGATCTTTCACTTCCCGTAGTAGTTTTAAAAACATTTTCTTAAACTATAATAATTAGGTTATTAAAAATTAAAACTGTAGCTTTTAGGCATAGTTAGTAAGAAACTTTGTATTAATTGACTAAATAATAGAAATAAAATATCTAGTCTATATCGGCCTCAGCATAGATACATATACTCAAAACTTATTTGCAGTGCTCCAAAGAACTGAGTAAAGTGACACAAGTACTTATGAGTACGTGAATGAGCTCTGCGTATAAAAAAGTCTTACGTTTTATTTACGTCATACAAAAAATTCGTGGCGCGGTGTTTGTGATCGAATTGTTCCGAAATGGCTAGTCTGATTTTTATGAAATTTTTTATGTTTACTTGGTAGGTGTGAGCATAGTTCGTTAGGTATATTTTATGCCTGGGAGAGGGTTACCACCAGTTTGAAAGGTCAAACTCAACTGATATATATATACAAGTTATATGAAATCCTAAAACATGGGTGTCAAGCGGTCTGTCTCGGCAAGAATGTTCATGGCTAACTTTTATGTAGGTTGCCACCTGTTTGAAAAGTTGAATTAAATTAATTATACACAAGTTATGGGAAATATTAAATATTAATATGAGGTTAAGATTTATACATATATTTTGGAGAGGGTTGCCACCTGTTTGAAATGTCTAATTTAATTGAATTATATACAAGTTACGTGAAATATTTAAAAATGGGTGTCGAAAGGGTGGTCTCGGTTCTTAAATATATTTTTAAAAGAGATGCCACTGGTTTGAAACGTCAAATTTTAATAAATTATATACAAGTATATAAAATATTAAAATATGATTATCAAACGGTTCGTTTCGTTGAAAAGGTTTATAACTAGCTATATTTTGAAGGGTGTGAGGGTAGCCACCTGCTTCAATAGTGGATTTAATTTAATTATACACGAGTTATATGAAATATTATAATATGATTATCAAATCGGCCATCTCGGCGAGGAGAATTAGCATACCTTTATTTTTGAGAGAATTGCCACCTGTTATACGTGACAGAAACGGAAATACGTTTTCTACTTAAATTCATATGCAAAGAACAATTAATCTATAAATCTTGGTAGGACAACGTCTGCCGAAGTTTCCTAGTTATTTTATAGTACCTAATTGGACATTTTTTTACGTATTTAATGCGCTTCTGAGAGTCGAAAAAAACGAAAGCATTGCCAGACTCAATGATATCTGCTTTAGTCACTGAAATAAAATACTGTCAAAAAGCACCCGATACCTCGAGAAATACCCAATTCATAATATAATCGATACTGTAATAATCGATACACAGAAGTACTCGATACTTTCCATCACCACTTACTTT
Source organism: Anomoia purmunda (assembly GCA_951828415.1). Classification (NCBI taxonomy): domain Eukaryota; kingdom Metazoa; phylum Arthropoda; class Insecta; order Diptera; family Tephritidae; genus Anomoia; species Anomoia purmunda. Next base: position 186,390,864 of record OX639993.1, on the reverse strand, counting down.
TAACTTTTACTCTTTGTTTTTTTTTAATTTTCTACTGTATTTACAAAATAATTTCCGTATTGTTCAAAATTAACTAACTTTTAGCTTCTACTCTGCGATGGATTTTAATTACCATTACAGTATTTTAATCAAAATTTGATTTGACTGCAAAATCAAAAGCACATCATTATGTTGAAAATTTTGTGGAAATCAAATTATAAATTTCTACACGTGCGCATAGGTTTGTAAGCAAATTGAACTCATCAAGCGAAAATTTAGATAGCTATTTAGAAATTGTACATACTTGTATGATAAATCAGTTTATATACTTCAACTCATTTTGATCTTATGGCTGCATATAAAAAAATGTGTGAAAAGTAAAATATCGGCAAGGTGGGCATTGGTACATACATAGAATAGAAGTATGAGCTTGTCGCTAGTTGAGTTGCGAAAATCGTATGATAATGTATGCAAAAATATATCTTCATATGTATGTGTGTATGTGTATGCGCTTGTTGTCAAACTCTTCTGGATGCATCCACACAGCCACACACACTCTACTCTCTTCTCGTGAATTGCTTTTTTTGCTGCATGCTGTTCACAACGCATCCTCTCTAAGCCAACAAATCCACAGATGTGAAATTGATTTTTTCTAATGTGCTTTTGCCATGGAAACAATTTTATAGCTTTCGAGTTTTTTTAGAAGATGTGTTGGGTTGCTTTGCAGAGGTATTTGTATAGTCGATTAAAAGCTTAAATTGAGTAATTTCCTGTCATTAATGGCTTGTCGATGAAGTGTTGAAACGTCAAATAGTCGCTTGAGGCCAAGTAGGGAATATACATATGGGCGATGGTCGAGCTCAGTGAAACCGCAATCCCAAATGCAGAGTATTCGCACGGCATTTCAATTGTTTTTTCATCAGCTAACATTTTTCTGAATTTTTTCAGCTAATGACCAAAATACCCTTGAATAATATTCGTTTCAAACTTCTTTCGAAACCAGCGTGTGCATTTGGGTTAAATGGTAGAGGAATGGTTTGTAGTCGATTTTTATATCGCTTAAGTAATTGGAGTACACTTCTATTTGCTCAGTAAGTGGAAATAAGTGCTAATCATTTTCGGATTCTGGAGACAGTGTTAACAAGTTTATGATTTTTCAGTTCATATTAATTTAAAAATGTGATTAGGGTGATATTCCTTAGTACGGAGATCCCTTATAATCAGAGACCATCCATAGAAAACGCTTTGCTATCGTTTAGTTTTGCTCATGCAACACTACCGATTCAAATCACTCGGAAACATTTTATGAGCGGTAACTTTAATCTGCTAGCGTTCGTGATATCTATCGCAAACAAAACAATAGAATAACTACACAGAAATAGGATAAATAAACGACCCACAAAGTAAATGATCCGAGCACAAAACGAAACCATTCGTTTATTAATCAAAACAAAAAAAAAAGACTTATAACTTTTATACAGAAAAATGCCGGCATGTGTGAACATTAGAATGAGGAATGATTCGCTGTTTTGTGTATCGTATTTTATTTGCGATTTTCTCATGATGGTTTACAATAAACGAAACTAAGCAAGTCTGTCAGGCAACAAACAGTTCGTTTGGTTTGTGCTCACCTTCTATTGAAACGTTTCGTTTATTGTTAACGATCGGGAGCTGCATGATAAAAAGAGCAAAAACTTTTCGTACTTGTTTTGGAAATGGGTAGTGATGCGTTAGGTTTATTTTCGTTCTCGGCTTAAAACCGAATATTAGCCTTTTGTTTCCGCCGTGAATATTTTGGTTGAGGTTGCTGTTAAAAACGCTTTATTTGATTCCGAATCTGATTGAATTCAGAATCAGGACCACATTCTAAATCCGTGCTTGAATCAGTTTAGGAATGACATCTTTGTTTAAAATTAGCAAATACCCGGCGTAAAGTAAAAAAAACTCCTAAAAAAGTACAATGTATTATGTTTTCTGAATTTGCGTACTGAAACAATTTATTTAAAAAACTTGGGTTCAGGATTTTCGTGAACTGGATTGATTTGAAAATGCTTAATAAGATCTGCTTTTTTATAAAATAAAAATGTAATTAGAAATTTTTGGTTTTTTCATGAAAAATCACTTGATATAGGAAATTGCAGAAAGCTTTGAGGCCTGCTTAAGGAGGGAATCCCATGTTAACAATTTAAAAAATCGAGCTTTTGCATAAATAAAACCTTTATATATATTCAGGAACATCCCTGTAAAAGTTTAGGGTGATATTTCAAAAATTGATAGAGATATAAATATTTTCGTTCCCCAGTTCTCTCCATCATGGAAAAACTTAAAACGCGTTTTCCCAAAAGTCGCGTTTTTAAAACGGTGTGCAAAGTTGCAACGAAAAGGCTCAACCAGTTTATACAATTTTTTTAACACTTACGCAAAATACAATTATCTAGTCCTGGGCGAATTTTTTATGCAAAATAATTGTCAGCCTAGGAAGCTAGGCGATAGAAGCGAAACTTCATGGATCTCGATGGGCACTTTAAATAAAAATACTGACCCTAGCCAGCAAGTTTTATGAGATAGAAATATTTCCCCCATAACAGAAGCCACTACATATTCATTATTCTGGAATTTTTAAGGATGTTAGGTTAATGAAATGAGATAGTTGGTGTTTTCGCCTCCATTTATAAAAAATCTATTCATTCACTTCCATACTTTCATGTTCACGGAAAAGATACAATTGGTTTGTGGTATGAAAAATATGAAATGAAAACTCGTGATTGTAAATTATTTAAATATCTTGAGAAAATTGCATCTATTGTCGTGCCTGATCTGGTTGTTGAGTCTTTGGGATTATTATTAATTTTTAAATTAAATTCACTTTCTAAAAATTGTACAAGTGGTTGAGCTTCTTCCAAAGACATTGGCATTGACATTAAAATCACCGCTTAAAATCATTGGCATAGTGTGCAAATCTTCTCCTCCTACTCCGAATCTGTCGCGTTTTTGTTTCTCTCCCATGTCTCCTTCCGTCCGACTGCCACCCAAACGCGCGCCATCCCCTCCCTTTTCCTGTCGCTTTTTCGTTTCATTCGATATTGGAATTACAGCCCAACGAGCGCAAAGAAGTTTCACTTCCAAAAACAATGCTTATAAATATTTAGTTAAAAAATAACGTTAAAAGTTCGACATAGTTTTTCTTGATATTCCAAAAACAAACAAAAATTTTTTGAAAAAACCATTCCATCAAGGACTAGTCGAGGCAAAAAACTAACTTTTTTATGATGACTTTTTTGTTTCAGAAACACTCCCTGAGACACTGTCATACACACCGTTTGCCTCTGCACTTAGTGCCCGCTAAACTTTGACCGCTTATATTTCTTAATTTAATCAAATTTTGTAACGTACTTTCTTCGGTTTTATTGCATAAAAAAAGAACTTCATACTGTTACAATTTGATCATTTTTTTCTATCCACGTTTGAAGTAGAGTTACGATTTCAGCCGTTTGCATGGGATTCCCCCTTTAAAAATATTTCAAAATTTGGCCAACGAATCATAATAAGGAGTTTTGTGAGAACATTTTTGAAAATGGGTTAGAAAATACTTTCCCAATGTTATATTACTTTATAGAAAACGTCAAAAATAGAAGTAAGTCTTAAACATTGCGAAATATTTGGGTCGATGTCTTAAAATATAATGAATTTTATAATTCCGATGGAAATACTTTGCCGATTTTTTTTGTATTGGAGGGGTGTAAATAAAAAATAAATAAATATTGGATTTCGCAAATGTTTCGTTTTGAAAAAATAATTTTTTGGGAGAAAAATCGTTACACACATACTCGATGAAATAAATTTTACATAATAGAGGTTTTCATATAAACTGATAAACAGCTGATAAACGCATAAACACAATAGACGAGTACCACTAATAAATAGGTATAGATTTTCAAATTGAGAATACATTATTTTATTTATAAAAATTTTATTTTTGTTTTTAGAAGAAAATTTTGTTGCACAGTGTAGCCGGACAAATTTCATGCACACAGATTTTTCGTTCATTTTTCCCATACAAATGCTCTTTCTGACTATTGTTACATTTAGCTTTAACGAATCGAAACTGCGAGGGAAATTGATATTGGATATGGAATTAAATTAAATCGAAACTATATATGATTCATTATAACGTCATTACTTCTGTAGGCTCATCTACTTCATAAAAATATATTTCCGCTTTTTTTTGCATTGAAATTATATGATAAATTAATTCATGCCCACGAAAAACAATTTTCTATCATATAGGACTACCACTCAAACTTTATTAGGGGGTATAGGAAGCAATTTTAGCTCGAGTTCTGAACTTAGTCTTGTCAGGCTAAGGTAAAAGTTGTACTAAACAAATTTTTTCCTGTAAAAGATCTGAATTTATTGGTCTGCCATGAAAAAATCAATAGTAAAAATAAGTTATTTTGTCAAAACACCACAGATTTATTCGGGCATAACTTCTGTATTGGCCTTAATAGAGCCCCAAAGCGGGCTCAATAAAATAAAAATTCAATAATATAAAAGAAAATAGTTTTGTGTTTTATATACACTGAGGTTTTGAACCGCGGAATTTGCCTAAAACCCTTACTCTGTTGCGATAGACCCCAGAAAGTATACGTACGTTTCCTTCATCTTTATTAAAACAACGACAAATTATCCATGCTTCGGAAAAGAGTAAAAAATGTAATTTATTAATCAAATGTAAAGGTATTAATAGAATTCATTTGATCACATTGCTTGACAAAAAAAAAATCACCACATTTGATACAAGAATCTAATATACAATTTTCCGCTGAATCCAAATATGATAGTCGTGCAGGTAGAACGGGTTTTGAGATATTTTAAAATGTTACTTTGTTGCGCTTTAAAAAGATATTAAATTTCTAATACCTTCGCGTTTAGTGTGCCGATTTTAACATTTTATTTTTATTCTTGTTATAGCAAAGCATTAGCTTATCTCTATTGCGTGAAAAATTCTGCATTAGATTGATGTATGAACTGTCGCTGTTATGAGAATTTTTGAAAATTGGTTGCCCTGTGTTACGAGTATTAATTTCCTAGAAGCCTAAAGATAAGAACTCAGTAAAACAAAACTAACAAATTCATCTAATGGGGTTAAAAAAAATATTGCAAAAAGGGTTTATTGCCCTGTCTCCAACCTATTCAAAGTAAGTATACAAGTGTGTGTACATATATAAATTTACCGCCTATACCGCTATACAGTAGCGCTTGCTTTCACGCTTCCACTAAATCGAGCGTGTGGTTTTCGGGTTACGCGGCTAGCAGTTGGAGTGTAATTAATCAATTTTTTTTCTCCTCCAATTTGAACTTAGAGGTTAAGTGTCAAGGGTTGCTTGCTATTTTTTTTGTGGAAACTAATTTAGTTGAAAGAAGAAGAAAAAAACGATACGGCTAAAGTAAACCAAATTGACTTATTTTCTTTGCCAGTTTATGATAAATGACAGTGAGTTTGACATGAAATGGCATGTTTTGTTGGGGCTAATAAATTGATTCAAGTTTTCCATTACTTGGAGTATTTTATAGATTTTGTTTGGACTATGGACTATTGGGCAATTTCACTACAAGCACTTGGTTACACAAAAAGGTTAAACAATGCAGCAAATACTGTAAATATTACCGTTAAATTATAAGAGTACCTGTGAGAGTTTGCTTAAGGGGTGCTTTAACAAGTTCTGAGTTATTATGTCTGGCACCTCGCCGCGTAACATTCATTATTTTTAATATTTAATGAACACGCATACAAAAACAATATTCCATATGTTTCAAAAATTTATTATAGGGGAAGAGTTTATACTTAAATTCATATGAATATGAAATACTTTATACATAATTTTACTACTCGTATTTTGCCAGTCAAAGAGGTTATATTTTTGTAAAATGGACTGCAGTAAAAAAGATCGAATTCATATACCATAACAGGTACGTATGCACATCCTTTCTTTTTCCAGTGTTATTGAGGAGTGGATATAACACCAGAATGTGCTTAATAATAATTTGGGACTTACATATATCGCATAGCTCGGTGTTTAGCGAAAATATACTCAGAGGTTTGCCATTGCCTGCCGAGGGGCGACCGCTATAAGAATAAAGCTTTTTTTTTTTAATTTTAGATGTTACTTGCCCCGGGGAAGATTTAAATGCGGGGCACATCGAATGAAGTGAGCAAAAAACGTGCTTACCTTCAGGAAGATCTATCGTAAATTAACAGTACATTTTAGCAAACAGAAAACAAACGAATTTCGCATGCAAAATCTGTTAATTCCATTGCCTCCAGCCTGAAAGTATGCTTATTAAAAAGTGAACAGTTTGACATGATTGCACTGCGTTATTTACTAAAAAAATTATGGGCTCCCGTTATGCTACGGAGTTTTATACATTCTAGCTTATTTATAAAAAATGCCCTAAGCTAGGAGTAAACACCGGTGCATTTTGCCCCAATAGGCAGGAGGCAGCCCACATGAGTCGAGTAATGTGTGTTGCATACTCTTAGGCGCAACAAATGATAGGTTACTTGAAAAAAAAAAAGTTTTGAATTGTTTTTTCCGCTTTTCGCTGAAGATTTTGCAATTGATTTAATAAATCTGCAATGCGATACCCGGCTGAAAAAAACTGCAAGCTATTGCCCTTGATTAACTAATTTTATAAAAAAGTGGCCCGCAGTAAATATTATTAAAATCTTTGGATCAACATCATCTTGCGAATAAATTTTCGACATTAAAATTAAATAAATTAAATCATGCATTAGGAATTCCATCTCCGACGACAACTTGGACAGTACAATGCGTCTAAATTAGTAAACTAAATCCTTGTACATATAGAGTAACTTGAAAAAAAAAAGTTTTTAAAATAAAATGTTTAAAGAAGTAAATCAAAAATTTCAGCGAATAATTTTGGCCACTTAGCTTGTTCTAGGCAATAAACGAGATATGTAGCGTTGAAAAGCATTTGAAAACATTTGCGATTGTAATTTTTTTTAAGTACTCGATTTCAGGTGCATTTTTGACGGAACTCAAGGATATGTAAATTTTAAGAAAAAATATTTTCCAGTTTTACAGTTATATACATTTTTAGTTAAAATATATTTCAATTGTTGTTAGTTCATTTTTTGTGTTGGAAATCTTTTTCCGCAATAGTTGGCTTCGAATTGATTGATTGATGTGATGTATATGAAAACAACTTCAGTTAGTCCTGTGCAGCGCCGTTTCAACAAAACATACCCATAGTCAAACCAGAAATAAAACAAGGAGTGTAAGAGGAGAAATAAATCTCCTTCAGTTCTACAAAAAACTGAGCAGAGCAGATATTTCACAGTTTCCTCCGCCCCTGGTAATTTGCTGCAACGATCCTTCGTGTCAATTTTGATAAGAGTTTTTAATTTTTTTGATTCGCAAGTAGAAAAATTATTAGTTACTTTTTGTAAGGAGCGTAATGAAACTTTATTCGATACGCACTGTAGCGCTACAAGTTAACGCATGGGCTATTTTATTAGTCGTTTTATATAGCCAGAATTTTGCTGACAAACTGAGATTGTACATAAAAATTTCGAAATCTACTAAATATTCTACATACAGCTCGTAAGACTAGTTTTAAACTTTATCTTGTAAGTGATGTTATCGGATTAAAAAGTTTTTCCACACAAATCGCGAATTATAACTGAATAATTAATTTAAATAACTCGCCAGGGGTGTGTCTCTTCTATAGAACATGAAAATTTGTATGATAGTGTCAAAAAGGGATGATAAGTTTTTTATACTATAAATTGAATTGCATATCTGTTTTTTAAATTAGGTAATTTTCTTACTTTACATATTCCTTAGAAAATGCTTATGTTTCTACCGGTGCACGAAGAGCATGACAAAATTGAGTGACATACCTATAATTCTACTTCTCACATTATCAAAAAATTAATTAAAAAAATCATAGTCCTTGAAATTTCGCCATAAAAAGCACATCAAGGCGATATATGGCAGCTGTCAAATGCTGAGCATTGACGAACTAATTTCTATTGGCATAATTGAATTTCGCGGCAGTTTTCCAATTAAAAATGCAGTATATGTAGTCAAGTAGCTTGCTGGTAAGTGAAATAAATTAAATTAGTTTTCCAGTAAATAAAATTGAAAATAACTAAATAAACAATAAACTACTTTTAAGTGCACGTATGCATCTAAATTTCCACAATAACTATTATGTGTAAAAATTATGTGAAAATATATTTATATTTATTCATATTGAGTATTTTTAATAAGATGCAACGTTTGCTTTAGTTAATACTATTTCTTTGCCTATTGTAGTGAATGCAAAAAACAAACAACAATCAAGAATCACTTTGCATTTTTAATTAGATTTTGTGCCATAACTTTTATTTGTGCTAGCATTCATACTCTAGAAAGAATTGCAAAACACAAATACGTTGCAATAATTAAAAATAGTAAATACAATTATTTATATTTTATGTGTTAAATATTTACATGAGCTTCTACTGAGTAAAATAAAAAAAAACAAAAACGCAAATAAAACTTACATTTCAATGTATTTCGATTTAATTCAGTAATGACTTCTGGCCTGAAACAGAGGCCGTAATACCATTGCGGGGCTAGAGATAATTGAATTGCCTTGTTTTAACAATATTGTATAACTTGGCCACTTGTAGGTTCTTGTAAGAAGACAGATTTTTACCTCTCAGTGAAGTCCAACAATAACTAAGTTCTATATTTATTATAAAATCTATTATATTATTGGCCTAACTGATGAAATGGCAATGTGATACAATTGTTATCTAATTTTTGTATATTTATATTTTTTACATATTATATATTCTTCATTCTTTATTTTATATTTTATATTCTATATTCCATATTCTATATCCTATATTCTATATTCTCTATTCGATATTCTATATTCCATATTCTATATTCTACCTACTATATTTTATATTCTTTATTCTGTATTTTATATTTTATATTCTATATTTTATATTCCATATTCTATATCCTATATTCTATATTCTATATTCCCTATTCGATATTCTATATTCCATATTCTATATTCTATCTACTATATTTTATATTATTTATTCTATATTTTATATTCTATATTCTATATTCTATATTCTCTACTCGATATTCTATATTCTATATTCTATATTCTATATTCTACATTCTATATTCTATATTCTATATTCTATATTCTATATTCTATATTCTATATTCTATATTCTATATTCTATATTCTATATTCTATATTCTATATTCTATATTCTATATTCTATATTCTATATTCTATTTTCTATATTCTTTATGCTATGTTCTATATTCTATATTTTTAAATAGCCTATGTTACATTCTCTGTCTGATATATTTTGTGGTTTATAAGAATCTATATTCTATGTTTTATATTTTGTATTTCATGTAAGGATTTATATTGCAAAGCAGTAGTAGTGTAAATAATTCGTAGTATATTCTATATTGCATATTATATAAACAATATTTTTTGTTACATATGTTGTGTTCAATATTCTACGTCCTATATTCCATATTCTACCTTTCACTCTCTACATTCTACATTCTATATTTTATATTCTATATTTTATATTCCGTATTCTATATTCTGTATTCTAAGTAATTTTTTTTTGTTCTGTTTTTTATATTTTATATGTCGTTTTTATATTTTATATTGCAGAGTCTGTTTGATTGTTAAATTTTATATTGCTTATTACAAAGTCGATTAAATTTTTAAAGTCGAATCATTGAGGCTATTTAGCTTTGCCGAGAATATTAATTATTTTGGTTTATAAATTAAAAAGTTATCAATTAATCGCCTATGGCGCCACCTATCGTCTTTCTTGAAAGAAAACATAACATTGAAATATCAAGATCTGTTATAGATATACATATGTATAATTATGTATGTTACTAGTGTTTTACTAGTTGGTTTTGTAAGCATGCAGTAAAGGGCTCACTCCAAAATGCTTTCCTAAACGGCAGTGATAATCTTTATACATGAATGTGGCAAACTAATATTTCTTCAAATAAAGTGGGAAACAATTGAATATGTATTAAGCTGGCTAAGTTGGTGATTGATAGGATTATAATTGAATTGTCAGCAATTGCTGTTAGTCAATTTACTAGTCAGGCGAATAGTAAGCTGACTGTATGTGCGGCCCTCTATTATGTTTACCCGCATTTGTTTCGTCAGCTTATTAGTCATCTAAACTTTAATCGTGACAGCTCGCTTTATTTTATTGGTAAGTAATGCCATATTTGTTTAGAGTTTCAACGCACCAGATGGTTACTCATACGCCCCATGCCACACGCCCTCAGTTTTTATTGCCCTTCAACTGTATATGCCGACTATGTTTCTTATACCTGCCTATCTACCTAAAACTAAGTACACACATCCATACATACATATATAGAAGCAATCAGCTGAAAAACTAGTGAAAACGAAGCGAAGTCAATTTGTTAGGCATTTTTTATAGCTATCCGCTTCTTTGTGTTTTCTTTAGCATTTTGCGATATCATTTGTTTATTTTGTTGTGTTTCGCTTTTGCGGAGCGGCGTAGAATACAACGTAGAAATTTTCAGAGCAAGTAATGATGGTGGTGGTATCATCAACTCGCCACGCCGCTTTGAACTTTATGCACATTTATCACTTTTCACACCATAAATATGTATTTGGGTGTTCTCTAATCAAATTTAATAAGTGAAAAAGTTGTAAAAACCAACGAAAATAAATAAATTGAGCCGCTCCAATCAATATATAAAAAAGGTGTGGAGAAATTACCCTCTATTTAATAAAATAAAAAATAAGCAAAAAAAAAAAATTTGGCTTGTCCTAAAAAACTTAAACAGTAGATGTATATGCTGTATGATTAACTAGTGGTACCCCAGTGTACTTTGTTACCTCATCCTACCGGGATTTGATAAGCAAATAAAGGCTAAATATTATTACCCACTGTAGAAACTACGTCCGGCAAAGGGATATAGACGTGAGATACTCCGATTTCAATTAAATTTTTGTATTTAATTTTTATGGCAGTTGGCAGCTTCTCAAAAAGAGTGAATGAGCTTTTTTAAACCTCCACGTTTATGTAAATGTTTTTGTACAGACTCTTCCCTTTCTCATCATTATTACCAAATCTAATTTAACTTATTAATTTAATCTAGTTAATTCTTTTAAGGAGGCTGCAACAAACTTTAAAAATAGTCTATTTGTTTTGATGTCAATGCTGTAATCTTTTATTTAATTAAAAGTAATTTATTTTTTCAGATGGTAGCAACCCTTGTTGCTCTTAATAGTTTTACCAAAATTAACTTTATAAAAAGTGGCAGCTATTTAGTGACACATAATTCAAACTAAGCTTTGCTACAGGTATTTTTTCGACACTCGTATTACGGCATTTTATTTAATTTAGTTATTAAGTTTCATTTAACTTTTTGAAGATTTTAACTTGAAACTCATATTTAAAACGTTCGTTTAATTTATTAAGTTTATTTAATTTACCTTTAAACATTTGACAACCTTTTCTCAAAATATTTTCAAATTGCATATGCGTTTGAACTCTTTCGTCTGACTCACATACGTATATATGTGATATATATAAAATACAAAATATATAACATATAAAATAAAATAAATATAAAATTACCTAATTCCGTTAATTCAAGGTGAGTTTGATTTTTTAAAAAGAGGACATTACTTTTAAATATAGTTTAAGAACACAGCAATTTTAAAACCACTGTAATTGCTACTTCATTATGCAATTACTAATGTAGCTTTTTAAATAATCTAAAATTTTGAAAGAGGTGACAACCCTTCCCTCCGAAATGAACGATTTGACATCACTATTTTAATATTTCAATTAAGTATGATAATTTAATTAAATTCAGACAGGTGACATTCCTCATCAAAATATAGTTATGAATTCACCTCAACGAAACGAACCGTTGGCACCCATAGTTGTTCAATCGGTAAAGAACTTGAACGGTGTCCCCCTAAATGTAGGTTTCTTGCTTTTCAAAAATTTACCAGAACATTTAAAAAATCGTGCATAAAATTCAAAAAAAAAAATGAAATTGACAATTTCTAGGATTTTTTAAAAATATTTTTTTTTTGGTCCGCCGATGTTGAATTTATTAACTACGATAGCAACAATTAGAAAGCAATTGTGTGTAAAATAATGTGAACACTTAAACCCCCCAAATTTTGTTTTGAAAGCAATATTTAATTATTCCAAGTAGAGGTGGAGATGTAAGTGTTACGAATGCTCTCAGTGAAAATATCGTTTAAAATTGATAGAAAATATATTTTTAGATCATCAATGTTATCTATTCGGATATTTGTCTTTCCCCTTTATCATTTAAAAAAAAAAAATGTCAATGATGTTTACATTGGAACTACAAGCTACCTTAATAAACCAGTGCAAATGTACAGTTAATTTTCTAAATATTTTACACATGACTGTATTTAAAGAGACATTTGCATTTGAATGCAGCAGATGTGGTTCAATAAGTCCGTAATTTATGTAGCCCAACTAGTGTTGCCGCTGCGTTAAAACTTGAAATGCCCGCAAAAATTTTAAAATTGATTTAATTCATCCCTTTCGAGAAAATAAAGTATTTCAATTTAATGCAGGCAGCTGCAGTTATAAAACACTAAGTAGATAATTATCACCACACTCCAACTACTTAAAATGCCGTCGTTTTTTCTTCAAATCTCGGAATTTTCCCCCGAATTCGTAAAGGCTCCTTCACATATAAAATAAAGTCTGTTTCTCCAAAAATAGTATATACATTTCTTTAGCCGCAATTCAATTCAACTTTTATTTCTTTTCATAGCTGTAATACTTCAAACCAGGCAACGTTTCTTTTTGAGTTCATAACGTTGATCTGACGGAGAAAGTTACACTACACTTTTTTGAGCAATTTTGCTTTAGAGAATATTGTGTAATATAATATTGTGTGCTCGTGTGAATCCGCCTCAATAAAAATTGCAACAAAATAAAATATGTTAATTAAGAACTTGTTTAACAAGCATGGAAAGACAGAACTCGAAATTAATTTACCTCATCTGGATCAAGTTTTGACTAGTTGTTATTTTTGTTATTAAAATAAAACTGTTTCTCTTTTTTGGTATGCACAAAATTCTATGTAAAAATGTATTTATATTTCAAAAGCTCTTAACCGCGCTTATTAAGGTAGTTATAAAAATTAAGCCAGTATTTCGGTCATAAGCTAGTCTCTAAAATTATATTCCAGGACATGGACAATGTTGCCTGTTTTTGTACATACATGCATGAATTTTGTATACATATGTAATGTGAAATATTCAAAAAATGTGTCTTTACGAAAGCATATTCTAAAACTTTGTGTGCAACTATTAAATTTTTTTTTAATTTCTTTAGAATTTTTTTCTTCTTTCTGCTTTCAAAAGAGTTTTTGTAAGTCTGTATACATGTGAGACATTCTGATTTCACTTACATTATTAACTAATGTGTATTTAAATTCTCAAAGATATGGCAACCCCCCAAAATTTTTCCGAGGCACTTACAGATTAACAAAATATTTTTCATTTATCATAATTCTTATCAAGCGAAAAGCGTTTGGCTTTTCTGTACAAATCTTAATAAAACTTAAAGTTTCAGATATAACAATGTTAACCCCAAACCGTTCATCGTTTGAGACCCATATCACAATATTTGATTTAGCTTGTTAACCTCTACAAACATATTTTTGAAATAACTTAAGATTTCTTGCACCTTTCAGACGGACATGCATATTGTAAAATATGATTTAACTTATTAATTTATATTAAATACTTGCAATTGCATCATTTGATTTGGCTGATTTCTTTAATAAAATTTAAGATTTTGAAAAGGTGGCAACTCCTTTTTGAAACTTATATGGGATCCCATACAGCGGACTATATATGTGTCAAACCTTATTCAAATCTAAATCTGGTCAGACGTCATTAAGCAATATGTGATTTAACCCTACGTATTGAATTCAACTGAAAAACAAAATGAGCGCTTATAGCGCCACCTGTTGATAACTTTTCGGCATTTCTTTTTGCCTAAGTTTCTGCTTAGGAATTACGAATGTACTCGCCGAAGGAAGTATCCTATTTGGTGTAGCCGTTTTCAGGTTTTTAGCATTCGAAGAAACCACAATCCATTTTAAATATGTATATAGATATTTTAATTTGAATCAATTTTGATCTTTGATCTTTAATAATAGGATATTAAGATTTCAACAAAAAGCAGACAAAAAGTTTATTTTTTCTCTTAAGCGTTTCGGTGCCCTTTGTGGTTGTTTTTCTTGGAGGTTAGGCGTTAAGCCTACTTGAAAGATATGCCTACGTAGGAAGTAACTCTGAAACAAATTTTTATTCAAACGGCAACACTGCTAGCGACATTACACTCTCATTTTTAAATACTTTGTTGAGTATGTGTGTACCGGCACGCATATGTATACATTTACATTTATGTACAAAAATATAAGCTCATCCGTGTAAGTCTTATTGAATTTTTCGCCCTGAAGGTACCACAATTACTGGCCAATTTGTTTTTGGTTTGTTTTCATGGCTTTTTATTGCCAAGAAAATGAGCGGAAATAAAATGTGAACTTGGGAATACGATGAGTATGAGTAACCAAAATACATTTTGTGTTGCGTAAAATACTTCGCATTTATTTGCAGTGCCAGCTATTTATTTAATACCTTTAATACCATATTTAAGTGTTTTATTTTGCTCACACCTAAGAAGGTATAAATGTATGCATTTTTGTTTCTAACTTGATTTACATATTTGAGCGGCGGCACAGCAGTTGATTTAAAACGAGTGAATGATCTGAGGTATGTTTTTGATGGCTGTTATTTTTCCTGTTGTACATAGTAATTGAAGCATGATGACAAATGAATCGTAATGTAAATAAAATAGTGTTAAAGTAACTTTGTGGGCATATTGTAAAGAATAAATGCATGTACTCGATGGGCAGCCTCATTTCCAATAACAAAACATAAAGGCACAGTAAAACAAAAGTGAGAAGAAATAAGTAGAGAAGTGTTACGGTCCTATTTACATAGCTAGGGTAACTGAAATAGTTGCTGCTTTTCTTTTGTAAAGTCTATAGAACTCTAAGTTCAGCACGTCATAAAGGGAAGTGCGGCTGCACTGTGAAATATCCAGCAGGAGTGGCTCGCCAGGTGTATTTAGCCTCATACTTGCGAGGGCTAGACAGTCGCACGGAAAGTGTTCGACTAGCTTCATTGAGATCGGGTTCTGTGACAAAACCTATTGGACAGTAAACCAACCATTTCGGGTAATCTCGTATTGGTCAGAGGAAGGTCTCTTCTACACTCATTCAGTATATGAGAAATTCAGCTACATTATGGCGAGTGCATTGCCTTAGGTTATGTTAATTAAGCGAGTTTTTCTATTAAAAATTTCTTACCTAGTTAAATTGAAATAACTTTTTTCTATGAAAAGTTATTGGGCATGCATTATTTTAGTAAAAAATGTCAACAAATATACAGGTCGAATTAGTGGAAAACGTGCAGTTTTTCAGTACGTGTCACCAGGTTACTTATACGCCCCGACGAACGCCTTCCTAAAAGAAGGTTTCAATCTACCCGAATACGATTTTATTGTGTTGCCATATCCATATCTTAGGAGTTTTAATTACGAAACTCTTTGACTTTTTTTTATTTCCAGGAATTTTATTATTTAGCGTGTCCGTTGGGCCCAAAGAGTTACTTTAAGAAAAAATTAATTTCCTCCTACATTTGTAAACGTGAGTTAAGCTTTCCAGTTACAAATTTTATTTCTAACCAAAATTAGTTTCATATAGAGATGTAAGAGATATTGTTGTAAATTTGTAGTTCCCCATTACCATACATTATTGACGTCTTGGCGACAAAAACTTGCAATCATAGTAAAATTTATGTTAAAAGTGAAATGGGCAATAATCGATACTCGATTTTTATTGACAATATGATGATTATTAATACATAAGTACTGGCATGTGGAAACATGACCTTGGAAAAGTAGCGAAAAGTTAATAGCCTATATTCTGCAATTCAAATTTTTTTTAGACTACCAGTTTTGATGATATTATCATATGGACAAATACTGAAGGAAGTCCCGTTTTTGTACAAAACATGAAAACGAATAGAAAACGAATGAATTTCGAAAGCTTATTGGACTTCTAATACTCATCGTGATTTACAAGCTAAACAGCGAGGAGATGTCTCAATTGTGGACTTAAAAATATGACCGAAAAATTCAATAACACTATGAGTTGAACTAGATTTAAAAACATACTGCGAGTTATTCAATTTGGTACTACAGCAAAAAGAAGGGATGTAAGATAGGTTGATAAACTGCAACCAATAGAGAAAAAAAAAATCAAAGTGAAAATGGGATGAAAAATTAGTAAATCCGATAGAAACCTCTGAACGAAATATAACATGCCGACTTAGCTTACAAATACTAAGAACCGCCAAATATTTTCCACGTCATTTGGATTTCAAAATGATAAATTGATAGTTTGAAACTGTCCAAAAAGAGGAAAAATTATGACATTAATTGGTAGAAAAAATTTTGGATTTCATCACAACCGAAGCTGGAGTTAACGCTAAGCAGCATGTGAACCTCGAAGATTTCAATTACGAATACAATATGCTAGAAATGTTAACAACATATGTTCGGAGAATATTCTGTTTTAGTATGTAAAAAATGCTTCCAATAAATATGTCTAAAATACAAAGTATATGAATCTAAACAGAGAAAAATGCGCAGACATTATAATGGGGTCCAATGGACGTCAAATAGTTATTGAGGCCAAATGGAATGGTAAGTAATACCAGGTTTTTTCGGGTAGACAAATAATAAACAACCGTTTGCCAGGGCGTATGAGTAACCTTTTAAATATATTTATAATATTGACAGCCGTATGTCGCCGCGTATGAGTAACCTGTTGTACTTCAATTAAAATATGAATATTTTCCACTAAATCGTCCAATATATTTGTTAATGTGGTTTCCATATATTACTTTAAATAAAAAAAACTTTTTAGGGAGGTAAGTTTATTTAATAATAAAAAAAGACCAATCAAAATTGAACAAGATATGAAATTTAAAATTACAAAAATCGGTTAGCTTCACTAAAATCAGAATGCTGTTCAAGTTATTAAAAAAGTGGTAAATTTTGTGCACAGTGTTAATAAAGTGTTCTCGTATGATTCCAACCAAGAGTGGCAATTACTACCACAATATTTGGAAAATAATGCCTGAAAAATCAACACATCATTATAAAATAATAAAACGAATTTGTAATGTAAGTTAAGTGAAGTTATGGATATTAAATATTATATATTTACAAAAATTTGTATCTATAACTTTTCATATGCTACAACAAATTATAATTATAAATGAATATAAATTTAAATATTTAAGTTTAATATAAAAACATTTGGATAACGAAAGACTTTCATAACATTAATTAAATGTGCTAAGTATATAAATTATTTAAATTTTGGGTATCTCGGAATAAAATAGATAAATAATTCAATTCAAAATCATTTTAAACTGTACACATTTATTAATAGCGCTGATACCTTTTCGAATAATAAACATTAATTTCATAATTAAAACTCCAGTAATTAAAAAAAAAATTAATTCAGAGACGTTTTTAGCAAAGTTACTTTACTTTTTTTTAGTTGCAAAGCTAGAGCAAACGTTACAGTCGCATTGTAAAATTAAATGTATTTATTTTATCAGAGATTTGATAACATATTAGTGTCATTTTCGTATATTTTAAATTGTATATCAGATATTCGCAAAGCTATTTGCAAGTAAGAATTAAAGTAATTTACTAAATTTTGGTACAACTCTTTTCTCGAATTAAGTTTAAGCCTCTTTTAATTACTGCAGTTTTCGTTTTTATTACAATAGCTTAAAAAAAGTATTTTAATTTAACAACAGCAGAGAAGCCAACAGACCAATCATTCAAGCCAAATGTACAACTAACTCAAACGGAAAGTAAAAATAAATAGAAAGTGTGGCATAAAAGGGCAGCTTTTATATACAGAAATAGTAAAAGGCTACACAACGGTTGGCCGCACATTTGCGGTTTCTTTTTTTTATGCTTATACAGAGAGAGAAAGGTTGCTTTAATAAACATACTATGTGTAGGTATTGGTGTATGTACAGTGTCGATTAACTGAATACTCTCGAAAAATTCATTTGATGGGAAACAGCAATATTTTCTTAACCAATCAACAATTTTGAACGAAGTCTTATCCTCTGCAGAGGCTAACTAATACTTTTAAAAATTTTATTATTATTATTATTATTATTATTTGTTGGGGATATATGTATACAATATAAATTTATTTTCCATTATCACCATTAATTTATTAATATGAAAAATGTGTCTTTTTTCTTGGGCCAACAGAATAAACTCAAAAATTTACAATTGAAAAAAATGTATTCAAAATATAGGGTATTAACGCACATAAGGATTTGGAAAAGTTTAAATAACTTGTCTTGAAATCGTCGCCTGTGCCAATTTTATAGTAGGAAAATCAAAGAAGGAAAATCAAGGATGTCGTATAACTAATATTGAAGTTTGGAGAATAAGGTTGCCATTAAAAAAAGTTTCCGTTTTAATATTTTGTCCACAATTTAACAATACTAGATGCGCATAAAAATATTTGAAACTATTCAAGTTCTTTGTAGGTAGAACCGCTAGCTGATTTCGGAAATGAGTTTTCATTGCCTTAGAAAAAGTTTTCGAGATATATGCAGTTTAATCTCATATATCTTAAGAATGATATGAAAAATATTAATATGAACTATAGAAAATGAAAGGCAATAAAATTATCCATAAACGGTTTATACATCTATGGCAACCAGTGCGCAAAAAAGTTAACCCTTAAGTAGGCGCCAAAAGATAATCATCCAATCAGTCGAAAAAGTAGTGTAAGCAATAAATAAAACGAAGTGCTTATTGTCAAAAGGATTTAAGTTCTTTATAATGGTTAATTATAATTAAAAAAAAAACTTTATACCCTAAATTGATCTTGATAATTTAATTTTCAACACTTGTAGTATTTCCCTGGTAGTTGGCTTCACCAAAAAATATTACGTTGGTGGTCAAATGGTGGAAGGAAAAGAAATATATGGCTATTAATTTTTTTTCTGTGTGAAATGTTGACCCTACGTGCCTTATTAGGGGTTAAATATTTGTGTTCTAGTGTAATTCATATATTTTCTGTGACTGTTGTTTGTCAATTTATACCACCTTTTAAATTTTGCCTGCACATAAATCAACTTATTTTGCAGAAAGTGATTTCAGTTAATTCTAATACCAATATCTCGAGTGTTTAAACCAACTTCATGTAGGGCCTTTGTTTGACCTTTGGCAAAGTCATCAAATTGCTTGCCGCGAAACACAAGCAAAGTTCTTTGTTACACTCAAAACATTAAGACCCTCGATAAATGTAATTATTTTCTGGAAGTCTACTCAAGCGATTTTAAAATAACAAGTAAGCGAAAAGATTTATGCAAAGTAATGTGGTTTCAAAAAAAAAAAAAAAAATGATTGCATTGCAATATTTTGCAGAAAAACATTGCAAATAAAATGCGGTTATAACTGTGGACTGAGCTAAAGTTTCCTGGAAGATATGATAAAGTTTATCATTCATCTAACCAATTAATTAGAAAATAGAAATCCCGATAATTGGAGAAATTTGATTCTGTCCATCTAATATAATTAAGTTATAAAATTGTTGATGTGCAATTTCTTTGGTTTCGGTGAAGAAAAGTTTCATACATCAGCGAACATTTCCGTTACAAGATTATTCATTCACTTGAAACCTCAAATAAGATTAATTTAAATAAATAGTTTCACCTCACCTGCGTACAAATTTTGGTAATCAAAAAGATTTTTCACAAACTCTTACCTGAAACGAAATTGAAATAAAGGAATACAATTATTAACAAAGTTTTATGAAATATTTATATTTATGTATGTTTTAATAAATTTCTTAAAATTACAAAGTAAAAATGTGTATGCATGTAGCTATTCATGTTTTACTTGTAATCGCTAAGAACTCGTCGCATTGGTTGTTTCACATAAGTACATACAGTGACTCAAACAATTCACCACATATTGATTTTTGAAAAAAATATACGCAATGTTTATCATGGAAATTTGTTTCGTTAAGTTTTTATGAAACTTTAGTTCGAAGCGCAACAAAAATAGTATAAATAAGAATTTCAAATTTTGTACAAAGTATTTATAAAAATTTTCCAAATTTTTATCAAATTTTTGAGCTTTTTGATTAGAATATTTGAACAACTTTGGGATATTTAGCCCATTCAATTTCCGCATAATAATCTGAAAGTCAGAAGTGGCTAGAAATTTCGGTTGATTTTTGAGAGCTTTTCGAAATTTCGGCATTGCGCACTTTTTTCATATAACAATAAAATTTTTTTTAAAGTTCCAGTTGTTTTTTTTTAATTTTTTTATGATGACGACTTTGCACATTCTCCGCCATATAAATTGCGTTAAAGTGTTAAATGAAAAAAAATTCCAAGGCCAGAAATTCAAAAAAAAAAACTTCAAACATCAACCGGGAATATTTCGATAATTTTTTTTCCTGCGCGTTTCGGCGCCTCCTAAAGCATCCCGATTGGGAATGAAACTTTGGTCCTAAGAAAAATAAAAAGGTAATAATTTTGACGAAAATTTGTGAATTTTTATAAATTTTGCAAAAGTTTTAAAACTGCGATTTAAACCCCCTTTTTTATATTAGAAGATAAAATTTCATAAAAAATTTATGAAAAGCAAATAATGTAGGAGTCTATAACTTTTATTTATTTAAATATGAAATACAAAATAATTATATATATTTAGAGTATCACGCCAGCTTTACCAAATTTAGATATTTAAACATTTTTCTCCCTAATATTATTTTCCTTCTTCGATTTTCCTTAAAGATGAAATAAAATATCGAGTATTTGGAGTTTTTGTAAACCAACGTTATATGAGAGGTTCACGAGTTTTTCCCAATTCCTATTAATTTCAAAATTGTGCTTACTGAGTTGAAACATAAAAAGCGCTCCAAATTTGGAAGACTTAAAGTAGGCAATGGCACGCCCATTTTTTCCAAAACAATCATCTATTGCCAAATTTGAGTAAATTACTTTTATAGTTATTGAAATATCGAATTTTGTTTGGGAATTACCATTAAATGAGAAGTGGTTGTAGTTTTTGTGAGATTTCCATAATTTTCGAAATTGTGCTTATTGAGTTGAAATTAAAAACATATACCAAATTTAGTCTAATGTCTAATGAAGTAGTTTCGGAGATATGTCTATTTGGTTTAAAGTGACAGGCGCAACGTCTTCAACAAATTTCGATTCCGTTTATTTCCAACCCCATCTCCCATCTTAATTTAAGCACATTTTTTTGTATACCTAGATACTAAAATATCCCTTTTTTATTTTGTTCTTTAAACTGCTGTTATATGAGGAGTAAGCGTTCGATTTTTTAAATTTTCGAAATCGTGTCTACTGAGTTGAAATTTAAAGAGTGCACCTAATTTGGTAGAGTTTGGCTAGGTAGTGCAAAAATTATCATGCGAATAATATACAAAAAATCAACATGAGGTCAATTATTTGAGTCACTATGCGTATTTATTCTTACACCTTCGTTTAATAATGAACACAGTGTCAGCTGTATCTAAGCATTAATGAACCGTAGTGCACACACAAACAAGACAAGCGGTAAAATGTGAGAAAAGTAAATGTTTACTTTTGCCAGTATGAAAACCGTTTTCACAATGGTCCACAATGGCTTTAAATATGTATATAAAATATACAAATGTGTTTGTGTGTGTATCTAAATATATGGCTGCTTATAGAACTGGGTATACGAATGTTTGTGTAGTTATATATTGGTACTACTATTTGAACCTCTAATGTTGAGAGCTTAGATGAAAGTATTCGTATAAATGTAACTTTTTATGTGTGTATAAATGAAATCTTACAGTAGGTGACAAATTGCAGTTGCACAAGTGGCGCCCGGTAAAAAAAAAATATATTTAGTACTCTATCTAACTTTTGTAGTTATAATTTGATTTTCCAAATTCAAATTTAATGCATTTTATTGTGATAACTTGTTGATAGTGTTAAGATAAACATGTAAAATACAAAAAAGATGGTATAAACAAGTTTTCAGTTAGATAAGCAATAGTTGTGTGAAATGACGCATTTGCGGATTAGCTTAGATATTTTAAGCTATCGAACATATCTGGGTGATTTACAAGGTATCATAAATCATAAAGTCGTAAAATTTTAGATTTTAAAAGTTATGTTTTTGGATTGCATTGAGACAAATAATTAAAGATAAATTTGGTTTTGTTTTTTATGACTTATGACATCATCACCCAATCATTTCGATAAAAAAACTGATATTGTCGCAAAACTTCCTGATTTTTTGTTACATAGCAACAAGGCTGCGAATGCATCAGAAGCATAAAATAATTAATTTTTATGAACAATAATTAATTTATGTTGCAGAAGTTTGAAGTAAAGCTATTTCATCTTTCAGGTCCCCCCAAAGTAGTATCGAAAGAGTTTACATGCTCATACAGGAAATTATCGACGCTTATTCGTTCAAATCTGTCTTAAAAATTCGATTTCGGTCCAAAAATAAAATCATACCTTAAACCTTCCCTCTTAAAGGTTATTGTAATACAAAATTTGAAAAGATAACTACTAATAGCACTTTAGATATGTACGCCATTTTTAACTCCTGAAAATTAAAAAAAAAAAAAAACCAGATACATAATGCCATAAAGTAGTATTGCAATGCAAATAAGTTGCATTCTCAATGTTATCCTATCATGTAATTTGCTCGAGATATTGACTTTCTAAGGTTTAATAAACTTACATTTTGCTCTGCGTTCTCTTCAAAATAATTGGCGGAAAAATTCCTTTAAAATGGCAGCGCAATCCCCCTTTTTCTTGCATTCGTAATACCTACTTTTTTCCCAAACAGGAAATTTTCTACTTTCAAACATCATTCAGAATAAGAGGAATGGGAGAAATGGAAAATTTCCTAAGGAATTTCTATTCAGAATAAGAGGAAAGGGAAAAATCTCCCAAGGAATTTGTATTCAGAATCGGGCTGTATAAAAAACTGAAACTAAAACACAAATCCGGCAAACCACATGAATTTGACGAAAAGTACATATCGGAAAATTCATTTGGAAGTAATTGTTTTAAGTAGTAGCAATTTTATGCCAGATCGCGCGTGCGTCTGCCAAGGAATTTTTGTAATTTTTGTTGACTAGACATTTCATCATAGAATGGCTTAGTCAAGTCCAGTTTCAGCGTCTGGGCTTTTGTAAACCTTGAAGAAGATCTATTTTTTCGGCAATGAGCCTCATTTCTCTTTAAAGCTTAGCCGCCATCTTAAAAGAAAAATCACAAACATTATTTTTCATCATTTCTGTAGTTTATGGTAATCATTTAACAGAAATAGTCTTTAATAAAAAATAAAAAAATAGAAATGGTACAAACGCGATGGTATCGTAATAAAGCGAACCCGATGAAATTGACTTCTATTTAATTTAAAATTTCAAACGTGATTGTGCCCACTTAGGATGTGATAACGTCGTTTTGCCACCTACTGTATCTACGAAAATGCATGGAGATTTATTTACTTATCTATGTGTGCATGTTATGAAGGTATATCACATCGTCTCCTGCATCCCACTTGTATTTGTGGTTAGCCTCAGGTGAATAAGTTCACGTTCATTGAAATATCGCATCTAGTTACACTAATACACCCACAGAGACACACATACATGTAAAATATACGGATATATAGCAGTGCATACATATTTATACCTACATATAGTTCGTATATTTACTTAGTTGCAGGTGAAAATTGAAAACGTGTCATTTGTTCTTTCACTTCAAAGTACCCTAAAAAAGAAAACAAAAACTCGTACCAAATATGTATGCACATTTGTATGTATGTATGTCTGTACTTAGGTGATATACAGTTAGAAACTCATTCACATGCAAATAGAATTTCTAAAATATTTATCCACATAGATATGAAGTCTGTATGTGTGTGTTACTACATGTGTGATGTGTGGCTTTTGCAAATGTCCACTATGTTCACATGTGAGATTATCTTGTTACACGAATAATGAAATGACTTTATTTAAATATATTGTTTATCCTTTGTGGTTGTAATTGCATGCACACAAATATATACATACATATGTATGTGCTGTATATTTTTGCAGATAAGCTTTTGACATAACTTAGTGATAAAATCGAATGACCAGCTGGCCTTGTCTATTCAACATGGCCCTTTGGTTTAAGCTTAAAGGATTTTGCGGCAATATTGTTTATTTTTTTATCTCAGCCTGGGTGATTCGATTCAGCTATAGCCTTTAATAATAAGTGTAATATGTCGATCAGAACGGTACACAGAACTAAAAAAATCACCTACAATTAAAGGGATTGACGTCTAAATATGCTTGATGGCAAAGGAGAGCGAGAGGGGAAAAGATTGACAAAATTTTTGCTAAACAATTTTCTTATATTTATTTTGAATTACCTGTTCAATTATATTGATAATTGAAAAGGAAGACGGCTGCAAATAACGAGATAACTTCTTGTTTATTAGTTTTTATCGAATTCTATCCAAAGATATGCAATTGTAAGAAGAAATTAATAACGAGATTCTCTATTTCTTGTTAGATTCGTGTTGAATTTTTTAATGAGGAAACTTTTAAGTTTTAAAGGAGCTGTTTTTAATTCAAATTATACATATTGACGCTAATGGGCACACCCTATTGCGCAAGTCCAAGGCCTACCAAATCGAACATATGCAGATTGCATATATCAAAACAATTTTGATTTTTGATTAAAATATGTAAGCTTCATAAACCTGTCAACGTACCTAAGAGAAGAAGAGATAAATATTTGATTAATTTTAAAAATTTTGGAACATAAGTTTTATACTTCAACCATTTTTAATCGGATATCCTTTTTGGGAAATTACTGTAATGTAAATGTAAATTACTGCAGAACATCGCATTTGCATAGAGGATACGAGAATCTAGGACGTATCCTTCGGAATGTTCTACCATTCCTAGTCGATAACGGTCCATAATTGTTTTACAGTATCCGATTTCAGTGCCATAACTCTTTTTTTAATAACTGCCCATTAGTTTTCGATTGAATTTAAGTCTAGGCTTAGTGCATGACTTGTATAGCCTGACCTTCGAACCACCGTTTTACTGTTATCGAATTATGGCATGACGCGTTGTCTTATTGGAAAACTGCTTTTGAATAAACAGATAATGACAAGTTCCCCAGGTATGCTACGAGGTGTACCGATAATAAATTTTGATAAGTTAAAGCAACCTCATACCATAACATTGCCACCAACGAGCTTCACAGTCTTCCTGGTGCACCTTGGGTTCAACTCTTTGCTATGAGGACATCGTACATAAGTTCTGCCATCAGGCCCACACAAATTGAACTTCGATTCGTCACTCCAAATCACAGAATTCCAAAATGGATGGGGAAGAGTCAATATGGCTCCTGGCGAACTTTCGGATTTTTCAAACTTTGGCATCCCCGGAGGTTGGTTTCTAAAAGTCGTTGTCTAATAGTCCTACTTGAAAGATTAACACCATAATCCTGTTGCATTACGGCTCTTATTTGTATTGAAGTCGCGAAAGGATCATTCAATGCTTGTCGTACAATTAAGAATCCTCCCGTTTTGGCCCTAGAACATTTTATATTCGCAAAATGTTTATATTTTTGGAAATCGGGCAATTCCGCTAAGATTCTTATCTTTTTGATACATGCTCAGCATTATGCGCCTCTCTTCCTCCGTTGCGCTGTTTTTGCAACCCATTATGCTTTATTTGTTTAGTTTTCCACATAAATCAACTTATTTCAAGCTTTTAATAACAACAAAACGGGTTTTTAAATTTCACACTTAATTAACTTCGAATGCAGAAGTTTTGAATGATTAAGACTCATGAAGTAAGTAGCTTTTATAAAACATAAATTACAAAATAAATATTTCTATACGCTAAAATACAAATAATTGCAATACAGTAAACTTTAGGGAGGGTGTGCTAATTAGCGTGCCAGCGCTATACATGTATACAATATAAATGAGAAATTTTAACGGAACTGTGAATAATCTACTTTATTGTTATGATTATTGTTCTTTGGCGTTTTATCACAATAAAAATGTTTGCTTTACTTATTTATTGTTACAGAAGTTTTAAATGAAAAAAGTTATAATTGTTTTTAAAAATAAATAATTTGACTCGATATCCATAGTTCAATAATAGAATGTTTTTTTAAATAGGTAGCTTTCTCGCTCCCACCTAGCAAATCGGCTCCTTAATTTGAAAACTGGGTTCGAACTGGGTTGAGAACTGGGTCGAAAGTTTTTTATACGGATCTACTAAAATATGTACGTAAGTAAAAATAGTATTAGACATTTTAGTTCTTTAAACAAATCCAATAGAACCCAACAACAACAGCAGATTGCACGCTGAGCTTTTGACTAAAAACAAGAAAATTGAATGCACTATTTACTTTTCGATTCTAAAAGGTACGCTAAGAAATATTTAAATTTCGGTGCATTATAAAATATAGTACTCGTACCGCTAATTCTTCATGTATGATGGTTTACTTTAAAACCATTTATTTTATTGTATTTTATTTTATATGAGAAAAAACTACTCTTATGAAATTGAATATTTTTACGCAATCACAGTAATAAAATAAATTTAAATTTTTTTAATTAATAATTCTCATTACAATCTAGTACAATGCTCATAATTTTATAATACTGTTTTAAAATACTGAGGCCGACTTCCAAAATGCAACTCTAGATTGTGCATCATCAGAATTTAGCTATTACTATTTACAGAATTTTTCTTTTTCTCTTGGTGTCTTTCCTCTGCATTTATATTAAAGATGACAGCTGTGCAATAAACGTCATGTCTGAACATGTATTAGAATTCAAGAAATGGTACGTGACAAACAAGGCATTTTTTGGCAACACCAATTGTACTACTTATTTTAATTGTTCTTATATTATAAGCAAATAAGTAAAACCCGTTAATATAATTTATAATTACTTAAACTTATTATAATTTTAAGCAAAACAATATATTTATATATCAATTTGCTTTTGGCAAATAAACTTATATTTTATCTTGACTTATTTCTTTATTCCTCTCAAATTGAAAGCTGCAATGCCTTGTTGAAAATAATTTATTTAATATATATGTATGTTCTCTATGTACGATTAGAATTTAATGAACAGAAACTAACTTGTAATTTATTTAATTAAAGATTCACAGATCAATAAGAAGCCATAGACGAATCTAGACAAGATAATTTCTTTCAATCATCAAAGGAAATAAATATAAGACACTTGACATAAACACTGTCGACAGTTTCTGGTTTAGAAAAGTACGAATTAATAAAGTTACGAGTAAGTAAACACGAACTGGTCGGCATAACATAAGGGATTATAATCTTATTTTATCGAGATTGGATGATAGAGTCGCTGGTATCTCTTACTTACATGATTCTGATTGAAATTGCAAGCATTAGTAGAGACGAGTAGCTGCCCAAATGCATCTAAGTTTTCTTTTTCAATTTGCTTTACCACCAACGGGATTATTGTTGTTAATTTATTTATTGTTGCCCGTGAATGTTACTTACATATAAACCTAAAATCCCTCAATGAACAAAATGGAAAAACTCCGATGTGCTTCAGTGGGGTTTTCCTTTCCATTAAGTTCACCTGAGATGATTGAGCATTTTTGACGGCAGTGTCAATGTGGCAGGTGTGTTGCACGTGTTGGCAATTGAATAAAAGAAAATCAAGCTTAATTTCTCAATAGACTTTCTACGTATTTAATTTCTATTCAGAATAAGTTATAAATGCAGCTGTTTCCTTTCGTTATTATTTCCTTAAGCAGTGACTTGAAGGATGGTTGTCTTTTGATAACAATCGTTCCGGTGATATTTGTATCATATATTTATTTCCTATTTGTATGATTTATTTATCTACATAACGGCGTGTAAGCGCATATACATATGTATGTATGTATGTATGTAGTATCGATGTGTGTGGAAGTAAGCAGTAAATCGGTGTGCGAGCACGTGCAATATGGATATAACTAGTAGATATGTACAGAAATAGGTATTGACTCATAGGCAGGGCAGCTAAAGACGGATGTAACTTGGTAGAGTTTTTGCATTTTCATTTTCTGCGAAAGCTTACAAAAGCTATAAGCAGTGCGATTCAGTGTTTCGATTCACTTAGTAAAAACTTTTACCGGCAGAAGAAGCTTAAAGAAGTAATAATAAAAAAAAAACACGTTTTTATTTATTTACTTAATTATTTATTTATTATCATCATTATCAGTGACTAAATAATTTCAAACTCACTACACTAGAACTAAACTAATAGTTATTATTAAAGTAATTATGGGGAGTATTGTTTAATATCCATCCCGAAAGTGAGATGCCAATATCAATGACTCGATTAATTTGATTTAGTTCCCTAAGTGCTCGTCTGATAGGAGCATTCATGGCATAGTTAGATTTAAGAATGTACAAATAGAATATGTCAGGATGACGTAAGTTTCTAGTAGTAGGTAGGTAGGCAGGATAGCCGGACAATCCAAAGATCCAGTTTTGACTTTACGGATAAAATAGCATGAGAGATATTTTCATCTATTCCCAAGTGATTCTAAACTAAGGAGTAAACAAAGGGAGTTATAATAAGGCAGGGGTCGAGTGAAATTTAAAGATCGGAGTGCCAATGTAATACAAATATTTTGGTTTTGCTCTATTCTATATATATATTATATAACGCTTGGACAGTCCGCCAGGTAATTGCAGCATATATTTCAAACGGGACCTAACAAAGGCAATAAACAATTTTTTATGTTTATATGGATCCAAGTAATTTGAGCTGTTTCGGCGCACAAATGCTAACATGAAGTAGGAATTTGGCACTATAAAATTAATATGGCACTATAAATTAATTAATTATATTAAAAGTAGTTCAAAAACAAATAGTTTTTAAATATTGTTTTTAAACGATAATATTAATTTTTAATAAAAAATCAGGCCGAAAAATAATATACATATAAGTATAGTTTTTAAATATATTTTTTTCATGCAACTGACTATTTTTTTCCGACAGGGCATTTATATGATAAACTCATACATTACAATTTGAATAGTGGACATAGAGAAATTGTTTATGCAATAAAGAATCTGGTTTAAACTATTTCTAAAGTTTCTGAAATAGTTTTGCTGTCTGTTACAGAAGTTCGAATTTTAGATATTTTTGTAATAAAATAAAATTTTTGCATTAGTGGTGGGATTTTTCACACATACATACATATGCAAATATTTCATGCATTCGATATGCAGTGAAGTGAATACCACAAGGCAAAGTCAGCATTTCTGCCACAGATAAAACTGTGTTTTACTTTAGTTGCATAAAAACATTGGATTGTTGCCAAAAATGTATGGAATTATTATAATTTCAAAAAATAAAAGTTAGATATCAAAAATGGTAAAAAATGCAAGAATAAATAAAGTTAATTTAAGAAGTGCAAAATTTTGAAAGTCCTTTAAAAATTATACATAGCTGCGAAGTAAACTTAAGGACGTGAATTACAAATTAGATAAGTGTTTAGGTTGTCAGTGCTATGTTATTGTTTTTGATGAGCTATGTTTAAATATCGCACACATTTAAATAGTAGTTTTATTTATATAATTTCTACATAAGCTGCGAATACACGTACAGGAATAAACACTTTGTAGAATTATTCCTAATCGCTCTAAGTCAAACAAATTTATATGCAACATGGCATGACGACATTTTTCCTTAAATTTGAGCAAAAAAAAAAACATTATATATTGTATATCAGAAAATAACATGAATGCAAAAAGCAGTCAAGTGTTGGCAGGCAGTACGCTTGGCTGAGCTCATTGAATGCTGATGGCGCAAAGTGTTTGTGTTATTATATTGTATCTATATATAAATAGGTACAAACACTCATAACTGCAAACATATTCCATATAAAAATAATGGTAAACCATCTATTCCAAATGTTTAAGCTTATATAAAATTTTACTTGTATTACATTTTGTGTCATTTGTATGTTAATTCTTTCTTATTTAACATGGCCTGGTTTAGTAGAAAAATTGGCGTTTTCATATCTGTCCCAATATTGGGCAGCGTAATCGAACTACAAAGCATTAACAACGTTGAACTATTACAACGAATTCATTAATATGGCAAGAGGTCTCTCACATTTATTGACTATATGACGAATTAATGGAGTGTTCTAAATAATTTCATACTTTCATAAAGCTATGGGGATACTTAAGGGTTGATAAAATTATAGATTCCTTTAAAAGCGAAATAATACTTTCTTTTGCTGCGTGATCTCATATTCGGTTTAAGATGTTATTAAGCTAAATCCAATAATGCACATTTAAGTCGCTTAATGATTATTTTCAAAAACAAACATTCTTCTGAGATTTTATCAGCTAGGATTATAATTTTTTCATTTTCATCTGCAGTTTTTGTTTGAAAAGGTTTTAATGTAAAATTATTATTGATCATTCAACTTAATTTAGCTCCAATGGCGTTACAGATTTCATGAGTTATACCAGTGAATAACTTAGAAAAATTTGGATTGGAATTTAGCACTATGTTTTTAAACTATTACTATATTATTACAATTACCAAACCGGCATTTTAATTAATTTTTGGGAGTAATTGTACATTTGATGGCGACACTAATTAACATATTTATTTTAGAATTTCTGTTTTTATTTTAAATATCCTAGAAAATGCAATACATTTTCATCTATTACTTTCTGCATCAAAATTCACGCCAGGCATTATATATTGAAAGAAGCAAACTGATGCTTAAAATCAAATGCCTGATGAGGAGTATCTGCTAAAGTTTACTCTGGAAGTCGAGTTTTTTTATTTTTTGATTTAAGTACTTGACTATTTTTTGCAAGTTAAGGACATATTCTATTATAAAACCACCTCTGCTGGAAAAGAAAACTGTAATATTGTAACTATTAATTATGGAAGCTATTGGTGGAAGTAGAAAACTATATCAAACTTTATTGTTCCCATGG
The DNA here is from genome assembly GCA_951828415.1 of Anomoia purmunda. Taxonomy (NCBI): domain Eukaryota; kingdom Metazoa; phylum Arthropoda; class Insecta; order Diptera; family Tephritidae; genus Anomoia; species Anomoia purmunda. The sequence continues at coordinate 186,359,580 of OX639993.1, read as the reverse complement.
CAGTTGGGTACTGTCCCCTAAGCAAAATTCTCCAAAAGGTTACGTTACAACAACAACAGCAGCCAAATTTTGTGATTTGCTTGAAAAAAAACAGCAACTTTTTTGGTGAACTCTCTTAATATATTTATTATATATTTTCTTAGATATGTAAACGATTTACAATAAATGTACGTCCTTAAAAGACTTTTGTTCGATAGTTTTTAAATAAATTATTAGCAAAGAAAACGTTTTTGGGTTTATATATGCTTTTATTTTGAGGCTCAAATTAGGTAGGCTTTATTGTGAGACAGAAATTTTAATAGCTTGTTAATAAAAATTATGAAAGTTATGAAATTTATTTTGTCGTAAGCCACTTTTTTAGTCAGTTCTCAAAATGAGTCTAAATATTGAAATTAATATCATCATAATTTTTATGAGCTCATGGCAATTTGTTTATTTGAAAGTTATTAGCAAAAACAACAAATACAGAGGTAAAAGTTATGGCTACTATTTCGGATATCATCTCATCTCCTCACCAGACTTTTTCTTACTATACCCCAATATCTTCTTCCTTGGCATACGAAGTGCAGGCACGATAACCACTTGAACCAAGTAAGCCGTGTAAACTGTTGTTGCTTTTTCATCTTCCTATGTATATTGCACCACAAAAATTTATTGTTATTTTATTTAATTTGTATTAATAAACAGAATAGGCATTAATCTCAGTAGCGGAGTTAGTACAAAAAATACAGCAAACGAAACTACTTACGAAAATATTTTTATAATTTCAGTATCAAAATAATAGTTACTAATGTTTTATAAAATTTATGTCAATCACAAATATAGATTTCTAAAATTTCAATCTCAAAATTATAGTTGTAATTATGAGTTAAATTTTTTTTTAACATACTGTAATTTTTATTTATTCATTTTTATTGTTTGCTTTTAGAATATGTATGTCTCTGATTATATTGCAGTTAAGTTAATAGTTTTTTTGTATAAAGTGAAATAGAGTTCCCCCAACTTTGGGTAACATCAGGCACTCTTCCGTTTAATTTAAAGAAGTTCCTCAAGATATCTACGAAACTTCGAGTTTTTTTCAGTTAAATTGTGCTATTGACTCCCAGCGTTGCAATAAAAGCGGAGTCTTTTAACATATCTTTTTACATATATATCATGGTTACAAGGCAGGTGTTTTCAAATAGAAAATGATCTTGAAAAGGTGCTTGCCGAAGGGCAGATAACTAGAAAAATGTTACGACTGTATTTGTTTTGTTAGCCAAGCGGCAATCAATAAAAAGAATTTCGAAAATCTAATGATGCAGTTTTAAAAAGAAATGTCTGACCAATTAGAGTTCTCAAAAATTCACCGTCTACCCCCGATCGCTGTCCGATGCGTCGCCCCTTTTCCTAATTTCACCACAATCCATATAAGAGTCCGCATAGGTAAATCCAAATGTCAAATTAAGACAACTTTTCTTTTCTAGTGTAATATCTTATGTTTTGCATTTTTGAAAAATACCGCTATTAGAGAAGAAGTTATTGCCCGAGCTCTATACTTTTCAAAATTATTCTTATAGACTTAAACTACAGAGTGCAACTTTTGACAGAGTTAGATCTGGCAGTTTCGGATACATAAATTTGTATAAATTACCTTTTACAGTCACTAAAATATCGCATTTTTTGGTTTTTACCGTTATATGAAAGACAGGAGTGGTTATTGTCCGATTTCACAAATTTTTAATAATGTCGGCACCTTTTATAAGAGTAACTTTTATGGCGAGTTCCATCACGATAACTTTTAAAATTAAGATATGTATTTCGAAATTTTTATTACACATGAAAGTGAGGTACCCCTGGGGAGTGACCGATTTCAGCCCTTTTTGAAATGTACACAAAATTTTAATATATTTGGACCGCAACTTCCATATTTTGCCAAAAAATGTATGATATCTGTGGATTATTTTATTTTTGATGCTTGTCTTTTATTGCGTGGAAGAAATGGATCACCCTACTTTAAATATAAGTACATGTGCCTTTTTGTTAGTCACAGACTCTAAACTAGCCAAATATACGAACGCAAATGAAAAAGTGGGTGCAATTTAAGTGTTTTGGGCTGCTGGCAAATGCACCAATTTGTACTTCCCCACATACAACTAAATAAACATAAGAACCATGCAAATACTTGTACTTTGAGGCTTTGAGGCTATGGATGGTTTTTTACTTTTGTCAGTAACTCGTCTTTCTTACTGCCCCACCGCCAGGTCACCATAATAGCCGACATTGAGGAACATTGGATTGCCCGCAGCTCTTGCAGTACAACGAGGAGCTGGTATTTGTACTACATATCTATATATATGTACATACATATATGATGAAAGCTAACACACTTAAAAAAACTAAAAGAAGCCTCTCTATTCAGCAGCAGTAAGGGTCTGAGTTATTTACAAGTAGTTACCTGCTCGCTTGTTGCAGTTTTCTCTAAAGACTAAGCACAGGAGGACACTTTAAAATCAAGTACCATTATAACTAAACACAACATACTTAAAGGAACAAACACTTAAATGAAATACGGGCCAGCTAGAAGGATATTTGTCAATGGAAATTAAGTTTTTTTTTGTTTTTGTATTTACAAGTACCGGTACTAGTACGGACAGTGGTACGTTAGCATAATTGCAGTAAATATGTTGAAAACAATAATAAAAACTACTCCCTGTTTTGAATTTCTTTTGCTTTTCGAATCTTCACATTAAGTTAATAATTAATTGTTCGTAGATGGTTGGAATGTGGAAATAAAGCATATTTTAGATAAAATTCTATGTTAACAGATATTGTAATAAAGTGCGTAAAACAACTACATATAGGAAATGTTTGCCAAGTTTCGAAACATAATTAATAATAAAATTTTGCGTCATATAATAAATAAGTCAAATCACATATTGCTATATGACGACTGGACAGATCTGGGAAAGTTTTGTCCGTTACATGGGTTACCATTGAATCGATTCTCTAAAGGGAGTTACCATCTGTTTAAAAAGTTCATTGCGATTAAAACAATGAATGAAACCAAATATTGCCAAATATGAGGCATAAAACGAAAGAGGTTTAATAATGCTTCATTTCCCAATTTCCCAAATGTTTAAAAAAAGGTTGCCACTTTTTTAAATGCAAATCAAGTGAAATCAAAAACTAAATGATATTTTAAAATATGAGTGCCAAACTAAAAGTTTTAAGAAGGCTTGATTGCTAAAACACGTTTAGAGATGGTTGCCACCTGTTCAAAAAATTAATTAAAATTGGAATAATTTAAATCAACTATTGAAATATTAGTCTAATACGAGGGAGTTTTAAGAAAGCTTTATTTTGAAAATACTTTTTAAAGGGTTGCCATCTCCTTAAAAGAGTAAATTAAATTAAATTATTAGGTTAAGGGAAATTAGTAGGCATAAAAACACTTAATCTGGAAAATATATTTTAAGAGTGTTGCCATATGTTTAAAAACATTAATTTAATGCAATATTTAAGCTTACTGAATATAACAACAGCATTACTCTGAAATGAAAGCGTTTATACAAAAATATTTTTGAAAGAAGAGAGGTTTAGGAAAACCTATGATCGAAAAAATCTTCAGTGGTTGCTGAATGTTTGAAATTTAAATAAAATAACGATATTTCACATAAATTACATATGTATTTGAGATGAGCGCGGGTCTCAATATTGGGTCCTAATCCCGCATATCCCGACATTAACTTTTTAAGACTTAAATCCTCCCATTTCGACGCTTTTCAAAATTTATACGGCTGGTTAAGTGTGTCTATTACTGAATAAAATCCACAGAAATTTAAATAAGTTTAAAATAATATATTTTATTTTGCGACCTGTGTGTGTTTAACCGTAGCTATGCGTAAAATGGGTACGTATTTTCAATACTTTTTTTTTTTTGCATTCCAAAATGCATGATAATTGTTTATTTTTTATTATTGTTTAAATTCTTATTTAAAAATGGAGTGTTAAGAATTTGCTTTGGAGGTTGTCGAGGAGGTGTATATTTGACTGAATTTTTCCAGAAACTCAATACGTTACTAGAGGAAATTATTGATTTGTCGTTTTCATAAAAACAAAAATTTTATGCTCAGCGTCATTACTACTATCTGTGGGATTATCTATATAAGACTCGTAAAAAATCGCTTAAGCGGTTATAATACGAATGAAGTAAAAAAATTGAGCAAACCTCGAAGGAAAATTTTAGGCTTTTTGAAATTAGTTCCGTGGGCCCCGCTAGTTGATTATAAAAATACAGTTTATTGTCCAATACATACTTATGTACTTCCAAGCTTTAAACTTTGAGCAAAGTTTAATAAAATTCAAAAAATGTTCATCAACATTTCAAACGTTTAATCAGAATTATAGACAAATAACTTTTTACCGTATGACATTCGGCTTAACGTTATGGATACGAAAGTAACGAAAACGGAAATAAATAATTTCATCAAATGTAATACATTTAATGTAATTTTAGCTTAGTATTTTGTTTTTTTTTTTACAACAAAAACAAAATCTACCCCTACTTCATAATTTTCGATTGCGGCTAGTTGCTGAAACTTTATTCTCATTGGCAACTGCTCAGTATGCCGTGGCATTTGGGTTAAACGAAACTAAATTTATTGTTAGAAATGCCCAACGTAATCAAGGTGGTGACATTTAGTTAGACGCTCCATTTTCATGATTAAGTTTTCTTAAGTCTACTTCCTTTGAATCCCATGCCGTATATTTTCTTTAACTTAATAATCTAATTTTATTTACTTTTTGAAATAGGTGGCAACCCTCTCCAACGTATTTTCAAAATAAATCTTTCTTAAAACTCCTTTGCGTAAGGCCCATGTTTCAGTATTTGATTTAACTTACTATAATTTTAAGTAATTTTTTAAACAGGTGGCAACCGTCGACAAAATTATTTTTGACATTACGAATTTTTTTAAATTTGCAGTTGGACACTCAAATTGTAAAATGTCGTTTACTTTTTTATTAAACTTAATTTGCATATGAAAAGTGCCAGCCTTTAATTCTAAATGGATTTGATTTAGCTTATAATAATTTTGATTAATTTGTTAAGCAGGTGACCAAAATTGTTTTTGAAATTAAGTTTTCTTAAAGCTTCGAAAAAATTTGGGAAATTATTATGCCTCTAGCATTTGAAGTCCATATTGAATTATTTTATTTTATTCATTGGCAGCTGTCTATAAAAAATTAATTTCATGGTAACCTATATAATGTTCTATATATACATACATAAGTTTGTGCCAAATCTTATCCAGAGCTGTCCAGTCGTTATATAGCAATATGTGATTTAACTTATTTATTTAATTGACAATAACTTTTTTAACAGGTGGCAGCTCTCCATGTAATATAGCCTATATTATAGCTCCAAGGATAGGCTATTAGAGTGCTAAATTTTGTACAATTCCGTATAGCCGATTGGGGCTGAACTCACAAGCACACAAAGTTTCATATTTATAAAATAAGTAGGATTTTTGGATATGCAGTTTTATAGCCCATTTAATTTTGGTATAGTAAAATGCAAGCTTGAAGAGTCTAAAAAATGTAGTCGATTTTTATAACTTTTTTTTGCTGAAGGTGTGCCTCATTTTCTCATTATGAAACTTTTAAGGAAATTTATTAAAATTTACACAAAGCTTAAAGTTAGAATTTACACAATTTTTTTTGTATAAGGAACTGCATTTCTATAAAAAACTAGTGACTAACAAACAATATATATACAATTTTATTTTACACGTATATGTTGCCTCAAGTTATTTCTTAAGACTTCAATTTAATTTATTTATCATAAATACAATGAAGCGCTAAATATTTACTGCAGACGGTGATTAAGTTCTCCGCTCATTATGCATATCTCCAAGGCACATATTATGCAAATAGGTATTTTGGTTTAAGTTTGAATACCCAAATTGTTAATGATTTTGCAGTCGTTTGTTGTTTGTTTCCAAATCAATAAGCAGGTTCGTATTGCTCATGCCCATTTTTTTTTTAATTGCTCTTTATAAGAAAACTCATGCCTAAGTGATTTCTTCCACGCCCATTATGCAAATTACTAAGGAGCCAAAGTAAACAGTTTTCTGCGTTTAAAATTGAAGGGTAGAATTTGTAAAGATATCATAGCTGTAGGCAGGTGCCATTTGCGCCACTGAACAAATTTATATTACTCATACGCACTGGCGTCAAGTGAAGTATTTTTGCCTTTTATATGATAATGATAATAATTTCGTTACTGCTGGTAATTAACTGCTTAATGGTGTAGAAAATATTCAACGAATTTTTCTCTGTGCAAGTATGTGAAACTAATTACCGTGATGTTACAAATATACTACATGCGAATATTTTGAGATATTTGCGTAATATCCTTTTTATCTCACATTTCTTCAGTTTGGCGTTAAAGCAACAGAACTACAAGAGCTATTGATTTTAAATTTAAAAAAAAAATGCTTTCGATTAGCATTCCCTTAATTATATTCGTAGTGTTTTTCAATTTGAAGCAAGAAAGCTGAAGAAGAAAGGAGATAAATTAGAGAAAAAATTGTTTAATTGCTGATAATGAGCCGCTGTCATTTGTATACTTTTATAAATATAACGAGAAAAGTGGGTCAATCACATTGCCTTAAAATGTAAGGGACAATTTTCAGAAATTCGGTAATTTTAATCGCTTTACTTATGGCGGCTTACAATCAAGGCTAGCAAAGGGATAACGCTTTGAGATGAAGGCTATTAGCAATCGGTTTTCTTAAGGAAATGTAGTGTGGAGTCCAAGGGCAACCACAATATTTACTCTTCAACGATATTATTCTAATTTTACGCAAACATTGATTTTGATTGATTTTCAAGGAAATGCATTTAAATAACGACTGGGCAGATCTAACCAACGCCCAATGCAAAATTTTTTTTTATTGAACTCATATGACGCATTTATATACCTTTAATACTTGTAAACAATATTTTATATCCAATCTGCATTATAATGCTCTAAAAATTAATATTTAAGATATTCGTTATTTTGGTTTTTTTCGAAAAAAAAGTCATTGGAAAAATTAGTTGAAAACAAAACTTGAGTATTTCGATCTAATCCTTGTGGCATATGCTAAGCAAATCTGACCATATTTTTATTTAGAAGATTGTTTGTTTTAAAACATTCCATAATCGTTATTTTGTGCCTTTTATTTCTTTGATCATGTTTTATCGATTTAATTTTCGATCATAATGGATCGATAGTGTGTGATTTTTATTTTTTGTTGTTGCTATTATTGTCATTGTCGACAAATTCTTTTGCATTTATTATGATTGAAAAATTTGAAATCCAAAGATAACAATTACTTTTGATCGATAAACTAAAAGTCACAAAATATCCATTAAATTTGATCGAAAAAATTATATCACAAAATTACGATTACACCATGATTTTATTTTATACAAATTTTAAGCATATATTAATTTTTTGATCTATTTATTTTTATCAAACAATAATTTTTATCAGGAAAAATTAAAGAAAAAACAGAAGCAAGTAGAAGTTATAGCTATCTCAGAGATCAGTACATCTCCTCATCAGACTTTTTCCGGGGCTCGTTCCCCGGAGTGCGTTCCGTTATATAACCGTTACGGTCGTTGCATAAAATACATCAGTAAAATAAGCACGTTGAGATTCGTACACAGTTCACAGTAAAAATTCCACTTTTACTTTCCCCTATGATTTGTAATTAGGTGGGCCTTTCATACTTGTGCAAATTTTGTCATTAACACCCCACCAACAAAGTGTCGACTTTCAGAAGGATTAAAGCAAAATTTGATACATTAGCTTAGTGCTTTATGCTATTGGGGGAATTAATAAAAATTCAATGAAAGCCTAAAGTCTTATTTATTTTAAAATATAGAAACCTCAGAGCCGCGTAAATTAAGCAAAACACTTATTGCGCAGTTATTGGCAAAATAAAAGTTGCATGTATATCCCTACCTTCTTGTTACTGACAAACTTACCATGCATTCCATTGAAATAAGGAATCTAGGCGTATGAACTCGTTTAAGAATGATTCCGTGGGCTTATGAACTATGGAACCTTATAAATTCCAAAATCTTGGATTGTGATTCGAATTGAAGGACATTACCGCATTTTCATAAATATATCACAAAAACTTACGAATCTATAAAATTATTTTCGCGATGGGGATCCGGCATCACTGTTGACAATTAAAATTAAAAAAAAAAAGAGAGCCATGTTTATCTGGCAATCAGCATTGACTTCAATAACAATAACAGCGTCGAAGACCAAATGAGTATCTTTCTGGCCATAAAGTGAAACTTTTGATAAGTAGGATGAGAAGGTTCAAGAGAAATATTCTCCAAAAGATTGTTGGGGCGTTATGCCTTAGCGACGGTGAGGTGAATACCGCAGACGAAGAAACAATGAGCTGTATGAGCTTTACAGCAACATAGATTAGTGTAGCGATTTCAAATACAGCGGCTGCGTTTAAAATGCTATATCCCAGAAAGTATTCCACGTTTTACCCAGTGCTGGTGACAGAGAAAAAGGAAGGTTCCCTATGCATCGGAAATACCAAATTGTCAATCCCTGATCATCGATACCTTGAAAGTTTGGCTCAATTATAAAATACTGAATACTTTTTGATAAAACAAATTCTTTCAAATATACTTATTTTCATTTCAATAAAATTTAAGAATCAAATATTTTCCATGATAATTTTTTAATCGCTTCTCCGCAATGCGTTTCAAATCTCAGATATCACACAGCCCAATACCAAAAGCTAACATTGGACTATTGTCCTCTTTGGTTTTCTCACATTTTTACCACACCGCACTACCACATACAAAATTTTCCACCGAAAGTCTTGCAAAACAAAAAAATTATAATAAGCAAAGGAAAGAAAGAAAACGTTAAAAATGACAACCACGCTAAAGATATGATTTGTAAAAAAAAATTGTTCCACAAAACTTAAGCGTTTTGTCTGACCGCCTTTCAAGCTTTCTTGTTATTGTAGCCGCCGCCATGCTTTGAAACTTTGATTTACCTTTGCTGCTTCTCTTTTGTGGCGCTGACATTTACATGCAACTACTTGCATATTCGGATAAGTTTGGCTGAACTTGGAATTTTCTACACTTGAGTATAATGTCAAAAGTCAAATGTGCATTAAAATAATTGCATTTGTTTATTTGCACTTTGGAGGAGACTAAGAGTGGAATGAAAATTAAAAAATTTACATTGTACACCGAAAGAAGATGTGCGACTCCTGGCAAATTGAAGGATTGGCACAGCGTAGGCAAAACACTTGCAGTATTGCAGTTACCTTATTATGGATTATCTTACGTTCTTGCGTAGTTATTTTAAAATATTATATAAGTGAGATAGTGTTGTTGTTGAGTGTGAAAAAATATTTTTTATTCAGCTCTAAACGGCAAGTTGAGTGATTTGTTTTTATGAAAACCAAGACTTTTTGATTTCTTCAAACTCAATCTCAATCCCAAACTTAACCGAAACAGAAAGCCAGGCACCCAGTATCCTATAACTGTTCTCTAAGATACCAGCAGCTAGCAAGTATCAGCATGACAGCTATCATACGTTTGGAGAGGGAAATGATATGCGCGGAGGCCATTATTTCTAGCATAAAAGGCTTGCCATATGTTCCCATCATATTGCATCTATTTGCTCACCCAATCTTGATACATCAGGATCCAGATTTATAAATCTAGTGTCAATATTTGGAAACCCTTTTGAACAATTTTTTCAATATAAATTTTCAACCAACAATTGTCAGTCATTCCCAGCATCTATGCTTGAGACTTGGTATTGAGAAATGTTCAGTTGGGTATTTGTAGTTGAAGCTCTCTTGAAGTCGTTTTTGTCTTTATAAAAATATGGTAAGAAATCTGGTATAGAAAAGGCTCTACACTTTAGAAGCCAAGTTTTTAGTGATCCTGAGACTGAGAGATAAGACTACTTTTTTATTTCTTTAGCCGAAGTACGTCGGTTTTTTTGTAGTTTTTTTACGAAACTTGACGAAGGAGGCATAAACAATAATAAACTTGACGAGGAATGAGGAAATGCAAACTTTTTAATTTATGCCCTTCAGATAATAGGAAGCCGGTATTGTGCTAAACGGAGACGATAATAATTATTTGTACACTAAGAAAAAGCACCAAAGAAAAATTATCTTTATTTTTATGTCGTCAGTCTTTCTTCAATTGAGTAAAGGTTTCTTTAAAATTAAACCTACATAAAATGGGGTATGTTTTTTCCAGTAGTAGAAAATATTTCTGTAGCGCCAATTTATCCCAGTTTTTCTTTTCTTTTTTTTGATAGCTCTTTTTCTTTAATCCAAGTTATTTTGCAGTTGGTAGAAGCGACTCTACCAAGCACTTTTTTCTGGTCACTGAAAAACAAAAAATTCAGTTTTTGCAAACATCAAAAAAATGTATCCTTTATAAAAAAATGTCGAAGTTCAAGCGAGACAATATTTCTATTTTATAAAACTTGCTTTAAAGTATTACATTTTTTCTAGAAAATTTCAATTCAATGAGTGAAAAAGCCGATAGTATATTTAGAGAAGCAGAAGAAAAAGTAAAATTTATAACTGTTAATTTTTATGCAGTTATATATGTAGAGAAAGGGAGGTCTTATATATGTGTTTCTCATTTGGTATATTTGATATCCGATTTTTTGGAATTAATTAACACTATTTGGACACTTTGGGCATCATCGAATTGCATTTGGAATCGGCTAGAAATAAATGTCACTATGAAAAAACTGATAATTTTGCAAATTGCTACATATATGTGCATATCATTAGGGTGCCGCATCAAAAACAGTTGGGGTTTCTCCAACAAAATTATAAAATATATTATGCTTATTACTTTGGCGAAAGTATTTCGGAAAGATGTTAAGATTTACGTGAGCTACTCCGAATTGAACAATTTAGATTTTTTAATTTTTTTTCAAATTATTATTTCAAATGTCTCAGATGATGAAACTGTTTAAGCTTAAAAGTCATGCGTACAAATATTCAGAAAAATTTTCGTCGATTTTTTCATAGAATTTAAGAAATATTAAACGATTCATTTTTTTTTTTGTGGGAATGATGTAACTTAATGTAGACATATAAATACATACAAATACAGCGTGTTCATTAGGAAATAAGTAAATAAATTTTGCTATCACATCACATCCTGTTACGCTACATTCAGAAAATCAATGAAACGTAAATATTCCATGTAACACAGTCACTTTTGAAGCCTGAATTTATTTATTGGAATTCTAATCACGATTTAGTAAACGCTTCAGTAAATTCAAATAAAAAATTTGTGACAGTTCATTGTTAAATTTGCATATAGCATGGGCTTAAAACATAATAAATGTATATAAATGCAAATGAAAACAATTTATTTACAATTATAAGAGTAAAACACAAAAATATTAATTAAAGCAAAATATCTACCTACTTACTTATACCGTACGGGGTGACCAAAAATGAGATACCCTATTAAACGATGGCATCGAGTCTCGGTTGATTTATGCCACTGTGGAACACTACTATTTTGCGCCTAGTAAAGAAAACATAGTCAAATATTAAGGAAAGTAGTATTATTGTTTTTCAAAATATTCTCCATGCAAGTCAATACAGTTCTGCATTCGCTTGAACCGATTTTCAACGCACTTTTGCCACTCAGAAGAGGATTCCTCTAAAAATAGCTGTTTGAAGGCTTCTACAGCTCTTTCAGGCGTTGAAAAACGTTGACACCGCTTTTGTTTTTTTGATGTTTGGGAATAAAAAGAAATCTGTAGGTGCCAAATCAGGGCTGTAAAGCGGGAGATCCATCAATTCGACATTTGAATCCTCAAAAACTCTCTTGTGTGAATCGATACGTGAGAGCTCGCATTGTCTTAGTGAAGAATGATTTGTCTTCGGCGGTTGGTTTTCCTTAATTCTCCAAAAACTTGTCGCAAACAAATGGTTGAATACCACTCAGAATTGACCGTTTTAAGTTTATCTAGTGGAACAGTTGCGACATGATCAGATTGAGGTGCTTCTTGCGCGAACAACTTTTCTTGGATTAGGCTCGTCTTGGAACACCCATACAGTCGATTGCTGCTTTGTTTCCGGCTCACATGCATAGATCCAAGATTCGTCACCGATTACGATGTCATAGACGTGCTTTGATCCACCGCGGCTAAATTTCTTCAACATTTCTTTACACCAATCGACATGAGTCCTTTTTTGGGGAATTTTCAAATTATGCGGTATCCAACGAGAACAAATCTTCTTTACGACCAAATGTTCATGCAATATTGAATGTATGCTGGTTACACTAATGGCCAAGGATGCCTCTATCTGGCGATATGTCACATGACGATCTTGTATTATCAATAAACGCACAGCATCGACTGTTACTGGCACAACCACCGTTTTTGGACGACCTTCACGAAATTCGTCCTGCAAAGATTGGCGGCCACGTAGGAACTCGTTGTACCACCGTTTTACGGTGGGTAAGTGTGGTGATTCAACACCAAAAGTAGAAGTAAGTTGATTGATGCACTCCTGTCTCGATAATCCACGTCGAAAATCGTAGTAAATCATCGCACGAAAATGTTCACGGGTTAAATCCATTTTTAGGTGTTAGTGAAAACGTTATATGCAAGTATATGCCAAAAAATACCAAACTTTACGATAAAAATATCTAATTACAGTTAATCACATGTAGTGTTGCGAAGGCGCAAAATATAAAAGGCAACCCTCGTATACTTTTCCAATTCGTTTCCAAGACTTTTAATACCGCCTTTTGGCGATAAGCGCTGGCCAGCAAAATTGCCAGATTTAACCATCCCGTTACTTATTTATGTATAGTTTTTTGAAGTCACGAATTTACGTGCATAACCACCGTACTCTGGATACCTCAATTAAAGCACGAGTAGTGGCTTGGGAAGCACTAAGTTCTTTTGCATTATAAATATGTTTTAAGCATGAAGTATAAAGTTGCCCAATGGTAAGAAAATAAAGTGGTTCTTTTTTAAATATTTATTTGTACCATTAAATTTTATTATATTATCTTTTGAAGATTATAATAATTAAGTGATCGCCACCATGTAATTACGATTTAGGTCTGTATTAATAGATTTGCTCATAGTTCTTTGCTACACATTTTAATTGCGTTTATTTTAGATAGTTTTTTTTTGACACACTGTGAGGCAGCTCGAGGATTTGGCCAAAAAAGCCACGGGTTTCCACAAAATATTGAAATACCTTTGCATTATATTCATTGTAAATTCTGGGACTTTTTTTTAATATTAAGATGATATATATCAAATGTTAGAATGAGCGAGTTTTTCTTTTTTCACATTTAAGATAAATGTATTTGAATCATTAATTCTTATTTTCTTATGAATAAACGTGAACAGTAAAAATAATAAAGATCAGAAGCTATGAAGTATTTATTTGTACAACTGTTTGCTCAGATATGGGATTTTGTTTTGAAGCTTCTAAAACCATTTGAAAACTGTTTACTTATCTTTCGTACAATGTCTACTACAAAGTCATCAAGATCGGTGCTCAATAAGGTTTAGTTCTTATACTATTGATTGTTCAGGTATGAGGGTTTACTTCAACCTTTTTAATTGTATATTACATATGAAAAAAAAAATCCTTTCTGCTCTCTTGTTTTTCGGACAAGAGGAAAAAGTCTGTATATATTGGCACAATTTTTGCTTATCTCTTCCCAAGTCAACCCGGTTTCTTTTCAGTGAACAAAACGAATAACGACACACGCCGAAACCAAACCAAACTTGCCAAGGTATGATGGAAAATCGTTCCAAAATACAGAAAAAAAAATTAAAGTTATTTAAAATTTAATATTTTTACGTAATGTTTTTTTATAAACAGCACTTCCCATACTAGCTACTCGTTGATAGTTTACTAGTTTACTAATAGCAAAAATGGAACTCAAATACTATTCTTCGTAATTTATAGCTCAAATCGTTTAGCTGCATCATATTTCAACTGAAGAGTATTTTTTATCGACTTCTACAAAACTAGAAAAATTGAATGAAGTGTTGACTATATTTTCTTGGTACTTTGAAAACGAGATTTAAAAAACAAGAGAATTTTTACTTACTATTAAGCCTCATATTCTGGCCCGATTGGCGTTGGTCATTCGAGCATTCCTTATACGGAGAAAATGAGCAACACCATCAGCAAAAAAAAAATATCAAAAATCAACGCGATTTATGGGCCTCTTCAAATTAATATTTTGTTATGTTAAAATTGAATCGGTTATGTCAAACATTTTAAATTTTAATGAGATTGAATTTAAAAAAAAATTTATTCAAAGGCTATTTTCCTGGATTTCAAATAGAAAAGAAGTTTTACCGGAAAAAATGTTGCATTGCGTCGTTTACGCAGCAAGAGGGGCACAATTAAAATTTAATTATTGCAGTTGATTATAGCATAACTAATTAAATGTTCTCACCCCATAACACAACATAATTAACGAGTAGTTTATGTATATATGTAAGTATGTTACAAATATTACAATAACTTTAATAATTTGTAATATAAGCAGTTTCACTATTTTTATGGCACACAAATTCACCGCTCAAGTACAAATACATACATTTGGATCTGAGCTACTAAGGGCATATTGTAAGTACATATGTACGAAATTTTAGTACTTTATAAACCACAACCAACTATAAGTTGGAAACTGAAATTACACTTCGTTGCCAATATTCTGTGGTTTGTTGTAGTTAAACGACAAAAAGTTGCAGCGGCAAAATCGAATTAATTAGAACCACTTTAATTGCTTAGCAGACTATTTTAAGAGACTAAAAGTGCAATTCCTGAAGAATCATATAAAGCAGACATAATTAATGCTAACGTGAGAAAACACTACATAACCAACTATTTTAAATATAAACTTTATTTGTTTGATTTTAAATATAACGATATGATTATTTTTATTTATTGACTTTATATTTTTGAAAGGTATCTTAGAACACGTGCAGATTCGACAAGTTCTCATATGGCTAACATTTAGGAACTTAAGTCATTCGATTTACAGTAAATAGGAGAGTGATAGTCAGTAAATAAACGTGAAAAAAGTTCATTCAGTGCTCTGAAAATCTTCAAGTAACTCTGCTATCACTAGTGATGATCCTTTTAGCAAATCAAAAATAAACAAAAAGAGCGGAATAGTGAAAGTAAGGACTTGGGTTACAACTAGAGTTGTCAGAACTTTTTAGATTTAGCTTTTTCTCTGTGTATAGCTATGCAAATTAGGTTTTAGCTGTTGTGTGTTTTGTTTTTTTTTTTAACACAATTCATTAAACCATTAAACTTTTTGTGATAATTTAATTTATTGATATTGATTTCTTTTATTTAAAAATTTGTTAACCGTAGTAAAATCGAACGAGTTTGATACTTTCGAAAAAGTAAAAAAGTAATATTAGTTAATATTAGTTCAAAAAACCATTTATGGATAGAGGTAACAAAAAAAAAATACAGCGACGAAATAAACAAGAACAGTTTAAATCATGTAAATTATGAATTAGAAGATCACTCTGATGAGGAAGATATTAAGGTGGAAATTTAGTTAACATAATAAGTATAGTTTTTGGTTTTATTTAATACAAAATAGTTAAAGATTTGTATTTATTTTTTTGATATTTTTTTATTATTTCTTTTTCTACATGTAATTTTGTAAATACTGGTAATAAATTTATTTATGTTTTGGAAGTGTGCTTGGTTAAATCCTTGATGATAATTTTTTTGTAGTACTAATAATGATAAGAAACATCCAAATTTAATTAATTTAATATTTGTCAGCTCTAAGTTTTATGTTTATTATCTATTTTTTTTTCAACAATAAACCGAAATTGGTTACAACTAAGCTCTACATACTCAGAAGCGAATGGAAAATTGCGATATTACCGTTTTATTATTTCTAATTTTGATAGATTACGATTAAAACAAGTTTGTTTATTTGCGTATCACGTTCTCAACTTAAGGTAAATATTTAAATTTTACAAATTTTGTATTTTGTACATATCAGTATAAAATAGGGACTTAAAATAGTCGTTATTTAATTTTTTTGAATAAGCAAATCTCAACTATACCAATCTAATAATTTTGGCATATGTATATCAATTAATTATTTTGAAGATTTCGCATTTTAAATAATTGCGCTATCATTATTAAGTACAAGCTTTAACTTTATCAATCATATTTGATTGATATTTTTTTATTTTACTTGTTTCGATGAAATTTTATCGATATTTTGGGTTTTTTATTAAAAATAATCTTCATTCTTGAATTTAAAATCTTGATCAATCCGTTCAACAACAACAAATATAATTGCTTTTGCTTATTGCTTTTATTGCCATCGCCAACCAGGTTTATTATGATCGATAAAATTGAAATCTAATAATAACGATTTTTATTTTGTTTAAAATAATACAAATCCCAAAATATCGATCAAATTTGTTTGAAAATAATAAAAACGTCAAAATTATGATTAAACTTAATGATTGTTGGAAAATATCGATCACTAAAAAAATTAAAAAATCGGCCTAAAGTAAATGTAATGTTAGGAAAATGTTTTTCAATTGATGCAGAAATCGCCCTAAAGTATGTAGATGTATTTTTAATTCAAAAAGAAAATGTTGAAAAAATATCGTTTACATTTTTTAGGGCTAGGCCTCGATACGCTGAGCTGCTACTGTGTATCGTTAAAGTATATATCGATCGCTAAACACAAAAAAGCGTAAGCGAGATTGGTTTCAAAATTTAGTTGGTCTAGCAACATATATGCATAAAAAATAAAATTTTTACATAGATGTCGCTTCAATTTTTTCCGCGGTTGGATTCCGATATATTCCTTCGGAGAATTTTCAGTTGCTACAAATTTTTTTTGATCCCTGTTTTAATATAACAAACATCTTCATAAAGAACTTTTAATGCATTTGTTCAATCAAATCTTGGTATCTCTGATAATATTGATTACGAATCTTGATTTTTTTTCATAAAAATGATAACAGTAACGTAGCCAATGGGGAATCACAATCCAATTCACACAAATTGACATTTTGAAGGGGGTTTTAAACCACTGCACTTAATTTTTGATACACCCAAAAAAACAAACAAATAAATCTGGATTGTAGAAAAACAGTTATCCAAGGAAAAAAATTGGGAATGAAATGGGGCTTAAAAAATCTTTACTACTTTTAGAGACAACGATTAAATTTTGGGTAGTTTTGTATTCATTTTGAAGATACTTTTACTCAATCGAGGAAAAATATTGAAATTTAAAGAAAAAATACGGCACAAAAATTAAAAAGATTTTTTTTATATTTTACATTAACTCTTGGTACCTATCGGATCCATTTGAGGAAGTTGAATGAAATCGACTACAATGTCGCATAGCAGATGCAAATAATAGACTAAGTCAAAAAAACGTCCCTAAGAAATAAATTGAGAAAGTTATTAACATTTGTTAACAAAGAAAACTGTTATGATTTTATATTGTGGGTGCATATGTAGATAAAGAAGTATAACATAAAAAACTAACAAAAAAAAAAAAAATTACGAGTGTTAGCAGCTACTTTTATCTTTAAGTAAAAAATCAGCGATATAGCTATCGTCGAGTACCACTTTTGATTATTTTGTCTTTAAAAATGCTGAGCAAAACAAAGAACATCGAAGCAAACTATACAGGCGTTTCATGAGAAATATTTTCAATGGCATAATTATCACTAACTTGCCTTTGTCATGTCATTCAAATCTGATCTTTGACAAAGAATTTCTGAATAACCACTTTAAGATAAAGGCAATAGGCAACCATTTTATGGCTATGCAATAACTACATATAATCAAATTCTCTTGACTTCCGGCCCACCCGCGTGTTTAAATTGCAAATCTATTCAAACGTTCCATAATTTTGATATTCAAAGGGGATTGTATAAAATGTTGTGCATGTATGCACATCTTTTGTGGCGCTATATGTATGAATGTATGAATGGTAATGCAACGCTTGTTCAATGTTCTATATGGCCTGTACATTATGTGCTACCCGCCCGATGATGTGCTGTCCTTCGCAATGTCCAACATTATTCTCATATTACATGTGTATATCATTTGTTCGACACATCCACATCGAGCGACATTGTTGTTCATCAAATTAAATGATTTTCAGTGCATTCGATGCTTTCATCTTTACACAATTTCAAGATTTCAAGATTTCAAGATTTCACCATTTCATCATTCACCCATCATCAGCACATAATTGCGAGCTTAAATCATCTTTCGCCTACAAGGATGATGTTGTCATGTGTGCGCAGCTGTGTGAATGTCAGATACTTATAGGTTGCCCAAAAAAAAAAAAAAACAAAAAAAAAACAAATGCAAAGCTGTAATGCGCCACACAACGCCATGCCGCACGTTTGTTAAACTGCATGTATGTTGTGTGTAATTTGCAATATGAGCAAAGGATAAGAAGCACCATGATGTACACGTGTGCATGTCGTGTATTCCACACACGCACACATATTTGCATACTTGCTTAAAACGCATACATAAGCAGTGTCTCCTCTATTCCAAGAAAACGCGCATGAATGAATCTGTATACTTAGCCACCTGATTGCCTGACTGCAAGTCTACGTACTACTACTTGATAGCCGTGCTTGAGCTGGAGGTTGCATTCTGCTATTCTCTTGTTGACTACCAACAACGACGATTTTATTGATTAATTGGCAGGGATGTATGTATGGTATGTATGGAATAAGTAGTGGCAATGATGCTGTAGGTGGGTTTAACTGCAGTCGCTGTCAGTGCCATTTTGAAGTGGTTCATGTCCGTGTCTGTGCTCAAGTGGACAACTGTGAATGAATGGGCATACAGATTTTTTGCTTATGTATGTATGTATGTATGTATGCAAGTCGGCATATAATGTAGCACTGTAACCCTGATCTACTGCCCTTTTTTTGCTTTAAAAGATTATTCGTACATTGGCACTTTTTCTTCTTATTGTAAATATGTTGTTTTCTTTTTCTGTTTTTGTTTTTTTTTTTCTTTGATTTTTCAATTTTCAGTATTCATCGATATTTATGAGTATTTTGACATTGAAATTCATGGCGCATAGAAATTTACATATGCACAGATCTACATATCTCAACGTTTACACATTAATTATAGTCATAGCAACTGATAGATATATGTAGATACATATATATATATACATACATACTGATGCAAATAAATATGTGGCAGCAAATTAAAAGTAACAAATTAAAAGTCATGCTTGAGCTTACTTATTCAAACAATAGAATAATTCTAGGAAAAGTGAAGGTGTGTTTTTCCATTTGCAAACTCATCACGAAATTGGAGGTTGGCAAAATTGAGTTAGGTCTTTTTATACCTTTAGCCCCTATTAGATGTTACAGGGTCTCACTTTCTCTATTTATTCGTAGTTTATTCAGTTTGCAAGGGTCATGCGAATCTCGCAGCGCTATGATCTTACAAAATAGAAACAAGTAAAGAAATGCTGTATTCGACCTTGCCGTAAAAATATTCAACTTTAAAATACTATTTACTTTTCGCATATAAAATTAAGTAAACAATATTTTATTTAGAAGGTACAAAAAAAATTAAAAATATAAAGATATACATGGAAATGTAATGACATTAGGCACTAGAAATATAAAATACACCACTACACTTAAAGAATATTTAATTAACTACTACTCAAAACAATTTTTTTTTAAATTTAAGTACCGGTTTAGTTTAAGATAGAACTAAATCTAAAAAATTTGAGAAATAGTTGCGCTCAGACAGAGTTCTATTTATTAGACCGTTCTATTAACACCAGCTCGAAAAACTTCATAGTTACACAAATTTCTGCACGAAAAGTTAAATTTTATTCGCTGAAAAAGAAAGGGGTAATCAACCTTGCCGGAAACAAGATTCAAAAATAAACGAGACTAACAAGAGGGCTCTCCTATCTGATAATGATAATAAGCTTGTTAATCGACGTCAACGTGACTCGTAAGATGGAATCGGGTCAGAAAAGAAAAGAGAGCGCAAAGCAAAACGAAGAAATATCTTTTGGATTCTTTCCAATCGTAATGAACTTGAAATGATGAAATTTAAATGCGTGGTAAAGCTAAAACTGGTATCAAAATACACTACTAAGCCTTTAACTGCAAGTGTTCGCTATAAAATAGGAAGTCTCCAGAGGTTTCAACATCTTGGAATAAGTTTTGAGATTTTTTGTTTGATATTAAGAAATAACCGGTTCCTACCGGTTATAAAACTTATTAAGTTCTAATTGAAGTATCGAAAAGCATTAGAAACACGGGTTTCAGAATAAATTTTAAGATCGTCGGCATATAGAAGGAGTTTAACCGAGAAATGTCATTAATAAATAAAGTAAACAATAAGGGTCCAAAAATGCTGTCCTGAGGTACTCCAGAACTAGAAATGATTGATTGCAAGCAAACACCATCTATAACAACCATGCTGCTCCTTTTATATAAATACGACTTTATCCACTCAAGAAGATTAGAATGAACTACTAAACACGCAAGTTTCGCAAATGACTTTGAAAAATCTGTATAAATTGTGTCAATTTGATAACCACTCGCAATCTAAGGTCTAACCTACGCCTGAAGAACGGATGCTCTTTTTCGGTGGTATTCCTGTCCGATTTCTAAAGGTGATGGAGACAAATTCAGTTTAGTAATCCTATCCACCAAACCCTCCCTTAGAGTCCTGCATTGCTTAGCCAGCTTCGATTTGGTTATGAAAAATGCTAGATTATCTTGAAAATGCCCAAGATAGTTATGCATTAGGTAAAAGTCCGACAGTTTTCAGGGATAGCAACAGCTTCTGAAAGGTCTATTTAAATCTATTACTAGCTGCTTGCCATCAGTACCCGTCTGATCGTGTCGGGCAAGAGAGACGGAACTTTACTTCATTATTTTCTTCCATAGGGCCAGTTATTGGAGACTTATGTACAGCTGACACTGAACACCCAGCAAAGAAATTAATTGCATTGTGGCGTGCCGTAACGCAATTGTGAAATTTAATATAAGATTGGTTAGTTATTTGTTTAACATCTGCGATATCTATTGTAATTAGTTAGCTTGAAAAAGATTTATGAGAGATAATGAGAATAAATAGGATTTGAATGGCGTGGGTTATCTTAAAATACCAGTTAAAAATACACCACAAATTTTTCCGTTTGTTGGTATCTTGGACTTATTTTGCGATTAGTTGATGTTGTAGCAGAAGTTGTGCGATAAAGTGCAATTGCCAATTTACTACTGGAAAGTTTGATTACAAATAATGTGTGCTCTCACAAATAAATAAAACTGAACAAAGCGATAAGTTGAATTTTGAAGCCAGATATCGCGGAATCACAATTAACGAAAGTTTTGAAGTATTTAATTTAATAAATAAGAATCCACTCTTGGTTAACTTTACCAATATATTTAATGAATAAATAGCAAGTTCTCTACTTCTTAATTTTGAGTATTTCATGGCAGGCTAGGACCGGTTTTATTTAAGACAAGCTCAGATTTATAGTGAATGAAAAGCATTTAAGTATTATCTAATTTTTAATAACTAATCTAACCATCAAACAAGAACTTACTGGCAATTAGTAGTAGGAACTTTTCAGTGAAAACTCCATCAGAATTTTTCAAATAAAAATAACCGCAATAAGTAGTTTCATCGGAAGGACCAAAAGTTATGAAGTTAACAGAGATCCGCAACAAGAGATGGTATTAAAAATGCTCAGAAAAAAGCTTTTGATGGCTTTTCCAGTGCCAAATTAGTTCCATGGCTGGATGCTCAGGCTACGCTTCTACCTCGGTATCTATCACATAACGGCAAGTTAGCACCTGTTCGGCAGTTAACTATCGATTTTAATATGCCCTGAAATGTGAAATACACATTTTTATCTTCTTTTTTAAATTCGATATCTTAATTATAAGAAGATACAGTAATAATGATTTTTCTTAATTTTGTATAACACAAAATATTAAGTAAACTTTCTAGTTATTGAAACTTGAATGAAATTGTCGAAAATAATAAGTTTAAAGATATGTGAATGAAAGTTGTCAAATATATTCACAGATAAATACTTTTAAAGACATTTTAGAGGTGTTTTGCCACAGAATATCTACCGAAAAAATCATTATTTCAGTTGATGTCCATATTTCTGTAACGTATGGTCGTTTTCTTTTAACCCGCTAGCCTTATTGAGACTTTAAGTTTTTTAATAAAAATCCTGACGTTCCGTAAAAAAACATAAAAATGCAGATTTGCTATATTAGACATGGAATCTCGAGCAAATGTCGATTTTTTCATGGTATGAGAATCAAATTTAATTATAAAGTACGCGAATACTTGTAGGGAAGGTCTTTAACCTCTATATATATCTCTATAAAAATATAAACATTTCTATAAAAATTTTGCTTGCTTTATTATAGAAGAACACCAAAAATGTCTAATCATTTAACTTGGTGTAATTAATGAATCACACAAGCGTGATATAAAAAGCTTACCTGCTCAAATATAAATTTTTCATGACGCCTAGCACATCGTTTAGCAATAGAAATATCCATACGATTATATTATGCAGCATATTTTTAAACAGTGGATTTATGCAAATAAATATGTAACAGAACGTTTGTTGATTTACGCCGATGCGTCGAAAGTATTTCGATTATTTAAATTAATGCTACATTCAGCGGAAAAGTATTGATTTCTTTGCGCACATACGTTTTTATTTCAATTTCACTAATTAATTCAATATACCATTTTTTTCACCGATATTATAGTTTGAATAAATAGTTGTTGTATTTTTTAGCCACGCACATTAACATTTTATACTACACACATACATATATTGCAATTCTACATACAATCAAGTTATGCTTCATATGCATTCGATTGAATCAGTTTATACTGAGTATACTCTTATACTTAGTTATGTACTTGCATTTATTTATGTATATAAGTTTATTACGGTATACTTTGAAGAATGGTTTATTTTTGTATTTGTTTTACTTTTCATTTATGTTCATATTTATTAATTGTTATTAGTATTATTTAGGTTATTTGGGATTATTTTTTTCTAATTTCTATATTTTGTGTGTTATTGATGCTTTCTGTTTTGCTTATATTTCAGTTCATATTTTCTTTTTTACTAAAAGTTCGATTGTTATTTATTTCCGCTTTTTTTTTAATATTCTTATCTTATTTGTTTTAATTTAGAATAATATTATATATACATACACATACACATACATATTATATATGTTGATCGGGATATATTTGACTATTTGCTGTTGGTGGATATTTGTTGTTTTAAAATCGCTACATTTTATCAATTTATTCAATTACACACATTTAACATTTGCAAAATAACATATGTATAATATATATATTTATATATTTAGTTAACATTCATTTATACGCACATTGGTTTGCCGGATAATAATTGATGGGGCATTTGAGCAAGAAATATAAGACATTCAACTCTATTTTCCTTGGCTTTCAAGAAGTTGAAAGAGATTTTGATAGATATATGTATTTTGTTGTAATTTGCCTTTATTTAATTATACTTTTTTTCATTTTATTATAAATTTCGGTGTTATTTATTGTTACTTTATTATAATTTTTAATTGTACGTATTTTTAGTATACATTTTATTATTTCTTTGTTGCACTATTTTTTTAGTACAAAAACTACATACATATATAAAACCCAATGAAATCGACTAAATTATTTGGTTACGTATACGCCATGGTGCGCCAATCCACACTTAAACGACGTTCCATATTTTGGGGGGTTTTTTTTTTGTAAATGAAACACAATGTGCTAATTGTTTGTTAATTGTTTTTTTTTTTTGAATTTGGAACTATTGACTCGTTTGCCTTTGTACAATCTCCGGTAAACATATATTGATTTAGTTTGCTGTATTTGCTTTAACTTTCTTATGCTTTGTTATATTTAGTAATTTACGCAACGTTTGAAACATATAAAAGTTATTATAAAAATGTTTGTTTTTTCTTTTTTAAATTATTGTACACAGTTTCTAACTTTGCTTTCGTCATGATAGTTAGTGAATTTTAGTTTATGTTGACTTTTTGAAAACTGAACAAATTGCTTCCATTGAAAAGTTAATATTGGATTAGGCGTATTGATTTTGTGCCAGCGGCAATAATAAAAAAATAAAACCTGCAGTTGAATTAAAGTTTTGTTTACCATTTTGCAATAATTCTAATTTAGTCCTGCCGAGCTGGCAAATTTTTCGTTTGCGATGATATGGTTCGAATTTTCATATATTTTTTTGCAAATTTATTTTAATTATAATTAAAATTAATAAGCCATGGTTATTGACTGGGATATGGAGAAACATATTTTTTAAGACTGATGTAGTTTTTATGTGCCTTCTCCAGCCATTCAGCTTCCAGCACGATTCTCAGGTTCCAGCAGATTCCATCTGCATTTTGTTTTTTTTTTTTTGCGTTTACTTTTGTAGATGTTGCTGCTCTGTTTGGCCTGATGCAATGCCACCACCTTAACCGTCGGCATATTATTTTGAGCGTTGCACATTTTCCATCGTCCTGGACTAGTACGCGTACTTCCGCACACAGCTTTATTTATTGGCTTCCATTTGGTGTTGTTTCAGAATCATGTTTCGCATATTACTTTGTCGTTTGTGTGATTTCGTAAGTGCGTCAAAATAAGTGTTGTTGAGAAAATGAATTTTGCGGAAACTGAGAATAGTTGCTAAGTTGATGATGATTTTGTTTTTTGTATAAAAAATGCAACATTTTAAAATATTTTCACACATGTATTTTGGAGTATAATTTTTGTCAGACAATTATCATTCATTATTTTGTTTGTTATTTAATTTTTTCTTTAAAAACACCAAAACTCTAATACTTTTATTATCAAAACCACTACAAACACTTATACTACTCATACAAATTACATTTGAAAGTGTAAGTGAGAAATTCGTTAAACCTTGGAGTTGCTGTTCTATTATGATTGATTTTCTATCAATTATTATTATTTTTTGCTCAGTTACCGATTTTTAAACTTTTTTTTTCAATACGTTTTAAACTACTACTAATTATGTATGTATGCATTCAAAAGTGTTTATTTAAAAATTTCATTTGTCTCTTTAGTTCCACATCACAGCCAATTTTTTGTTCTGACGATGGATCTGATGGTACACAAATGGAGTACGTGAAGATAACTCCTCGTACAGCTGGTTTTGATGATGATGATGCTGCTATTGCTGCTGCTGGTTTTGATATTACATGTTGCTGTTGACGGCGATTTGTTTGTAGTAAATGTTGTTCCAGTTTAGTTTGATGTTGATGTTGATGTTGATATTCTTGTTGTTGATGTTGTTGCTTACGGCACTGTCTGACATTTGGGGGCATCAATGGCATTCGTCGGTCATCGAGGGTGATGATTTTCGTTTTTCTGAACTTTTTCATTTTTATTGCGAGCACTTTTGCTGTGGTCAATAATTGATTGAAGATTTTTGGTAACAACTAACAATTCGTCGCGTGCCTTTGTTATCCGTCTGGGAAATTTCCTGGTCCCAGTTGAAGTTTATCTCACTTGGGCTCACCCATCGTCTGACCAACGACTATGATGATCACAATAAAGACGGCCAACAGGACCAGTATGCAACAAATGGCTACACCAACCATTGCGCTATTACTCATAAAACTGTTGCTTAGTAGATGTATTATTGAAGAAAGAGAATTATGTAGCGTAAGCACTGGAACGCTTAAAGAGATTTCACAAAGTAATGTAAGTAATTAGAGGGGTTTGATGTTGTACGGGTACACTGGGTGCTTATTCAGCTTATTGTAACTTAATGTTAACGTAAAGCACTGGGGTTTTGCCTTTTCTTCTATAGTTTAACACATTTGTTGTATTATATGCGTTTGCGTGTGAATTGGTATTGGTATTTTGTTTTATTTTTAGCAACAGTGCCGAAGGTTTGTGGTGTATTTGGAAAATAGTCGTTTTTTTTTTACTGCGAATGCACGCAACAGTCAAAATCGTGTTAGGCAAATCAAATTTGTTGCGAATGTTTTTATTAAAATTAAATGTTCTTTGTAGTTAATTTAGTTTTAATTAGAAAATTTTGTTTTGGCACTATTTGATTTTAAGATAAGCACTGTTTGTTATTTTTTGTATTAATTTCCTTATACTGTGTATTTTTTCACAACGCTTTGCGTTAACTGCTCTTCAAATTTTTTTATAGTTTTTGCTGTGGTTTCGATTAGTCACGCTAATATTTGTAAGCTATTATTTTTTGATCGCATGCGCGTAAAATATTCAAATGGTATACCGGAAGTACGTAACAAAAAAACCAAATCTATAGTATAAAAATCTTTTCGTGATTTTGTTATGGTAGGTGTCAACTTGTATTAACTTTTAGTTTTGTCAAATACGTAGAGTCTTGTTGCACTGTATTGTTTTTCATGCCTTCCAGCATAGCTCTTGCCAATCAATTTGAAAACAAATGTATTACTCACAAATAGAAGATTGTGTATAAAAATCTGAAGCGGCACATTTCGTGTGGCGCTCAAAAATTGAGTTTTTTCCTATAATCCATACTTTTGATAATAACCTACTTAAAAGTGAAAAACATCAAATGGGTTGTGTACTCCCTTTTAATGCGTTTTTTATTTCATAAAACGATTTTTAAATTTCCTACAGTTTTAAGTCCAACGCTAATTATCCGGACATATTGACCTTTGTACAGGAAAAGTATTCTAGTTTCAGAGTTTTTTATTTTTTAGCCCTTGCACTCTGAAGGCGGAAAATACTATTTTTTCTAAAATTTCTCAAAAATCAAATTTTTCCAGGGCATTTTTAAATTGTAAACAAAATTGTACCAAAAAATAAAGAAAAAATTGGTTTGTTATTATTCTCTCGTTTCGCCGAAAGCGTAAAACGTTGATGTACAGTGCTATGTCGGTAATCCGAGAATTTTGTAGGCCGGGCACATCTATAATTCGCTCATTCCCAAAAACCGGAAATTTTAAAATTTTTTACTGTATAGATCGGCCACTAAAGTGGATAAGACGCATTTTCGTCTTATTTTGTATATTCCGGTTAAATAACGGTATTGTTTCAGTAATATTTCGTATGCATTTATGTTTCTGTCATTTTTGTTAGGTATTGAAACAGTAAAAATTTAAAAGGTGCATTCGATTCGCTACTTCTCTGCTCGCATTAAAAACACAATGAGGGTAAAAACAAAAACAAAATAAGCTAGCTAAGCGCAGCCATGGCGAGTATTTCATATTTTTTCCAAAGCCATTATAAAATTGTTACTAATATTTTAATTAGCCTTGCTACTTTTTGGGCGATTTCAGAAGGAATGATGTTAGTGTAGGTATGAAATGTTAAGCTTTTTATAAAGAATAACATTACCTTAGGCATCGAAGCTGTAGTTCTTCAAACATGTGTACTAGGGACGCAATACTGGTTGTTACCCTCTTAATCTTTAAGTGCAAATAAAAAGACCCAGTCATGCTGGACTACCAATTTGTGATCTGTATCTCGGAAAATTGCAATTACTCTATTTCAAGATTGCTGTACAGTGTAATTAAAAATATGTGAAATATTAGATCTCATCAAAAATTGCTGGACATGAGTTGTCAGTTTTTTTCTCCGCATTTTAATGTTCAAACAACTATGAGCGTGTGGTTATGTGTATTTAAAAACAAATATATTTAGAGATGGAAAAATTCGATTTTCACAGCAAAATTAAATTCGCCGAAAAATATCGAAAACAAACGTTTTTGAGTCAAAAGCAAAAAATACGTCTCTGATCATTTTGACCAAGAAACCGCATATTCCAGTTTCGTGGAAAAAGAACAACGTTACCCAAATAGAGCGGTGCTCGTGAAATGGAATGACTCAGCTGAAGTAGTTGGATTATCTCCCTCTTTAAACTCAGCATTCTGCCGAAAATACCCATAAAAATTGTATAAGGTTTTTGTTCTTTGCTTACGTTAGTGAGTTAGCGAGTAAATATTCACATTGCTTTAATTTTTAGTTTTTTTAACGAGTGTAATCCGAACATTAGTTTTCTTTCAAGTCATTTATTTAAGGTAAATATTATTTCAAAGTTACAGAGAATATAGAAAGCCTTAATTAATACACTCGAATAAAGATTGTTATCGGCATGTTGATATTTACCATTTAATTAAATTAACAAACCAATATGTGATTTTCTTGCATTCGAACCAAGTTTTTTATTAGAGAATATTATGAGAAAACAACAATCTTGCAAAGTGGTAGAGGTTATAGTTGCTATTCCTCATCACCCTTCTTTCTTTATAGACTTTCATCAATGTTTGAACTCAGGTCCGCGGATTTCTAGGCCAGCTTTCAACCACTGAGCCACGCTAACCGTAAAATCATTTGACTTCTCACTACCCATATCTCCAACTATACTATAATTTTAGGTTTGCAATTATAATCTAAGTAATTCTGATATTTTATACATTTTACATGGCTTCATTGTTTAGCCCACGTTTTTTATGAATAATTGCTTTCGTCCACGCTTCACGGCATTTCAAGGACACTTAGTGCCTGGTGATGACAGAGATTTTCCTTTCTCTGTGTGTGGGTGATTTTTCTTCGTAATTAAGAAGTTTTCTCTAATTCTCTTGACCACAATTATTTACTTAGCGACCTTGTGATGCACGAAAATAAATAATGCTCATATTACACCACTTCGTTTATTCTTAAACAACCAAAGCCAAGCCAACAAGCTCAATTTGTTAAAAAAAAAAATGCTCTAAACAACAAATAAATGCATAAACGCCATGGACATAGCATGACTCAGATTGGAGGTGACAGTGCTTTGCTGGTTTTGTAGTTGAGCGTTGAATAATAATTTACTGAGCAAGACAGTGAAACATAGATAAAACACACACATGAAATTTCCATTCCGAATGCCTACTTAAAATCAGTACTTGTGACAACACCCACAAAAATCCAACACGCACATGACTCAGAGCATCATAGCCCATAGCAGACAGATAGCATTGCTACAACACTCATATTTTGCTGTCAACACTTCAGATAACCAACGCACAGTGCGTGGGAAGATAGAGGAATATATAATGGTGCGAATATTGGTAGGAAGTAGTTATAAGAAGCTATGCATGTGAGCAAAGTTCTGCCACACAACACTGATAGTAAGGAAAACTTAAAACATACTCATACATACTACAAAATATTTTTTTTATGAGATTGTAGCAAGCAGAAATTGTCAAGTATACTTAAGTTAAGTATATATAATAAGCTGCGTATGAAGGTAGATAACTGTTCGACTGTTCAAGTGACAGATGTTGGGCGACGCTGTCGTAAAAATATTTCATGGAATAGTTGATTTATTGTTGCCATGGAGTCTCCCACTCAAATAAATATATACATATATTTAGTACGCACACAGAGCGAAAAGACCACCTAAAATCCCCTAGAAATTAGAACCAAATTTTGCGAACTTCTATATGGTTTTTTTTCCAATAAGAAAGACTTTTTATTACGACTGGATATGTCTTTTCAATAAAATCAAGAAGATAATCTGTAAAATAAAGATGAGACATTGTTTAATATATACATATAGACAATGAAATAGGTGTGAGCTCAAATATAATTGTTTTGAGATATATTTCGATTAGTTTCTTTCATGAAATCCAAATAATTGTTAGTATGTAGAAGTAGGTGATGTTTTTAAAATTTCAAAACGATAACGTTATTTTCTATATGCTTTCTATTACAAGTAAAAAAATTGGAATTTATTTGAACACGTAGCAATTTAGTGTGGTCACCTATTTTGTGTGTCTGGCGAAATTTTAAAAGTATTCAATTTTTACTCACATATTCTAACCGAAAAGTAACTTTAATATTATGCTAAGTTACTAGTGCAAAAAATAAATAATATTTCGAGTTAGATGGGATGTGTGGATCTTTCCAGTATTGAGGAGAGAAGGCTAGTCCAAAATATGTGTAAGAGGGAAAAAACTTACAAATTTATTGCTGAAACATTAGAGCGTTCACAAAATTTAGCGACAAATGCATTAAAAATGCCAAAACTACAAGATCGTCGCGGAGCTAGCAGAAACACGTCTATAACAACTGATAATTTCATCTTGTCCATGGTGAAGAAAAATCCAACTGTTCTAGAGTTGCAGGTGAAATTAGTAACATAATATCCAGTAGAACCGTTAGGAGGAAATTAGTAAATGCAAATCTTCCTAGCAGAATAGCTTACAAAGTTCCTCTAATGGGAAAATGCAAATTTAAAAATGAGGAAGGCCCTTTCCCATACATCATGGCACGGAGCAGAAGGTGAACGAAAGCGGCATACCATTCTCTGGAGCGATGAAACAAAAATAAATTTGTTCGGGAATTACGCAAATAGGGCAGTGCGCTGAACACCAGGTAAAAAGTTTCACACAAAGTTTACTAAGAAGACGGGTAAACACGGCGGCCGAAATATAATACTATGGGGGTGCTTTTCTTGGTACAGAGTCAGTTCAATTTATGCTGGAGGAAGTCATGTTACCTTATGGTAAAGAGCATATTCCTCTTGTATGGAAGTTTCAATAAGATAACGACCCCAAGCATTCCTCTAAAACGGTGAAGGATGGGTTCCGTGGAAAAAAATTCCGAGCTATTAAGAACCTTTGGAATAACCTCATCTCATCTATGCTCAGAAGAACAGATGGAGTGCTGAAAAATAATAGCGGATACATTGGATATTAGTTATATAATGATATTATTTTTAGGTTTTCTGTAAATTACTTGCTATTTCATTTTTATGCAATTTAATGTCCAGCTGAAATAGGATGAGTTTTCCTTTTCATTACCTTACAAAATTTTGATAAGTTTTTAAATCCTACAATGAACATATTTTCAATAACAAATGTATAAACTTGAAAACGTCCTACTTTTTGTTGAAATAAATCTATAATTTTAATGAAAATCTATATATTTTCAAAATTGGATATCACACACCTATTTCAACGCCCACATGCGTAATTAAGAAGGGAAGTTTGGATTTCATTAGAGTGTCCTTTTCTTTTCAATTTAATATTATTGACACTAAATTTTTTTAAGTAGATTATTTTCCGAAAATAAATACCGCACTGTTTTTATAAACTGTTTAGCATTTACTTGTATAAGTTTTACTTATAATTATGATAAGTTTAAGTATTTATAAATTATTATTACGAGTTTAAAATATAGAACAATTAAAATAATTATAACATATGTAACTATTGGTGTGGCCAAAATTTTCGTAGTATGGCACGCGCCATTTCTGGAAATTTAATACCTAAGACCTTTATTGTGCAACTGGCATTTTTAATATTAATGCTCAAGAAAGGCACTGAGAGAAAACGGGACGATCCCTCTACTATCGAGTATATATATATATATATATATATTTATTTTTAAAACATTCTTTATTGAGAACTTCTTAAACAATCAATATGTACATCAAAAATTTTTATTGGAAAAATACAAAAATCCAAAGAACAATATGATATTAAAGTGAAAACAATATAAAGTAGATTATTCACAAAGCATTTATGTACATATATTAAGATGTTGAAAACAAAATTTGAATTAAAAAGTACTTTTTAAAAATAAAAAGATTTCCTTGAAAATAATTTCAGTAAAGTTCAAGTAAAAATGAAAGGATCTCCTTACTAATTTCCTTTATATGATTTTTAACATAAAACCGAATAGATTTCTTTTTACAATTGCATATTTTTGAACAAAATTCCATAGAAATTAATAAACAAAATGTTATCTCCTAATTTCTAGCCATTTTCCTTTTCAATAAATTTGAGAAGAAATTCAAACCAATATAAAGATTTTCAGGCAAAAATCTCTACGATTTTGTTCCTCTCGCACTCCTTGGTCACCAAGCCATTTTAGACGTCGAACGCTTTAACTTTAACTTTATAGGTGAACTTTTTAGCTTGTATACGAAAGTAAATACAAATACATCTCATTACTTATATACGATGCCCAAACATATCTCACAAGATAATATACATATATACCTAGAAAAGTACATATGTATTTGCACAAATACGTCACACCGATTTCGCCCGCTAGGCCACCATTTTAATTGCTGTTTTCTATACCAGTCATTTCCTTAACAAAAACGTTTAGTCTCTAAGTGTCGAATAGCTTTCGCATCTATACATGCACACTAAATGTTATGAACTTTAATAAATATCATATCTATGATTTAGGTAATCAATTGACAGTTGTGTTGGTGCGCGAAATATTTATGAGTTTGCATTACAATGATGCTGTTAAATGAGCTGCGTATGATTTAATACGATGCGATGGCGGTATAAAACGCTTTTGGCTGCAATGTTTTGAAACTGACACTAGGTTGGTTGGAGTTTGATTTTCTGCATGACTGCACAAATACGAAGGACCATTTGCGGGAAATCCAGAATTAAATTTATAAATAAGAAGATAAGTAATTCATTGTCTTTGTCTTGCATTAAATAAATACAGTAACTTAGGCTACGCACATTTCTTTTTTGACATTTTCTATGAATTTGATGATTTTTTTTTAAATTTAAAATCAAAATAATTTTTCCATATTTTTGTAAAACAGTAAAATGCTTAATATTCTTAGTCTATAATGTCATGGAAGTGATTACTTTGCGTTGCATCTGTTAATGGAATTAGAGCCAACGTATTCGATGGCTTTCTCACTTGACGCTATCAGCCACGCAACGCTGACGTGGAAAGTTAAACAGGGCGCCCCGCAGGGTGGCGTCCTCTCCCCGATCCTGTTTAACTTCTACCTCTTAAAACTCCCTCAACCGCCAGAGGGAGTCACCATCGACACGTATGCTGATAAATGTTCGATAACGGCTACCGGCAATGAAATTGATGGCATGTGCTCAAAGGTGAACAATTATCTCTCAGATCTTGCTCACTTCTTCACTGAACGCAATATGACCTTATCCCCTACCAAGTCCTCGGCACCTTATTCACCACATGGACAAAGGAGGTTAGACTGGATCAATAACATCAATGTTGATGGCACTCCCATCTCAACGGTTAACCATCCGAGGATCCTGAGTTACCTTCAACAGCCTACTCTCCTTTTCAGCGCACACAACCGCAATCGTCAATAAAGTACAGAGTCGCAACATTTCCTCAAGTCGCTCGACGGCAGCACTTGAGGCAAAGACAAAGAAACTTTGTTGGCAACATAGAAGACGATGGGTCGGCCGGTTGTAAGCTATGCTGCTCCAATCTGGACGCCAGGGACCAGGACGACAAAGTGGACGCGGCTTCAGACATGTCAAAACTCTGCACCCCGGACTGTAACGGGATGTCTTCTGATGTCGCCTGAGGCACACCTCCATCAGGCTACATTTATGCTCCCAGTTAAGGAGCATATCATCCTGCACAGCAAGTAGTTCTTGATTGGATGCCAACTAGGCACGTCAGAGGACAACTCCGTGAACTCAAGGACGAGATCCAGTCGTTCACTAGTCAACCACTGGATCCGATGACGTATAGACAGCATAGAAGACGAAGAGTTTCAGCTGCCTCGAGAATTCCGCCTCACTCTGGCTCAATTAAGACCAGAATATTGTAGTAGGGTCAACTCCTACTTATCCAGACTCGACCCCGACATCGTAAATTAATGTAAATTAATGTAATTGCAAGCTTAAGTTTGTATGTTTTTAGCTCTGAGTTGATGCCTTACCTCACTCCCGAGCAAGCAAATTTATCAATTTAAGCGGTAAACTCTGAGTTAAATATATAGATAACCTGCTTTCTCGCAAGAAGAAGAAATAAATATATATATATTTATTGCTTCAAGCTAATTTACAGCTACGGCAACTTACAAAATAAAAAGAAATAATGAAAAATAGTTCTTGTGATTTTTTTAGAGAACTGGATACTTGCATTACATTTTTTTGTAATCTTCAACTTCAATGCTATTTGATTTTTGTACGATTAAAAAAGGTGTCTAGATAAATTGGAACGCTACTCAGATTGGGCTATGGGAGCCGTTTATTTACTTTATGAATATTCACTTTCGCTGTCAATTTGCTAGGAAAGTAAAGAAATCAAATCAATACAATAGAAACAAACCGAATATTTCATGTTAGTAGCTGTTTCAGTTTCTAGTTTGAATATGCTCTTCCATATAAATTAAATGTGGTTTTATGAGAGCATCTGTTGCGCCAACTTCTTTCAAAATCAGATAATATATAATATTTCGGAGTAGCAGTCCATATTCCATATTTTGTTTTCCTATTTGAGCTTAGAGCGTATATTGAGCACATACTCAGGCAAGTTGGAGTATGTCTATAATTTTTGAATGCAGATTATATGGCTTCATATTTTCACTGTACTTGGGGTTTAAAAGTTAAGTTAATCTGGTAGTTCCCGCAATAGGAACTCACTTAGACATATAAGAGTCCATTGTGATACCGCCTGTTAAACGAACGGTAACTAAAATCGGAAAACCAAGAATGATTAACCGGAGAAACTTTGCATACATAAAGTCACGCAAATCACCTATCCCCACCCCAGAAAGCTCTTCTGGAGGGGTAAAGAAATACGAGCTTAGGCACTTGAACCTCAGTCTCGCAAAAGCAGGGCAGCTGAGCTGAAAATGAAGGGATGAATCCACCTCATCCTCCTCCATACAGCTGCCGCAGAAAGGGTCAGAGACTATGTTCAGCCTAACCGCATGGATACCCATCGTACAGTGACCAGTCAAAACACCTATGAGGGTCGAGAGTTGCCGCTTAGTAAGCGACCTCAGTTCCTTTGAGCGCCCACGATCCACTCTCGGCCAGAGGGTCCTTGCAATTTTGCATGTCGTGGCAATTTCCCAGCGCTCGCTGAGACGACAGAGAGCCCATCTGTTCAAGAGAAGTCCGTAGGCAGCCAAAGGAGCCCCCACCCTCTCCCTGCATGGAGTAATCACTTCCAAGGTACCCTGCCGAGCGAGCTCATCAGCCATGCAGTTCCCTGCAATGCCGCTATGACCTGGTACCCAAATAAGTCTAATGTCGAGAGACTCTGAGGCTGCTGCGAGAGAAGCCAGGCACTCCCCGACAAGTTTTGATCTCACCAGTAGCGAGGTCTTAGGAGACCTTACTAGCGACCTGACTATCAGAATACATGTTAGCCCGTCTGGTGGGCATTGCATTGGTGAGTGACCAATCGGCTGCCTCCTTGATTGCCTGAAACACACTACAGTAGTCCGGAAGCCTGAACAGCAAGTAATGTCTGAATTATATTCGTATAGAATAAAATAACTAAAAAAAACACATTCAAATAGCTCAGGAGTAATTTGGATTAATTCTTATATAAAAGAGTCTGCTTAAAAATTACTTAATAGAAGTTGTGCTCAAATGCAATAGCGTTCGTTGTATTAGGTGATCATTTCTAATTCTTGCATGAAATGCGCGGCCCTTGTAATGGTTGTCTATTGTTTTTTCTCAGTGTACATATTTCTTGTAGATACACTAAGCTTTATTGCTTTCACTTTGCAATAAAAGCTGTCGCCAGAATGAAAGAATGCTGTAAGCTCTTGCTTATACTGTATGTATGTTGATCTTGCACATCCCCATTCAGCTACGTTGCTATGTCTAACTCTTTGCAAGCGCATTGCTTTGTATCCCGATTTCCAAAAAAAAAGCTCTAGTAGTTGGAAATCAGGAATATAAAACCGAACACGCGGTTGCAAACGCTCTTTTCTGCTGATCGGACTACGCCTCTATTTACAGCACCCACGCACGCAATTATTTAAGTCGTGGAAGGTTAGTTTTAAAATAAAACTAAATTGAGGTTGTTCCTACATGGATATAGCGAGCTTCACCACGGAAATAAGGTAGGTTTCGAAACCGAATCGTTTTTACAAGTTGCTAAATCCCTAGAGAAATCCCTACCAAAAAAACCAAAAACGTCTTTTGACTTTCAGAGCGTCTGGTTAAGCAGAGTGCAGCCAACCCAGTCCAATCCCACACCAGCGCATCTTCGAAAAGCATTTAGTGGCCCATCCATTGGGTCTGGTGTGGATGCTACAAATATTGCATCACATTCATTTTGGATTTTAATTTTCAACGTGCTGCAGCTTTTGCAAGTACCAGCCGGAGCACCGGCAAAGCTTAAAAGCCTTGACAGTCCCGCTTATGCCCGGATAACCTCTTCCCCGCCGCTTAGTGCGAGTGATCAGCAGTTAGGAAAAGCCATCGATTTCAGCAAGGAAATCAAATCTGCCTTGAAGCCAGAACATAACCTGGCCAAGCCGCTTCGACTTGCATGCATACATTGCATCCCAGTGGTGATAGTAAATTAGTGGTGTTATTGTATAAAATTTAAAATTTGTCATTAGAAATTTAAAGAAAAAAGAAAAAACGTAACTAAAGAAAAATAATAGAGGATAAAAATAATTAGTTTATCCAGTTTTATATCGTAAAGTGAAAAAATTTTAACTTAAGACTGTCATTCTTGACTAAGACCATATCGTGAAACGGAAAAAAAGAAATTAATTTAATTTAAAAACTCCGATCGGTACACCCATTTTACATTCGCAAAGCAGCTACAACGATTCGTTCTATTATTAATATTTTCCTTTTTTTCGGAGTAAATTTCCAATTTAGCTTCAGTCAAGTATCCTTAATTAAAGTTTATGTGGACACGACTAAAGAACGGCAAAAACCCACCCCACGCCGAAAGAGCTAAGGCACCAGTGGATTCCGACCGCCTTCTTCTTTAACTGAATTGTGGTAAGGTTGTACGCTGATCCTCAGTTAGCAAAAGTATAACCATCAACTCCCCACTACCACGACCAACCCTTGAGGTTGGAGATACAAATCCATCAACCATGTATTGTTACACTCTACAAAATTTGGAAAATCAGTTCCAGCAGAGTTTCTCATGGAATGCGATAATTTTGAGAAAAATAAAATCGCCTAAACTGCTGTGTTTAAAATTCAATTTGCAAAATAAATCGAAGTTGAAGGTTCGAAACAAAATATATCAATAATTTCACTATTTTATTGAATAAATAATGGGTACAATAGCTTTAGAACACCTGTAAAAAACTATTTATATTACAAAGTAATTAATTGAATATTTTTTTATTTCACAAAGTTTGTATACTCTTTTCTTGAACTGAAGACAGCATTTTTCGTCAATAACCATACGCTGCAGCTAAAAACCAAACACTAAAAATAAATACGCTGGTTCTGTTATAAAGAAAATTCACAAAATTTAGTCTCTCCTTCATAGTAATTTAAATGCTATTTCTGATTTTTCTTCCTCATTTTCTTTCCCCCATAACAGCCAAAAAGCGGCAGACTGCATTGAGCATCACTTGCCACGAACAACTTTCCGCTTGCCAAGCACAATGTCAAAAGTCAAATGTGCATTAAAATAATTGCACTTGTTTAGTCGCACCTTGAATGAAATTGTTGTTGGGTGGGTAAATGTGTACAACAAAAAAGAAAACCTTAAACTGGAACTGATGCTGCATCAACTACTTTGCTCTGTGAGTTTAGCGATGTCACAAACAAGCTACGAGATGCGCACTACCACAACTAACAAGGCGTACCTTTTATTTTATCACAGGCCACGGCGTATACGCAATATTTTGCACGTTGGTATTTGCCCAATGGCAATGGCAACAGATGACCGTCACGATAGTTGCAACAGCTGCAGCTGCTCTTATCGCATAGCTGCATTTCAGAAATAGATTTTTAAATTTTAGAAACTGAGAAGTGTGTAAAGGTAGAGGTGAACATTTCCAACAGCAGCAAAGGCGTAAAAATAGTGAATGAGTGAAAAAGTAAAGAAAAAAAGAGGACGACAGCGCGTTTCTTGTACGGCTGACAACCATTCGCTTTTGCTGAAAGCTGTTACTGTCAAGGTTTCGCAAGTTACACAAACGCAAAGCAAAAAAAAAAAGCAAAAAAAACCCGTTTTGGCTTTTCTTTTGTCGTCTTAGTTTTATAGTAATTATTTAAAGCGGAGCGTTTTTCGTTCAAATTTATTCTTACACAAGTAGTTGATGCTTTTGTTAAGATTTTTAAATTGTTGCATACTTATAAAATCTAATTTCCGTCCTTACGCATTGTGTGGAAATACATGGGCTTACAGGAATTTTTCTAGTTTTAATTTTATTTATAAAATTTGAACAAATTGTTTTGTTAGTACAACATCCGACCTTCATCTGCCTACTTACCGAATGAGTAATTTCCCTAACAAGTAATTTTCCTAAAAAAAATGTTTGTTAAGCGTGTGATTATTTTTAGTCATTGTAATCATGTTTAGAACTAATTTCGAATGTATATCAAAATGAAGGTATTTTCAAGGTGAATGTAGTATGTAAGGTAAGATTACCTGCCAAAATACATTTTCGAATCAGTAGGGCGCAAAGTAAAATAGTTTTGAGTGAAACTTCTGTTGTGACTAGGAAAATGGTTGCATTAAACATTTAACCCTACAATTTTATGTAAAATAAATAGGGGGAAAAATATTAATACATTTCACTGTACGGTCTATTTATATCTTTTCATGCCGAATTTGGACACAATTTCAATCTTGCATAAATAGCTTATAACTTCGATTAAAGTAAGTGTAGGGTGTGCTGTATGGTTGAAAATTTAAATTAAGTTGATCAAAAAGAGATTTACGAAAGCTTAATCATTTAAACCCATTTTTGAAGAGGTTTGTCTCATACTTAAAAAGTTAAAACTAAATTAATTAGTAATAAGGAAAGATATATTATAATAATCCTGTATTATTAAAGAGTGTTATAAGGCAATGTTTTTGTAGAGAGTTCTCACTTATTTAAAATTTGTTTATGTAGTTTAAATTTTATAGTAGCTGAAATGCTATTGTATTGGTGCCAAATGAAAGCGGCTAAGAAACCTTAATTTCAAAAATATTTGTGAAGAGGGTTGCCACTTGCTTGCAAAAGTAAATTCAATTAACTTAATATTATTACGGAAAAGTAGATACTTGTGTGCAAAACGTATAAGGGGCAAGAAAAATAGTTATGGCAAGGGTTAAATATATATAAAATATAAATATATACTAATAACTAACATAAATGAAATATTGTTATACTTATTTTAAATGAAAAAGGTTAAAAAGGTAAAAATTTATTGATTATAACGTAAAAGAAATATTATAATACTTGTGTTAAGGCAAAAAAGGTGTATAAGGAAATTTTTTTGAAGAGGGTTGCCAACTATTAAAAAGAGCAAAATTAATTTAATACTAGCTGACCCGGCGAACATTGCTCCGCCTTAGAAGCAATAAATGAGCAGATTCTTGATTTTAAGAGTTTAAATTCTTTATTAGGATAATAAATATAAGTAAGTACCAAAAATCAATTATTGTAATGATTCTTTATTGGCCATGTATTTTAGTGCATCGGCTGCACTCTTTAGTGAAGCACCTTGTGATAGACGATATTTTTAGTTTTATTACTATGTGCAAGAACAAATAACGCAGCTGGTCTTCCGACCCTTGAACATGCCGCATATAATTGACCATGGGAAAAACATGGATTTTCTATATTTCGACCACAAACTTTCAAGGATTGGCCTTGTGATTTGTTAATGGTCATGGCGAATGCAAGACGGATCGGAAATTGAAGTCGTTTAAACTCAAACGGCATGTCGGTTGGGATCATCGAGATCCTCGGAATGAGAACTTCCTCACCTTCAAATTTTCCTTTGAGTATCGACGCGTAAATCACATTGTTCATCAATTTACTTACCACCAAACGCGTTCCGTTGCACAGTTTTGGTGGGTTTATGTTTCGAAGCATGATTATTACGGAGCCAACCTTTAGTCGTAAGTTATGCGGTGGTAAGCCAGGCACATCCAAGGAGTTTAAAAATTCAATTGGATAGTTGGTGGCATCATCTGCATTTGTTGCACAGTCAATAGATTTGAACGAATGTAGTGTACTAATGACCTCATTCTGAATTATGTAGTAGCAATGAGTGCAATGGCTCAGGTGGGGGAGTCAATAATGGCAATTTCACTTTCCCATTAAGGCAGAACAATCTTGGCGTTTCTCCGGAAAACTTCAATACTCGCAAACCACATCCATTGGCCCAATGCGAACGCTAGTATGCAAGCAGTAATCAGTGCTGCAATCATATCGAAACGCTGCTCGATTCAAATCAGTACTTGATAAATTTCTCCTTGTGCGTCGAAAATTATCAAGATGTTGATCTCTTAGGTTTGCTCGATGATTTCTCATAGCCAACCGAGCCTTTGCACGGACTGCCTCGCTTTGCTCTTGTGATTGAGAAGCACGAAGTCGAGCCATACTAAAGCGGCGCTCTTCACGTGCAATTTCTTGTACTTCTTCAGTCCTTTCATTCGCGACGTTTTGCATCCTAGTTGCATTACGGCTTTTTCGGGGAAGATTTGATCGTCTTGGACGCGGCATTTTAATGATAATAATATCGGCACAATATTTATAGACACTCGAAACAAACACAAAAACCGGTAAACTTCAAAATTTCTAACTGTCAATTTTTCACCCAACAAAATTCGTAAAAGTAAACAAAATACATGTTAATATTGGCAATTCACATCAATTACATGGATATTGCCCTTCTCCGCTAGATGTCACTACAATTTACATCGATATTACCTTTCGCCGCCAGAGTACATGTAAATTTTAGTTTTCATACAAAAAAGCAAAAGCAAAATATATGAAGGGCGAAGAAAAAAATCAAAATTACCGTTTTTTTGTCGTCCCACGGTAACGGGATAAAAAGTATCTTATAACCTGCCCCTGCTTCTAAGCTACCTCCCCACCAATTTTCAGCCAAATCGGTTCAGCCGTTCTTGAGTTATAAGTGGTGTAACTAACACGACTTTCTTTTATATATATAGATTTGTTTGACAGATTGAATTCCTTTAATATAGTAATATTAATGACATATTACAATAGGAGAAAAAGGCTCCAAAAAGTTTAGTTTACCCCCTACATACAACATGTATTTATGGCTACCACTAATAACCCCCGAAAATCAGTATAAACCCTTATCCTCAAGCTATATAATCCGCATTTTTATTTTTTCTGAATATTTAAAAAGTTATCCATTACATAGGCACTACAAAGCGATCACTCGGAATTCGAATTAGCGAACATAAAACGGACGCGAAGAACAAAAAGACAACAACAGCGTTAGCACAACATTTAACGAATAGCGGACACTCAGCCGATTTCGAAAATACAAAAATATTAGACGTTGAGAAAAAAGAGAGGACAAGATTAACATTAGAAGGGGTGAGAATACAACAACAAATACGACACACTATGAATTTTAAGGAGGACGTAGACAATATAAACTGCGCATACAGAACAGCAATAACGAGTGATGGTTAAGCAGAGAGACAAAAAAGTAGTGTACAATTCAATATGTGGAATTTTATTTTTATTTTTGTTTTTATATTTTTATTTGTTTTGATGTTGTTGCTATTTTCAATGTAATTAAAAATGTAAGTGCAATAATTGTTGTAAGCAAAAATATTGTTATTTTGTTAACACTTGTTTTTATGTTTTATGTACAATAAAATGCAGACTCCCTGATGAAGGCGCGGAAGACGCCGAAACGCGTAGGAGAAAAAAAGAAACTTTTTGTTTGCTTTCAATATATTACCGACCGAAAAGCTCCTAAAGCATCCCAATTGGAAATTAAACTTTGGCCCTAAGAAAAATACAAGATATTTCATTTGGTCATTGATTTGAATTTTAATATATTAGTAAAATATAACCCAACTCTCTGTAATATTGGTTTTATTGTTAAACTAATGAAATACTCGAAAAGATAAAGTAATTGATTATCTCAACGGTTAAAGAACTTCCTACTTCCAACTGTAGGATATGCAATAAAAAGCAAAACGATGACAAAAACGAACAGTATTTTATTATTTTTCTAGCTGATACCCGTCAGAATAGTCTAATACTTTTGTATACACTTGCAGCTAAAAATGCGACTTTGATAAAACTATGCAATTTTTATTGCAAATATACATAGTAGAAGTATACGGTATACATATATTTCAAATCTAATCTAAATTGGACAATAAACTCCTTTATCGAATCGTAAATGACTCGATTCCGCTAACTATTTCTCTAAAAGTATTTCTCTTGTGGCACAGCTGTTATACTTTTCTATATTCATTTAGTGCAGGCAAAGCGAATTCATTTATACGTTTCGGAGTTTATCAAAATCGAACCAAAAATACAGATTTTTCAAATACCTCGACTCATGCGCCACCTAACGGATTAAAATATAGCCTATGTCAAAAGAGTGCACTTGAAAAAATTGGGTCCAAATAAATATTCAAACTTAAAGGCTTGACTAATTCGCTTTCAAATATTTGATGAAACTATTCCCAAAACGCTATAATCAATTCTCCCTTTTGGAATTTTCCCAGTCACTAATAAGAAGTGGAAATGTTGTAAAACCAAAACGAAAAGCCTTCTCATCCAATTCAGTTTAGTTTTGTCTAAAGTTGATGAAATATAGGTTCAGAGACAGGTTCCGAGCTGGATACTAGGCTTAATTTTATTTTTTAAATCTTCAACTTCTATGCTATTTGATTTTGGTATACTCAAAAAAGAGGTATTGATAAATTCGAACGCTACTCGGAGTGTGCTATGGGAGCCGTTTATTTACATTATGAATATTCACCTTTCCTGTCAATTCCCTAAAAAAGAATAAAGAAATCAAATCAAAACAATAGAAACAAAACGAATGTATAGCCAGAGGACTGCATACAGTGTTGCAAAATCAATCTGCTAATGAAGGCTTAACGACAAAAGATATGATCATAGTCATAACAAATTCTTAATTCTGTAAAATATTATTTATTTAGGGACATTGTGAAAATCAAATATGGTTTTATGAGAGCATCTCTTACACCAATTTCCTTTAAAATATTCCATATTTTGTTTTCCTATTTGAGCTTAGAGCGTATATTGAGCGCATACTGAGTGAAGTAGGAGTATGTATATAATTTTTGAATGCAGAATATATGGCTTCATACTTTCACCGTGCTTTGGATTTAAATATACAAAAGCGAAGAACAAAGTAGACCAGCATATACGAAATTCGATACATTTTAAATCGACACGTTTTCGAAATTTTTTTTTTTTTGATTTTCAGAATAATGGCCCTACAACAAAAAGCAAAACTAAATATAAAGTGTTATGAAAATTCTATGCAAATTGTATCAAAAAGGTTGATGTGGTATCAAAGTACTTTTCGGCTTAAAATTGTACCAAAAAACCACAATTGTGGCAATTATATCATTACTAATGAGAATGTAGAAGTGTTAAAACCAATGTAACGAAATTTAAAATTTTTAAATTTTTTCATAATTGTTTCAATGGATTTTTAACTTTGAATTTTCTGTTTCCCTATAAAGGTTCCGACTCAAGCATGAATTTTAAATCAACGCTACTTACTGCACAAATTACTCTTCTAAGATATCCGATAATAGTAAAAACTTTTTGGTAAAATAATAACAACTGAATAGTGTTATTATTTTCTATACATTTGCACGTATGTACATGGATTTTTATGCGCAGAATCTGCAAATCAACGCATGTTGCTACAATTTAGTTTGTTTATTTAAAAAAAACCATAAATTTTTGCCGTCGATGCACGTGCCAATTGGAAATTTTACTTAGAATTCAAAATATCAAAGCGTGCAAGAGATAATAAACAGATGAGAAAAACAATTTTTA
Source organism: Anomoia purmunda (assembly GCA_951828415.1). Lineage (NCBI taxonomy): Eukaryota > Metazoa > Arthropoda > Insecta > Diptera > Tephritidae > Anomoia > Anomoia purmunda. Next base: position 186,315,675 of record OX639993.1, on the reverse strand, counting down.
AATATTCACAAATCAATTGGAATTTCAATTGGAAAAGCTTGTTGCTCATTCGTATATGCAAATGTAAACAATGCAATTTGTTTTTCAAATGAATTTTGATTGCTTAATGTAGTTTGCACATAGGAAATATTTTATATTAACTTATTTTATTTTTTTGTTGATATTTCTCGGTCAATAAGAGGCAAAAGCAAATCAGACTTTTTTTTTTAAATTTGTTTTTGAAAAATAAATGCATAGTTTGTTGCCACTATAAATTTAATAGCAATTATTAGGCTTTATAGGTACTATAATAAACTTTTTATGACATCCGCAATCATTGGTCTCCAAGCGCCAAAATATGTAAATTCCATCACTACTATGAGTAAGAAAATCAAACTACAGTGAAACCTCAATATAATTACTTTGTTTTGAGTCCCAAAAATGCTCGCTAGATATACCACGAAAATATAAAGTATTGTATGAAAACTTTTATCTAGCAAAGTTCGCAATTGAAACTCCTGCATTGCTATATGGTTTATAAATAATTTTGTTACTGTTCATTAAGCCTTTTATAATTATGTTAATAAAATCTTACATTGTGAATTCAGAACATATTGACCATTGAAATTTCGTTAGTAGGAAATTCTAGATCATGAAGATACCAAAATCTTCCTATACTTCAAATATAACAAAAGTTTCGATCTAACGAAACATTTTTCTAATCGTACACCTTCGATAATCAAATATTCGCTGTATTTTCGTTTAGACCAATTAGCGAAAAGGCAGAGAAATATATTTCTTGGTTTGTTGTTCTTGCTTCTTCCCACAAGACATAAGACGATACAATTGAGGGCGAGTTTCCATTATTCCTTGCCAAATTTTATTTGGAAACAACCCGATTTCAGAATCTTTTGTTTAACGAGTTTTACCTGTAAATAATATCATTTCATAGTGAAGGAGTTATGGCACTGCGGATTGATAAGAATATCCATTTGTTTATTCAAAACTTCGACGTAAACCTTTCATTATCATTAAGTTAATATTTTTTTGAAGCAGATGAAAAAAAAAATTTAGCAAACCGAAAAAATGTGAATGCATAATCGGCATTTTTCTGATTTCTGTTAGCACGCACATCTGGTAATCTTGGCCGGTATTCTACTTCAATTTGTGGTAGTGTATTTATATGTTGAACCTCATATGGAGATGCTCACAATTTTACGTGATTGTGATATGTTTACCATTGCCTGGTGAAAATTTATAAATTTTTTTCCTATAATTTTGTGATTTTAGGTACTCTGTCCGGATATACGGATGTTTGATTTAATACTACGGTAATTTAAGATTCGATGAAGTTAAAAAAAGGTACCGTAGTCATAGTAAAGATGAAATCGACTCTTATCATTATACACTCATTATAGGTTTTCAAGTTCGTCAAAATCGGATCATAAATATAGATTTTCTCTGGCGCCACCTAGCAGCGCTTTTATTTTTCATAAAAATATGTTTTACTGCGCCATCACAATATCTTTCTTAAATCATCAAAACTGGAACATAAATATAGGTTTTCTGAATATCTCGATTCAGGCGCCACCCAACGGATTAAAATATATCTTATGTTCGTGTCACGGGTCTAAAAGCTCAGACAGACTATCGTAATTTATGGCTCATTCTTAGTTTATGAGCAAGTTACGATGAATCTAAGTAATTTCGCCTTGTAAAATCTGTCAATAAATTAAGATGAAATGACGTATATTAGCATTTCACTCAACTGTTTCTTCTTTCTTTTTACTGTCTCTTGAAGCTTTCTTGTGTGATCTTGTGTGAAAAAAAAGCCAGAATAAAATTCAAATATATTAAAAATGTACGGAATTCTTTACATTTTTACCTTTGACAAAAGAACTAAGCAACCCTGCAGCTACCGAACTATCAAGATAAATTAGACACTTGGTTTATGCGAAGTAATTTGGACGAAAATAAGTAATTTAGTAGTATGTAGTACATATGTCCGGCATATAAGGAATAAACTGTCTAAAATTAATTTCGTTCCACGGTTTTTGAGCCAAGTTGCAAATAATGTAAAAACTACATTTATATATATATCGAAAATTATAACAAAATAAGCATTATATTTTTAACAAAATTCTAATATTTTCATTTAATTCCTACATTATTGCATGCCATAGTTAGGAACATTCTCAAACTCTATTGAATATATTTGGCGGATCTATTTATTTCACGTTTTCATAGGGAGCCAAACTGCTCTTTGAACTTTTTGTTAGCATATAATTGTTATTGAATAATATCTTAAAATAAAATTAAATTTGTTTACACTCAATTCCTTTTTATTCACTTCTCACACGCAAACACTCGTAGCTCATCATCATAAGTAATTTTTAAATAAACAACATTCACCGAAAACAATTGAATATTCTAAACAAGAAATTGAATTGGATGCTAGTCAATTCAAATCTAAAAGCATTGCCGCCAAATAACATAAAAGGATTGAAAAATAATATTTTTCTTTGAATATTTACCATGGATCAAACATTTTAGTATGTTCTAAATAATCGCAGTTATACATATACATACATACATACATATGCGAGTGCACCAGTGTTCAAAAACATACGTACTAGCTGGATATTTTTACAATAATGAGCCGAATAAATTCGCAGCAGAATAATCAGTTTCAAATATACAGATGGCTAATAAACTTGTGAGTCAATCAATTGCGTGGCATTGATGTCATTGACTGCCACGCCACCTCCGCATTGCTATAACAGGAGAATTGTGTTGTTGCACTACCTACCTACCCTACCACCCATGCGGCAGATGTTGCAGCTGGATGATGCAATAAAACAATTTTGCTCCGAACATTTGGCTCTAAGCCATAAAATAAACAGCAGCAGCTATTCAATTTTCAATTTTTCAATAGCATCAAAAAGGCAAGTGGAAAGATTGATTTAAAACAAGAACAACAATGCACTGACGTTGGCATGAAAGGTTTGGCGATGAAACTACTATGAAATGCTTTAAAACTTTATTTTTGTTTAACTTGTAATGTTGTATGTTGGCTCCATAGGAAATTTATGAAAATGTACGATACAAAGAAAACACTTTTCAGTGTTCTTGTTTGCTTAAAGAAAACTAGTTAGACAAAAAACTTGTTCCATTAATAATTTTATAAAATATACATAGAATATTTTATGTAGAATTCTTTAAGGATTGTGGCATTCAAAGGAAGAAAATTTTATATGCTAACGTATGAAATGAAATCAGTTATTTCTACTTCATACAATGCACGAAATTTATTCAATTGAATGGACCATTTGTTTTACCGTCAAATAGGTCTCAGTGAATTTGATAGGAACATTATATTATAAAGTCCAGATGAACAATAAAAATTTTAATTTTAAAAAGAATAATAATTGAAAATATCTACGCAGAAACCTCGATTTTATGGCATTAATTATTGTATGGCCTACTTATATATTAATATACATTTTTAAAAACGCTTTTTCTGTTCTGTCTTTCTGTTTGTTTCTTTATTTGCCACCAAATCTGATTATGTTGCGAGTTTAAGTCACTTTTGTTTATAAATATTGAATTTAACAAGATATTGACTATGGCGTCTCCTAGCCAGGGTCTTCGAATGAAACATGACAATAAAGATGGCACTCTGTCGAAACCAAATTTGGCATGTTATTCCCTGGCAGTAGAATCAATCACAAAGTATGCAAAATCCATATTCATACACCTCTAGATTTACTAAACTAATACAACTCTTTCTGCATTTAATTGAAAAATTCTCTTTAAAAATTTATAAATATCTCCCATTTTAGAATCACTTCTCTAAAAGGATTACATTTTTTAACATGTAGAAGTGATTTTATGGTAAGCACTTAGAAATTTGTGAGCGAAATTCGTATTCGTATTTTTCAAGTGTATAATTTTTGGTGTGCCAGAAGTTAAAATTTATAAAAATGGGACGCATCAGAAACATTCAGGACCTGAAAAGAGTATTACGCACAGAGTGGTGAAATCGATGTCACGCCGATTACATGCTTTGGCATTTTTTTATACTTTTAATAATTTCGGCCGCCGTAGCCGAGTGTTTAACGCGTGCGCGCTTCATTCGATGGGTCCCGGGCTCGAATCCCGGCCGAGGCAAGTAACATAAAATAAAGTATAGAAAAAGTTGCTTTTAATAGCGGTAGCTCCTCTGAAGGCAATGGGAAACCTCCCAATGTGTTTCTGCTATGGAAAAACTTCTCACAAAAATCATTTCCCGTTCGGAGTCGGCAGAAAACTGTAGATCCCTCAATTTGTGTTACAATATCAAGACACACACTACAAATTGTAGAAGTTCGGCCAAAATCGCTTAAGCGGTTATGGCGCCAATTATTTAAATATACGAAATTTTCTCAGAATAATATTTTTTTTTTAAATAAATTTAAATATACATATATACGTTTATACCTGAAATAATATATAAGTTTATTCATCTAACATGATAGTACTATTTTTGTTAACCATATGTTTTAGTATACGAATATGGCTTTGAAGATAAGGTGAAGGGCGTATTCTAAAATGCTTCCATAAGTGAACGAACTTATTTTTATTTTATTTATAGAAGGATCAATGGGGTGTTGAAGTCTACTGGTTTTTTGACTTCTTTCAGAAGAGCCCGCAAGGGCGTAGAATAGGAAGATACCAGAGAGGCACTTGGGCAAGGAAATGAAAAAGAAATCAATCAGCACACGTGACCGGATGATAGAAATGAGATTCTAGACATTTCAAACCCTCCAAAATGCATCGACATAGTGGAAGAGGAAAGCCAAACTGTAGAAGCATTCTCAATAGCCGCCGCAAAGCAAGCGAGAATTGGCTAGTTATTAGTGGAATTTTTACTCAAATCCTAAAAGAAACAAACCTGATTGCAAATCAAATGAAGCCATTTTGTTAGTTGAAACTTTTTGATATAACTTTTAAAAGAATACCTGTCAAAAATGTTGCAACTAAGCTTAGGGGTGACTATGACTATGAAATAAAAGAAATACATTATATTTACTTCGAAATAAAAAACTCAAAAATATATGATGTTCAAAGAGAAACTACTCAATATAACATCATTTTCTTGCTGTTCCAGAGAGATACAACTTCTCGTGAACATCTATAAAAGTTGCCTTTTTATCTGTTATTCAATTTTTCCAAAACATTTATCTCAAAGTATGTACCCTTACTTTTCAGACACACTTCGTACTTTTTTGACGAGTACGAGTTAGTTCTAATGGCTAAGACCCGCTTCCATCGCGGCGCTTTATGAGTAAAGATACTGGTCCAATACGCGCTTGATTTGCTAGCTTTTTATTATAAAAAAATAATCCATCGAAAGAGTGCACAATTTTAAAAAAACCTTGAAAGTTTGGTCAATTTATTGCAAACGAGTCCAAAATTATAAATTTTTTAAGAAAATCGTGCAAAAATTTTTAATTGCAAAATTTAAATAAAATATACATTATTTCGACAAAATATTCAAATTGGTTTCTTATATTAGTGTGTACTATTGATCCATGCAATTGACTCAGCATTCCAGAAAATGACCAAAAATATTGTGTCACGTTTGACGTGGTTTGACTCAACAGCCAAAACTCTATTTGATAGCGCTGAATTGGCTTTGATAATGACAAATTTCGTAAAATTTTTTTCGCTAATGCCAAAAATGTTGTAAATATACGAAAAAAAGGAAAGGTTTATTATATTCGATCTTTGTTGATCATGTCAAAAAGCTATTCTAATTTTCTAAACAAAAAGTAAAACCTAATAAATAACACTTCTAAGTGAAATATAAAACTAAAAATATTACTATTATGTCCTAAGTAAATAAAATGTAACTTCTATTATCTAAGCAAAAAAAAAACTCAAAAATTAATATTTACTTCCTAAGCTAAAAGTAAAACACAAAATATAACGTTTTTCTAAGCTCAAAATGAAACTCAGAAAAACAATGGCATAATGTCATAAATCTTAAAGTCATCAAATTTTAGATTTCATGATTGCATTGAAGCAAATAATTGAAACTAAGCAACTTTGTACTTTTTAAATTTTATGTTTGACCTAAGACACTTACACCTTGTCAATCACCCAAATATTTTTTCTTATCAAACAATAAAGCTCAAAACATAATTTTTATTGTCTAAGCAAAAAAATTTAACTAAAAAATAACAATTAATTTCTGAGTAATAAATTAAGCACGATTATTGTTATAGTTTTAATATAATCCAAACAAATAGAAATAGTGCAACTAAGGCAAATTATAGCATTGTATGCCTTTTTAAAATAATATTTTTGAGTATGTAATCCTGACAAAATCTCAGCTGCACTGCTCTGAATCTTTCGCCAAGAAGGCAAAGAAACAAATTAGTTTTATTATATTGTTTTGGAAGGCAATTATTCTCTAAATAAAAATATGGCGTCGAGCTCAATAAATTACACCAATTAATTTTAGTTTGTGTATTATTCTATCATAGTGAATGGCTAATTTTATATTCTAGTTTTTTCTTTCTTATATATATAAGTTTTATTTATTCACCTCAATTTCCTTAATTTAGTGTTATTTTTTCAATTTTTCATAATTTTGTACAATATTCACTGATATTGGTTTTATACAATTTATTGCATGTGATATTAAGTAATTGTAAGCATAAAATAATGTCTTTTAATTTTTACTCCGTGGAAATATCAAAAAGTTTTCCAAATTTCGTTGCTTAAATTTTTCTTATATAAAAGCTAGAAGTCTGTTATTTGGAGTTTACAAACTCACAGCTGGTTGTATTTACAGCATGTAAAGCTACAATTCGACCAAGCGAAGCTTTCGAAGTAAAATAAAGCAAAGCAAAGTCAGCAAGGCGATGAAAGCGCATTGATGCGCAGCAGAGTTGAAAGCCAGATGGCGAAAAATGTTTGATAATGAGTACAAAAGTTTACATTTTATCTTTAGCACTTTTCAAATTTTCCAAATTGCTATGCTCATTAGAGCCAAATTAGAAAATATTAACAAGTACCAGTGACATTGGTATTCGCCATACCACGCTGAATATTGCTTTGAGCACGGACGGTAAAGGTTATTTTGTGATTTTTATTTTTCTCTGTCCCCAGTTTTGACGATTTAAATTTCTAGAACATCATTTTTGCCTGGATCACATAGAAATACTGATTTCGTGTTTTGCAAATACCCCCCTTTTTACGTCCTTCCAAGTGCAATTCTGTGGCCTTGAAACCCAAATTACTTTCCCATTTATTTAATGATTTTACGTTTTAACAAAAAGAAACATATCTAGCACCTTTATAAGTATACAGATTGTATGATAAAACGTTGAAAGCGCTTTTTCATATATACAGGTATAGTATTAGCATTGGAAATATCTCAGTCCTAGCGGTAGCTAACGGAGCTTTAATTTTCAGACGATGTAAAATATTGCACATCAGGGTATATGCCAATCTGTTAAATTCTGAGCCAAACGGAGCATAAATACATTTTTCTGAAATGTAATGGTTCGACTCCATCACAACCTAATGGGTAATATTTTCAGGGCAGGCAGTCAGAAGGAAAGAACATTGGAAAATGCTAAATTATGATTTAGTTATGAAATTAATCGCTTATTAAAATACATTCTGTGTTTCAAACAAATCCGCCTTTAAGTTCATTTTCATGAAAATTCGAATCACAAAACTATTTAATATATTTACATATATCCTGAATTTAGATGGAATCGGACCATGAATGCGAGCTTTCAGATATAAAATGGATGTATAAATAGTTAGGTAATGAAGTTACTTTGAAAGCTTCCTTTGAGAAGATTTTATAATCATAAAATTTCCTTTAAGAAATCTTTCAAGCTAGGGGAGGTAATTGCAAACTTTTTTTATTCGTATGGGGATCAACACTATTTCTATACCGAACATGAAGATGAATTGGTATTATAAGTTCGGTCGATCTGACCAACTACATACATATGTTTGAAGAAGGGCGGTGGGTTTGGATGATATTTTCCTTTTCTTATCCTAATCCTTCTCCAAAGTCACGCATTGACTTACGATTTTTAAAGCATCTACTTTCACATTAAACCCCTAGGAAGTCACATAAATTCCGTTCGGCATAGTCGGTGTATAGAGGAAAATTTCTTAATGTGAAATGCATAGTGCGAACAGCCAGTTAAAAGCGATGTGCCTTAACTCATAAATAAAACAATGATAAACAATAAAAAGTCTACATCCATTAGCTTTTAAGTCGTAATTAATAAAAAAAAATCTGATTTCGGATTTTTTACACTAGTCCCGCCCAGCTTCATTCGATATTTTCCGTTTTAAATTTAAATTGTTTGCTTGTTTGAATCCATTTTATTAGTTTTGGACAAAATTTCATCGTATACTTCGGTTACTTCGCCACTTTGTTTGAGTTTTTTATTTTATTTTTTGTAAGCCTAATGAATGTGATTGACGCCTTTTGTTTAACATTTTACTTTTTTTACATTTTACTGTCAGATTAACTGAAATAAGCCAACAAGGCAATTCCCAAAAAAAAAGTTTCGGCTGAACTGCTAAACAGGTAAGTTTAGGTTAGTATGACTGGTAGTATATGCCTTATATGGGCCGATTGGTCCTAGCATTACCAAATATAGAAAAGCTTGTAACAGCCTCCAGCTTGTTGAATGCCGAGGGTTCGAACGAAGTACTTTAGCTGCTTTCTTGATGTTGCGGAACATAAAAAACGAAGGCATACCAAAGTCTCTCTTGCTTCTGCCTCCCTTCAAATCCTTCAATTACCTTCACAGTGCACCATCGTAAAGTAAAGACTTCGGATTTTGATTGGTTGCCGAGTAACGAGTTTTGGACAGTATATTCCAGCTTTCATTTATTCCTTCATTTTTGAGCCGCCAGTAGTTATATTAAGAGAATTCCGCCTAAGTTTCGTATCTTACCGCCAGTCTTTTTCTTCGACGGACAACTAAACACCCACCTAAATTACGAAATTGATAAGGACACTAGGATTCTTTCTAAATTCCTTCTTACCACTACTGCGGTCAAAGGTTATTGTAAAATCACTCTAAAAATTCCTACCAATTAAGGAGATATTTCTGAATTGTGTATACGAATATTACAATTTTTCTTTCGTAAAGTTTTTGTCCGAGTGTGTAAGTAATTTACTAATGGGCGTACTATGAGCGAACTATTAAAATAACATTAACTAGAAGTCAGTAACTGAATATACATAAAAGAAAAAATTTTAAACAAGTTCAACTTAAATTCCAAGCACTCAATATCATAAGCCAATTTAACAACAAAAAATTTTCTCAGGTGCCGATTTGCAAATAAAAAAAAAACTCGCCAAGTGTTTAGTTTTCCGTAGGCGCCTTCCAAATACACTCCAAATAATATCAAACACGTGATTCGTCGATTAAATTAAATATTATTTTTTTCATCTCTATTCTCAACTTGACTGAGAGTTTAGCTTAGTAGCTAAACTTTTTGTTTGACCGTTGCTTCCCTTTTACGTGCAGCTAGACACAGTAAATGCCTCTCAATGCCAAACAAGTTTTGCCATTCCTTTTACAGGTAGCTAAATTGGCATTTTTTGCTGTTATTACTTTTGGCTTCGTGAGTTGTAGAAGAGTTTTACCTAAAAGTTTGCAATTGTATTTATTATATTGCAAAGTTTACTGAATGTTTGCACTTTAAGGTAGCCAGTTTATTTTATTGATCATAGCCGAGAAATAAATGAAGCAAGAGAAGATACTCAAGAAGGAAAGTGGGTTTATTTTTGGTAAGTAGGTAGTAACGCTTTGATAAGCAATAATTAAATGAACTACTAACAAATTCTTTTAATTAGCTAAGTGAAATAACTATTTTGCAAACGTTTTTAAAAATTAATTTTTTTTGTAAGTATAATGTGTTTTATTTAGAAACTAAATTTTAACGCTCAAAGTATAGTTTCATAATAAGAACCATTGCCAGAGTTTCGCTAATCATAGACTTAGTCATTTCTGCTCACAAGTTGCACTGTAGCCGTGCGGTTATTCATACTAGATTGTGTCGGTTCAAACCCGGTCCAACGCATTAAATATGACGTAACAAAAAATGTTGTTGAAAGTAATAACAATGGAAAAAAGAAGCATAAAACAAATCTCCTACTAGGAGCTGGACTATAACATATAAGGCAAATTTTTCACTCTTGCACCGACTTTCGCCTACATCCCTTTTGATCCTAAAATTATTTGCATTGAAAGAAAACATTTGAAAAAGTTAACGCCGTCAACTTATAAAAATTAGATCGAAAACATAGCTAAAAACTTCTTATCTGAACTGAGTAAAGTACTGTCGAATTTTGAAAGTCTTTTTGTTTTTTTTTTGAACGAAATAAAAGTTGATAAAAAATTTTTAATTTATGATTATATTAATGCATTATATTTGAAATATACCGAACTCCTTATTTTATAATAAACTTTAATTTGCTAAATCCATAAAATACATTTTTCAAATTACTAAAACGCAAAAACTTTTATATTTTGAAGTAATATAAATGATTCAAAATAAACGGCAAGTATAAATGCAAATTTTTCTGAAACTTTGTCAAGATCTCTAGAATTTTATCTAGGGCACGAATTATTTTAGGATTTCCGAATTTTTAAATTACTTCCTGGGTATCTAACTTATATGGAACTCAAATTTTCTACCATTAATGTATACCAAGTATTTTTGCAACTCATGCACAAAATCGCACAAACAAGTTTAAAGGTAAATCGGAAGGCATTTCTTAGCTTGGAAAATGTCTCATTTTCGAAGTGATTAAAAAACATTATTCCAGCTATTTTAATAGAAATATTTGTAAAAACAATTTCAACTATTTATGTAATGTCTGTCTGGATAAGTGTGGCGGGGTTCGTAAAACAGGACACCCGAGACAAGTATCGGCTCACTCATATGGTATGTGAAACATGTGTAGAATTTTTAAGATTACATTGTCCGACAGTGATTTTATATTTTTGAAAAAAAATGATTGTAAAATTTAATGATAAAATAGATATCATTGATCAAACCACCGACAGAAACGACTATTTGTTATTAGAAAATCAAATAATGCCCTTACAATCAGTCTACTTCTTCATTTACACCGCCACCCCTGGAGGGCCAAAAATGATCGTTCACTTCCAATTAGTACCGAAAAAATGACGTCAAAATCGAAAAAAAGGCAATTGGGCGGAAAATTCAACTTCTATCATAAAAAAACACGTCATACTCTTTTCAAATTAGCAAAACACTATAAATATTTCGAAAGTATAAACATTCACCTATCCAAAACCGTTGAGTATTTTCAATTCGATTGAAAAATTTGTTTAATGAATTTTTTAAGACCAAAAACCTAAAAAAAAATGGTTTTTTTTACTTTAAAAAAAGATTTTGGGGGTGTTAGAAATCTTTTGAACGTAGTTTCGTGTACTATTCGACCAGATGAACAATCTCTACTAGGTCGCTTCAAAAGTATATTCACTTTTTTTTTGTCGGACAGTGTTATAAGCGAATAAATAATAAAAGATTCACTTTTCAATATCAAACACTAATGATGAGGCGGGAGTTTTCAAATCATCAAGTTGGTGGTTATTTTTTTTTATTTTACTCGTCTGTGAGAAGTTTGAGCACTGGGTCAGAAAAGATTGGCCAGATTCCAGGCCAGCTATGGTTCCTGGAAAACTAAATTTGATAGATGAACCTCCTGTGCCCTGGGTTCACATAATACTGCCACCTTTGCTAATCAGACTAGGGCTTATAAAATAATTTGCTAAAGCTCTGAACATGGATGTTGATTGTTTTAAATACATCTCTTAAAAGTTCTATAATTTGAGCACAGAGAAATTTAAAGTCCGAATTTTTGATGGTCCACAAATAAGAAGATTGGTAAAGGATGAATAACTGAAATGGAAAAAATGACCGGAATAAATTCGTGTGGACTGAAAAAAAAATTTCTGGGAAACAAAAGAAATGGAACTCATGCGGAGCATATTGAACTCATGTTGTCACACTTCTAGCATCGAGGCACACTTCCTCTACAACCATTTAGACTGCCTCCGCGAAAATTTTGCTGATCTGAATGAAGAACAAAGGGAACGGTTCAACCAAGATATTCGAGCTATAGAGGAACGTTACGAGGGTCATTGGAAATCTAACATGAGGCCGCACTATTGTTGGAGCATTAAAAACAACCTTTGGAAACTGAAGCTGATAAAAAAATTTGATTTCAGATCTGAAATCAGCCCTCGAGAAAGTACAATATTAGTCAAAATGTTTCATGCAACAAAATGATGCACCCCTTATTGATACTCTACTAAAATATACAAACAAATCTACTTTTTCGCAGTATCAGAAATGGCTCTTTGAAAAAACAAATACCTATAGGTATATCGGTTGAGTATTAGCAAAGACCGAAAATTAACGAAACAAATTCACGATTTTCAAGCGTCATAAGTTAACTTCTAAAACAGCAATGCATGCTTAGATTTTTAATTTTAGTAATTTCAGCACTTCATAAATGTTTAATTTGTATTCAACGCTTTTATTTTGGCTTCCATCAAAAGAGTTAGCCCTCACGTAATTTAACAGAGTACGGTTTTAATAAAAAAAAAAAACAAAGTGAAACAGTAATATCACATTTTGGTAAAAAGGGTTGAGGTCATATATTTATTCAGAAAGTAAAGCATCAAACTCATAAAAGCACGAAAGTGTACCCTTTGACAAAATTTTATGTATATACATACATACAGATATGTGCCAGTATACGTAAGGATTTATAATAATACACAAATATACATTCACACACGCAAATATGTGCCAAAAATTCGTTGCAAACCGCGTCAAACCCAAACAGCAAAGGGTATAACACTAAAAGTGAAATTGACATTTTTCGTTAATTTCATTGGTACACCTACATACGTGGGGCGTAGTGCTTCATGTTGCCCGCGAGCAAAAACCATTCAGCAAACAAAACATCCGCCGCAAAGCTCAGCGGGAACTTTTTTTTTCTAAATTTCAAATGCGCATTTAACCTCCAAAAAATAGGATTGGGCGGAATACGTTAGCGCTTTGTATAAAGGAAAGCCTTCAATAAAGTCACCCTAAACGCACCGTTAGCCGACAGGTGGGTAGCAGATTGGTTGACAGTTTAATTTTCTTTTTTGAGTGATGATTTGCTTGCCAGAAGCTACAGATTCATAATCATCGTCCTTTTGCGCCAGCATCATTATAATCAACCAACAAAGAAGGTATATCCGAAAATAACTGCTTTAAGTGCACAGAGCCTTAAATAACCTTAAATAATATATTTTATTTCCTCAGTATATAATTTTCTTGATAATCATTTTGCCCATTGATTGACAGTTGATGTGAGTATGTAGGTATTCTATGCTTCAAATTGCTACTAAATAAACTGCGTTGGCATCAAATACTTTTCATTCCATTGCATGAGAAAATATTTGAAATTTTTAACACGCCGTGACTTTTATTTCTCCATTTCGCAGCTGATGGATAAAGGCTGGTAAAAAAAATGGTCAACTACCCGCCTACTAATATACATACAGTTATTCAAACGATTGACCAAATGGTGATTATTTTTATAATAATCGCCATACTTTTCATGACATTTTTTTTCATTTATTTTTTATAAAAATATAATCTGTTCTATACCAACCTTTTAAACTTTCTGTAACAGAAATGAAAATTCAACAATTTTTCATCAACATTTTACTCAGAATGTTAAATGTGAAAACTCAATCGGAATTTCCAGTCATTCAGACTTCCATCTTATAATACTAAAATCAAACAAGCTATAAAACTGCATACCCAAAAATTAATATTAAAAATTTTGTTAACAATTTGTTTATTTTTTTATAAATTGTATACAAAGTTTAAAATGTTAGATATTAGATATTAATTTCAGTTATTGAAAAAGTATATGGTTAGTTTTCCGTATGTAGTTTTCTTTGTCAAGAACTAAATGTGGTGCGCCTCGGAACGATATGCAGCTCTTTATATTGATCATTTTCTGAATATCAACTGTTTTCAAGATAATTTTGTTTATTATAAAATTTTGTTATATTACAATACAAGCCAAGTAGCAAGTAAGACTTAGCGTAAAAATTATTGTAAATATTCATATGTATATTATTATTATTGTAAATATTGTTAAAAATTACCACGTGGTCAGTTTATTGAGTCACCGTTTGTATGTATTGCCCTGTGTTAAGTGTTTGTGATTATTCCTTGGGTAAAAAATATAATCGTTGGAGCGCTTCATTCATCGCCCCGGCATACCCAATTTAATTTTGTCATTCAACACTACAGCTTCCCATTGAACCATTGCTTTTTATTGGCCATTCTTTGACTTTGCTTCTATTGTGAATACTTTTGTTGTGAAATAAAAATGACATTAAAATGCCTTCATTGTATTTTTAAATTTTAATTTTTATTTACTTAGCTCGGAGTTTATTAACATTAAGAGAGTATAGTGCAAATTAGTACGTACATAGTTCGATAGGCTATTCCATACCGCCTTCAAATAGTAAAGCCTTTATATCTGAAACTTATTCGGAGGTGTACAAGGGTATGCAACTACTGGGAAAACATTTTAATTCTTGCCTAGTGATTCTTTCAATTACCATACACATACACATCGGATTTGGAAAAAATATTTTTAGACTTATATTTTTTCCATAACATCCGACCTCTAGTAATTATGAACGGCTTTTCCAATACGTTGCTGATATTTTTTATGTTTAATAGGCTAATTTTAAACTTAATCTCTTTTGAATTTAAAAAAAAATCTAAAAGTTATCTGTTCATGGTGGAAGTTTGGTGGAAATCAAGAGATAACGGAAAATCGCTCTAATATAAATTTTCACACTTTGAAAATTTTAATTAATGAGTTTAGCAAAATTTAAAAGCATATTACACCTAATTTGTTTACAGCGCTAAATTTCAAGCAAAAGGTGATCTGGTATTTGTTTAATATACATTTTATCGAAAAAACCTGGAAACTTATTTCGAAACTCAGCGCGTTATCTTGATTATTTCGGCACACTTGTGAATAAGTTCATCTATTCATCTCCTTACATTTAACTTATAGACACATCGGGACAAGCCCATCCTATTTCAATAAAGTTTTCTGAGTGGTTTTTGTTGGCTCATAAGATACTTTTGGATACAGTTATCAAAACACATTTTTCTTATCGAAATTTTAACTTTTTATTTATTTTTAGGTTCCTCATCTAAGACTTAAAGATAGACTTTTGGACCCGGTAAGTTGAGCCATTGCAAAGTAGATAATTTTACCTCAGGCTAAGTTAATTACAATCGAAATAAAATAAACTTTTATGCAAGAAATTTGGTTTTTATAAATAACGCTATCGCACATAGTTACGAGCTCCAAAGGAAAAATTACGAAAAATTATAAGTTGTTTGCCAACTTATTTGAATTTTTTTTAGGCAGCAATTATTTACGATCAAAGTAAATCAACTTTTAAACAACAAATTAACAGCCATCTTCCGAAATTGGAAAATATTTTAAATCCCCCCGATTTAGAAAATCTTTTACAAGTTTAAATTCAAGATAAATTTCTTAAAGTTTGGCGTTAAAACTATTTATGGAAATAAGTAAAATTTTACATTTTTTCTAATATATTTTAATATTTCTGACTCTTTAAACATTGGCCAAAGCCGACCAATTTTTTAAAGGCTACTCTGAATGGTAATTTTAGGAAAAAGATTAATTTTAAGGTAAGTCAGTAAAGATATATTTTTTACAAAATGAAATATTTAGCAAATTTTTTACACAAATAAGCACAAGCATTCACTTTGCTTTTCTCTCTTTTTTTAATTTTCGTTTTACTAAGTCTCATTACAGGTTTCCACACTTTTGACAAATATTGTCTTTGACAATATACTATTAATTTAGAGATAAATTTTTTAATCGAAAACAAAATACACAATCAATTGGTGTGATGTTATTGAGTCTATAATTTAATTCGTGCGGGAGGTTTCCAAAATTTGAACGTTTATTTAAGAAAAACATGTACAATAGTATTATTCAAAGTAATGCCCATCTGAAGCTATGGCTTTTTCCAATCATTCTGGCAATTTGGGGATCCCATCCCAAGAGAACTGCGCCGGCTTGGCAGCCAAGAATAAATCAAGCCAATATTTGATATCAGGATATGATGCTATAAGGCGGGTGGGGTAAAACTTTCCATCCACTGTTTTCCAAATAGTTCTTAACCGGAATAGCAACGTGGGGCCGAGCGTTGCCATGGTAGAAAATTATTGCCTCGTGTCTGGTCGCATATTCCAAGCGTTTTTCGGCTACTGCTCTCTTCAAACGGATTAATTCTGTTCGGTAGCGTTCTCCATTGATGGTTTCACCCGGTTTTAGCAGCTCATTATACAGCATATCCTTCTGATCCTTCCAAATACAGAGCATTACCTTCAGCTTAGTCGTGGATTTGGCTGGTTGGCCGAACTTCACATATGATTTTTTGCGCTTGGGGTTGTCGTAATGGATCCATTTTTCATCACCAGTAACAATCCGATGCAAAAATGACTTCCTTTTGTGGCGTTCCAGCAGCATTTCTGACAAGCAAAACCGCCTTTCGACATCTCTCGGCTTGAGTTCATGTGGAACCCAATTTCCTTGCTTTTGAATATATCCAGCTGCTTTTAAACATTTTGAAATGGCTGCTTGAGTGGCACCCAAAGATTCTGCGAGCTCTTCCTGCGTTTGGCAACAATCTTCGTCGAGTAATGCTTCCAGTTCTTCATCTTCAAACTTTTTTGGCTACCCAGGACGTTCATCGCCTTCCAAGCCAAAATCACCACTTTTAAATCATGCAAACCACTATTGGCACGTTCGCTCAGCTAGAGCATGCTCATTATAAACTTCCACCAAAATATGATAACTTTCGGCAGCAGTTTTCTTCATATTAAAGTAATGAAGAAGAACTCCCCGCAAAAACCCTTTTTCAGCAACAAAGTTCGACATATTTGAGTGAAAAAAATTATTGTTGTTTACGCTTCAAATGAATGGCATATACTGAAAAGGCGTACAATGGCAATAGCTTTCCAACGTATGTTCAGAATATATTGGAACGATGGAATACATACAAGTTACGCCATCTCTTACCAAACCGCACAAATTAAGTTATAGATCCAATATATCAATCTATATCTATATATGTACGTGATACAATTGTCTAATTTACTTTTCAAGTAAAGGTTTTTCTTTCAGATTTCCCATCCGCAATCTCTTCAATACCTTTCTATGGCTATTGTGAGAATCTCTTAATACTTTGGTCACACTCAATATTTTAGTTCTAGTTAATTTTTGTGATGTTGGTATCTGCCTTAAGCATCTGTGATTCGGAAATAGGCGACGCGAAAATTCATTTTGGCCTTCGATCTTTGTTGGTAGTCTGATTAGCTTGCGAGATGAGATGCGATATTTAAAAAAATCGATCTACATAGAGGGCAGTATGTGGCATGACAACTTTTGCTTGGGACTATTGCTGAATATATAAATATGAAATAAAAGCTCTGATTCAAAATTTTCGTGCTGAGATGCACAGATTTTTCCTCTGTATGTGTTTTGCCGCCACTTCGGGCCGAGCCGAACAAATTAGACCCGCGCCCGTTTCTAGTGTGTACTGTCTTAGTATTTCAACATGAAATGCATTGTAATACTCACAAACGAAAGAAAATATTACCATAGTTTTCTATATTACAGCAATTACAAGAATTTAATTACGACCACTTTAAAATGCTGGACAAAAAAAACACTCTAAAAGAACATTTACATAAGTATTTATATTTGAAAAGAAATAAATATTTTGTATTATATAGCTGCATTTCACTTATTCTTTTATTTCTGAACATGTACTCCACAATACAAGTGGTTCCTAATGCTTATCCGTTCTTTTTGTTTAGAAAATTACACATCGCACATTAGTATCATGAATACAAAATTCAGTCCTTACTTGGCAAATAGTGAGATTTTATTTCGATTTTTATATAACAATTTACACATGGAATATATACAAGTATAATTATGAATTTTTTTCATACATTCCAAGGATAATGCGATAATGCATTCACATAGGCACATTATGTTACTGTGTAGCGTAAAAATTTACATATCCTTGGTTTTTATAAATAAAAATAAAAATATGAATACAAAATATAAATGAAATATGACGCATTGAAAATCAGAGTAGTCTAACTGACATTAAAAAACTCTAGATCAATTCTAAATTATATATTACTAGCGGAAGATAACGCAAGAGAGAGAATGTAAAATGTGAAATAGGAAATTTACGGCATGTAAATCTTTTAGCAATTGCCACGTCCCGCAGACTCGGCGTATGAGTAACATTTAAAATAATAACTCAAGTAAAAGGAGCAAGTCGTCGAGGAGTATATTTGAATATGCAATTTTGAAAAGGGCACATACAAAAGAGGTAGAACTCATAATTCAAATCCAGAAACATAACTGTTTATTAATTATGCAGAGTCGACCAAATTAATGCATAGCGGTATAGATAGAGTGAAATCAATACTAAAGTAGAGAAAAATGTTATCACCTGGTAGGTATATGATTTGCACATTCATTCATGTGGAAACATCAGGGTCGGATTAAGGTATGGGCCATTTAGGGGGCCCCACATGACGATCACCTGCAAATTATTTGCTTGGAAATTCATAAAAATTTAAATGCGTTCGACACGTACGAAGAAACTGCTAAAACATTGTCTAATATTCACGACTATAAACCTGGCCGCGTCAGAACAACGAATGTACGTCTGCAACCTCTCGGTTCACGAAAACCGATGGTACAACTTCCTGCCAGGGACAAATTCCGCAAAGAATCATTTATTCCGGTGATAGATAAATTGGTAACAGCGCTCAGTAACAGAATACTGACGTACGAGATTGTAAATGCGCGATTTAGTTTTATGGCCGATTTTCTCACTATGAATGATTGCGAAATCGAACTTCACGCAAATAAGCTTTTAATGGACTACCCTCGAGATGTCGAAGATATTTTATCGAACGAACTTCTCCAACTCAAAACTTTTGCCAATCTCCATAAAAAATGCGAAAATGAATCGTTAGAAATGTATTTATACCGCGTTATCAAAGAGAACAATTTGCATGCTACATTTGTCAATGCGGGAATCGTTTTGCGCATGTACCTATCGATGATGGTATCAAATTGTACTAGCGAAAGGTCTTTTTCAAAACTCTAGTTGATCAAAAATCATCTTTGGACAAGCATGAAAGAGGACCGACTTGTTAATTTGGGTATTTTAAGTTTAGAGAGGGATATACCGCGTGAACTTATTTTTGATGATATCATTACTACCTTTGCGAATCGAAAATCTCGAAAAGAATTGTTTTAGCAGTACACCACATGGTTCCTTTATAATCAAACGCCTTACATTTAAAAAACAAGTGTCACGAAATTATGGAAATAATTATTACATTGTCAAGGATTTTAAACAATATGTGAAGGTAAAAAATAAATGAAATACATGAACATATGTAATTTTATATGTAATTCCGACGAGGCATAGGGCCCCCACAAGCTTAATCCGGCCCTGGGAAACATTTACCAAAAATTTGTTTGAATTGTAACGCTTTTGTACCTAGTATATTCTGGCCCTAATTATGAGCTGTATTCTATCTGCGATCTTAGCTGGTTATCGTACATCAAAAATCGAATGTGAAATTCATATTATGAGCTGTGCAACCCTGTCCCTGCGCATCGTATTTTCTGTCGATCACAATTTTGCTTTCGACGCTGTACAAAGAGTGCCCAAACACTTTTACTTAACTATTTTTGTTAATTTTATGCAGGTCTTAGAACGTAAGTACGAAACAACAACTGGACATGCTGGTTTCATTGATAGAGGAATATCCTCAATTTGCGAACGCGATTTGTACAAAGGTTCTACCGGGAGAAAAAGTGGAAGATTTCGACCACCTGTTAGAAGGACAGCAAAATGGATTGGGGCTAACTAAATTAGTATATTATTTCTTAAGAAATATATTTAAGCTTTGGCGTTTGCATTTCTGAGCCCAAAATCGTTGCTAAATTTAAAATCTCCAAATCTAGTTATATTTTAGTTTTTTTGATTTACTCAACTCGCTTGCAACTTGTATTTAATTTTAATGACAGCGAATAGAAATATACTACATATTGTTGACGATCTAAATGTGTGAAATTTACAATAGCGCTATTCTTCATCACCACAGTCGAAGATCGAATGTAGCTCATAATAAGGGCCTATATCTGAAATTCAGAAATGTCCAGCCATGAAAAACTAATTGCTTTCTAAAGTTGTGCAGAACGCCAACATTCGACTGGAAAATTTTTAAAGGTAAATAATGGATGATTTCTGATGGGTGCAAGTCCGATGAGTGCTTTTTTCCACGATGGTCTGCTGAGCAGTAAACTAACCAAAACAATAACTATTTTTAATATATTTTTAATATATTTTCCATTTATTTTACTTTATTTTATATACATTTCCCAATATGACAATAATATTTGATTAAATATCCAATATTTATGAAGACTAAACTAATTATACCCCCGAATTGAAGTAAACGGAATATTTACATGCAACGATTTAAAAAAGTATATGTACATATAGTTAAGGCACAAAAAATAGCGGCACCACATTTTGACCAGCTACTCTTGTTTTGTTTGTCATATGTTTGTTATTTTTGTATAAAGTCTAGGTAATTATATTACATCCCCGTATTAATTTAACATTTTAACATTTAAAATATTGTAGCACAAATAGGAAGACTCAAAAACTTTCATAAAATTTTCTAACTTTTTAATTCGGCTTTGATTTAAAAAAAAAACAAAGTATGCATTTTTATATTCCATTAAATTTTAGTGGAATAAAGTGCCAAGTAGCTAAAAATTTCGGTTAATATTTGATCATTTTTTATGACGGTTCTTCCATACAAAGTACGTTCGATATTTTTTTTTTCTACGAGTATGTGTGACAACATAAGCCAAAAAAATTATGCACATTCACGGAAATTTTTGGCCATTAAACTAAAGTTTAATGAGCTGCATGCTGGTAAAAATTCTGATTAAAAAGTTTGAAAATTTGATGAAATTCTGTTGAGTTTTCCTATTTTTTCTATAAAGTTTGAAATGTGGATTTATACGATATTTGACATTATAAAAAATACTAAACATAAAACAAAAGAAGTGTCGTGTCATTATTGTTTCACATAACTGTAAATAGTTTAACTATATTTCATAAAAAATTGTGTTTGGTTATGTTTTCATTATAAATTTTTAATTTTTATTCAGTTGATACGATCCTCCTTTACAAAACACGCATATTTATGCATAGTATGTATGCTATGTTATGCTACAAACAAATAAAAATGAATAACGTTGAAAAAGCAAAGTGAGCAGTTAGGGTCGAGTGTGAAAATTAAGCTGATTTGACTATTAAAACTTGAAGCCACTCAAAACTACATACATATGCAAATCTCAATTGACCCTTGGTAATGTCGAAAAATTCGCTTATTATATTCAAAATATATATCTCATGGCATTATATGTACATATTTATATTTTCTAAATATTTATCCCTGCGAGAGCATGGAATTATGTAAATATAATAAAATGGAGAACAAATAAAATTTGCATACATAACTATGACGCAAATGTCAAACCAATGTACATAGACATGCATTTTTGCGTATTTCAAATATATGTACAAACATAGATATGTGTGTGCTAGGTAATCGTTCACAAATGACCAATTCTATGTTTGCATATGAATTGTCTGAATTGGAATTAGAAATTCAAATAATGCGAAATGTATGAAGCATATGCACCATATGCAAGACAGGGCAATTTTTCACCGTCAGTTAACAATTTTTCTTTCATTTTTTGCTCATCTGCCCTGCCACTGCCAACATCCATACTCTCGCATCCACTGTATGCTACGAAAGGACTCAGCTGCATCGAATTGAAATAAAAGACGTATCGAATATCTGCGAATGGATACAATTACCTTCGAAGCAGCTTAAAGCAAACGAGCGCACCGCATACTTAGCTGCTGCTCACAAATGCTGAATGTAAATACATATGTGTGAGTGCTTATGTGTTAATATTAACGGACCAAGTACCAAAGCACCACATACCACTAGGCACAGTGTTACATGGTAAGCAAAATAAAAAAAAGATTGAAGTTGAATTTAAAAAAAAATTTGATGAAAAAAAAACAGATGCCAATACTTTTTTAAGTGTTAAATATCTTTGCAAAAAATTTGAAAGTGTACTTATGCTCAATAGTCGCGAAAGTGCAAATTTTAAAACCAATGTCGCTTATGGGAGAAATATACCGATTTTATTTCGAATAAAAACCATCGTGTTTAAGATGTTTTTTCACTCATTTCAACGATTTACAACTTTTATGGAAGTTCAACAGCTTATAAAAGTTTAAGTTTGGCGTTTGAAAAGTGGCATTATCTATGTATGTATCTTTACTATGAAAAAACTGTAGAGAAGTCATGTCTGCACATTGAAAATTTCTTTAAAAATAATGGCCAAATGTAATAGAATGGAATACAAATGGAATTAAATGCAGTAATCTCAGGCATAACTTAGAGTATATTTTATCAAAAAAATGTTTGTTTTCAACTAAAACGAAAATGAAAACTATTTCAGTTCTATTTATGTAGGTTTAAGGATAACCCCACACATGATTTTGACAAAGCACTTAAAATAAAGCGTAGCGACGCATGTAAGGTACAGCGAGTAGAAAAGTCGTGTCTGTACAATGGAAATTTTTTTAAAAACCTGGCGGAAGTTGATTGATGGAATCTAATCGAATATATTTGAATCATTTTCAAAATTTTTGTCTATCGTTTTGTCTGCAAACTACAGCCTGTTTGAATGCAGTAACCTCGGAAACTACTAAACGGGTTCTCGTGGAGCTGAACTATTTCGGGACCCAAAATATCGTCCAACTAGTTAAGAAGTGTTTCCGAACTTGTCCCGAAATTATTTCTAAGTAGTCCCGAATCAGAAACGAACTATTCCCCAAATGATTCGAAAAAGTCCCGTGCTTCAAGTCTTAAAAACACAAAATTTTTATAATGTATGTAAGTCTCAAAATAAAAAGCTATGAAAATCGCTAATAATTATTATAAGATGATAACATATGTCGCTAAATGAAAGTTATTGAAGACTTAAAAATATTTATCTCGTTGATAACTATTATGGAAAGCCTTTTTTAATATAAGTTTTTGAACAATAGTTATCGATTAAAATTTGTATCTTACTACAATAATTAATGATTAACTTTTACTCTTTCCTCTTAAAATAGTTATATCTCTGATTACAAAAATTTTCCATATAAACAATTTTATTTAAAAATATAGATTGAAGGCACAACTCTTTATTTAATATATCCTGCCAGGCTTTAATTAGATTGCAGTTTAAAGTGAATGTTTTCAATTTTTTTCCTCAGCCGTAATTCGGTAAGCAGAGGTATTTTTTGTACAATATAATCTAAATAGTAAGAGAAAAAAGCTATTCCCATATCAAGTGCATTCTTACCTTGCTATAAAACAGTTCTTTCAAATTCCATAGTAGAGGGTATATTTTATCGAATTATTAAATGAAAAATAAAGATTTTTGTGTAAAAATAGTTTAGAATAATCAACGTATGCCGATGTGTTTTTATGTTTTTTGTTATTTTTTAGCAATTTTCAACTGATATGAAAATTAATTTCAATTGTATGAATAGTGAGTCCGTGGCTGTAGGCTGAGCGTCACGCCAGAAATGATTTCAATAAAAAAACAAAAAAAAAAGCGTGAGGGTAGCTGCGCAGGCTTGGTATAGCTAGTAGATAATAAAACCTTCAAGAAAATATATCGTAATAAGCGTATTTAATGTTTCGAAACGTAAGAAAAGTTGTTTCTGTAAATCTTTGCAGAATTTTAATAGGACTATTTAAATCATAGTATGCAAAATCGAAATCAAGGCGCTTTTTCTGATATTTTTTGCGTGTGGCCCTTTTAGCGATTTAAAAATATTTTTGCTTGTCTTAATTTTCTTGAAAATCAAACCACGTTTACAACTTTTGTCTATATACGAGGACGCAATACTGTGCCAGAGCGCCAATCAACATAGCAAATTCTCTAAGCTGTTGCAAAAAGTGTTATGGGTAAATACTTGAATACCAAATTAATGCCATAGACAAAACACACAATTACATTTGCGAACACATATCGATACATATCTACAAATATATAAATATTTATAAATATAATACCGCTATATGCCATTTTCTATTAAATAATTCAATGTTATGGGGGAAAAATCATATATTTGTAGATATTTATGTACTGTATATATGTTTTGTATTGTACATGTGTACATACATAGGTATTAAATAAATTGAATTTCGTATAATCAATCGGTAATAGCACTTTCTTGGTTTTGTGAGTGACAGTGGCTGGGATTCCTTTTGAGCGCCAACATGAGATGCTGACTAAGTGTCGGATATCATAAATGTATTAAAATAAATTGACAGTAACGCTGGTGTGCTTACAATCATAAGCTAGATACATATGCGCATAGAAAATGAATCACATTTACCACACCTGCCCTGTCTATATAGATTTGTATAGATTTGTTAGCATGAAGGATTGAAAAACACTGACATCAACAATTTAGTAGGTACATACGATTTGGTTTGTTGAGGAAACTGAGTAGAAAAAGGGTAAATGGGTGAGTGATATGTAAGTGCACAGAGATAATCTTCTTATATATAAAAACCTCAAGTCACGGTGATTGTGTGGTCAAACTACTCCGAAACAGCTCGACAGATTTTTATGAAATTTCGTATGTACATATCTCTATTTGATAGGTATGAGTCATTCGTATATTTTATGCTTGGGAGAGGGTTGCCAGTTCATTCAAACTTATTTAAAATATACACAAGTTATACTAAATATTAAAATATGCGTGTCAAGCGGTTCGTCTCGGAAAGAAAGTATATATATAGCTTACTTTTATGAGCGTTGCCACCTGTTTATGAAATATTGAAATATGAATGCGAAACCGTTTATTTCGGCAAGGAGTAGGTTCATACATATATTTTGGAGAGAGATGCCACGTGTTTGAAGTGTCAAATTTTATTAAACTATTTATAAGCATATAAAATATCAAAATATAAGTATCAAACGGTTCGTTACGCTGAGCTAGCCATATTTTGAAGAGCTTTGCCACCTGCTTGAAAAGTTGAATTTTAATTAAATATACACAAGTTTTATGAAATTTTAAAATATCAATGTCAAGTGGATTGCACAAAGCTTCATAGCGTACTTTGTGAGGGTTGCCAACTGTTTGAAAGGTCAAGTTTAATTACATTGTACACAAACGAAGATATGGGTGCCAAACTGTTCGATTCGCCGAGAAGAAGGTTTATAACATAAAGAGGGTTGCCACCTGTCTGAAAATTCGAGTTTAATACAATTACGCACAAGTTATATAAAATATGAATATATTTGTGTCAAACCATTATTTTCGTTATTAGAAAGCTTAGAAAAGCTTAGAAAGCCTTTTTTAATAGTCAATTTAAACCAAATTATACACAAGGAAATAAAATATTAAAATGTGCTAAGACAATTAATAAATAAATATAGGCAAGACAGCGTCTGCGGGGTTTTTCTAATATGATAAAAAACTATCTCACTTGCTGCCAATTGTTCTAAAGTTTAAAAATATGATTTGAAGGCAGAGATTTAATAAATAAATTTTTTGAAAAAAAAGGCTTTGTTGAGAATTGTCAAAATCGGCAAGTGGAGGTACCTCTAATGGTGTATTCAGTCCAGCGCGACGGACAAAATTGCCACTTCACTTCTCCTGGCAAGAAAATCCAGACACTCACATACCAATAAGAATTGTGTTCCCATAGCTCCATGGTAAAAGCTGATAAAACTGCCGAAAAAGCGAAAGGGATCTCGGAGAAAGATGGAAACACCATAATCTAAGGGAATACTTTTTGGGCAAAAACTGATTTGCATTTGACAGATTAAATACAACTAAAACTAAGCTAACACTTTCACTCAAAATTAGAAAAGGGAAGTATTTCTCTTCAAATCTATTTTTGTTATAATAATTAAATTTATATTAATATGAAAATGCAGACGTATTTACTAAACCTTCAATGTGTGATAACAATACAGACTGCTGGTTTGACACTTTGCCTGGTTTTGCTCGCACAAATTCTTCGAGCAAATTTTGAACTTTTGGCGTTCAACTCCTCATTCAACTTTTCACTCAATTGATCGCATGAAAAGTTGCCTGTAGAATCGCCTCGTGAAGAGTTATCTCATTTATTCTCAGACTTGCGAGAGAACCGATTACTTAGCAAACTGTGGCAAGATCTGGCTCCTTTTGGCGAGTTGGAAATAAAACTAAAAATTGGCAAAATCAATGCTTTATATGAATTACTTGTATAGAGTTCGCGGGCTATACACAGAGTCGTGAAGTTGTAAAGCAAGAGGCTCAAAATCTGTTTTTCTTTTTTTCGGGTATGATGTGAACCATTGCACCATGTATATTTCTACACCTTATAAGTAAGGGTTCCTTTGACGCGCTCCAAAGTTTCAAATAGCGCACAGTTGCATTTGGCAGCGCTTTATTGGCTTCGACAAAATGAGAAGTGCTCAAATAAATCGTACAAAAAATCACAAATTTTGTAAAACCATTTTCGCTGACGTCAAAAATTATACAACTAAAAGCAAAAAAAGAAGATATTCTCAGAATAATTGATCTCTATAGATACATGTGAGCTCACAACTATATTTGTTTTTATTTTGATTCCTTGAAAATAATACAAGTTTTTACAAATTTCATTGGTAAATTTTCCTAATGGATACATTTCGAGTTTATAGTCTCACAGCTGGTCCTAATCCCTATATTTAAAATTACGATTTGGCAAAGTTTTGACTCTTACTTTTTACGCCAAAAATAAAAAGCTAGAGTTTGCCTCATATTTTTTCAACACAAAGTTAAGATTTACATGAACCGCTCAAGCAAATATGAAAAATTAATATCCGTTGCTTTGTTGTTTCGCACTACCTTAAAAATAAAAAGCAAAAGTTAATTCGTGTTCAAAAAATATCAAGCAAAATATATCTTTTATTTTTGCCGTACAAATCAAAAATAATCTAAATTTCTTTAACATTTTAAATTTAAAAGCGGCAAGGTTTCAAAAACAAATTGTTTTCAGGAACTCCGGCGTATTCAGACTGGCCCATTTTTTTATTACTTAATAATAAAGCTTAAATTTGTATGTATTATACAAAAAAAAATTATATTTACTTTGATTCCGGTTGTTAAACTTTTTTTTTAGTATGACTTTTGGCTAATAATATAAACAAAATATTGTACTGAAAGATTTTTTATGCTTCTCTAAATGTGCTCAGAGCAACGCTCTTGGAGTCAATATTAATAATTGTGTTACAAATTGAGAGTTTTAGTGCTAAATTGTCTAAGCTATCGTAAAATTATCCAAATACTCTAAAGGTTGCAAGTTTGAATTGGTTTTTATATATTGATAGTAATTTTATTGAGGTTGCTCGAACAGTCAACACGCCAATTCTAACCTAATTTTTACTTTTTACTATAACTTACTTTATTGGTTATATTATTGTACATAAAATTCAATTACAACGTTTAAATTTTATTAAAAAGTAAGAGTTCAAATGAACATCGCGCGCAGATTGCGTCCGTTACTCAGAACATGCCCATATTTATTACGTATACGCATAGGCCTACTGGGAACGCGAAAAAAAGCCAAACTTTGGCTAAATATATGTAATTTTTTTTTAATAATATTTAATCAAATTTAACTTTTTATATTTCGCTTTAGAAAAAGCTATTTTATATGATAGCGATATGATGTGCAGTAAAAATACTGAAAAACAAATTATTCATTCTGAGCTTTTCTCAATGAATATCTCATGTCAAGAAACTATGGAGTTTTCGAATACTTTTTCAGGCCCATATTTTCTCTTGAAAAAAATTCTATAATATATCTGCCTGCTCCGTCACACGAACGTAAGTATCTAGAGAGCAATTATTCGGTGCTCCGGTCAACTTTATTCCTTAATTTATTAATTTTGGTCATAAAAATATAAATTTTCTGTTGTAATTTTTTTTCGAAAATAATGTATGCTTATATGATGAACTTAAATGGATGTGATTGAAACAGTTTTGGTACCATTTTCAATATCAATAAGAAAAATCTAGAATTCTTAAAAATTCGTTGATTATTTATTATTTTATACACGTAAAATGTTCAGCCGAAATTCGCCGAACTGCGATTTGGTTCGTTTCGGCGCCAAAACTCGGTGTTCGGTCGTTCTTTACCCAAAACTAACTTCAATAAAGGGTCCAATAACTAAGTCATTCAAAAATGGCCATTGTCGATTTCATTCTGATAGCACTACTCGAAAATGTTGTATATAATATGGATAACAGTTATTTCAAATTTAGAAATTGAAAACGTTCCCCGACTTATGAAATTTAATAATAAACAATTTGTTTTTCTCCATCTTCATCATCAGACCATGTAAGAAATGAACATTAGAAAATATCTCTTATTGGCAAAGAAAGAGATATTTCTTCTGGATAACAGTTATCCGACAGGGCAATGATTAAACATTAGAATATAATTATTATCGGCAAAATAAAAAATATTTGTCATTTAAATATTAACTGTTATGGAACAACGTTTTGGTGGAAAAACTTATCCCTTATAATTTTGATAGCAATCTAACGAATCAAAGAGGTTCGTACCTTCTTGTCCATAACAGTATATATGGGGGGTTTCTAGTGCCCCCTATAGTTACGAATACTTCGTCCACATACATATGTATATATATTTCATTTGTGGTAAACCTGACTACGCTTCCCTTTCAGTCCATTGTACGCATTATGATGTCTAATTTTTGAAGTAGAAAAACCTGAACTACTGTTTGAAAGTAGGATCTGTGGCGATTATTATAGTATATTTAATTTTATCAAAGAAGAATGAATATTAATGCTATTGATTCAATAACACAAAAAATTAACATCAAGTTTTTTGTCTTTCTTATCGTAAGAAAAAATAACCAAAATTGGTTTGACGCGTAATGTGTTAAGAAATAATTTTTTTTTTGTGCAATTTCATACTTTGCATTCTCCTAATAGCCTTATTCTATTCTTCGAATTATTTACTATGTTCATAAATAAATAATTAATTTTTTTGTTAAATTTTTGGTATTTTCCAAATACCATTTGAATATTTTTAGCGATTGAATATCGTAAAAGTTTTCAAGTTCACCCAATACAATGTGAATATAAACACAAATTCAATTTACGGAATCACTCAATATTCAAATACATATTCACATGCATACTTAAATAAATAAACAGTTGGCCACATACTATTTATAATTATTTGCACAATCGCGAAAAATTTAACGCAAGAATTTATTTTTCCAAAAACAATCACCGATGTTACAGATTTATCGAACACATCTGACTGATAAGCACAAGTAGGATCGGCTCGTAGCTGCGCGAACGGTAGATCAGCAAATTAAAAAACGAATTAAATACACAAGTAATGCAGTTCAATGCAACGAAAACAACGTGATTTCAAGCGAATAGCGACAAGTGCGACGACCGTGAAGGACTCTGTTCAATTAAATTCACCGGATAGGCAGTCGGAAGTCGCGCGATTCAAAAACAAAGCAAAAGTAGAGCGGAAAAGAGAAAAGTGAAGCGAGTAGAGTAGAAGATTTGAATGTGGCGAGAAAAATTCACTTAGCGCAAATATTGGCGGTAATTAGGCTGAAGAAAAGCGTTGGCGCGATGTCACACAACTTCACTCTCACGACACCAAATGCGTTGCGACAATAGCGGCGGCGATAGCAAAAACTGCTTGTTCTCGATTTATTCAAGCGATTAAAATGCGCGCGCGCAAAATTTCTTTAAACGATAAATTTTGGGAGATATCTAGTGATTAGCTTCTCGTTATGGCGTGAAAGCAACTTTAGTGCACGGCCGACTCGAATCGACTGATTTGTTAAACGGAAAAGTGGCACCGAACCACCTAACGGCCTTAGAGCACAGAACACCACATACCAATAATAGAAATGGGTGGTGGTTTCACCGAAATGCTGGCATTTTCCAGTCGCTCAGTCCATGCGCTCAGTGGTAGAGAGCGGAACGACGTTCATGGGAAGGGTGGAAATATGGAAGAAAATGTGGGTAGAGAATCTGTTATCAGTACCGAGGGCAGCTTCTTTCTTAGCATGACAGAAATTCGAAAACTACCCAGAAGTAAATTTGAAAGGAGTTTGTGTTTACGGCGGTTTTTCAAATGATTTCATTGCACATGTAATACCAGCTGGTATCTACGCGACCATGTTTGATATATTGTGTGATCCATCTAGACCTTTTTTTATCCGTTTTGGAAAGTGTCATACCCCAAATTATTCATCTGTATTACGAAAATCAACGTTATGTAAGAAAAGTTGTTCATGCACGTCGATAATTATTGTCAATTCTATCATGACATTTGAATTTCAGTGCACGTTATTGGATGATACGTGGCCGAATAGACCAAATGTGAAGTCAAAATTCTTCGTCACTAGGTCAGCTGTGATTCAAAACTTGAAAGCCAGTATTACTCGCGTAATTCGCGAAATACCGGTAGCAATTCTGGAAATAGTAATTAAAAATTTTACCTTCCGAATGGACCACTTGCTGCGTAGACGCGGCC
Organism: Anomoia purmunda; assembly: GCA_951828415.1. Classification (NCBI taxonomy): domain Eukaryota; kingdom Metazoa; phylum Arthropoda; class Insecta; order Diptera; family Tephritidae; genus Anomoia; species Anomoia purmunda. The sequence goes on along the minus strand of OX639993.1, from coordinate 186,284,775 downwards.
AACATTTGAATGAAATTATTCCTAAAAAGTGAATATCCTAGATTAATCTTTCGGCTAATAACAATAATATAACAATAATAATTTGGCGCTTACTCTATATATGTATGTAGCTTGATGTTTGGTTTGATGTTCCTACAATTTTTTGTGTGCGTACGCCGACTCCGAATGGCAAATGATTTTTGGGAGAAACCTTTTCACGTCAAAAATGCACCGCTATTAGAAGAGCCTTCTACTGTAACTTTTGATGTTACTAGCCTCGGCCAAGTTTTGAACCCGGGATCCACCAAATGAAGCGCGCATACGCTACACACTCGGATACGGCGGCCGTCTGTTAGCGTTTGATAGACATCCGGCATGTTCAAACCAATGAAATTTCCGTCTTAACCGATTTTTGAACAGAATTTCACATCAGTTTATGAATTACACATCAAATATATCTTGGAATCGAAAGTCGGCTAAAAAGAAAATTATTTCTTAAATTGCATTGAAAATCCAATACCCAGCTTATATGTATGTTTGCGGTGATTCTTAAAAGTTTTTTGATTACCTTTCTTTCATGTTAAAGAAACGTTTTTGAAGTTAAATTGCTTTCTAAAAAACTTGTCCCATGTTAAATTGAAAGACTTTAGTGGAAAACAGAAATTGTTTTTGATGATCCACATTAACGTACATTCACACATACAGATATACATATATACATCTATGTATAGCCTTGCCAACTACTGAATGAGCGCTCTCTGCGATTTGGCTTTCCTTACGCTCGTACAACCGAACACTGAAAAGCTTTCGAAAGCTCTCCAACACTACTTCTAAGTGCACAATGCACGTGCAAACTTTTTCATATGACAGAATACACAAGTAGGTACTAAACATTCAGCTTACCATAGTTTATTTTATTTTATTTATATTTTTCAAAATAATCAATAAATGTCTTAAATATCCAAATTTTTGATCTATGTGAAATCGTCATGAAAAAAATTTTGTATTCAGTTGTAATGTATGTGTTATATATTTAGCAAAACAAATTTGCCACAAAAGAAAAAATTTAATCAAGGACTGAAAATAACATTTTTTTAGGAAAACTTCATTGAAAAATTCTCTACGAAGGAATTGTTTCACTACCAAGTGAAATATAAAAATCGATTTCTTTTTTTTTTTTTTTGTTCAATAAACCTATAATTTTTATACAAAATTTAAAAAAAAAATCAACAATTATTATTAACTTTTATTTTATAAACGCAAAATCAAAACTACTTTTTTTTTGTATAATAACCTAAAAATAGCAGTTATTTTTAATTTTATATTAAATGTCTTTGAGTGACTTTTATAAATAAAATCCCTGAGCGAAATGAAAGACTAAAACAAATGCTGTAAAATTTTACAGGAAATATTTTCGTGCAAAAATTTAAACCATTATCTCCCCCTAAAAATATCATTTTGAGTCCCGTCTTAAGCGGAATTCAAAAAAGCGTTATACAGTCAAATTTCACTGGAAATATTTTCGTAGAACGTTTTAACCCTTCATCGCCCAGCTAAAACTTTCGTTTTGACTTTCATCCATGGTGTTCAAAAAGTAGTAACGATAAAATTTCACTGGAAATATTTGTTTAACTCATTAGCTTCCACCTAAAAGTATTTTCATATTACTGCATATTTTTAATTGTATACTAAAAAAAAGAAGTTTCTTATTTATATCAAGGTTGTATTATATAGAAGCTCAATGCCGGTGGTCTGTCTATGTATGTGTTATTTAGAAAACGTAGTCGTAGCCTGTCTTTCGTGGGGTAAAATTATTGTTCGTCCCAAATGTCCGCTACTACCTTCCACCCTCCAATTTATTACACTTTAGTATGTCACGACGAAGAAATCACCACAAAAAATTTCACTCTATGTAAAATTATGTTAATACAATGTGTTTATTGAAATAAAAAATATTAAAAAAAAAATAAAATGTTTTTATTCAAAGATTTTTTTTTAGTTATTTCATATTTTTCTGACTTGGTCAAAAAACCTATTGAAGATGTTAAATTTACTTAGGAAGATTTTAATTAAACACCGCAAGCGCAGGCAAAACACCCACTGTGCGCAGGCTTGATTCTTTCTATTTTGGTTTTCATACTTCGGCCAATGGCCATATAGCTAAAATACGACATTTTTTTAATATTATGCATTCCGGCGGCTATTCAACGTTATTGTACATAGCCAAGTTATCACTTTTCTCAACGTGCCTACAAAAAAAATATTTTCATCTAGGCCGCACTACAAGTACAAGGAAATATATAGAGCTAGTTGTGGTTTTGGTGACATTTTAGTGCTTCTTCTGCACGACATGGTTAGTTTTTGAATATTCTTGCCGTCCATTTTCTTTCCTCCCTTCTCACAATTCTTCTTTTCCAATATAAATTGGATGATATATCCACAATTTCTATGAAATCGTAAATGTGCTGCACCTGTTTCAGTGCTCAGTGAGAGTTCAAAACATTACAGTATTTACCTACTTTGTCACCCAAATTTTTGAGAATCAAGTGTTGTACCAATGCCAAAAATTCAACTCCACAAAATTCTCATACTTCTTGCTGTGCAACCAAATACGAAATGTTTCATTATTTAAATTATTCTTAAATATATCATTACACAATAAAAAATGCAGAATAAATGTATTGGTGATTTTATTATATATACATACTATGAGTACTTATATACAATATTCCGCGCTTAATTGGACACCGGTTAATCGATTTCCCGACATAATTGCTTAATGATTTTTATTATCAAAGAAATATACTTTTAACTTCGCCCAGGTAATTAATTATCCGGTTAATTGAATCTAAAATGGTGCAAATTTCGAGGTGTAACTAAGAGGAGAATACTGTTAAAACATATTTCCCTATACTTTAAATTTTCAATATCTAAATAGATTTATTAGGATCGTTTAAAATTTGTTTAGATTTTTCAATATGTAAACGATAATGGTTTCGTCCATATGGCAACGCTTGGTTTAATTACTGCTGCCTCAAAATGCACATCATCTGTTGTGCCGCTGTCGATATATTCTTCACATTCTTCCTATATGTGCATGTACATATGTATGTATAATACTAGGCTGAATTATTAAGGCATCAGGCACAATAAGAAACGTCGACTTTAATTTATTGCGGCAGAGATAATTTCTACTTTGATTTTTATTTTACTAAATAACTTACTTACTTATTTACTTACTTAATTGGCGCTATAACCGCTGAAGCGATTTTGGCCGAACTTCTCCTACAATTTGCGGTGTGCACCTTGATGTTGTAACACAAACTGAGGGACCTACAGTTTTACGCTGACTCCGAACGGCGAATGTTTTTTGTGAGAAGTTTTTTATGGCAGAAATTCACTCGGAGGTTTGCCATTGCCTGCCGAGGGGCAACCGCTGTTAGAAAAAAAATGTTCTATAATTTTTGGATGTTATGTTACTTAACATAATTCACAACAAATAATCCGAATTGGATTGGTCCAGTAAGCACCTAATATTTAATTTTCAAAAATGATGAATACAGCATCGAGTTTGCTCTTCTATCTAAGCATTTCTTAATGATTTCTTTTACTTCTATTCACACAAAAAATTCGTTGAAATAAAATTCACAAATCATACAGAGTGCGCCATCTGTTCCTCCTGTATGTTAACGTTTAATAACTTCGCCAATCGACAACCAATTTACTTTCTTAGACACGCTTTGAAGACTTCAAACGAATACAGTTTTAATCATGGGCCACTTCACACCGAAAGATCGCGCCGAAATAATCTGTCGGATGTAGGAAACCATACCGGAATTTTGGATGGCGGTGTTATTTAACAAAATTGGCGCATTTGGGGGACAGAAAATCCTCACGAGATTTTTGGAATACCATTACATAATGAAAAAGTGACTGTTTGGGCCGTCAAACAACCTTCATTGTGCCCTTTTTCGGAGAAACTGATGGCGCACCCTGTATAAGAATTTTGTTTTGCTTGACTTCAGCCTTCGGAAGGTAAATTTTATTGCTACCTTTCGTAACATAAATAAAAACACGCAGCCAAGTGTGAATGCAAATATACTTTATTAGCGTATATTTATTTGTTCTTCTTTATTCGTGTATTTTTTAATGTGTATGTATGTGTGTTTGTATGTAAGTGTGCGCGCCCCAATATTTCGACTCACTGATCTCTTCATAATCACACTCGATGATTTGTTTCGTCCAGCGCTTTTGACATTTTCGGTAGTATACATTAAGTTAGGTCGTTCATTTTCCTCTTCTACAATGTAATTTAGATAGGGGCAAAAAATAACTAAATATTAACTGTGGCAAAAGTGTACTAGCAGGATGCTTTATAAGGCGTGGTAAAGCAGTTAAGCAATACTCCATTCAATGGAGAGTATTCAATCTTCCAGCAAGATTCTGTTCCAGCACACAAAGCAAAAACCACCCAGCAGTGCCTTAAGAGCAATATTCCTGGTCTCATAGATGCAGATGATTAGCCGTCTGGAAGTCCAGATTTAAATTCATTGGACTACAGTTTGTTGTGATAGTTGGAGAACATAGCCTGTCAAATACCCCATAGAAATTGGGAGAGTCTCAAAAAATCTTTGATTCGATTCGGTCAATACCAATAGAACTGTGCGTGCTGCTATTGATCAAAGACCGAATCGTTTGAGGGCTTTTGTGAAAGCAACGCCCTGAACTTGTAACAGACCTTATGGCAGTGCAGTTTCAGAAAAATTAAATATGATGAAGTTATTTGTTTGAAAAACGGTTTTTGTAAAGGGGAAGTATAAGGAAAGTCTCAAAATAGTAAAGTTTTCAAAAAGTGGAAAAAGCTGAATTAAAAGTATAGTTTTACAAAAAGACTTTTTGGCTCTATTCAAAATGCACTATATTATAAAGAAATTATTGGCCCAAACTAATATACTATATATCAATGTATGAACGTACGGTTGAATTGGCTTAACGAGTATTGCACTTTGTGGTTTTGTAAGCCCTTTGGTTATACGCCTGAAAAGCAGATACAATTGCCAGTGACTGACTTTGATTTTTCTCTCTTATTGCAAAGTAAACAACAAAAATGTTTTCCCAGTACAAAAATCCCTTGCGTTAGCAACTATAACAGCAACAACATATTACAAAAAAACGCAGTACCCAAGCTTATGATTTATATTTTTGTATGTAAGTGAGTATGCACTAAAAAAATCATCTGATGTTCGGATTCCGCATAAAACTGAATGTCACTCAATTTGTGGTACAAAATCAAGACCCGCACTATAAAATTGTAATTTTATTTAGCATTTATGTATGTATGTGTGTAACGTCTGTGTGCCGGGCATTCAAAACTCAGCCGTGGTATGTGACACCAAAAAGAATACAAATTTTATAAGAAAGTAAGTAACTCAAATACTAAAAAAACAAATTATAAGATAGAAGGGGTAAATCTATAAACGCATTTCCGACATGAAAATACTTATAATAAAAGTTTTTTGCCATTTGGTTTATCACTACTAATATAAATCTCACAATTTCAGCGCCTAATTGTTTTATTCATTAGTATTTTCCCCAGCTTTGTTTTTTATGAGCTGTTGTTATGTATTCATATTCCGCAGGAATTTGCATTAATTAATTTTTTTATTGGTTTTTTCATAATCCATACTTAAAGTTTTTATTATACATATGTAATAAAAACGGAGCACTCATTACAACCCACACAACTACCTCGAATACCCGAGGAGCAGCATCAAATACAATTAGCATTTGCAAACGTTTAATCATTAGCCACTATTCGCTGGACCTTGGCTAAAAGGAGAGCCAAGTAAAAGTGCAGATATACAATATATATAATTTTATTTTCTTTATTGACGGGCATTTCACGCCAAGCGGACTGGAAACCAAGTGATGCTTAAAGTGGTTTTGTCATAGGTATGAAGTCTTGTATGAGCGTTATTTGTCGAATTATGGAAAATTTTCTGTACAAAATTTAATATTTTTATGATTTATTTTTCAGAACCAAAAACTGCTTTAAAAAAATAACTTTACTTTTTACTATTCATTACAAGCCCACAACTCCACAAATAACCATACTTACTTACTTAATTTGCGCTATAACCGCTTAAGCGATTTTGGCCGAACTTTTACTACAATTGGTGGTGTGCTTCTTGATGTTGTAACTCAAATTCAGGGATCTACAGTTTTATACCGACTTCGAACGGCAAATTATTTTTGTGAAAAGTTTTTTTTTTCATGGCAGAAATAAATTCGGAGGTTTGCCATTGCCTGCGAGCGGCGACCTCTATTTGAAAATAATGTTCTATAACTGTTGATGTTACTTGCCCCGGCCAGAGTTTGAACCCGGGACTACCGAAAGAAGCGCGCACACTTCTACCCACTCAGCTACAGCGGCCAAGTAACCATGTTGTACAAAAATATTTTGTGTACACTTGCCCAAAATATAATATAAACGAATTTCACATAAAATGATTAAATTCATTTATCCTTCGATTCATCTGCCTTCAAATCTCAAGTAAAAGTTTTCCGTGCAACTTCTGAGCTCCCAACGTTTAAAGCTTAAACGAGTTATTAACATTCCGAAAAATTAAATAACAAGGCATTAAGAAACAAAGAGATTCTTTTATAAAAAATACTTAAAATAAAAAAATAGCCTCGTTATTTCTTTTCAATGCTACTTGATTGCGCATTAAAATACTTCTTTATTTAGAATTTGTTTGTATTGCTATAGTGGTTTTATTTATTTACGTATTATTATGTAGGTGATTTTTTTATTACACTATGAAAAAAGGATCGAAGCCAATTTTTCTTTATTTTAAAATGGTTATAATGCCATAATTTGTTTTTCAATTCACTAAATTTGCTTCCGATTGATTTGATGATGAATAAAAAAAAAAACTTTTACAAAATGAAACTTTTTTTCGCCAAAATTATTAAATATTCCTTTACCTAGAGTTATTTCTCTTCAATCAAGGACAACTATTTTCTTTTTTTTTAGTGTATGTGAAGTTTACTAAATAAGCGATTGAACCAATGGAATTGTAGCTGTAATTTCGAAACTTTTCTTAACGGGTACGAAAGTTATTATTTATATACACATCTGGCATAACAATGGAAATAACAACTTTGGTGATTGAAAACGGTTTCCTTGTTTTCGATATTTTTTTCTATGAAAATCCTAACCTAGTTTTGCATTCCTTTGAATTAATTTCATCATTTTCTAACGCGCCTCTTTTTGGATGTTTTTTTAATTGTTTGGATCCAAAGCGAACACATATTTTTTAATAGAAAAAAAAAATTGTATTGATGTTCGTCATATTTAAATGTGTGCGATCTCTCACTCGCATGGTAAATCTCTAGTTATAGATTGATTTAGCAGACTGAAAGCAAGCTCCGAAAAGCGCTTTAAATAAACTATAAATGCGTTTCCCTACACAAACTCAATACCTTTTGGCTAAATAACAAACAACTTAATACTTATCACTTTTGATATTAGGCCCGTTTCTTTGTACCCGAGTTGCAAAGGAACACTATGTAGGATAATGAATTGCATGTAAAGCACAACACTGACTCGGAAAAATATGCGAATTAAGCCAACTCGGTAAAATTATATCCGACCTGGAATGTAGCGCTGGGAAGTGAAAAAAACTGCGCTATTGTGAATGAGCCGGAGGGGAATGCATGGAAATTTCAGTTTAAGATCTAATTCGTTATTATTTGCATAGAATTTTTATATATATAACCACATCAACCAAACCACACCTATTTTCCGTTCTTATATAGCACTAAGCAAATCTCTTGTTTCATAAAAGATGCTAACAGGGTTGATTTTGTAAGTAAAGGAAATTTTACCCGATATATAGCTATACGAGAATTTTGTTGGAATTTGCGTTTAAAAAAAACGTAATTATATAATATATACAATTAACAATTAACGCTACAAGATTTTTTTTATGCAATATTATCAAAAGACTTGCAAGCAATTAATGCAACTGCTGAAGGAAAGATCCTCCAAAGAAAGTTTAACGTATTTATTATCAATAGCTTAGGATTTACGTATATACATATGTTCATTTTTTATATTAGTAGATAAACATTTATGCTTATGCGTATATGTAAATTTGTATGATACTTTTCTTACCTTACAATATTTCCACGATTTTATGAAATTAAATTTAACTTTCTTTATAAACACGTCGAGATTCTTTCATATTTACATACTAAATATGTACGTGTATGAAGTAATGTAATGTAAACGACAACTGAGTGCTGAGAGTTTTCTGCTCGAAATTAATTTCGATTTGACAGAACCCAGTACCTAGTGTCAACAACTGTTCTTATGTGAATATTAGAAATCATTAATTTATTCTTGGACAGGGTTACCAGAAAGAAAAATGTTTGGAAAAAGGGTTAGCTTTATAACTCATCGGTAGAACATCTTTTTACTTCTTTGGGTAGATAGGCACAAACAGTTTACATTCTAAAATATATATACTTAACGAATTCTTTAATTGTTTATATATATGTACACGCGCTTTTCAAATATATGATGTATAATATATGTGTTATATAAAATAGATTCGTATATTTTAGGTGGTATATTTTAGGTGGTATCATGGTAGGAAAAAGGTTGACAGGCCCGTCGCGAGGACGGCGGGGGCCCCTGTAATGTGAACAGCACAAAAAAAAAAAAAAAAAAAAAAAAAAAAGGTCATCTCCGGCTTATTAATAATACTGTTCCAATTGAGCAAAATGCGCCGGACGAAGGAAAATAGTTACGAACATCATTCGCGAAAAATTTTTGATGACTTTTTTTTTTATTTTTTTAGGTCGCGGGGGCCCCGGGCGGTCCTGCATGTCGAATTTTGTTGATAAAAATACAGATTATTGACATTTGCCTTAGATGTAACAATTTGGCAAAGCGTTGCTCTATCGGATATTTGTAAGAGGGTTATTTTCAATAATATAATGGACATTATTTAAAAAATGGAGAGGTTCATGACAGGCATTCATTCTAATTTCTAATAATTTTGTGTTTTTAAAAGGAACTCCCAAAATGTTCAAACAGAGAAATTATAGAGTGTTTTTGGCTTTTCTCAGTTTTTTATATTTTTTCATTAATAGATAAGATTAATCAAACGATAATTTTTATGAGCTTAAGGTCATTTTTAATAAGTAAAATTGTAGAAAAAATAACAATGGTAGAAGTTTTAACTATTTTGGAGATAACCTCATCTTCTCATCAGACTTCTTGCAGGGATCGACCCCACGTCCCCTAGCTTAAATTAATTACACTGTTTTTGCCATAATTTTTCCTATTAGAAATGGTCTTGAGCTCATAAAAATTATAGTTTGATCTAAATAAATACGCCGAAAAATTATCGTAAATCTGATGAGAAGATGTGATGATCTCCGAAATAGCTATAATTTCTACCACTCCTGACTGTTTTCTAACTTGTCTTTTTCCCAAAATTAGTTCCCTATACAGGCCTCGAGCCCTTAAACTAGTATTTGTCGATTGAATTATATTAGTTAAAATTTTATTTAGCTAGAATCAATCCATCTTTACAATGAGATAACTTTTTATGTACAATATTCAAATTAAAACATAAAAAAACAGATTGTTTGAGATAATAGTAATAAAAGCGTGGATGTCTTTCATTCGATTAAAAAAATATTTTCTAACATTTTCAAGTTTATTATAACTATCTTATTATTAAAACAACTGATCTAAAGAAATCCTACCGAAACAACCATGTTAGAGTTTTCTCATCAAAGTTAAGGTTTGTGTTTATAATAATAGACTTTGCATATAATTAGGATCCGCGGTTAATAGACCCCAATTAATTTTAACAAACTTTTTATTACCTGTTGCAAAAAAATTTAAAAACTCAGATTTTGATTTATACATATATAACAAATTTCTGATAAAACAATCAGCTAATTTTTTATGTTTCCCTTTAATTTTTTAATTTCAAACGAAGGAAACTAACATAAACCCCCATCATTTTACAGATGGTAGCACAAAATGTACTAATCGGTTTAATTATCAAACAGTTTGCGTCTGAATGTCAGAATAGAATAAGTTTCTTTATTATATCATGGTAAATAGAAAGTTAGAAAATATTTCCTCTTTCAATAATCATCGCTAGTAATTATATATATTGTAATATGTATATGTTTTTGTATTATATTTAATAGATAGATCTCTCGCTATCGTGTCAGCATGAGTTTATCAAATAGTGTTAAGTTTATTTTGATTCAATGATTATTTCAAATTAAGCCCATGAAAAATATTCCTTATACCTCTACATTGCTCAGTGATAGTACAAACGATGATAAAACAAAATTTGCTCGTTATATGGATTTTCGTGCAATGACATTTTGTACTTGTTAATCTCAATCGAATAAGTGAAGATTGTTCTATTTTTCACGACTATAAATAGATATATCCATTTCAATACCTATTAAAGCCTTTAAAGAATTTCAACATTAAAATAAAATCGAATTTCTTAGGTTTATGATAAATTAAAAATATCTGAAAAAAAGAGCTACGGACTGCAATCAAATTTTTCCGGCGAAATTTCGTACCAAAGTGGCAACACTGTTCTTGGTCCCCCAATCGCACATCCTTCTCCCACACTAGCAATGTTTTATTCCAAGCGACACAAAAGCTCTTTGCAATAGACTTTTGAGCACGGAAGAGAGGTTGAGAGAGAATGGATGAGATACCACCAGGAAACGTTAACAAGTCCAGTCAAATGTGCAGCTTTCCGGGAGCGGCGTCCAAAAGCTCAGAAAAGCACAAATAATTCCGTTGTGAAGCATTTCGCGGTAGTGATAAGAATGGTAAAGCAATTTTGCGATAAGCCAAAAGGTATATTTACAAATATGCGCATATGTAGGTATACTCGTATATGTAGATATGTAAGTGCCGCGCTGAATACTTTCAGTTTTCACATGCGCGTGTACATAAAGTTGTGCAGCTTGCGATTCGTAAGCAAAAAGAAATTACGAGTAAAAGGTTATCAGCGATTTAGAGATTTACAGATTCTCACCTATTTACTTTTATGTTTCTTTTTTTGTATGAGCATTAATTTGAATATTTAACCTACCTACAAATAAAACAAATAAAATATATGTATATCTCCATGGACATGCAATGTTCAGTGGATATTATATATTTTCAGCTTTTACTTGCTTGCCAATCTAATTGATATTAAAAAATTTAAATTGCCCAGCACAACATTTTATCCATATTATTATATTATTAAAAATTATGCTTATCTGAATTCTGAATTATTTCGTATATGATTTTAATAAAAGAGATTTTTCTGGTTCATTTTTAAAACATAAAATATTTACTTTCTTTTGTACCGTTCACTTCCAAATGCATTTGCTTCAAATCCGTTCGACTTTGCATATTTCAAATCGACACTTGATCACAGAATTGTATTTTTTTAATTAAGGCATAAGAAAAGTTTTCTCAACAAAATTAATATGAGTAATCTGAAACGTTTGTTATCAACTTTTTATAATAGCAGCTTGAAATCTCTGTAAAACAATTTTAATTGCAGAACACAGTTAGTGATAAACTTTTACTTCGCTTCTCAAAAACAAAAACGAAAAAGTTATTGAAACCAAAATGGAAGGGGATAGCCTTGGAATATGCCTCTAATCATTTGTAAGTACAGTACATTCTACTTAGTTGCGCAATCCGATTTTAATTTTTCGAACTAAAATCACTTGAAGAGCAATCGAACGTTGGTCAGATAGGTACGAGAGCAACGACGCCGAAATCTATTGCTTTAGATTTAAATAAAACCCATTTCTCAAATATGCTGGAGTTCTAGTTTCTTTACTTACTGAATTGACGCTATTATTGCCTAGCGTCAATATTTCTTCTCACTAACTGCCACCATTTGGAAACCCCTAGAGATGCCGTCACGTTATCTACTAAGTATTTCCAACGCATAGGAAGCCTTCTTCTCCCGGTGAGCACTTTCTTTTCATTCAGGGCTTTATACGTTTTTCTCAGTCAGATGTCCATGTTTTTGTCACTGTGAAGATTATCGTTATATCGTATGCGGTATTCGTCACCTCAGAGACGCAAAACTCCAAAAATACTTCGGTTAATCTTTCTCTCAAACACTCCAAGGTTCTCGAAACAGTATCGCAGGCATGGCGAGGGACCAATATGGTTAAATTCGTCGAGAGAAAGCTTTCCTACTCAGTTGCCCACGCAGCCTAAAGTAGCATTTGTTGACAAGAGAGTTTCTCCAGTTTGTTTGATAACTGTAGCTACTTCGTTTTGTCCACGCTCGCCTCTAGACCCATTCGCTTCGCTTCTTTATCCAACTTGGAAAAGGCAGAACTAATGACGCGGTTGTTGAGGCCAATGATTTGATATCATCGGCATACGCGAGTATTTGAATACTTTTGTAAAAAATTGTGCTATATAGGTTTAATTCTGCAACTCGAATTATCTTCTCCACCATAAGATTAAGGAAGTCACTCGATATGAGGTCACCCTGCCTGAAACCTTGTTTTATATAACACACCTCCGAGAGGTTATTCCCAATTCCGATAGAGCTGATGATGTTTCAATAGTTGGCGTGTCGTGAATACCTGGTCAACGGTAGATTTGCCAGGACTAAAGCCATACTGGCAAGGTTCAATCAGTTCGTTGACGGTTGGTTTGAGTTCTCGCAGAACCTTTTCGTAGAACGTTATATGGAATGTTAAGGAAGCTGATTCCGAAGTAGTAACCGCATATTGGAGGATCAACTTTTTTCGACAGACCACACTTAAACTCCAATCGACTGGCCTGAATTCGTCCGACCATATTCTGGAAATGAGATGATGCATGTACCTTACCAGATCTTCGCCACCATGCCTGAATAGCTCAGCTGGTAACCCATCGGTGGCCGCAGTTGTTTTGTTTCAAAGCCATGATATTGCTATTCAAATTCGGAAAGGTTGGGTGACGGGATATCAACACCATTATCAGCTATTTGGGGTCGAAATCTCCAGCGAGAAATGTGCTTACAATGCTCGCAAATTCCGTTTTGTTACCATAAATGCTTAAAGCGATCGGGTGTGAGAGTCGAGGGATGAAGTTAGAAGCTGTCTGTTGCTTCGAGCTTTCCTTGTATATTAAGACGTACGATAGTTGCTGTACAGAGGCGTATGAGACAACACAATGAATCGAGTATATCTTCGGTCCTTGAATTATATGAACGTCTGATACATTAGAAAGGTTACGGGTTTTCCGATCTGAACAAAGCCACGTAGCGTAAGGAAGCTGTCGTAAGTGAAATCTAGGTACTCACAGAAGTAGTCCTTTATCAAGTCATACTTCCTCGTCCGTTGGGCGTTGACACAAATAAGCGAGATATTGAAGTTTCTCACACTGATACGAATCTTGGCGAGACTCTCTTCCACCCGAGTAATCGACAATACTTGGCGACGAAGTCTTTCTCCCAACTCAAACCAAAGTCCGGACTTACGCTCCTTTGCATGGCGGCTGCGGCTTTCTTATCTTACCAGCCATGCAGCTGCAGGGCGAGTCTCAAATCCACCACATAACGAGATACTGGAGCATTTTTTGTAAGAGACAATTTAATAGCGACACTCGATCGCAGCTGTGTCTACGTTGAAGAAACCCCACCGTGTTTGGCTTCGCACTTTAGCTAACTCCCAAATGGATGTACGGGGCAAACCAGAATATACTTAACTGAAACCATCCGGAAGTTGGGAGCTCATTGAATGCAATGATGGGCATTCCACACTTACGTGGTCATGTACACGCGGTAGTATCTTGAGCATTGTCTATGTATTATTTTCTCCAAAGCGGACTTCCATCACTTTTAAAACGAAATAATCAATACCATGTTCTGAAATTGGTCAGCGCAATCAATTAATCTTTAGCAAAGGTTTTTGATATACCGACAAAACTTTGTGTATGTAAAGTACATGTCTAGATACAAGTGCACCGTTGCCTAAAATAAATAATATAAACAACACTAAATTGCAATTCAGCTTCCATTGCACTAAACTAGGTTTGCTTTAATGATAAATATGCTCTTCGATTTAATGAAAGGCATAAGAAAAAAATTTTCGAAAAATTTCTTTAAGAGTGAAAAACTTAAATATATAAAAAGTTTTTATGAATACTCCTTTCGCTAATGAATGCATTCTGCTTGTGTCGCCACTTCACACTATAATCCTGCACACATACATATAAAAAATCATTGTACATACATATTTATATAAAGTACTGCAAAAAAATCAGGGAGAGTGTTCAATGGAATTTGTGCACTCGCTACCGGCGCAAGTCGAACGGAAGTAATTTTGAAAGGGCAGCCGGAAAATTTAAAAGTATGTGTAGGTTAGAGAGAATCGAAAGCAAAAAATATAAAGCCAGCAATAATATAAAAGAAAAACAATCGAAATTGAACAATGTGTGAGATGAGCGTTCGTACCGAAATTTTCCCTTTCATAGCATTTAGCGGACTTTCCTGCCATTAAAAAGAACAATAGGCTACATTAATCAGTTGGGTAAAATTACAAATTTACTTATAATATACCATTGTTCCATTGTTGTTGAAATAATGTTTTGAAAGTTTTTTTTTAATTGATTTTAAAGCCGAAGAATGTTACTGACATCCCTACTTAAAAAATATTAACAAAACTTCTTCATTCCATGAAAAACAGTAATTTATTCAAAATGTTCATATTTTACGTGTTTGTTACCAGTGATATTTATTTGTGTGTTAAACTTTTCCTAAAATTTCCGGTGTGCGTTTTGATGTTGTAACACAAATTGAGGGACCTGACTCCGAACGGCGAATGTTTTTTGTTAAGAAGTTTTTCCATGGCAGAAATAGCGAACTTCAATAGTTAATCAATAAATATAGTTAAAAAATTTTAAATGGAATAAAAATAAAGGACGTTTTTTAGACCTTTTTGTTTTCAATGAGACAATATTTTTTTCGCAGTTGGTATTTTTGACAGCTGTCACTTGATTTATACTCAGTTTCAATTCATAATGAACAGAACTACTCCGGAACAACGTTTCCAAATAGTGTAAATGTATTAGCAAAATAATGGTTCGGTCGCGACGCATCACCTGCAGCGTTCAATATTTGGTCGACAAAATCGCCCAGCAGAGTCTATAATTCGAGCAACCATGGATCGGTTCCGAACCACGTTTACTAGATAATGAGCATCCTCAGAGACGCCGTACAGTGCGCACCGAAGACGCTAGTGATGCTGTGGAGCGGAGTATCGAAGCATACCCGAATGAGTCCATCCGCCATCGCGCGCAACAAATGAAACTGTGCCCATCCACTTTATGAAAGATTTTGCGGAAGGATCTTAGTTTGTGGGCTTACAAAGTCCAACTCGTGCAAAAATTGAACCCAAACGACCATCAAGCGGGTCGCACGTTCGGTGAATGGGCCACCGATTCCGATTTTCAACAGAAAATTTTGTTCAGCGATGAGGCTTACTTTTGGTTGAATGGGTACATTAATAAACAAAATTGTCGCATTTGTAGTGTTGATAATCTACAAGTCATTGTTGAGACGCCGTTACATCCTCAAAATAGTCGACTGTTTGATGTGCTCTAAAGGCAGGGGGAATCATAGGTCCGTATTTCTTCAAACAACAAGCCGGCCATAACCAATGGGGGACGCTATAGAGCCATGATTAATGACTTTTTCGTAACTGAATTGGAAGATGTTGATGTGGACGATCTTTTGTTCCAACAAGATGGTGCTACATACCAACAATAAATTTATTGAAACTTTTGGTTAGCGCATTAACTTGCGTTGTGTTCCTTTGACGTGGCCTCCAAGACCGTGCGACTTAACACTGCCGGACTATTTTTTGTAGGGTTATGTGGAATTGCTTGTCTGCGCAGATAAGCACGAGACGAGTGACGCCTTGAAAGAGAATATTGCCCCAATTGCTGAAAAAAGTGGTCGAAAATAGGGCCTCTTAGCTGGAATTTATTCGGGCCAGCCGCGGCGATCACTTGCTTGAAATCATTTTTAAATCATAATGACCAACCCTTATCTTTATAATAAAGCTAAATTCTTGGCCATAACATTAAATTGTATGCGCTTTATTTCTTCTTGACCACATGTCTAAAAAACACCTTTTACAATGCAATTTTTTCGATTGCTAGAGAGCACAATACAAAACTAGACATTGACTAATTCTTATCACTTTTGTCGGTCGCATTAAGCCGTGAAGCATTTGAAACGATACGAATGGATGCAGACGATAGCTAAATCAGTTTATCTCAGCTGAAAGTTATTTCTATAATATCGAGACTAAGACTTTAAGTTGTCAATTAAGATATATTAAAACAAACCGGGTGGATCCGGAAACAAGTGGTAGCCTATAAAAGGTGTAGAGAGCATTAAAAAATCTTGATATTATTGTCATAATTTATAATTATGTTTCTTTCTGTCGAAAATGAGTCCAACAAATTTTAATTAGTTGGAAGTATAGAATTATCATAAATCGGATGTAATATTCGAAATAATGTTATATTTGGTCATTATTCCTACATTTCTTGTGAAAAATTGCACCTGTTGACATTATCAATTTTAACGTGGTGTATGAAGACCTTATAGTGGTTAAAAGAAAACGATCTGAAGACCTATAAGGAATTAACTTTTTTCCTTTCGTGATATTCGTAGATATGAGTGATAATATACATGCATGCTTGCCAGTAAAGTATATATATTCTGACTCCATTTAGCTAATGTACTTTACAAACGACATATGAAAAAATTTACTGTACACAAGTACATACAATAGAACTTAATACGCTGGATATAAAGGAGAACGTAGGTGTATGTACTTATTTACAAATCTAAGTAAAAGTAGTTAACAAGCGTGCATATTCGTATTTTATGAGATTAAGTAAGTATTCATAAAACACACTCAAGTTTTCATGTACCATTCTCATGTACTACAAATACTATATACAATCTACATATCTGGAACTTTGCCGGTTGGCTTAATTCCCACATTCTCTTCGGCTTAATAAATGCAATATTACTGTTACACTTTGGAGCATACATATCCGAAAATGTATTCACTAATTTAAGCCAGTTTTCAGAGTTTTTTCAAGTGGAAAACGTCATAAGTTTGTAGCAAGAAGAAGAAGCTAATACAAATAGATATATCTACCTACTTAATTAAGGATGAGTGAGATTTTGCTGACAGATGTTGGTGTATGAATTTATTCCATATCCTCTAAAAACAGGCATAAAAAATGCCTTGGTTGTTTTTATTAAACTTCTTACACAATCGCACATACATACACATGTACATACGTATTTTATAAATATACAAGTAAATACTTATGAGACACCATGTTATTGCGACGGCCACGCTGACATTCCCATTCTTGAAATTCGAAAATGCTGACATCTTCAATGTCAAATCGCTGTTGACAAGTGTCATTGTCATTTGAGCGCATACATATAATGAACAAAATCAAAAACACCAGCTGTTTTAAAACAGATATGTACAGTGGTGTTCATAAAAATAATGACAAAATATATTGACAAGTTTTGAGAATTTTTTTTGTTATATTTATTTATATTTATTTCTACTTAGTACTCAAGTCCTATTCAAGTTTCAGACACTTTTACGTAAGGCACCAGGATGCGACATCAGAAATTTATGGAATTAATGCTGGTGTACCTCAGGGTAGTGTTTTAGGTCCCGTCCTATATACTATATTTACATCGGATATGCCAACATCAGAAGAAGTAGAAGTGTCGACTTTTGCTGATGATACCGCTTTTATCGCTTGTAGCGAGTCCCCTGCAGAAGCTTCTTCTAATCTTCAAAATCAACTTGACCTTTTAGAATCTTGGCTTATAAAATGGAAAATTAAAGTTAACGCAGAAAAGTCCACACATGTAATTTTTACATTAAGAAGAGATCAATGTCCTGCTGTATTTCTCAACAATAATCAGATTCCTACCAGTGATAAGGTCAAATACTTAGGAATGCATCTTGATCGACGGCTAACTTGGAAGCCCCATATTAAGGCTAAGCAACAGCAACTAAAAATAAAAACAAAACGGATGTATTGGCTGTTGGCTTCCAATTCTTAACTAAGTCTAGAAATCTAAGTACGGCTATACAAAGCTATACTTAAACCTATTTGGACCTACGGCATACAGCTTTGGGGTACTGCTAGCACATCCAATGTGGAGATCCTGCAACGGTATCAATCTAAAACATTACGATCAATGGTTAATGCACCTTGGTTTGTCACTAATGAAGCTATTCACAAGGACCTGGGTATTCCATTTATAAAGTGTGAAATACCAAAATACAGTGCTAGATATCTTACACGCCTATCTAACCACATAAACCCAACTGCTGTTTGTTTATTAGATACCACTAACGAAACTATACGGCTAAAGCGCCGCCATATCTTAGACTTGCCATTCCCTATAATGAAGCTAAGCAATTTTTAGGTAATTTTGAATTGAATTTATACAACAAAAGAATGTATGTAAATATATCAAATTTTATTGCAAATTTTTTATTTTATAAAAATAATGATAATTCTATAACAATAACCACATAAGCCAAACCTGCAAACTTTCTAGAAAATTTATAAAAATTCAAAGATACAAAACAAAATTTGCCATTAAAGTTTTTAACTTTACAATTCGAATTTTTTTTTTGAGTCTTCAATTTTGTAGCTCATTACATTTTAATATTTTTTAAATGTAGACGTTTTCTTTGCAATTACTAAGCTCAAAAATATGTAGATAAAAGGATTTCAAACACATTTGGATAATGTATTTCATAGACTCGTGGCACGGACTATATTTTAATGCGTCAGATGTTGCAAGAGCTGAGATATTAAAAACCCCCATATTTATGATCCAATATTGAGGATATTAACAGGGTATTGGAATATTTTTTGGGGTAAAATAAATCTGTATTAATGACCCGGTTTTGATTAATTAACGCATAATAGGGATGTGATGAGAAATATTTTCATAAAAAATGGATGCGCTAAGATTAAATTTAAAATAAACAACCACATGGCTGCTATTTATGTGTACTAACTCCATTTGAAAAAAAAATAAATTTCAAAATGTGTATAAAACTCAATTAGACAGATGTGTAGTCGAGATTTCCAGAAAATCTATATTTATGGTTTGACTTAGTTCAAATTCCCTCATCATCGTTGGTCTCCTTGGCGTGGGGATGAGGCTTAAGTGTTGGCACGGTTGTTCCTTTCGAGGTCTTCCATGCCACCACGAACTAAGAGGGAGGCTCCATATAAGAATCAGTGTAGGATTCGTTCTTGCACTGGTTCTTATGTGGAGATTACCGTACCAACATCTCTCTGGTCCGCATACCCTGTATCCCTCCTAGTATCTCCCAGCTCTCCTTCCTCTCCAGCTAATCCCCCCCCCCCCCCTAATCCAGGGTGTCAAGCGTTACCGTGCCCATTGGTCGGTTTGCAGCCAGGGGGTTTAAATTCCGGCTGTATTTTAACGGCGCCTCCCTGACACCGGGCCACCTCAGGGAGTAAGTTTGGCCTTACCGCGGCAAGGGGCGCTGTCGTGGTGTACCACCCATTTCCCCCTCAATATTTCTAGACCGCTGCGCTTGCCTCGTCGAGCAGGTGGTCGTACGACCAAGATGAATAAAGGTAAAGCAACAACAACAACAAAAAACACAAAAAAATTGTCTTCCCCATCTCGGGGTAAGACAAGCATGAAATATTCTTCTTCCCCATCTCGGGGTAAGAATGCGCAGGCGCAAGCGCCTAACGCGCCGCTTCGCTCCGATAGGAGCTCTTCCGGGCTGGATGTGAGTGTTGCACGCCGGCCCGTGACTTCGGGTGTTATGGCGGGGCCTAGCACCAGCAAAGCTGCGGGGATTGTGCTGGAAACGGCAGATCCCTCCGTGGCACTAGGCACTAGGGGCCCGTCAAACACCGGCGCGGCTGCGAAGCCTAGTCTCGCGAAGGCAACGGTCTCACGGCCTGGCCCGAGTGGACTAAGGCGACAAGTAGCCGCACAAGATAGTATAGAGGGCGTGGCAGCGATGGAAACTACGAGCCACGCCCCTCTGATGTTGGAGTCGGAGCGGTTCAAATTCGCTGACAAGCGTAAGGCCGCGAAGACGTTAAAAAGATACGACGGGGTCCCGTTGGAAACGTTGTCCCAGAGCGCGAAGGAAGCGGTGGAAAGGGCGAAAGCCCTGCTGCCTAACTTCCGGGTCACTGGGGCTTCGGTGGAAAACCGGGTGCCTCCGTCAAAGCGACAAAGATCGGCGGAAGAACAAACTCCGGCCTCTAAAAGAATCCGGCCGCACTCGTGGGTGGGCAGGCCTAGCTTTGCCGAGGTTGCGAAGGACAGGATCCTTATTGGGGTCCTGGACCGAGGCAACGAGCTCGGGTCCATACCAAAGGACCAGTGGAGGTGGGTGAAGGCAGCTCTGGCGAACGTCATCTTTGACGTTCTGCTGGAGAACCCTGGAACCCCCCCTGCCTGTAAGGACGCTGGTTGGTACCAGGGCCACATTAAGGTGGTCGCCTGTGAGGACCTGAGATCGGTGGCGCTGTATAAGGCCGCCGTTGCAAAGGTGGGCCCTGTCTACCCAGGGGCTAAGTTGGAGGTGGTAGACTGGAAGGACATTCCAGTCAGACCCCGGGCGAGGGCATGGGTTCCGGTGACACCATCGGCACCGGAAAGCATCCTAAAGATGCTTCAGGTGATGAACCCGGCCCTCCCAACAAGTGATTGGAGGGTCGTCCGGGTCGAGGACGCGGAAGGCCCTTCGAGACAAGTGGTCTTGTCCCTAAACAAGGAGTCCATCGGACTCCTTGAGAAGAGGCAAGGCCGCGTCTGCTATGGCCTCGATGAGGTCATCATTAAGGTGTACCGCGGGGACGCTCAGCGTGCCTCTGGTGCGGGTGCAGCAATGGACGTGGACATTGAGGCACCCGAACCGGAGCCGGAACCGGAACTCTCCGACGCTGAAGGCAGCGTCTCCTCTCAGACAAACTTTGCACCAACAATGCACAGGATGTTTGCGGAGGAGGAGCTGCTGCTCAGCGACGGAGAGAGCGTGGCTGATGTCACTGTCGTGGCTGGAGGGGAGGCAGCGGTTTTCTCGCATGAGAATTCTGCAGATAAACCTCCATCGATCTAAAGCAGCCTCAGCTGCTCTCCTAGGTCGCCTGAGCAAAGGCGACGTTACGGTGGTACTCATTCAGGAACCCTGGGTTTGTAACTCAAGGGTATGTGGGTTGAGTGCCACCGGCTTTAAGCTTTTCGTGGAGCGCGGTAAAGGTAAAATTAGAGCCTGCATTCTGGCTAAAGCAGATTTAAATATCTTTCTTTTACCTAATTACAGTGATGGCGACGTCACGGCAATTCTTGCGGAGATAGGGGGAATGTCACTGGTGCTGGCATCGGCTTACATGCCGTACGAAGCCGAGTACCCCCCTCCCTCTATGGTGCGGAACTTAGTGTCCAAATTTGAGAGCGGACACATGTTGGTCGGCAGCGACGCAAATGCTCACCATGTCAACTGGGGGAGCACGGACATCAATGATCGAGGTGAGTTACTCTTCAACTACCTTCTAACTACTAACCTACTTATATGCAACAAAGGTAGGGATCCCACCTTCATTACTAGCAATCGTAAAGAAGTTTTAGATATAACTCTATGCAGTGATAGTCTATCTGAATTGATCGAGAGTTGGAGGGTTCTAGATGAACACTCCTTCTCTGATCATCGTTATATTGAAATCGTATTGAACTTTTCTATTACCAGCCCAAAGGTGCGAAAAAACCTAAAAAACACAGATTGGTGCTCTTACAAAATGTTATTTGAGGATAGGCTAAACAGCGAACCTCTTATTGAACCTAATTGTATCGGGGATCTAGAGAACATGGTGGACGTTTTTACGCTGACCTGCTCAAATGCCCTAAATCAGGCTTGCCCTGAACCAAAACAATGGGGCAAACGTAAACCCCATTGGTGGTCACGCGAGTTGGACTCACTACGAAAATCTTGTAGGAAAAACTTCAACAAAGCCAAGAGACTTAGTCTCGAGCTGGTATGGCTAGAGTACAAAAAGTCTCTTCAGACCTATAAAAAAGCTTTAAGGGAGGCAAAGAGATCCTCGTGGAGAAACTTCTGCGGCGGCATCGAGGGTGCTTCCGAGACAGCCAGGCTAAGGAAGATTCTCTCAGGATCCCCTAACCCGATAGGTTTCTTGCAAAAGCAAGACGGTTCCTGGACCTCAACGGGAAAGGAAACCCTTGAATTGTTATTAGATACCCATTTCCCTGGTAGTACAATTGCGGAGGAAGGAACTCCTCCGCTCATCTCCTCCAACCCCGTTAACATACCGGTTTCGGAAGAAAAGGTTAAATGGGCTATCCAAAGCTTTAAACCATACAAATCTGCTGGGCCGGATGGGATAATACCTGTCCAGCTAATTGAGACACTGGAGCTGTCTGCAAAATGGCTCTGTACTATTTTCAGGGCCTGTTTCAAACTAAATCACATACCGTTGGCATGGAGAAATGTCACGGCTGTCTTTATTCCTAAAGCCGGTAAGGCCTCACACACAAATCCAAAGGATCTTAGGCCTATCAGTCTACCATCCTTTGCTCTTAAGGCACTTGAAAGGATTATTAGTAGCTACCTGTCCGATACCATCGACAGTAGACTACTGTCTAATGACCAACATGCCTACCGCAAAGGCAAATCTACTGAGACTGCACTCCATAGCTTGGTCGGCTATATTGAGAAGTCTCTCAGCGTTAAGGAATTCTGTCTTGTAGCCTTCCTGGACATTGAAGGCGCCTTTAATAACGTATTTCCAGAAGCTATAACTGGCGCCGCTAGGGATCTAGGGGCTGAACACTCACTGGTTGACTTTATCGGCCAGCTACTCTGTTGCAGAGTAGTAAGGGCTAAGCTGGGTGCGAGCGAATTGTCACGGCACGTGTCGAGGGGGACGCCACAAGGAGGCGTCCTATCCCCACTCCTATGGAACCTTACCGTAAACACGCTACTGCGAGATACGGCATGGGGTGGCGCAAAAGTCGTCGCGTACGCCGATGACGTCGCGATTGCAATCAGGGGAAAGTTTCCGCAGACATTATGCGAGCTGATGCAACGAGCGCTTCGGGAGGTATCCAAGTGGTCCACCCATTGCGGGCTCAGGGTCAGCTCAAGTAAAGTGGAACTTGTACTTTTCATGAGAAAGTATAAAGTGCCTTCTGTGACTCCACCGGTACTAAACGGTACCCGGTTAAGTCTTTCTACAAGTGCCAAATTTCTAGGCGTTATTTTAGATAGGAAGTTGAGCTGGAAGGAGAATCTAGTTCAACGTCATGAGAAGGCTTCTGTAGCCCTCTACACATGTAAGAGAGCCATAGGCAAGAAATGGGGGCTAAATCCCCGGATCTGTCGATGGATTTTCACAGCGGTCGTCAGACCAATACTCCTGTATGGGGTGATCGTGTGGTGGCCTGCATTAGAAAAAGAGGGTAACCTTAGACTACTCACCAAGGTGCAAAGATCTAGTATGATCTGCATAAGTGGGGCGCTCAGAACTACTCCAAATGAGGCCTTGAACGTCATTTTAGACCTTATTCCTTTAGATATGGTTGGACAACAAATGGCAGCGATGACTGCTTTGCGACTAAGAGAGACATCCCAGTGGCACCCTGAAAGCCAAGGGCACTCTTGTATTTTGAATAAGTTCCGCTCTATTCCGAGCAGCACGGATCGGTGCGCCTTGACATCGGTCTCTGAAAGTAATTTTACTACACGTATTCCAAGCAGGGAGGAGTGGAAACTTGAGTTTCATACTCCACCTGATAGCATTGTCATCTATACAGATGGCTCGAAACTCGATAATAAGGTAGGAGGAGGCGTTTTCTCACGAAACCCTCTCCTGCAAATTTCCTTTAGGTTACCAGATCACTGCAGCGTCTTCCAGGCTGAGGTCTCAGCTATCAGGGAGGCGGTAGAGAAGATTGGGACCGGGATTACAGGAAGAGACATCTTCATTCTTAGTGACAGCCAGGCTGCAATCAGAGCTCTGAGCTCTTTCACTTTTAACTCTAACATCGCGCTGGACTGCCGCCTATCTCTGCAGGAGATGGCCAAGCAGAACAGACTGTACCTCATTTGGGTCCCTGGTCACCGGGACATAGAGGGAAACTGCATGGCAGACGAACTTGCAAGACAAGGTACGACCAAGCAGATTCTTCAAGATAAAGAACGCATTGGTATGCCGTTTGCCACTTGCAAACTGCTACTCAGAGATTGTACATATAAGCAAGCTGACAATAGATGGAGGCAAAATACGACCTGTCGAACCTCAAGGCAGATGTGGCCTAAATGGGACCGGAAACGGTCGCGCAGCGTTCTCTCTCTAAGTAGGGAAAACATTTCCAACGTCATCGGGGCTCTAACAGGGCACTGTCTGATAGGGAAACATGCTGAAAGGTTGGGAGTACCCTTCCGAAGATGCTGTAGGAGCTGCAAGAACGACGAGGAGGAGGAATCGATCTTGCATTTACTGTGTAAGTGTCCTGCACTGTGTAGAAGCAGAATGCGATATCTGGGATCACCGTTTTTTGATGACCTTAGTGAGGTTTCAATTGCCGAGGTAAATTGTCTGTTGAAGTTCATCAGCGAGGCAAAATGGTTTGGTGAGGGGTAATTTTTCCTTTTGGATGGTACAAATTTTTTCTTGTGCTAACACAATGGGCCTCCTAATATTGGCCTAAGTGAGCCGCTGTAGGCGGCTGCCACTCCAACCTACCTACCTAGTTCAAATTCAATAACCTTATAATTATAATAACACTGATTTGGCGCTTGCGCCATAGCTTGATGATTGGCCCAACTTCCACCACAGTTTGTGGTGCGCGTATTGATGACGAAACACAAATTAAGGAACCTACAGTTTAAGCCACCTCCGAACGGCTAATGTTTTTGTGAGAAGTTTTTTCATGGCAAAAATGCACTTGGAGCATTGCCATTGCCAGCCGAGGGGCGGCCGCCAATAAAAACAACTTTTCTATAATTTTTGATGTTACTCGCCCCAGCCAGGATTTGAGCCCAGGATGCACCGAATGATGTGCGCACTTCATACCCTGCTAAGGCGGCCGGCCTTAAGTTAGTTATAGTTATTTTTGGGAGGTATTTCATTGGAAATTATGTCAAAAAATTCCTGCTAGAACACGTTTATTTCGAACTTCGAAAAAATTGTAAAATTGAACAAGAATTTGTACAAGTAAAATTAAAAAAGTTTTCGGGATTAAAAATTCGAATCCGTTTAATTTACATTAGAGAAAAGCTAATCAAATTGTTTCAAAGGTAATTAACTTTTTGAATTTTTAACTTTTCTAAGCGTTTTTCAAAATTGATAAATGCAATAAAAAGATAGATTACTTATTTTTTATTAGTTTTTATTAATTTACTTAAAAGTATGATGTTATTTTTTTAATTTTTGTTATTGAATTATGTATATTTTTGTAAAGCATAATTTAAATTAAACAAACAAAGACCAAATTGTCAATACTTGTTCATACATTTTGGTTTTTATTTTTAGGAACTCATAAATAAATAAATCCCACTCAGTGCTGACCTAAAGCCACGAATTAAGGCAGCCTAAGATTTCATCAAATGATTTTGTACTACAATTACTGTGCAAAACAAAATTGCGTATTAAATTTACCAACCAACATCCACGCATTTGAAGATTTTCCAAATCATTTAAGAGAATATAAACTAACTTTATCTTATTTTTGTGGAATTTCGCCTACCACCACTCAACTACTCCGCCAGAGTAGGCACCAATTTCCATTTAGATATAACTATTGCCGATAGGAGTTGTTTGTGTTCGTGTAAATGTTTGCAGAACGTGTCATTGTTGCTGGAGGCTATGGTTGAAATTGGTTTTTAGATTGGCATTCGACTCGTTTCATCCATTCACTTCAATTTAGGTATAAATCTATAGTACGCTATTAGTAAAAGCAGTTTGGAAAAGTTAATAATTCCAAAAAAGTTAATTACCCTTGGAACATTTCGGTTAACTTTATTCAAATGTAAATTAAATGGATTCGTATTTTTATATTGAACACTGTTTTTATTTTCGTTTAACTTGTGCAAATTCTTATTCAGAAAACTAATTTTTTAGAGGTTTTTTCCAAGTACTCGCATATGTACATTTAAAGTAGGAAAACAATTTTTACCTCAGACTCGTAAGATTTCCTAAATCTCGAATATCATATACCAATTTTGGCCTGGAGACGGTTAAGCCGTGTCGCACAGGGGTCAAAATTCAGATCAATCTATGGAAATTCCAAAAATTAAAACTAAATTTGTTCGTCATTAAATACTCAAAACTGGCGCTAATCGTGTCACACAGGGATCAAAGTTCAGATTAACCTATGAAGACTCAAAAATTAAAAATATTTTTTTTTCGTCTAATACTCAAAATTCACTCCGCTATAATTTTTTGGTTCTTCATAGTTTAAGCATAGCTTTGGCACATGTGCGACACGTCTTAACCATCTCCTATCGGAACTAAAATTTATATTATATATTATATCTTTAACCGCGGTATTACCGATTTGGGGGATGAGACTGAAAAAACCTTCAATTTATTTTTTAATGACCACCCTAATGTACATACATGTATGATGTAGACTCAAATAAAGACGGCCAAAGAAAAATATTCTTTGTTTTAACGTCGAAATTTTGTGTTGAAATTGCGATATTTCATCCCGATTGTGTAAAGGTTGCTTCAAAATGAATAAAAACCTATATAAATTTAAATCTGTTTTTTTTCTCTAAAAATTTGTTAACTGACTTTCTTTAATCCAGACCATTTTTTGTTTGTTTAAGTGTACAAAAGGTGATTTATTGCAATATACTACAAAAATTAAGGTGGGCGTTTTCGTAGATTCAAATATTAAAAGGTCTCTGCAAGATTAATCTTCCATTTACTCTTAGCGGCGTTAAACGCATTTGTTGGGGTAATAAAAAATTTCTTTGGTAACAAAAAATCTTTTCACTTACGCAAAAAAAGAAAAATCTTGTTGGACTGCTGTCGTAGAAATTGCATTTATTTCGCTTAAGTTTGAGTTTTCTTCCCGATTATATGGGTTCAGTAGCCGTCGACCCGGAAACGCGTGCATTCGAAAATCGTTAATAAGCAAAATAGAAGCACATTATGCTCGCAGTTTAGCGTTGGAACCTTAAGAGAGATGCCTCTGAATTCCAGGATAAGAATAAATACAACTGCACCAAAAAAAAAAAAATAGATTGCCATTTTAAACAAAACTTCAATTCAAAAGTTAAAGTTTGAATTTTAGTTTGCAATAAAATCGAGAGTACGAATTATTGGTATTTTTTCTAGGAGCTGATATTTTGACATTTTTGTTATATTAATACCAAGGAATAATAATTACATAATAAGATCGTATAATTTTTGTCAACAAAATATGAAGCTTCCTAAGTTTGAATTTTGGGATGAAAAAGCGTTATTTTATTCTCGACGTCAAACGCAACACTTCTCCAAACCTCCAACGTTATGGTCCGGTGCAGTTATAATCACTCACACGTGCATTTCTTTAACAGATTTACGGTAAGCCATTCCACATATCCACAGCCGACGTCTAACTTATTTAGAGGAGCACTTATTTTTAGCAAACCAATTTATGTTGTTTGCGAAAAGAGCGGAAAAAGGAAATGAAAAAATCACAGTCGTATGTGACCATTATTTATGAGCACAAGTTCAAAAGTGAAAAATACCTGGCACAAATTTTTAAATAACTGGACAGCACAAGAGAATGAAACGCTTGTAGATAAGAATAACAGAAAATCCGTAGGAAAGAAGGAAATTCATATGAATAAAAGCGACCGTATGTATTTAGGAAGTACATAAAAAAAATGTCCTGCATTGATTTGGTATTTCAATACTGTACATGCCAGAATAAATCAACATAATGGTGCGGGAAAACGAGAAACCATATTTCTATAACGTTAAGCAAACTTTCTTTGGAAACATGGAAAACAGCAATACAAATTTTCGAAATATGCTTTTTGCGCTAAGAGTATTCATCCACCATGATAAATCGAAAAATGGCAGAATACACGATTGCGCTGATTGATGTGGAATTCGGGAAGCAAATTTCCCCAGGGATTGAATTGACAAACTAAAAATAATAAAATAATATTCCAATTAAAAAAGGTGGGCACTTTTTTCTGTTAAATACATAAGTAAAACCCCCAGATATATCTAGCAAATTTTGGAAACTTGTTCTGAGATACATGATCCCATTGGTTAAAGAAAAAGTAACGCAAGCGTAATTTATTCTAAATGTATGCAATCAAGAATATCTAGACCAGGATTATTTTTTAATGCACCAAAAATTTGTAGATACATATGAATGCTAAGAAAGTTTGTTCTTCACGTTGGAATATAATTACAGAGGGATCAAATATGTACAAAGTTTTGCTAGTGCAGATTTGTGGCTATGTTTTTAAGCTTATGAAAACATTATCTTACTAATAATATAAATGGCAAAGTTTATGTATGAGTGTGTGAATATGTTTGTTATGTTTTCATGGCAAATATGCTAAACAAATTAACATAAAATTTAGCACATAAATAGCTTATAACTTGAATGAACATATAGTGTAAAATAGGGTGATCATTTGTTAAAAAAGTCATAGTTAATTATGTAATTAAGTTAAATCACATATTGCTATATGACAACTGGAGATATTTCGATAAGATTTGGCGCACATATATCTACTTATATTGTATATAGTCCGTTATACCTCTGCAGTAAAAAATTATCACTTGCTAAAACTAAATGACTTTCTACTAACTATTTTGCAGTGATTTAAAATAAAACCACATTTTTATCAAACATCCAGAAACACATTTTTAGTTAGTTGGCAAGTCATGCAGACAAATCCAAAAACGTCAACTGTCAAAAGTTTGACGTTCGCTCATCATATTACAAAAAGAAAACATTTAGACGTAGCAGAGTCAAGTATTATGTAAGCAAAATGAATTTTTGTGAAATATTTGAACAAATAAATACTGTTACTTAATTTGATTATATTAAATGCATTCTTTCAATCTTTAATTTACTTTAAAACAGGCATTATATATATTCATATATAGTAAAAAAAATTAGTCCCAAATTTGGAAAAAGTTTAATTGTTTCGAAAAAAGCACTAATTTTTTATAAAAAAAACTCACAGAACGTCTACTTAGCTGTGTTGCGGAGATAGGGGAATAACGCAAATTTTCAGTACAGGAAGAATTTTTTATGACCAAAACTTTTTTTACTGTGGAATACTGAAAAAACGTCTTTTTTCAATATTTCAAAAAATTCGAAAATTCATTTCTCGAAAGAAAAATATTCTTTGTTTTAACGTCGAAATTTTGTGTTGAAATTGCGATATTTCATCCCGATTGTGTAAAGGTTGCTTCAAAATGAATAAAAACCTATATAAATTTAAATCTGTTTTTTTTCTCTAAAAATTTGTTAACTGACTTTCTTTAATCCAGACCATTTTTTGTTTGTTTAAGTGTACAAAAGGTGATTTATTGCAATATACTACAAAAATTAAGGTGGGCGTTTTCGTAGATTCAAATATTAAAAGGTCTCTGCAAGATTAATCTTCCATTTACTCTTAGCGGCGTTAAACGCATTTGTTGGGGTAATAAAAAATTTCTTTGGTAACAAAAAATCTTTTCACTTACGCAAAAAAAGAAAAATCTTGTTGGACTGCTGTCGTAGAAATTGCATTTATTTCGCTTAAGTTTGAGTTTTCTTCCCGATTATATGGGTTCAGTAGCCGTCGACCCGGAAACGCGTGCATTCGAAAATCGTTAATAAGCAAAATAGAAGCACATTATGCTCGCAGTTTAGCGTTGGAACCTTAAGAGAGATGCCTCTGAATTCCAGGATAAGAATAAATACAACTGCACCAAAAAAAAAAAAATAGATTGCCATTTTAAACAAAACTTCAATTCAAAAGTTAAAGTTTGAATTTTAGTTTGCAATAAAATCGAGAGTACGAATTATTGGTATTTTTTCTAGGAGCTGATATTTTGACATTTTTGTTATATTAATACCAAGGAATAATAATTACATAATAAGATCGTATAATTTTTGTCAACAAAATATGAAGCTTCCTAAGTTTAAATTTTGGGATGAAAAAGCGTTATTTTATTCTCGACGTCAAACGCAACACTTCTCCAAACCTCCAACGTTATGGTCCGGTGCAGTTATAATCACTCACACGTGCATTTCTTTAACAGATTTACGGTAAGCCATTCCACATATCCACAGCCGACGTCTAACTTATTTAGAGGAGCACTTATTTTTAGCAAACCAATTTATGTTGTTTGCGAAAAGAGCGGAAAAAGGAAATGAAAAAATCACAGTCGTATGTGACCATTATTTATGAGCACAAGTTCAAAAGTGAAAAATACCTGGCACAAATTTTTAAATAACTGGACAGCACAAGAGAATGAAACGCTTGTAGATAAGAATAACAGAAAATCCGTAAGAAAGAAGGAAATTCATATGAATAAAAGCGACCGTATGTATTTAGGAAGTACATAAAAAAAATGTCCTGCATTGATTTGGTATTTCAATACTGTACATGCCAGAATAATTCAACATAATGGTGCGGGAAAACGAGAAACCATATTTCTATAACGTTAAGCAAACTTTCTTTGGAAACATGGAAAACAGCAATACAAATTTTCGAAATATGCTTTTTGCGCTAAGAGTATTCATCCACCATGATAAATCGAAAAATGGCAGAATACACGATTGCGCTGATTGATGTGGAATTCGGGAAGCAAATTTCCCCAGGGATTGAATTGACAAACTAAAAATAATAAAATAATATTCCAATTAAAAAAGGTGGGCACTTTTTTCTGTTAAATACATAAGTAAAACCCCCAGATATATCTAGCAAATTTTGGAAACTTGTTCTGAGATACATGATCCCATTGGTTAAAGAAAAAGTAACGCAAGCGTAATTTATTCTAAATGTATGCAATCAAGAATATCTAGACCAGGATTATTTTTTAATGCACCAAAAATTTGTAGATACATATGAATGCTAAGAAAGTTTGTTCTTCACGTTGGAATATAATTACAGAGGGATCAAATATGTACAAAGTTTTGCTAGTGCAGATTTGTGGCTATGTTTTTAAGCTTATGAAAACATTATCTTACTAATAATATAAATGGCAAAGTTTATGTATGAGTGTGTGAATATGTTTGTTATGTTTTCATGGCAAATATGCTAAACAAATTAACATAAAATTTAGCACATAAATAGCTTATAACTTGAATGAACATATAGTGTAAAATAGGGTGATCATTTGTTAAAAAAGTCATAGTTAATTATGTAATTAAGTTAAATCACATATTGCTATATGACAACTGGAGATATTTCGATAAGATTTGGCGCACATATATCTACTTATATTGTATATAGTCCGTTATACCTCTGCAGTAAAAAATTATCACTTGCTAAAACTAAATGACTTTCTACTAACTATTTTGCAGTGATTTAAAATAAAACCACATTTTTATCAAACATCCAGAAACACATTTTTAGTTAGTTGGCAAGTCATGCAGACAAATCCAAAAACGTCAACTGTCAAAAGTTTGACGTTCGCTCATCATATTACAAAAAGAAAACATTTAGACGTAGCAGAGTCAAGTATTATGTAAGCAAAATGAATTTTTGTGAAATATTTGAACAAATAAATACTGTTACTTAATTTGATTATATTAAATGCATTCTTTCAATCTTTAATTTACTTTAAAACAGGCATTATATATATTCATATATAGTAAAAAAAATTAGTCCCAAATTTGGAAAAAGTTTAATTGTTTCGAAAAAAGCACTAATTTTTTATAAAAAAAACTCACAGAACGTCTACTTAGCTGTGTTGCGGAGATAGGGGAATAACGCAAATTTTCAGTACAGGAAGAATTTTTTATGACCAAAACTTTTTTTACTGTGGAATACTGAAAAAACGTCTTTTTTCAATATTTCAAAAAATTCGAAAATTCATTTCTCGAAAGAAAAATATTCTTTGTTTTAACGTCGAAATTTTGTGTTGAAATTGCGATATTTCATCCCGATTGTGTAAAGGTTGCTTCAAAATGAATAAAAACCTATATAAATTTAAATCTGTTTTTTTTCTCTAAAAATTTGTTAACTGACTTTCTTTAATCCAGACCATTTTTTGTTTGTTTAAGTGTACAAAAGGTGATTTATTGCAATATACTACAAAAATTAAGGTGGGCGTTTTCGTAGATTCAAATATTAAAAGGTCTCTGCAAGATTAATCTTCCATTTACTCTTAGCGGCGTTAAACGCATTTGTTGGGGTAATAAAAAATTTCTTTGGTAACAAAAAATCTTTTCACTTACGCAAAAAAAGAAAAATCTTGTTGGACTGCTGTCGTAGAAATTGCATTTATTTCGCTTAAGTTTGAGTTTTCTTCCCGATTATATGGGTTCAGTAGCCGTCGACCCGGAAACGCGTGCATTCGAAAATCGTTAATAAGCAAAATAGAAGCACATTATGCTCGCAGTTTAGCGTTGGAACCTTAAGAGAGATGCCTCTGAATTCCAGGATAAGAATAAATACAACTGCACCAAAAAAAAAAAAATAGATTGCCATTTTAAACAAAACTTCAATTCAAAAGTTAAAGTTTGAATTTTAGTTTGCAATAAAATCGAGAGTACGAATTATTGGTATTTTTTCTAGGAGCTGATATTTTGACATTTTTGTTATATTAATACCAAGGAATAATAATTACATAATAAGATCGTATAATTTTTGTCAACAAAATATGAAGCTTCCTAAGTTTGAATTTTGGGATGAAAAAGCGTTATTTTATTCTCGACGTCAAACGCAACACTTCTCCAAACCTCCAACGTTATGGTCCGGTGCAGTTATAATCACTCACACGTGCATTTCTTTAACAGATTTACGGTAAGCCATTCCACATATCCACAGCCGACGTCTAACTTATTTAGAGGAGCACTTATTTTTAGCAAACCAATTTATGTTGTTTGCGAAAAGAGCGGAAAAAGGAAATGAAAAAATCACAGTCGTATGTGACCATTATTTATGAGCACAAGTTCAAAAGTGAAAAATACCTGGCACAAATTTTTAAATAACTGGACAGCACAAGAGAATGAAACGCTTGTAGATAAGAATAACAGAAAATCCGTAAGAAAGAAGGAAATTCATATGAATAAAAGCGACCGTATGTATTTAGGAAGTACATAAAAAAAATGTCCTGCATTGATTTGGTATTTCAATACTGTACATGCCAGAATAATTCAACATAATGGTGCGGGAAAACGAGAAACCATATTTCTATAACGTTAAGCAAACTTTCTTTGGAAACATGGAAAACAGCAATACAAATTTTCGAAATATGCTTTTTGCGCTAAGAGTATTCATCCACCATGATAAATCGAAAAATGGCAGAATACACGATTGCGCTGATTGATGTGGAATTCGGGAAGCAAATTTCCCCAGGGATTGAATTGACAAACTAAAAATAATAAAATAATATTCCAATTTAAAAAAGGTTGGCACTTTTTTCTGTTAAATACATAAGTAAAAGCCCCAGATATATCTAGCAACTTTTGGAAACTTGTTCTGAGATACATGATCCCATTGGTTAAAGCAAAAGTAAGGCCAGCGTAATTTATTCTAAATGTATGCAATCAAGAATATCTAGACCAGGATTATTTTTTAATGCACCAAAAATTTGTAGATAAATATGAATGCTAAGAAAGTTTGTTCTTCACGTTGGAATATAATTACAGAGGGATCAAATATGTACAAAGTTTTGCTAGTGCAGATTTGTGGCTATGTTTTTAAGCTTATGAAAACATTATCTTACTAATAATATAAATGGCAAAGTTTATGTATGAGTGTGTGAATATGTTTGTTATGTTTTCATGGCAAATATGCTAAACAAATTAACATAAAATTTAGCACATAAATAGCTTATAACTTGAATGAACATATAGTGTAAAATAGGGTGATCATTGGTTAAAAAAGTCATAGTTAATTATGTAATTAAGTTAAATCACATATTGCTATATGACAACTGGAGATATTTCGATAAGATTTGGCGCACATATATCTACTTATATTGTATATAGTCCGTTATACCTCTGCAGTAAAAAATTATCACTTGCTAAAACTAAATGACTTTCTACTAACTATTTTGCAGTGATTTAAAATAAAACCACATTTTTATCAAACATCCAGAAACACATTTTTAGTTAGTTGGCAAGTCATGCAGACAAATCCAAAAACGTCAACTGTCAAAAGTTTGACGTTCGCTCATCATATTACAAAAAGAAAACATTTAGACGTAGCAGAGTCAAGTATTATGTAAGCAAAATGAATTTTTGTG
Organism: Anomoia purmunda; assembly: GCA_951828415.1. NCBI lineage: Eukaryota > Metazoa > Arthropoda > Insecta > Diptera > Tephritidae > Anomoia > Anomoia purmunda. The sequence goes on along the minus strand of OX639993.1, from coordinate 186,250,211 downwards.
AAATATTTGAACAAATAAATACTGTTACTTAATTTGATTATATTAAATGCATTGTTTCAATCTTTAATTTACTTTAATACAGTCATTATATATATAGTAAAAAAAATTAGTCCCAAATTTGGAAAAAGTTTAATTGTTTTGAAAAAAACACTAATTTTTTATAAAAAAAACTCACAGAACGTTTACGTAGCTGTGTTGCGAAGATAGGGGAATAACGCAAATTTTCAGTACCGGAAGAATTTTTTATGACCAAAACTTTTTTTACTGTGGAATACTGAAAAAAAGTCTTTTTTTAATATTTCAAAAATTCGAAAATTCATTTCTCGAAAATTTTAAGTATCATATTAAAATAAAAAAATACGGGTCGATTATTTTTCAATATAGAACGCGAAAAAAATATGTTTTTCCAAAATAATTTTTCAGTGTAAATTTCGCATGGATTGCCCCATATGTAAGTTGGTAGATGTGGTAAATGGTAACTAGCACATAGTGGCGAAGTCACACTTAATAACGATATGGTTGGAGTTAGGGATAATGAGAAAACAAGCAATTTTCACGCGGTTAGCGTGGCTGAGTAGTTGCGTGCTCGCCTAGCAACTCCGTGTACCATGGTTCAAAGCCAGGTAAAGTCTAGAAAGAAAGAAGTCTGATGAGGAGATGTGGTGATCTCCGAAATAGCAGCTATCACTTCTACCACTTTGAAAAATTGTTGTTTTTTTCATATTATTCCTTAATACCAAACTGGCCTCAACCTCTATAAATTATACAGACGATTCATAAATATAAGGCCAAAAATAATAGGAACTAGGTTTATTTTTCATCAAAATAGTTAACAAATAATTAGTGTTCCTTTAGTAAAAAGTAAAAAGCTTAGTAAAAAAATATGTGCCAAATAATAGTTAGATGACTTTTTTCGGTCATCGCCATACAAAACTAATTAGTATTTCTCAAAAAAAATATGCAATTAATAGGCAGCACTAGTATATCCGTAAACCAATTAAAGTTAGATTTAAGCTACCTTTTATTATAATAAACATATGTAAATATGTAAATTTATTATAATTATCCATAATCTACTAAAAAAATGTATGTGCCAATAATTTTAAATTGATAAGATCGTCGGCTTATTAAAATTAAGGAAAACCAAGATTCCCTTCTAAATTTTATTGAAAATGTTTTCATCAGAATTCAACATTGAAAAGTGTTCATCTTAGTTTTACAGATTATCTTCTTGACTTTATAGAAATTAAAAAAAATCGTTGAGAAATCCGCTAAATTATTTTCTGTGTAGCATTTTAAAATTGAATATTTTTACCCAACTAAAAATTCAAGTAAAATTTTCAGTATTCATGAAATGCGTCCCCCTTTACTTATTGTAATTAAATTCAATAATTTTTCCACTCACCTGCATAGAATAATGGCAGCATATTAAAGATGACAATGAGAGAGAATAAAGCGCGCGAGAATGCCTGAATATCGGCAAAGGCAACCATAATTTTCGAACGCACAGAGCAACGCAATATCGATAGTAGAGTTGAAGATGTCGCAGTAGTCGTCGCAGTTCGAGCATAGCCATTAGCAAAACATCCACCAACAACTGTTGCATTTCCATTACAATCTTCATTGGCAGTACACCTGTTGCATTTGCCAATGGTATTGTAGTTTTTTTTATAATAGGCGATACTTTGCTGTTTGAATGTTTTACTTGCATTTGGCTTGTGCTGTAACAGCAATTGTGTTGTTGTTGTTTTTGTTGTTGCTGCTTGAATTGCGCTTGAGTGAAGATTACTTGTAAACAGCTGTGAAAAATGTGTTTCAGAATCGTTCGATTGACCGCCGTGTTGCAGTTGTTGTTGTTTCTGGTGTTCGTTAACATTTCTAGCAGATTGGTAGGAGCGTGAGAAAGCTTCGGGCATATAGCAATAGCAGTCATGCCCACTAGCTGCTTGATGGCAAGTAGCAACATTGTGTTTTTCTTTTTGTTTCGTTTCCTTTGATCGGCAGCATTTGGTATAGATGTTGTTGTTGTTATTGTTATTTTTCTGTGTTTGTGTGATGCGCGCGATAGTCGTTGCTTGTGGCCGGCGCAATTCAAATCTACCTGTAGGCATTTTACATGGCACTGTAGCAGCGTTAAGAAACGCACTAGTATTGGAAATAAAACTTTCTTTCTGTAGCCCTGTTTGTTGTTGTTGCAACTCGTCATCGCATGCGCCTGCACTTGACATATTTTCAATTTCTTTGACTCTGATTTTTTCTCCTGTACAATACAACACGTCGGCTCTACTTGCCGAATGCCATCTTTGTCGCATTTGTTGTTCTTGCTTTTGTTGTTGTTGTAGTGGTTGCCTTTTCCCCAGTATCTCACACTCACTTTTACTTCTGCCTCTTCTTCTACTTTCCCCCATGCGGTATATTTGAACATCATCTTCTCCTTTGTGGTAGCTCTGATTTGGCGGCAGCTTCGGCTTTTGCTGGCTTGAATTTGATTGCTTCGATGTAGTCGCAGCTTGTCTCCATAACGATGGCAATGTACAAAAGTTATATTCTCTTTCCCTCGTAAGCGATGCGTGATGCTGTGACGGTGTTTGTTTTTGTAGTTTTTGTAGTTTTCGCAATATCTGATCACTCTTGTTGGTGCCTTTGAACTGTTGTTTTGTGCTCGATTTGCATTGAATCCAAGTGCAGTCGACAGTCGCAGCCGTGGGCGAGCAATGTGTCGATTCTGTTTCTGCTGAAGCTTTGGGTGATTTTGATGACGATGTTGTTGTTGTTTTTGTAGTGGCGGATGTTGCTTGCGGCTCGTCTGTAAATTGTTTCCGCTCGTTAGCGAAGTGACATGCTCGTGGGGAGCCGGAAGTGTGCCGCACGAAACAATGCTGAGCGATGGTTGTTGTTGTTGGAAATGTTCGTGTTGCTGTTGCCTCTGTTGTTGTTGGTGTTGTTGTTGTTCTAGTGTTGCTGTAGTATTGTAATATATGTGCTGAGGCCATGTTGTGCCCTGTTTAATGGCATCATCGGCGTCATCAAAACCGGAAAAAAGAGACAAGTAAAGGAAACGAAACGAAACGGATTAGAGAAGTGTTGAAAAGCTGGATAAGTTAACAAATCGAAGAGAATGAAAAGGTATTTTAAGCTATATAAAATCGAATTTAAGTTCTACGAGTATAAATTTCATTTGACTAGTAAGAAGTTTTTCAAACGAATTTGGAAGTGCGCATTTAAAGCGAAAAATTTGTTTTAAAATCCCACTTTGTTGGCAATAAATAGCCTTGTCAAGGTTAGGTTAGGTTTATGTGGCAGTCCCCATAGGAGGAACTCACCTAGCATAGTAGAGAAGTCCATTGTGAAATCACCCATTATTAGTACGGTATCGAACGTCGGAATCAAGAAAGGGAAACCGGAGAAACGTTGCGTAGCCCGAATGAAGTCACGCAAATTACCAATTTCCACCCCAGAGAGCTCTTCTGAGGTGCTAAAGAAGTAGGAGCCTAGGTGTTTGAACCTCAGTCTCGGAAAGGCAGGGCAGCTGAGCAGAAAACGAAAAGATGACTCCACCTCATCATCCTCCATACAGCTGCGGCAGAAAGGGTCGGAGACTGTATTCAGCCTAACCGCATGAATACCCATCGGACCCCATCCAACGACCAGTCAGAACTCCTACGAGGATCGAGAGTTGCCGCTTTGTTAGCGACCTCAGTTCTGCTTTGCGCCCACGGTTCACCCTCGGCCAGAGGGTCCTTGTAATTCTGCATGTCGTAGTAGTTTCCCAGCGCTCGCTGAGACGACAGAGAGCCCATCTATCCAAGAGAAGTCCGTAGTCATCCAAAGGAGCCCCCACCTTCTCGCTACTTGGAATGATAACTTCCAGGGTACCCCTCCGAGCAACCGTGCCGCTATGGCCTGTTATCCAAATTAATCCAGGCACTCCGAAGCGGCTGAGAGAGAATTCCGGCACTCCTCAATAAATTTTGACCTCATCATTAGCGATTCTAAGGCCTTAATAGCGGCCTGACTATCAGAATAAATGTCTGCCTTGTCAAACTCTCTCCAAATACGCTATGCTATAAATTAGTTAAAAAAATTTAAGTTTAGCTAAATTGTCTATAATATTTCTACTAGTTTTCATGAAACACCATTACATGATCAAAAAATGACGTGTGCGCAAAAACCTTCAATGGGATATTCTTCTTCAAGGAAGGCGAAACAGTCGACGGTAAATGATATCGGTGGATGTTGGCCCAATTTTTTGTATCCCAAAATGCGTGAAAGAGGTCTGACATGACGGACCCCATACCCCACAGCAACCCAAACATGCGGTTTTTGCGACAAAAATTCCCTGGGTGTGTGATATCGAAAAGAAACTATATTGGATGGCCACCAAGATTCCCGATTTAACCCTCTCGGACTTCTTTTTGTGGTGTTTCTTAAAGAGTAAAACTTACGCCAGCAAGCCAAAGTCTATTGACGAGCTCAAAACCAATATTCGTACCGAAATAGCCCGAAAAAAGCAAACTTGCGATGGTCGCCAAAGGTGGTATTTTAATCGATGTTATGTTTGAACAGTAGCTCACATAAAATGTAAAGGATTAAACCAAATAAAAAATAATTCCTTGCAATCTATTATTTCTTTCAAAAGTTATTCAACATTGTCATACCGGAGGTACTGATGGCGCACCCTGTAGTAGTTTCTCTAAGAAAATTAATTAATAAAAATAACGCCTTCTGCAATTAACTTAGTGCGAGCCTGATATTTGCGGTATGTTATCTCATGAATTAATAGACTCCAATTGTAAATTGTATAAAGTTTTATAATATTACATCTGAATATTATTTACTCACTCTACCTAAAGTTTTATTTTCCAGTTAATCGTGCTTGCCAATTTCGTTTTTATATCCGAGCGGACAAGTAGCCAGTGTATTATAACCAGTGTTGCCATATTAGACTTTTTTCCGGCTGGATCTAGCTTTTTTTGTTTTGTTTTAGCCGATAATGTTAAATTTAGGCCCTAGCCTTTTCTGAAAAAGTCAATTTGATACTAATGAAACAAATGTCATCGAAACGCAATGGAAAAACTATCGCTTATATCAGTTAAAAAATCTACAATCAACTGTAGAATTTTGGGCAGAAGTTCGTGAATATAAAAACGCATTTGGCAAAAATTCTTTTGATACGCTTTATAGTTTTGTTTTTAATTTTTTACCTTACCCCGCAGGAATGTAGAAGTCAGACGCATTTTCAGCGCTATGAACATTCTCGAAACAAAACAAAAAACAGAATGTTAAAATGTTAAATGCAATTTAATTATTAGATATGACTTGCAGAAGAAAGAAAAGTGTTGTCATGTTTTCGCAATTGAAAAAATATCGTGCTAATGATGAACACTTCTAATACAGGGTTTTTCAAAAGGGACGCTACAAAAGTAGACCGATAGCGACAGCAAACGACGCCAGATTTTTCTCCGCTCGTTTGACATTTCTCTTCAGTAAGATTTGCCATTTCATCATGGAAAGAGTCAAAATTATTAAAATTAACTACCGAATTTCGGAGTCAATGGCCTCAACTTTAAGAGCGCTACGTCCAATTTATGGTCGTCGTCATTTCTGGCTGAATGGCTTCGTCAATAAGCAAAATATGCGTAATTGGACAGGCAGCAATCCACACGTACTCCATATGAGTGAGTCAACATTGTATCGCGAAAAAATTGCGGTTTGGTGCCGTTTATGGGCCGGCGGCGTCATTGGGCCGTACTTCTTCCGTCATGATCAAGACCGGCCGGCACGTTACTGCGAACGGGAATCGCTACCGCTCAATGATAACCGAATATTTTTGGCCCGAATTGGATGATATGGACTTGGACAATATGTGGTTCTAACAGGACGGCGCCACAAGCCACACAGCGAATGTCACAATCGATTTATTGAAAACCAAGTTTGGTGAACGTGTTATCTCACGAAATGGCCCAGTCAATTGGCCGCCTCGGTCGTGCGATTTGACGCCGTTAGACTATTTCCTGTGGAGCTACGTCAAGTCTATGGTCTATGCCAACACGCCAGCGACGATTGATGAACTTCGTACGAAGATCGAACGTGAAATTGCAGCAGTATCGACCGATTTATGCTTGAAAACCGTCTAAAATTGGGTTCAGCGTCTGGACTTCTGCAAGCGTGCCCGTGGTGCCCATGCAAACGAAATCGAGTTCCATACATAATGGCATCGAATGTACTCTCACAGGAATAAAGAATTTAATTCATATCCCAAACCGTTTTCGTTTTATTTAAAAAAAAAAATTGTGCGTTCCTATTGCAAGACCCGATACATACTCAAATTTATCTGATGATGAAGATATAAGTGTGAAATAGATCTGAATCAAGTTTACGTAGGAAGAAGCTTATAAAGCAAATACAAATGATTTGTTATGAATCGTAATGCGAATAAAATATTTGAATTGTTGATTTATATGTTTAGCCTTAAACCAATTTTCATCTATCTTTTTTGAGCCTTTTTATTTCGCAAATTTACCCTTTTCCGCAAAGGTTCTGGCAACACTGGTTATAACTTTGCTTACATAACAGTTGTTTGCCTTAAATAACAGAGATAGATAGAGCTATATATAGGCGAATATGTATTGGTGCAGCATTTTGTGATTCAAAAATTCACCTCGCGTATAACGGTTATTAACAAAAATTCAAAATTTTTAATTTTCAAGCGTAAAAACTTGAATTTTGAAAAATGTATGTGGGGCTTTAAAAGTAAAATAATTTCTTTTTAGTTTTATTTAAATAAATAATAGTGGCTTATTAAATATGTTGGCTTAGATTTTGCCCTTTGTTTTGAATGCACTATGATATCACAATGGTGCCATCCTAGCAGCAACCACGTTAACCTGACCTAACCTATGGATTAGTATATATTTGTATAGTCGTACGAGTACTCATCATCTTTTCTAACATTTACTTATATTTTGTTATTTTAATGCAGCAACCAGCCACGCTAGTCCATAACGCTGTCAGTATTTGATATTTGTATGGCAAGGAATGAATGAAGTCAATGCTTCCATTTTGTAAACCAAATTTCCATTTTAAGCGCTTAACAAATTTTAATTGGCTTTGCACTTCATTGTGTACTTTTACTTTTGTCTCGCCTTTATGGAGAATTTCATTGAAGAGTTTTATTTTCTCTAAAGAAGCTTACGTCAATTTAATGAGGAATATTGGTCATTACGCTCGTACTATCTCGAAGCAAACGTGGAGCTTTAAAAAAAAATGCATTTGATGGTGCAGAAATTTTTCTGAGTAACATAGGGAAATATGTATGAGACAAAGGGGCATATGGCCTTTTCATGAAAAAATCATTGCAGCAAATGTGTTGTAATGTACGAATCCAAATCTAAAATTCTGGTTTCATGCGAAAACAAAAGTATGTACTTTTATATGCCTAGAAAAAGTGAGGTAAAGATTGTTATTTATCTGTTTAAGCAACGAATTCTATAAGTTATGAATAAAATACATTTTCTATTGAAATTTATGTAATTTTTTCAAAAAATGATTTTTTTTTAATTCGTTTTCTACACCACAAATTGTCGGAGAAGTTCGGTAAAAAATCGATTTATACATGTAAGCGCCAAATTATTATTATTAGATCTAGTAAAAGGAAATCCATTATATTAGCATCAAATTGTAGGTTTTATTTAGCATAGTTAAATTGATCCGCTTCAGGTCAAATATCCACCGTTTTGTTCGCTAACTTATTGCTATTTTGAAGGTGCTTTCTTAATGCCACTCTCGTAGAAACCCTCGTCCCTATTGGCAAATAAATACTAGGAGAGTCGATTTTCACAAAACTTCACTTGAGGCGAAATTTACACTACCAAAATTATTCGCCATAGACAGGAACAGGCAATAGTCAGTTGGTACCACACCCGAACTTAAGGTGGATGCATAATAAACTTCCAACTAAGCTCCCGGAGCTTTTGGCTACTCACTATCCACGTGTGTGGCTTGGAGTTGTCCTGATGGAAGACAATTCCTCTCCTGTTGGCTAAAGCTGGCGGTATCCCGCCCGTTTTTTGTGAAACATCGCTTGCATGACGTTCGGACTAGACGATTTCTTTATTTTGTCGATATTTTTGACAATTTTTACCTGAACGGAATAGGCGAAACCAAAATTGTTACAGCATCAGCACCATAAACACTATGTTTTTAATACAAAATCTTATCTAGTAGTTTAACTCGATCTCTCTTTTACAACGCGAGATGCAGATTACTGAAGCCTTCTAGTGGAAAAATAATGGCTTTTTTTAACTAGACCTAATACATTATTGATTTTTGTAAAACTATTCAGAAATAGAATTCTAAAAATCAAGCAGTGTCAGTGATTTACAGCAGGAGAAACAGTAAATTGTACTAGTTGCCTTGAACCCTAGAATATATAACTGGGTACCCGTGTGTTCAGTATCAACTTTGAACTGTTCTCGGGAAAGAAGTATTTTTGCGTCGCTTAAGTGCCAGTGTGTCTGCTATTTTTATATGAAAAAATAAATGAATAACAATGTTTTGTTGGGAAAATTAATACAATTAAGATAAAGTTATTCTAAAGTTAATTAAAGTAATTTTCAATGGCATATAAGCCAAATATAGCTGCAAGTAACTTAGCGGCCAACGTTATCTCGGCTAAAGGGGGCTGTTTCTAACTATACAAAGCTTACAAGATTTCAACCAAGTCGTACCATAGATATGGATTTTCTGGACATCTCGAGTACAGAGCCATCCAACGGATTTTCGTACATATCTAGTTTTTTCACAAATATAATATACCTATACAGTATACATGCCGATGCAGGTTTTCAATGTCATCTAAGTCGAACTGTAAAAGCATTTCTAATCACACCTGTCGCATACTTTTCTAATATCCATCAATATTGAGGCATAAATAAGGAATTTCTGTCCTAGCGCCATCTAGCGGATTCGCAAAAACGAATCTCACCGCATTCACATTATAGGTTTCTAAACTCATTAAATTCCCTTCGAAAACCAAGATTTTCTGAATAATTCTCCTCTAGCGCTATCGAACGCATCCCTTTTTTCATAAACGCATTTGTTATTGCACCTGCAGCATAATTTTCTGATATGGTCATACCTAGTGGATTAATTTTTCATAAAAAATATTTCTCTTCGTACTTCAACTATACGTCTGTTATTTCATCAAAACCGGATCATAAATAATCTCGCATATAGCGCCACCTAGTGCATTTATTTTTCATAAAAATATTTTTTATAGCACCAACACCGTACCTTTCTAATATCATCAATAAAGGTACCATAAATACGGATTTCCTGCATAGCTCGACTCATGCGTCACCTAACGGATTAAACGAATAACAAATATACTACCAAAATTTGAATTAAATCCGTTCATCGGTTTTTGAGCCAAGTTGTAACAAAGAAAACGGCTATATTATGCCGATCACAAAGGGAGCAGGTACTTCGTCGCCGAATGTTCCAAGCAGTTAAGGCATAGTTTTTTTTAAAGCATGTTTTTCAATGTATTCACTTTAAATTTTTCGATTGAAATTTTTTATTATAATTAAAACTCAAGCCATAATTATTAAAACCCAGAACAATTGATATTATACCTGTTAAATTAAAAAAACTAGTAAGTGGGCACACGGGTACTCCAGTTAAGGAAATTTTAGCCAACTATTAGCAGCTGTTGCTATGCGTCTATGCTTTAATAAAGTCCTTATAATGCAATAATTTCCGCATCTTAATGTATAAAAGCATTTCTATTAACTTTCTAAAGCTTTTTATAGGAGAGCAAAAGCTCACAAATCTTGCCAGTACAACATCTAGTTTTACATTGCTTTTAAGCTTCAAAATATATTTGAGCTTCAACAATTATAAACAAAAAGCTTAAGGCACACGGGAAAAGTGAATAACAAATCAGTTTGCAAAATTCAAAACAAATTACAGCTTTACCAAATAGCTTACTTTTACAAAGTCGCCAGCATAGATACATCTGAATTTTATACTAGCCAGTATTTGCGTTATCCAATGCTTATGTCAAATATATTTTTATCTGGCGACTTCCTCCTAACTATCTGAAGTGATTTTTATACTTGTTCATATAACGGTTGTTTGTAAGAGGCTAAAGCAATCGATATAGTTATAGGCATTGTACACGCTATGCATATATACCGAAATGTTCAGAATTAAAAGAGAAATCTATTACGCCATGTCCTACACCCGATAATTGAAGTAAATATAGAGATATCTCAACAAAACGTGGTAAAGATATTGTCCCTAACCCAAGGCAGGTTAGCATTGTAAATGGGCGAAATCAGAAAATTACCACGCTCACACAGCGGTATTGTATTTTGCACAAATGGAAAAAGGTGATACATATTTCTAACTATAACTATAACTATAAAGGCTACTTCGGTCAAATTTGATTACAGGATGGAAATTAATAAAAAGTATGCGGTTAGCACTGCCCACTTCAAATTGGTATATCTCCAAAATTCGGTACACACTTTATATTTCAACGCAATAGGCGTATGTTTGCAACTTAAATATATCGGAGAAAATCATGTCTACGTCTCATATAACGGTAATTTACAAAAATAAAAAATATCCATATTTTGGTAACTATTTATAAAAAGGTTATTTGATTTACAAGATAAAGTTCACAAAGACAGAATGGGCGTAGCACTGTATTTCAACTCAATAAGCTTAATTTCGAAAATTATATATAGAAAAATAATCAAATAGCACTATAGTTTAATAAATAATGTAGCATCCTCGCATAAGTAATAAAATTTTGAAAATGGGATGGTACTGCCATCTTTAGTGCAAAGTTTATCAAACTCTAATCATGTTAATTTCATTTTGATTTTATTTAATAAAATCAAAGTCGTCAAAGATCTCTTAGTTTTCACCCGAACTAAGACTCCAATTTACTTATTCCTTTTGGTTTTTTATTTAAATGTTTTCATAAAGAATTACACCATTTCTGATTTATCGCAAAATATTGAATTATTGAAGCTAAACTTCACCTGTATATTTTTCACGTTACATATCACGTTATCATGTTATCTCACGAAATGGCCCAGTCAATTGGCCGCCTCGGTCATGCGATTTGACGCCGTTAGACTATTTACTGTGGGGCTATGTCAAGTCTATGGTATATGCCAACAAGTCAGCGACGATTGATGAACTTCGTACGAATAGCGAACGTAAAATTGCACCAGTATCGGCCGATTTACGCTTGAAAACCGTCGAAAATTGGGTTCAGCGTCTGGATTTCTGCAAGCGTGCCCGTGGTGCCCATGCAAAAGAAATCGAGTTTCATGCATAATGGCATCGAATTTACTTTCACAGAAATGAAGAATTTAATTCATATCCCAAGCCGTTTTTGTTTTATTTAAAAAATGTTTTGTGCGTTCCTATTGCAAGACCCGATACTTCTGTTTCAAATGTGTACAACTCTGCAGCTCTACAGGATGTTTTAAACCAGGCAGAGTATTTAAGATATATTACCCATAACCTTTAAAATGTACACCGATCTCATTTCAATATGGTTTCCTATATTGTAAGACAAAAGTATTAATTTCCCTCAACCTACCGAATGCTGCTATTGAAAGTGGACCAAACCTATCCTATAACGGTAATTTTCAAAACTATAAAAAGTCGACATTTAAGTAACTACAAAACTAACTTGGTTAAATTATATACTAAGGAACTGTGCATTTTATCAAACCCTAAAGTATTCCGTTTAGGTGTTGCATTTAAGCTCACTAAGTAAATTGACGAATACCACCCCCACCTTTTATCTAAGGATATATATAAAAATCGTAAATAATGTGAATTTCAGTAACGAGATTATAAATTCTTTACGTGTTGGATGTTCAGAATCATATAACCATATGAACTATGTACTCAAAAATAAACATTTTTGTAGTTATCGATCAGATTAGACACTTCTGCATTTTATGGGGAACCCGAAACTAAAGTTGGTATTAAAAACTGGAGAAATAGACTATATGGTGTTATTTCTTGAAGTCTTTTGAAGAAAAATAGCGTTTGCCGATTGAAAAATATTGCCTTTAAATGGATATCCTTTGTACTAAAAATCGTTTTCCCCCTATATAAAATACATGGTAAACTGAGCGCTCTTTGACCTCTACATGTTTTGTTATTTGAAAAGAAATGAGAATATTCTTGTTTCGAAATAGAAAAACACTAGGTGATAAGAGTGCCAAAATTCCGATTTTACTTTTTCCCCATCCATGTACATACATACATATGTGATTTTTTTATATTTTTACCGAGAGAAATAAATTGGATTTTCAGAATCAGAATACAATTTGGTTCTAGCAAAGTTATTGTTTCATCTTAACAAGAAAGAGTTTTTTCGCATTAACTTTTATTTATTTAAGTTATATTGAAAAATTCAATAATTAATTTCTCAGTTTTATTGATTACTATTAGAGTTCCTTTTTTATTTTTATTTTTATTTTTTTACTGAAAGTAATAATAATAATTTGGCGCTTACATCACATAGCACGATCTTGGGCCGAACATCTCTTTCATTTTGTGGTGTTCGTCTTGATATTGTAACACAAATTGAGGAGCGTACAGCTTTACGCCAACTCCGAACGCCAAATGATTTTTGTGAGAAGTTTTTTCATGACCAAAACACACTCGGAGGTTTGCCCTTGCCTACCGAGGGGCTATTGCTATTTGAAAAAAACACTTTTCTATAATTTTGTATGTTACTTGCCCCAGTCAGGATTTGAACTTGGAAAACACCGGCTACGGCAGCTGCTTTTGCTTAAAAATGTACATATTATTTTTTTCTTTTGTCTTTTTTCTACCTAGAAAATAAAAGTGATTTGTTTAGTTTTTAATTATTTTAACAAAACAAAGTGTTTATGCGCGGATTCAGGAGGTAAATTCGACTTCAGCATTTATGCAGGAAAAGTCACTGTAGAAAGAGCATTTTCTCTGCTAAAAACTAATATTAACCGATTTAAAGTGGAATCCGTATATAAACTCTTTATTAGTTAAACTAAATTAAAACTAACTTTTAAAATAAAAAACTAAACTAAAAAAATAACATTTATTTTATGAGCAATAAATAAAACTCAACTACTAACTCTTTGAAAGTCCTTTTTGATTTTACTAAAACTAATAATCGTCACGGTCCCTGAGCAGAAAATCTAAATGCAACTGTCTATTACTCTTCTGAAGTTCTTTGTTTATGACAACCAGTGCGGATGAGTAACATGAGTGATGATTACTGTCGTAACTCCTGATGTCTCGACTTGTTTTCCGACTCCTTCGGTTAATCACATCAACCATGCAAATGAGATCCGTTCAACAGAGTACGCATTTAATTATTTAACTTGGTCAGAAGTAGTACAACAGTAGCACACAAACAACCGGCAAATAGTAGGTGCATATAACTTGTCTGTCGCATTGCACTATGGGTCAAATTACCACTTTTTCTGTGCGAAATTAATTAAGGCAACAAAATCATGGTAGTCAAATCAAAACCTGTAAGCATTTCAAGAGTAAGAATAATTCTGTTAAAAAAATGGAAATTAACCCATCAAACACCAAATTGCAACCATTAATCCAAACATGAAATTAATTCGTTTATTTTAATTATAGTAAAACATTTAGTACTTGATCAAATCTAATTCATTTTGTAAATTTAAATCATAAAGAGACTCTTCACATTCATTAATTTCATCGTCTTCGTTGCCAGGTTTAAATTCCTCTATCGTTTCGCAGCTACATAATAGGTCAATTACTTCAGGTGGAAGTGTCGAACGGTTCCGCTTTTGTAATCGTCTCTTTAAAAATGTTGTAGAAATTAATGGATCTGATGTATCCACGGCCCTATTAAATACGTCTAACATGTTATTGATGCGGTTGTTTTTGCGGGCGTGATGCAATCTATTGGGAGCGCCGTATTTTCTATTATTTGTTTTGAATGCATGACGACTTTATGTACCTCTACGGTACAGCCATTGGCATCCAGCAATATAGCTCCTGAAAATGTTTTGCCGTCTCAAAGCAATATATTTCAAATTTACTTGAGTTTATTTCGAACTGGCAGGATAAACAAATCAAAATTATATTAAATCGAAAAATAAGCTCTTTGCCAACACCAGTTATTTCAGAAAAAATGTCATGATCACTAAACGCTCGACGAGCAGTGTTTCCGTCATTTGTGGGACCGGATCCACCTACTCTGGGCATGTCCCCGCGAAGTCCGAGTTTTTTCCAAAAATCGTTTTGTATTTCTGTTTTTCTTTTTAAGATAATTGACTTATCATCTCCTCTTATCTGCCACTTTTTCAATTTGCATTTATAGCCTAAATGTAATGTAAATTCAAAAAATCTTATCCAGCAATGAAGGGGACTGAGTCCAAACTTTAATTTTTCTTCTTTTGCACGGAATATTTCACTTTCATAATCAAAAGTATTCATAAAATCCTTAGGTGTAGCAGCACAATTGGGACAAGCCCTAACCAGGCTATAATGTTTAAAACTTTTCCATCAATTACGGTTGTCCCAAATTGGCGTTCCCGAAAAAAGTAGTAATCTTAAGGGAATAACTGTAGTAGCTAAGAGGGAAGCATCGGAGCTATTTGACGAACTGGGCTCATTAAATTTTTGCTTAAATTGAGCTCGACCAGTGCTGCTATCAAATCCATAGCTTAATATTAATTCGGAGCTTAATATATCTGTCTTTTCCTCTTCCATTACAGCTTGAAAAACTTCTTTTTGCATCTCAACGATTCTTACTGCCGTGTGCTGTAAAATAGATTGCAATGAAACTTTGGCAAGGGTCTTATTTGCTTCGATACCCTGAGGTCGACATTTCAATTTTGAGGCAATAATATTGTTATAGTGCGGATATATGTATATCGCAGTTTCTTGTACTGCTATTTCGTAAAATTATTTTCAAGAAGAAAAGCTAAGGCCTCATTTGCAGAAAGTGGAATTGGGTTTGGGAATCTTGTGTACACATTTTACGCATTTTTGCTGGCCTTATTGGGCTTTTCATACTCTCTTTAAGGACTGCAGCTAAATCGGAATCACCTTGTTCCCGAGCTGATGTTGCTGCTGCACGAACGAGAAGATTAGTATCAGCTTTCTCAGTTGAAAGGTCTGTGGCTTCTTTTCCTTTTCCAAATTCTGACTTTGCGCTGAATGGCAGACGTGGACGGCCAACAATTGGAGTTGCTTTTTTTGAAGTTTCATTGATCATAATCTTCAATTCTGAATTTAGCCACGCATGATTTTCTTTCTTGAAGATATCTAGCCTTCTGTGAGATTTGTTCCACTTTTAAGCTAATTTTACGCAAAAAAAACCTAATGTTTCTTTATTTTGTTTTTCCACTTTATCCGAAATTGTACGGTCTTTAATTTTGCCAACAACGTGCTCTTTTCGCCATATTTCAAACAAATCTACTTTTTTTATACCGAGGTAACCTAGAGAAAAGAAGTTTTTCACGTAAATCGCAAGATACCCCAGATTGAAATAAATTGCAAATGACACAGTATCTATTATTTAATCTACTTTTAAAATTTGAAAGAGGTTAAATGGGGTCAAAATTGTATAGAGCTTACAGAAAGTTAAATTTAGAGATAAATTGTACCGTTTTAAGGTTATGTAGAGTAATAAGTTATTTAAAAGTATAGCGACATATATAAACAGCCTATTAATTAAAATTATTTCTACTTACTTGTATCTTTATTTGCCATTTTACACAAATCAATTATTGTTAACACAATTCGAGAAACACGAGCTTGAAGTTAACCAAACACTACTGAACTTGCAAGCACATTTGTATAACAAATTGCATTGGTTGAGTTTGACGCACAGCTGTGTAACGGTACTTTATATTTAGCAGAAACAAAATTCACGTGGCTTTTTTTTAAAGTAATTCCAATTCAAAAACAACAACAAAAAATTTAAAACGGCACTTTCATTCTTATCACTTTTGCACAGCAAAAGCTGCCATCTGACCTATAGTGCATTGGCGATGTATTCGAAGCATATGAACGTACACACATACATGCATACAAACATATACTAGCTATGCACATATGTCTGTACCTACATTTGTATCGAAATAACAACAATTGGGTTATCTGTTTCACGCAGGTATTTTCACTGCATTTACGGCTTTTTGCAGTGGTCGATGGTTTTGTTGTTTGTATGTTTACACACTTACTTAGTTAATTTGCGTGCCAGCATGCAATTGGCATCGTAGTGGCGGCAATCGTTTTGAATATGCAAATAGAAACTTACTCAACGGTGTACATCTCGAACTACATACATATGTATGTAACTACATACATACATACATATGAAATGAATACTGAATACCGAAACATAAACATGAGATTATAAAGGGTTTTTCAATAGGGACGCTACAAAAGTAGACCGATAGTGACAGCAAACGACGCCATATTTTTCCCCGCGCTTTTGGCATTTCTCTTCAGTAAGCTTCGCCATTTCATCATGGAAAGATGTGCGATCCAACAGCGAGTCAAAATTTTTAAAATTTACTACCGAAATTCGGAGTCAATGGCCTCAACTTTAAGAGCGCTACGTCCAATTTATGGGCGTTGTCCTTTCTGGCTGAATGGCTTCGTCAATAAGCAAAATATGCATTATTGGACAGGCAGCAATCCACACGTACTCCATGAGTCAACATTGCATCCCGAAAAAATTACGGTTTGGTGCGGTTTATGGGCCGGCGGCGTCATTGGGCCGTACTTCTTCCGTGATGATCAAGACCGGCACGTTACTGTGAATGGGAATCGCTACCGCTCAATGATAACCGAATATTTTTGGCCCGAATTGGGTGATATGGACTTGGACAATATGTGGTTCTAACAGGACGGCGCCACAAGCCACACAGCGAATTTCACAATCGTTTTAATGAAAATCAGGTTTGGTGAACGTGTTATCTAACGAAATGGCCCAGTCAATTGGCCGCCTCGGTCGTGCGATTTGACGCCGTTAGACTACTCGTATTTCCTGTGGGGCTACGTCAAGTCTATGGTCTATGCCAACAAGCCAGCAACGATTGATAAACTTCGTACGAATATCGAACGTAAAATTGCAGCAGTATCGGCCGATTTCTGCTTGAAAACCGTCGAAAATTGTGTTCAGCGTCTGGACTTCTGCAAGCGTGCCCGTGGTGCCCATGCAAACGAAATCGAGTTCCATACATAATGGCATCGAATGTACTTTCACAGGAATGAAGAATTGAATTCATATCCCAAACCGTTTTTGTTTTATTTAAAAAAACTATTGTAGCGTTCCTATTGCAAGACCCGATATTTCAGTTTACTAATGCAGTTAGTGATAAGTTGAACGATTAAAAGCAACATTGAACTCAAATGAAATAGAAATGCGGTCACTGTGGTTCTATTTTGGCATTTAATTTAATTTTCAGTTTTATTGGAAATTAACAAACATTGTTGTATACAACAAATATTAGTATCGAAAATGTACCCGTGTAAAGTAAAGTGAATTTTTAGTACTAATACTTCAGTTCTCGCTCGCTCCACCGATGGCATTATCCATCTTCTTTTTCTGATTCGAATGGTATACATTTATTTTGGTGTAAATTAAATGAGTTACCCCCAAAAATAGTATGGGCAGCGCAACTATTTAATGTGCCGTACGGAATTAGCTATTCCAATAGTTTTAATCCTAATTAGCCCACCCTAAGAAATCACTCGTCGAAGGATTTTTTGTAAGAAGTCATATATCATATTATAGATATTTTTATGCTTTTTTTAATAATTATAGTTTTGCATATAGTTGATTACATGTTTTTCAAAGAAAAGTATTAATTTAAAAAAAATACACATCATTTTTTTTTTTTATATATTGGCCTTCTTTAAAATATGTAGTAACTATTTTAATAACTATTTTTTGAAATATAAAATTTTTAGCATCTTAAGATTTCCGATTTTACACTCCCCGAAGACACATGCTAAGAATTTGCTCCAAAAAACAAAGAAGCTGTACACCATTAAAAGCAGTAAAAAGGAGCGAAAAATCACCACATTTGTTTTTTGTTTCAGCTCAATGAGCCCTATTCTTAACATTTTTTTTTTTTGTATGTATGCAAAATTATTCATAAAATTCACTCTTTCAAAAAAGATTTTTAAAGTACGTAGAGATTAGAAAAGAAACATTAAAGTTAACTTTCGGTCGAAAAAATGGGCGTGAAAACGAAAACTTCTTCTGAAAAAAATTAATGCGAAGGTGGAATATTTCTATTACTGGGACGAATTTGACACATAGATAGTTTATAATCTGGTTGAGCGTATAGGAAATTCTATAGTTTCCACCTGTTTACAAAGTTAAATTCAATTAAATACAATACTGTCAAACGTAAGAGGTTTAGGAAAGCTTAACTTCAAGAGAATTACCAACTGTTTGAGGAATTAGATTGCATTAAATTAATTATATTAATGAAAAATTAGAATATGGGTGTCAAACAAAAAAGGTTTACACAATTTTTATTTGAAAAATATTTTAAGGAGGGTAGCCGCCTGTTTAGAAACTTTAGCTTAGCTTCGAAAATATTTCAAAAAAGGTCTACCAGTTTTAAAAGTTAAATATAAATTATTTAAGAAGTTTCTAATATTTTTTTATAGTTGCCAGGGGTTTTGTGACATAAGTTGAAACTAAAAGTAGGGTTGCTTTCCATTCTGATGCGTAGTCATCGTCACTGGAGGACAAACAAGTAGAATTCTATATTTCCCACCAACTTACCATTTCAGTTCGAACGTCTGCACTTCACGTTGAAAGTAACTTTCACCACAACTATCAAATAGAGTAAACGGCAGAGTCTGCAAATTGGGGGTATACATCTAGGCACTCTATTTTTGCTCGAGTGTCGAGAGCCAGAAATCTTCATATTTACGCACAAAACAATAACTACGGAACGCTGTTTAAAGAAATAAAAATAACGCTTGTTTTTATATTTTATGTACAATAAAATGCATCCCTGATGAAGGCGCGAAAGACGCCGAAACGCGTAGGAGAAAAAAAGTCACTTTTTGTGTAGTTTTAAGATATCACTGACCGAAAAGCTTCTAAAGCATCCCAATTGGAAATTAAACTTTGGTCCTAAGCAAAATACAAAAACAAATCAAATTTGTCAACTACAGATTCATATGCTTTTGAAGATTTTGTTAGATAACCTGTGGACGTTACCAGAATTTGATGAACTCATAACAATTTTCGAAGATCATTTGTATTCCAAATGATTAAGGCTATAATTGACTCGACAACTGAAAGGGGACTACCATTGATCCAGTTCTTGCCAGAAATGTTCATAAAATATAACCAAAGCACTTCATATCATACATTAGTTATCCCAATCCAATTGTAAATATTATAGATATGAATACCCCTTCAAATTTTTACCGTGACCGAATGGGTACAAAAACTTTTCCTTATAAAAGTTTAACATTTCTTATATTCAAATTGGCCCGCGAGCATCCCTCCTTCTTCAGTTTTTCGCAACATTTAAGTTGAGTTTCCCAAAAAAGTAACAACACTAAGTAAAATATGTGTACCAACTTTATAATACGTTCCGAAAAAAGTGAAGATATGAAATGTTTATCTTTCAATAAGGAACAAAATTTTCTCTCTTCAAGTTTTTATACTTTAATAGATTTTTCAACGAAACTCTTATCTTCCCATAATAATTTTGAGGCTTATATTATATGAAAGAGGAACAAATTTTGAAGTTTTGAAACACGGAACTGTTTCGCGACCATTTCGGACTTAGACCGGACAATTACGCGGCAGTTTTAGGATTATTTCGGGAAGAGTGTTCAACCATTCTGGCACTTGTTCGGAATAATTTGAGAACCAGTAGCGAAATGGTCCTGATTTTGTCCCAAAATAGTAGCGAAATATTTCCGAAATTGTCCCGACGTACGCCGTTCGTAGTCGTCGTAAAACTGAAGATCCCTCAATTTGTGGCGCAAAATCATGTCAAAATCATCAAAACGCACACCACAAATTGTAGTAGAAAAAATATAATAATACTAAAGTTCCCTACTTCATCTTTACTTAATTCGTTTAGCTTAGTCAATAATCTTCCCACAAACTTCAAACTAAATGGTGTAATATTAAAACTACAAGTGAAGCCGACATAAATTCTGCTTATCTATGTAGTGGAAAAACATATGTTTCATGATTGGAGCGTTTTTTCAAAAATTAATTACATTTAATTTTCCACTTTAAGATCACACACAGTTATCCAAGTCTTTCAAGTCTTCCAAGTCTTAATTATATACCGCAATATATGAATAAAAAATTAATTTGCAGAAGTGAAACCACCGAAAATAAAACAAGACGGAAAAAAGCTGAACACCTTTTCGTATGCATGGAAAGAGAACCATTAGCAGCTTAATCACGCACACAAACATACATACACCCATACATAGTGATGCAAGCGCCACGCAAGAGGAAAATAAAAATCGCTGCGTACCAGTATCCAGTGTTGCCAGATGATCAACGTCGTCGTCATTTGGAAGATTTCAAACTACGAATGACGTTCGGATGATTTAAATTGGTTAAAATGGCGATTGCAGAAAAGTCTCAAAGAAAAAGTTTAAATCAATATTTAAATTAGAATTTATGCGGTCAAGTTTTCAGGCAAATTTTCTTTCAATTTTCTACATACTCACACTACTGTAAATTCCGAGAACTAAAAATTTTCGATTTTCGTAATTTGTTTGATAGAAAGAAAATCTTTAAAATATTGACACCATGAATGAAATTTTAGTGTCACAATTGTGCTTAAAATTTAAAAAATGTATTTAAATAGTAAATCTCTTCCAGATTTTAAGTGTTTTCCTACAGTGTTTTCCAAATTATTGAAGCAACAATATTGTTCCATATGCAGTTGTGGAAAAATAACAGCAACGCAACATTTTGACAAATTTAGGCAATTTTTCTTTGTTTTTGTTTTAAGTTTAATCTTTTACATAATATAAATCAACATTTCAAAGTTGGCACAGCAAGAATGTAAAAATTCATCAAATTATTATAACGAAAACAAACTTTTTTTAAGAACTTTTGGAGAAATTTTAAGTGCATAGTTTTATGTCCCATTAAATTTTAGTACGATGGGGTTAGGAACTCGCATTAGTTTCTAGTTTTTCTTTTTTGCTTACGGGATTCTTACATTCTTAGGAATTTCAATCCCCATAAAAAAAATACGCGTGCATCTAACTGCGCGAGCCAAAAGTAAAACTTCTTTGTGGTAGTAGAAATTAATAAAAGTAGTGGCAGTAATTAGTAGCAGTATTAGTAAAAATAGTGATAGAAATTTGTAAAAATAGTGGAAGAAATTAATAAAAATAGTGGTAGAAATTAGTTGTAACATAAATAAGAATAGTGGTAAAAATTAGTAAGAATAGTGTTGAAATTAGTAAAATTATAAAAGAAACTAGTCAAAATAGTGGTAGAAAATAGTTGGAGCATAAATACAAATAGTAGTAGAAATTAGTAAAAATAGTGGTAGAAATTAGTAAGAATAGTGGTAAAAATTACTAGCACCAGTGGTAAAAATAGTGGTAGAAATTAATTGTAGCATTAATAAGAACAGTAGTAGAAATTAGTAAAAATAGTGGCAGAAATTAGTAATAATAGTGAAATGAGTAAAAGTAGTAGTAGAAATTAATAGTAGCATTAATAATAGTGATTGAAATTAGTAAAGCAATTCTGGCGCAACTTTCGTTATACGATACTCTGACGCGACTTGTTTAGACGATTCTGACGCGACTTTCAGATACGCGATGTAAAAATCACTACCGCTAAGAAATTTTACTTCAAAAACAATTAAAAAATACTAGAATTTATTGTGCTATAAAACTGCATACTTAGAGTTTTACTCAACATTTTTAATACAAAGTTTGTTGTTGTTGGGATTTTTTTAAATTGTTATATTACTTGTATGAACAACATTTGAACTTCTAATTCATTTCCTGTTTTTTATGTAATGAAGCTATATGTTTCAAGTAACTGGTTAGTAAAAATGAAATAAATAAAATTTCCACCACTGTATGTAAAAATGTATATAAAAATTTATTTATTTAAAGTATTTTACAGTTTTTAAAACTGAGTCTAATGTACTTTTGATTTATTTTCTTCACCAAATACAAGCCGGTTTAATATAAAAAATAAAGTTACCTTTTTAAAGATTGCTGATAAATTTTTCATTTAACTAGTGTCATTAGAATTGTAGTACAACTTTCATAGAACAAATTAACATACTTATGTCGACGTGTCGCTGGTTTTCCTTAACTTTTTAGAAATAAGTGATAAATTAGTTGAAATTGAAAAAAAAAGTAATCATTATTATTTAAGTTCCTTTTTTTATCTAAAGCAAAACCCAGTTCTTGAGCGTTATTTGAACTTTCAGAAATAACAATTAAATTTTTCAGTTTTTTTTTTGGTTTTAT
This sequence comes from Anomoia purmunda, assembly GCA_951828415.1. NCBI lineage: Eukaryota > Metazoa > Arthropoda > Insecta > Diptera > Tephritidae > Anomoia > Anomoia purmunda. Next base: position 186,227,681 of record OX639993.1, on the reverse strand, counting down.
TTTTCTTTTTTTTTTTGATATAACCTCATTAAGAAAATATATTTTCGCAATATAAATAAATTAATACTTATATTAAATGAAGACTTGTGTATCAAAGTGACGATTTTTGAATTTGCATTTCATTATTTGAGATTGTTTTTCTGGCAACTCTAGCCATTATCAACGCGTTGCATCAGCCAACATTTGCTTGCTTTATCCCGCTACTCCCTTACGGCTCCCCCTCCCCACTTTCTTTCGCCCTACATATGTATTGCTTTGGCATAGCATATGAACATATTTTATAGTACCATGGCTGGCGGGCAGTCAAGGCGTTAGCAATAGCACTTTCTGGCTTTTATACTTAGTATATATTCATACAAATGTGGAGAGTTTCCACACTTTTGGCGCTGTTGCCAACAGCAGCAGCTGTATTAATATAGAACATTGCACTGGCGAATAGCACTGCATAAATCAACCGCAGCAACATGACAGAATGGCTGGGCAGGAAAAGGGCAGGAGTGGAGCATACGAAAGGATCTAGATAATGGGCAGTGGTAAAAGGGAGCCTTTGAAAGTGTTGCAAACCTATAGCAGCGCGAAGCGAGGGGTGCATGCGCGCAACAAATGAATAGCCAGAGATTCGTTTTAGTTGCTGTTGCCAGTTGGCTCCGCCAAAGTTTCATTGTACTGCTTTTGGCACTTTGCCGATATATTAAACTTTAATGCTAACGCAGAATCACAGAGAGACTGAACCTCAGTCCAAGCTTGAAGTATTATTATTATATATATTCTTATTTGCTGTGTCTTGCCGCTTTTCGACAAAGACGGAAAATGCCACTCAAATTAAATTTACTCAAATTGAATGGATGTAAGTGTTTGCTTGTTTGCAATTGAAAAAAAAAACTACAAAGACGAAGCAGAAACATAAAAACTAAAATTAACGAGATTCTGCACAATAAAAGTATGTCAACAAAGTCTGCCATCAGAAAGACCTATAAAAATTATATCCCCTTGCTCCTGTCATGCTTAGTATCTGCATTTGCATGCTTTTCTTTTATAAACTTATTTAAAGTTAACCTCTCTGCTTCAACTTTTGAAAGATGTATTTCTAACATGTTAAAAATGTATGCGCTTTTTTATTCAATTTTGCCATTTTAGTGGGTATTGTTCGTTGGCTTCTGTTTCTGTTCTTCAAAAGAAAAAAATTAATTGTCCATTCATAATTAGAACGCTAAAGTGCACCATGCATTGTGTTTTATACTCGTCTATATTATATAAGTATATAAATAAGCCTGTCACATTCCTTTTGTACTTTCATGCTATTTTTCTGCTACTTTTGTACAACACAAAGGGCCATTAATTACTCGGCTGTGAATGTTCGAATAGCTCAGTAAGCTGGCCAGTTGCTGAACAAAAACAATGTGACTAGTTCGAAGATGACCAAAACTGAACAAGTTGCACAACTATAGGGTAGTCAAAAAAAGTCTCTCCCTAGTGTGACCAAAATCTGTACACCTGTAAAAACTTCATTTCATAAGCCAGAAATTATTGCAACTATATACAAGGATTTCGATTGGTGAGAACCCTATAGATGTCGAGACCATAGTTCAGATTGATGAGGTGATGAGAAGGTTCATAGCTGTTGCCACTTTTTTGATAAGTCGAATGAATGAAATTATGCACGAGATATATTAAATATTAAAATAAGTGTTTCAAATGGTTAGTCACGGCGAGGAGAAGCTTTATTTTAGAACCGGGTTACCATCTGTTTGACAAGTGAAGTTGAGTTAAATTATACACAAGTTTTATGAAATATTAAAATAATGGCGTCAAATGGTTCATCACGGCGAGGAAAAGGTTCTTATCTATATGTATAAAAACCAAACGGTTTTCACCTCTGAGGAGCGCACCTATGTCAGGGTGATATCCTGCCGGGCAGCAGGTAACAGTGGGTATATAAACGTTGAATATTTCGAGCTCGACATCGCCTGACCGGATAGCAATACTCTGACATTCTAGGGTGATATCCCTGCGGTCGATGCTTTCTTCAATAAAGCGATACTACACTGTATGGTGTGTGGTGAATGCTCGCCACCGCTATTATCACGCTCGCGATCCTTGCGAAGCACATTATATTCTTTGCTATTCAACTTTCGTCTCTTAGGTCGCTGCTATCAAAAGACCATGTCTTCTCATGAAGTCGGTTATCTCCTCGATCTTGCTCTGGAGTCCGTTGCATCATATGTGCAGAAGCTTACTCTGCCCAGGATGAGCCGACGCGGTGGCGGATGTAAGGGACAGGTGTGGTCGTCCACCTTGCTTCAGTTGCGTTTGCCGCTGGGCACGTTGCTGCCTGATGGAGCTTTGGGGCAGCGTCGGCGGAGGCGTATGCGGCTGTAGGGCTCTGCAGCACGGGGCACTCACGTGTGGTGCGAAAACCGAGACATACTGATGTCTCGTTCTAGCGTATCCTGGCCTTACACACGGAACAGACAGTGTAGGGCACCAAGAGCTGTTTGGTAGCCCTTGCACTTGGGTGGGAGCAGGATGAGGTTGAATGGGCTGATGGGAAAGATTGGAGAGATGGGAGTGCGCCGATCTAAACAGGGTTAGATCACCGAAATAACAGTCCTTGGCGGGGTGAAACCCGGGTCATCCCGATACGTCGAACCAGACGTAATGGAAATGTCCAGAGCCATAATTACTATAACTGGAGAAGCGGAAAAAAATTACAGATACTCGAATTTGTTTACTCACTCACTAGTGAGAAATAAAACATTTTGACAATCAGTTACCAGTTCACCAAAAAAAAAAACATCGCACATTTAGAGGTCAATTTGACTCGCCTTTTTGGCTGGGGGTCGCCATATAAAAGAAAACCGTACGCATCAACTCAAAAGTTCAAAATTTTATAAAAGAACTATCCAAACCCTTTAGTATTTATTGAGCCTGGGAATTCCATTCGGATTTTTCAACTACTCGGATAATCCAAATATTCAAATATCCGGATTTTTCAATGAAAAAAACATCGCACATTTTTCAATGAAAAATCCGGATATTATCATAGCATCATAGCATCAATATAATATTCCAATATCCGGATGCTGTAGAAATTAATGAATTGGAACATAGGGAAATAAATAAATGGGTAATAAGGAACACAAAATGGTTTCGGTATTAATCTGCAAGTTGGTATTCCAAACATCATTCACGAGTTGGTCCTATTCCATTCGTTCACAAGCGATTGCTGATTATTATTATTGTTCATCAATTCGGTGTTTTATTTAGGATGTCCAAATAAACGAATATTAACCGGATATCCATACTATTCGGATTTTATCTGTGTCCGAATATGCGGACAGCCCCAGCCATAGTATTATATTAGTTTCTGAGACATACATATTTGCTCTAAATTAGATATTGCAACGCTAATTTAAGAAAAAATGTTGATTCTGTGTATTTCTTAATCCACCCCCTAATTGCACATTAAATTCGGACGAATTTCAATATTATATAGTTACTAAGTAAAATATCGAGTTTTTTTACAAATTGCCGTTAAGGGCTAAAATGTATACCGAATTTCATAGAATATGATGTGATAAATAGTTTCGGAGATATAGCTATTTGCTTTACAGTTAACGGTGCTACGCTCATTTTTCTAATAAAAAATTAACCTGTAAATACAAATATACAAACCAAAGCATATAGCTAATACTTCAGTCGGGCAGGGTTGCCACCCATTGATAAAGTGAATAGTGAAAAGATATATCTCATTAAGTATCGCATAGTAATGTTGGTATCAAACGAAAGATTATTGGCAATTCTCTAGCCATGATGCACTCTTGAACAGGGTTGCCAACTTTAAAAAAAGTTAAAATACATTTTTTTCATTAACACACAGTAATATGGGTATGAAACTCTTGAAAGGGATTGCAGCCCACGGACAATTTAAAAAGTAAATAAGGTGATTTGATTTGAAAAAATTTAGCATTACATTAAAGCTTATAGAAAGTATTTTACCAAAGATAATAGTTGAATAAATAGAGTACATTTGTCGTATAAAATAAAACAAAGTATGAGCGCGTAGTGAAAGCTTTAAAGATACATTTTTGCTCTGATGTACTTCTGAACAGGCGTGTTATCTCTGAAATAAGTTAAGTAAATAAAATATGTCAGTTGAGCAAAATATAGTAAAAAGAATATAAAATGAAAGGGTTGCATTCCCTCTAAATATTAAAAATAAAGGTTTTGAGTATTAAAAAAAGAGCTTTTGAGAATATTTTAGTCACGATATCTTATATTTTATGTGCCGTGTTTTGTGGTTGAAAATTACAACTCTACTTTTGCATAGTTAATGTTGCTTCAAGCTTTGAATTTGAATTGTTTGCTGTTGTTGTGGTGTGCTAAAAGTGCACTACTTTTGCATTTTTTCCTTCAAATTTTTTCTGTTGATTTCTGCATTAGACAGCTAATTTGATTTTTTTTGGTGCACTTTTATACTTTTGATTACCTTGAATTTAGTTTTTCCTTTTATTTTTTTTTTTTTTTTGTGGACGCCCGTATACGTATCATTTATTTCGAAGTCTGCTTTTAGTAAGGTTAAGTTTTTTCAATGAGCGAGGAAAAGAATTAGCTCATTAATATTACAAAATCACAAGATTTTTCAATAAAAACTCTTGTATATTAAAAGTTACTCGTCATGCTAGATAAAAAAAAAAAAACGAGGGCTATTAAGAAACTAGGGAAGTGGTCAAATTTCGACAGTAACTGACCTTCTTAGCCTTAGTCGGTTCCACTCGAACCTGGACTGGGTTTTGTTTTTTAAATACAATTATGGATTTCTTTAAACAAATTTATAGATAAAAAATAAACAAAACGAATTTCTGTAAACTTACCATATCGTCTGCATTAGAGCGTTTAGGTTCAACACTTCCTAATCACAGTTTTAAAAAATCTGAAAAATCAAATAGAACAAGTTTAGTATTCAATAATATCTATTCGATCAATTATCTTCTACATAGGGCATACATAAAATGGTCGAAGTTTAGGGAAATTGTGAAATTCAAAATTCTTTTTTAGGTAAATTTGATTAAATTTTATATCAGCATAATAACTGTACTTTTGTTATTATTAGCCACCAAAATCAGCGATACTAATTACACTCAAGCTCTCAACGTAAATTATCGAGGTAATTTAAACTGTTCTTGCTTGTCATGCGCATAATTGATTTAAATTAAAATTCAAATTTGTGCTTTCAAAGTTGCCTTTCATTCATTCATCTGCCACAACAAGGCCACAAGTAACACTTTCGCTATTGAAAGGAAGTGCATTTTAGAGTAGTTGAATGATGTTGTGTTGTTGTTGTTGGCTTTGTTATGGTTGCTTTTTCAGCACAAGCTAAAATCTCGGCACAAAGTCGCCATCGACACACCCATAAAATTCCTTAAACGTTCTTAGCGTAACATAGTACATATAATAATAAGTAATATACAAATTTCCACCGGCATTGCCAACCACGCCCGCCCCAAAACCCACAAACACCAAAATCTGTTATTTCACCTGCATTTTATTTAGTTTTTGAAGAGTATACGCTAGAAAGGATATTAAACAGCCATTATCCTTTTACAGAGCGCTGCTTGGAAAAACAAAATGTTAAAAAATAAAATACCGTCAAGTTGCTTAGCTGGAAAGTTTGCAAATGAGAAAAAAAAACAAAAAAAGTTAAGCTGCAGTTGGTGCATTTTTTGCCCCAAGGAGGTAGGAACTTTAAATGTATGGATGTGCATAATGTAAAAGGACAAGCAGAAAAGTGGAGCGGTTAATGGAATGACAAGAGGTGAAGGATAGAAGGAAATGCCGCTCAAAGCACCTAAAGTACCTACAAAAGTGTAAAAAGTTTGAATGTATGCAGTTAGCGCTGGCTTTTACAGAAATCTGTACGAAGAGATAGAAAAGTGGCATTTTGTGTTTTTTTTTTGTTTTATTCCTAGCGCAGGTAACTTGGCGCCAAAGATATATGTCTTTATGTACATATAATCGTTTGATGTGAATTCTTTTAACAGAGAGCAATACGGAAAACTTGCGGCCGACACCAGTTTTAAATTCAGGCTTTCAAGAGTTGTAAACTTTTATACACAGTATGCACTTATGTAGTCTCACTTGCTATAGGGATGCATAGCGCGCAGTGCAAACCCGATGTATGAATCATGTAATTCATTTATGGGAAATTTGCGAAGAAAGGGATGTTATCATTTATTTCCACTATAATAATAATTTGAGCCAGCGTTAATCTGTAGGCCCCTCAATTTGTGTTACCACATCAAGAAGCACTCCACACAAATTGTATGAGAAATTCGGCCAAACATCAAGCGATTATGTAAGCGCCAAATTATTATTATTTTTAATATGCTATATCCGTAGTGTTTAACATCGAATTCAAATACCTAAGATAACACCATATAGTCGGAAAATAAGAAATTTTTTTTTACTTTTCTAAATCAATGCACACAATATGAATTATTCATGGAGAAGAGTAAACTTTGCTTCCATACATTTGCACGTGCTTGCTATTGTAAATAAATGCTAACTATGCAACACATACATACATACATATTTGCAATCTCTACTGTGCTTCCATCGAATAACCAACTTTTGTTTAAGTTGCTAGAAATGGTGATTTATATATTTATGAATGTAGTAAGGTGGGTAGCCTATGCACTTTCGCCACATTATCGTCTAGGTTAGTGCGCCATTGGCGGATCTAGGTAGGGGGCATTTCCCCCTCGCGCCATCTCTCCACCAAAAACTACTTACATCAAAAATGGGAGGTTTTAAACACAGCGCAAAAAAGTTCAAAAGTCCATTATTAAATATATCGACGCCTAAAAACGATAAGGAGAGGAAGAGGGGACAAGATTGAAGAAATTTTCTGTAGAAAATCTGTTTAATTTTATCCTGAATTTATTCTCAAGGAAAAGGAAATCGGCTGAAAACAAGAAGATAGAAGATACCTTCTTATCTATTCATTTTCATGGAACTTTAACTCCTTGTTTTTATGCTAAAAATTATATAAAGTAAAATATAAAGGAGACCCTCTCATTTTTACCAGAATCTTATTGAATATATTGAATATACCCGTATTGAACATATGTACTTTGTGAATAATCTACTTTATGTTGTTTTTAATTTAATATTATGGTCAGAAGTTTTCAATGCATAAAGTTATAATGATTTTCAAAATTTTCTGAGACATTTCAATCGTATTTGGTTGGGAGTGGAACACAGACTTACACTGTCATCAAATTTATTCATTAGATGGCCCGCCTATATATTTTTACCTTTTAATTAATGGCCTTAAAGTTATAAGGCCCAAAAAGTATTGGAAATCATACTCTATAGAAATATAAAAATTATATGTGTTTTTTTTTAAACTGATAGAACTTTAAATTGAAATAAAACACATAAAAAATTAACTATGATACCAAATTTTTTTTTATTTGAAAAAAAGATATTTTCATGACATTTAATATTTAAACACGATTTCTGGCATATGTCCGCCACGACTAGCTTTGGTGAACCGGATGCGATCAGTCCAATTTTGAATTTCCATGTTGTGAATGGACAAAGTCCAACTTGTTGATCACGGCAGCGAATCGACAAATTCGGATCTTCTCCAACACTATCACTTACAGCACCAATATTTTCTTCTGTACGTACAGTTCTTTGTCTTGTTGTTGGTTTTTCATCGAGTAGAGTAAATGTTGTTCGAAATTTATCAACAGTTCGACGAATAAGCTGCTCTGATGCTCGATTATATGGACCATAAAATTCACGAAGTGCTCTATAAGTTTGGCGAACAGAGCACTGATTTTTAAAGTAAATTTTCACAATTTGTAAACGTTGTTGCGGCGTCATTCTTTCCATGATGATTTGTCAATGCTTACTGAACAGAAATGTCAAAACGTAATGTCATTTACCAGCTGTCAAGCGATAGCTATCCCTATCGAAAGTTCTATCAGTCTAAAAAAGCACCCGTTATAAGATTTATAAGAATGTGAATTATAAATATTAGAAGCAAATATGAAAAACTCTTTGTAGTAATATAGACATAAGTACTTAAATTAATTCAATTACAAGTAAAACTTGTATAACTAAACAAAAAACAATTAAAAAAAAGGCGTGATATTTATTTTCAGAAAATAATCTACCAAATTTAGATGTCAATAATTTCAAATTGATAAGATTTTCGGCCTATTAAAATTAAGAGGAGATTCTAATGAACACCAAGATTTCCTTCTTGATTATATTAAAGAGGGTTTTATCTTAGTTTTACATGTTATCTAACACATTTTATTAGAAGACATATCCAGTCATAATAATAATAAAGCCTTCTTATTAGAAAAATATCATAGAGAAATCCACAGAATTTTGTTCTGATTTATAGGGTACTTTAGGTAGTATTTTCGCTCTGTGTACGTACGTTGAAGTTAAAAAAATGTGTTAGAAAATTCTTAAATCCACCCGAAAAGTTATGCTTCTCCATTCTCAATGAGAGTAATTTCGGAGAAAGCGATAAAATATTATACAATATACGTCCTGGCACATAAGGAATAGCTAGCTTTTGTAAAAAGTTGTTTAGACTGACCTCATTTGGTCAAGCTTATTGAACTTCTTAAAATGATGTTTCCCGCAATAACCAAAAATCAATATTAAATAAAAAACAACCTGTCATTAAAATAAAATCTTACTCAAAGTGAGCATCGATCCTTGGTTTATTGGATTATTGCTGCTGAATTTTCGGAGGAGTTTTTAAAAACAAATTCTTGTTTTTGGCAAAAAAGCTTCACTATTATTGTACAATATGGGAAGTATTTGTGTAAGATTATTCTACAAGAATACAAAAAGTTTTTCAAATTATCTTTCGTGTTGTCTTACAATTGTCTTTGGCGAGACTATGAACTGCTTTTGCCTTTTAAGTTAAGTATATTCCATGAGCTAATAAAAGTTGCATTTGCATTTAAGTTACATTTTGAGCCTTTTCTGGAAGGGATAGTTTTTGGTATTTCGAAAGACAATTGGAAAGACTTTTTGTATTGTGGAACAAACAGCTCTTTGCACATTCATGGGGAAAGGTTTTTTATCAAAAAAAAAATCTTCTTTTCAAAAACTGATGTAAGACAATAAGAAAACGAAAAGCTCTGTTCATTTTAGCCGAAGTGTATTAGGCGTGAATATCATTCCGATAATCCAAGGTTCAATATGCACTTTGGACATGCGAAAAATCAAATGATGATTTTTTTTTATGTATCTGTGGTGGTTTAAAAACACCTGGCGCTTTTTTTTGCACATTTCGTAGAAAATTTGCATTGATGCAACTTTGTTGAACATTTGTATAGTTCTGAAATGAGCTCCGAATTTTCTTTTAATAGTCTTTCTTAAATATTGATTAATATTTAATTTACAAGTTTATTATATATAACACGCTTCAACCAGAATAGATATTTGTCATATAAAAAAATGTTTGGCTTTGGAAAGACTGTACCCTGTTGCCCTGTAAATAATTTCTTGATATTTTCAAGACCGATTTTTCTTTTCTCGCATTGTGTTGCGGTAAAAACTAAATTGTGCACAATCATATAAATTTGTTTTTTTATACCTTTCATTAAGATGGCTTTGGTCCTATGTTTGTAAATACAAGAATAAAAAGAGATAGACCCATACCTAAATGTACCGAAATGATCAGTACCACGAGCTGATTCGATTTAGCCATATCCGTCTGTCTGTCCATCTGTTTGTCTGTTTGAGCGCAATCTAATCTCTCAGTTTTAGAGATATCTCACTAAAACTTGGTAGGCATATGTTCTTCTCTAATGTATTACTCTGGCACTGAAGCTGCTAAGAACATTAAATATAGAATTTCTGTCTCTTACTATCAAAAGAAAGTGTCTACTGAAAATTATTAGGATCGGATTTTATAACTTATAGTTCCAATACGACTGATTATACCAGGGCTACTCAGAAAATAATCTAGAATAGGTTTTGATTGGAAACTCTAACATTTATAGCATTCGTTGGAATTCGATTGAGCCAACTTGGGCTACATTTATTGCTAGCAAATTTTCCTACTACAAAACAACAGCCTGTGATTAATTACTTATTGATGAATTTTTCTGTATTTTTTTAAAATTATAACGCTTAATATTGGGCCCGTTTCTTTGTAACCTAGTTGCAAAAGAACACTAGGTAGGATAACGAATTGTATGTAAAGCAACAACACGAACTCGGAAAAATATGCGAGTTGAGCCAGCTCGGGATAATGATATCCGACCAGAGATGTAATATTAGAAAGTGAAAAAACTGCGCTATTGTGAATTAGCCCTAAGAAAATTTATGGGGAATTTAGATTTAAGACCTATCCCGTTTTTATTTGCATAGTATTTGTAAATATATAATTACATAAACCAAAAAATTGACGGCACAACTATTTTCCGTTCTTAAATAGTAGCATTAAACAAATCGCAAATTACATGAAAGAGGCTAACAGGGTTGCTTTTGCAACTAAAGCAAATTTTATCCGAGTTGGAGCGTTCTTTTGCAACTCGGTTACATTAAAACGGGCCCATTATTAAACTTCCATATATATCTTTACATTTTTATTGTTTTTTTTTCTATACAGAACTAAAATTTATTTGATCGTACTTCACTTCCTTTGTTTTATACGCGAACAATGTATTTTTTTTTATTTAAAATTATAAAGGCTTCGGAAGGCCGAAGACACCTATTCTTTTTTTTTGTTGGTTTTGTTCGTTTTAATAAAGTTGCAAAAAATGCTTGAGTATTGCTAACAGCAATACGGGTGCTAAATTTTGGTGAAATCGGTTGAGTTCTATTTTTCATAAGTGGACTTGGGCACGGCCATATTTTAAAACTGAATTTGTAGCAAGTTATTTAAATATCGCAGTTTTTGCATTTTCCAAAAATATCGTTATAGGGAAGGCGGAGGTTTTATCGTATATGTATAATCCTTTTGCATTACTCACCTTTCTTATTTAGTTTCAGAGAAAACGATTTTTAGCCATAGCTCCATACAAGTGGAGCCACTACGCCGCTAAGCGAATATTAAAAATGCATTTAAAAAAGTTGGCAGTTTATAATGCGTTGAACGCATATACGACTATGTCTATCAAAAAGAATATACAGAATAAACAAAGTCTTAATGGTTTTTAAATTATACCGCGCTATGGCCGAGCTTGTTGAGTTTACAAAACCTACTTCTCAAATCAATCAAGAACAGACTGACAAAGTACTGCTGATAAAAAGAATCGAGTAGAATTGCACGTGTTTGGACAAAAACGAAATTTGAATGTATATTTAAAAAAATAAAACGTTCCAATAGGTTTTTTTTATTTCATAGATTCCATTGATTGCAATTCACTCTGGGATTTGCTACCAGTACCTGCTACCTGTCCTTTTATTATTTTCTCTTCTTGATTTATTCATAAAAGGAACATTTATACTAATATCAGTTTTGTTTGTATTTCTATCGCATACTTCTTTTAATATTTTCAACTATTTTATTTTTTTTACTTATTCGTTGCCTTTGCCCTCATCTCTCTAGCAACCATTGAAAGATTTATCTTTGGTGAGCGTATGTATGTATGCATTTTAAATCCATTTCTCAACAGCTTGCGGCGAAGGCGTTGCAACTTTCTCAATGCAACGGTTGACCACAGCACAGATTACTTTAGTAATGGCGGCACTATTGCACACCAGAAACTTAATCCCATCGCAATTTATCAATTTCAAAAATGTAATATGCAAAAGCTGTGCCTTATTTGCATTCAAATCCCTTAGCTGTATATGAATGTTGCAAATGCATAAGTTTATCGGAAGTTTATGTGTAGCTACACACATACACACACGCACATATATGTATATAGATACATACATATCTATATGCTCGTATGTATGTACATCTATTTGGCTTCTAGTTGAGTATTGTCGAACGTTGACAAATAGTAAAAACAAGAAGAGGAAAAGAGAAGAAAAAATATTTATTCACATCAATTTTTAAGTAAGGACACATCGTTTTATTCTCGATGCATAAATGCTCCTAAAGCATCGCTAACGTTTTTTCGCGATTAGAGTTCGATATTTTCAACTCCAGTCAAGAAACTTTTTGTACTCGTACCGTTGTATTTTGGCTTCGCCAGGAATAACTTCAAAAATCATAGAAATTGAACAAAACCACTTCCGCCTTCCTTATAACTAATGAAGGAATTTCGTCAAAATTGTTCATTTTAAGAAAAATTGGTACATATCGAAAATTACTTTAACAAATTCTCACAAACTTGATGTCCACATTGTATTTGACTACGTTGTAAATTTTTAAAAATACTAAAAATCCATATTAGGGTTGTCCGTAATCAAATCAAATGATAGATTTTTTAGCCTCAGCTCCTGAATCGATAACACATTTGCCAAAGATTTAACACAACCATTTTGATTTGGTGCCCGAGAATTTATAACTTTACTCACTTAACGGTTTTTTGCAACAGCATAAAGCAACCCAGATAGATATAGAATTAAGAAACCTTTTGAAAATTATATAAGCCACGATGCTCTTAGTAATAACATTTAGAATCAGAAAGTCATCTTTTTTGGGGAGTTTAGAATAGAATAGAAAAGTTTCTTAAAGAAAGCAGTTTTAGATCGCTGTTTAGAATGTTCTACTACACCTGCATGGACGCTAACTGACTGGACGTTGTCAAATTTAGATGGTAATATGATTAACGCAATTACTTATGAAACGGTTCACAGTTAATACGATAGTATTTACATTTCTGTCTTTGACTAAATTCACAAATTTAAAAATTACAAGTTTTAAGAATACTATTAGTATATCCTTAAAATTTAGAAGCAAAATATAATTGCAGGTACTTCTATTTTACAAGTATAGAATAGAAATTGTTTAATATAATAAAGAATAATTATGTACTATTAAAAAATAATTTTTAATATACCTAATATTTAAATTTAGCGAATAGAACAATTCTTACTTAAGCATATAACTGTACGTAAACACATACATTAAAAGCATATCAATTTATTTTCGTTTTTGTTTAAATAAAAAAAGACAATTAGTTTTCCAAAATAAAGATTATTACATTAATGCATGCAACAATAAAAATAAAAACTTGCGCCGGGTATTTAAGGTACGGTTGCTCCCGAACTTAGACTCTTCTTTACTCGTTTTAATATGATATTCTTAAAAGTTATAATAACCGATTTTTTTCCTTCCTTACTCATGTTAGATAAAATTATTTTAATTATAAATTATGACTTCCTTATGAATATAGACTAAGCTATAACCAATAAGAGGTGTATCTTATAGATATAATTCCTTATGTGATCAAATTCAAATTAAACCTTTTCCTACCTTCGCCCCTCAAATTGAATACACCAGTACAGTACACGAAATTACTTCTCAAAGAGTGCACTTTGACTGTGCTTTTTTTGAGAATTTTAATTTTGACACACAAAAAATGGGCTTGTGTCAAATGTACTATTACCGTCGCCTCAGAATTAACCCTGCTGTTAGGTTAAGACCATTTGGTCCAATTTTTTTTTTGTTTTCTTTGTAACTTTGGAACGGTGATATATACTGTCTAAATTTTTCAGCTCAGGTGGTCTTTTTATAAAACAATATTATGTGCGAAAATTTAATTCTCTGACTTAAAACTGGACTAAGATAAATTGAAAATTACGAATCTTAGGTTAAGGGACCATTTGGTCCATAGTATATTTTCTTTGATTTTCTTTACATTAATTTTCCAAAAATAAGTATTTATTAGTTTGTTCGATATTTTTTGGCACTACATGATGAGCAAAAAAATGTTTTTCGGTTGGTTTTGCAAATAAACGCACTGCAAATGGAGCATTTTACATCAGACTTAGACTTGCAGCAACTACAAATACATTTGTCTAGTATTTTTACGCGCTTTTAATTGACCACTTTTTTAGATTTCCTGCTAAGTTAAGTTTTTAACTTTTATGTGCTTTATAGGTATCTGAAAACATAAACAAAATAACCAGAACACAATATAAAATAAAAGACGGGATTTTACATTGAATTAAGAAGCTTCTTGTGGCACATTTTGAGTGCTTAAATAAATTCAGCAAATCATAAACCTAAGCATTTAAAAATTTGAAATTAATAACAAGTTTTATTTTGTCATGATCTATTAAATTCTTATACATATGTCCACCGCCATATTTGGTCCGGCATTTTGTATTGCAATATCAAGTTTTACAAAAATCTATTAACTTCTTTTATTTTATGTTCGCCATTTCGAAAATTTAGTTCTAGATTCGTAGTGACGGTCCGCAAAAACAATAGGTTCTCGGAGTTAATAACTTTGGCCAAAATCTCGAGCAAATCACGAAAAGTTTATGCGATAGGTGGCGCTAGATGCGATTTATTCGGAAAATCTCTATTTATGATTCGATTTTGATGAAATTAGAAACGATTAATAAATGTGCGGCGCAAAATACTTTCTCGAAAAAGGGATCCGCTAGATTTCACCGGAACAATAAAAAAAAATACCGCAGTTGTGATTAGAAATGTATTTTATAATACGATTTAGATGACATTGTAAACATATTAATGTATATTGTGCAAAAAAAACATTGGAAATATGAACTAAAATCCGTTAGATGGCTCCGTAGTCGAGATTTTCAATAGTCAAGTTTAGTTCAAATCAAAGAAAGCAACAACACAAACTCGGAAAAATATGCGAGCTGAGCCAACTCGGTGAAATGATATCCGACCTGAGATGTAGTGTTGGGAAGTGAAAAAAACTGCGGTATTGTGAATGAGTCCGAAGAAAATACATGGAAAATTTCATTTTAACACCTTATCCGTTTTTATTATTTATACAATATTTTTAAATGTATAACTAAATAAACAACCAACTACAGCTATTTTTCGTTCTTAAATAGCACTGCTCAAATTGCATGTTTTATGAAAGATGCTAACAGAGTTGCTTTTGCAACTAAAGGATATTTTATCCGAGTTGGTGTGTTCTTCTGCAAGTCGGGTAACAAGAAACGGGCCCAGTATAAATTAAATACTACAATATGGGTATCAAACCAAAGGTATTTTTAGAAATCTTTGATTTGAAAATATTTTCCAATCGGGTCGTCACATATCTAAAAATTTTAGATATTAGAATCAACAGCATTAAATAAAAAAATTAAAACTATTTGAGAAAGCTTAAACAAAAGCCTAGTGTTAAAAATTTTTATGTAAAGAAAGAATTTACAAAATACCATGAGATATTTAACTACCCCACTGATTTTTTGAATTCGCTGG
Organism: Anomoia purmunda; assembly: GCA_951828415.1. Taxonomy (NCBI): domain Eukaryota; kingdom Metazoa; phylum Arthropoda; class Insecta; order Diptera; family Tephritidae; genus Anomoia; species Anomoia purmunda. The sequence goes on along the minus strand of OX639993.1, from coordinate 186,212,329 downwards.
AATTGCCTGCACTACGACCTTACAAAATTAAAAGTGGACTCAGTCATTATCATGAGGGATAACCTCGACCTCCGTAGAAACCTGAGGTGTTTTCCAAACTAGGTTTGCTTCAAAATGTGGAAATGAAAAAAAAAAATTAACATAAAATTATTTTTTATTTCTTTTTTAATATTGAATTTCGGCCCACTGTAAGCGTGACGATATTGGTTCTTACATGTCACCGCTTGTCATAACCAAAGCAAAGTCGTATAAGGTAGTAGGAGTAATACAAAAACAAAAATGGACATGTGTTTTGTTTCTGCTCTTGGCTTCGGCTGTCAAATGATTTCCAAAATTTGTATCAGAAGCCATTGAGAACAATCAGAATATAAATAAAAATTTAAATTTGACATTTTAAACCATAAGATTGAAAAAACAATAAAATCAGCTGTTCTAGTAACGTCACCTTATATGACAAAATGTGAACGAACAAAAAGGTAAATAAAGTAAATCAAGGCAGCTGCTCTCCTGCTGCTATCTATTTGCTGTACCTCGTTGTACCCCTATTCCATTCTTGAACTTATCCTATGAAGATTCATTTCTTCCACTCGTATAGACTTCACGCACTCAGTTTTGTTGGTTATTGAAAGGGTGTGTACCAAATTTTATAGACAACGGATGAACTTTTAGATCTAACCCCAAATGTTCACTTTCTTTCAGATTTTTTATTTTTTGTTGTAAAGCAAATAAGTAAAGAATTTTTGTTCAGTTAGCACATTTTTAAAATTTTTCGTATTTTATAATCCGAAAAAAACGCATCATATCGGATAAAATTTCCTTTAATTGCAAAAGCAACGCTGTTCACATCTTTCATAAAAGATACCATTTGTTCAGTGATATTTAGGAACGGAAAATAGTAGTGCTAGCAAATTTTAGGTTTATATATATATAAATATATTTAAAAATACTATACAAATAAAAATGTATTCACAATAGCGCAGTTTTTTTCACTTCCCATCACTACATTTCTGATCGGATATCATTTTACCGAGTTGGCTCAACTCGCATATTTTTCCGAGCTAGTGTTGTTGCTTTATATGCAATTCGTTATCCTACCTAGTATTCGTTTGCAACTCGGTTATGAAGAAAAGAGCCTTAAATTCTTAACTGGCAACTGATATGTGCCTTAGGAATTTCATTTCTATTCATTGTGTCGGTGCAATTTTAGCGCGACTATCGGCCACTCAACAAGTAACACAATCGCTGATATCTGTATATGTATTGGTTTTATGAGGGACAAAATTAAAAAAAATATATATATATACATAGAAATTGGGTCGCAGCCATACTGTTTCAATTTTTTTAGTTATTACGAGCGAAAATTTGTTGTCTGTTTTTCCTTTCAACGCGTGCCAGAGTAATCATGAAACTACAGCCGCAGACATTCCCCGTACTTGCTGGCTTCGTTGCAGTTGTATCCCTTGTTACTTGTCATCGTAGTGGTTGCTGCAGTCATCCTTTCTTTTTCATTTAGTTTCATTTAGTTTAAAATTTTCAGTTCATCGCTTTCATTGTACTTAATATGTATGCATCTATCTATGTCCATAGTTACCTCCCGCTGCAGCAGTTCTGTTTTCCTGACACTCGTGCGCCATTTTTGATGCAATGCAGTAAATTGCTTTTCACTCATCCGACATGAGCTGTTCAGATGTACATACCTACATGCATAGATATAATGTTTCTGTAGAAATGTATGTAGATATATTTGATAATAGCTAGGTATGTACGTGCTATGATGTAGCCTGAAAATTTGTACTTAAAATGTATTGTTGGTATTTTATGGCATTCAGCAGCTGGTAGTTAAAGCGAGGCTAATAAGTACAGTGGCAGGATGTAGGCTTTCTAGGCTTTCCGGTTGACCAATATAACTTGCGAATGGCACATCTGTGACACATTATTTTCTTTTAATTGCTTTTTTCTCTTATTATTACACTTGCAAGTAAATAGTTATTATTATTGTGTGGCATAGTAAGCTTTTTGTTTTAGTAATTTTTGCATAATTTAGGTTTCTGACAATCGCTTTTATAGTACATGCTTGCAATACAACTGACTAGAGAATTCTTTCATTTCATGTATCTGTGTATTATGTTCTTTGTACTCTAATTAAATTTTATTGTGTTTTATTTAATGAAAACATTTTAATTTTCCATTCAAAGATTCACATTTTTAATTAAATATTTGGTTAAAGTAGCGAAACGAACAATATTTGTTTCCGCAAAAAAATTTAATAATAAAAATAATTTGGCGCTTACATCATACGAGGGCAATTTGAAAAATTCGTGAAATATTTATCAGGCGTCTCCACTAAAAAAATCGTGTTACCGTATTAGAGTACCAACCTTTAAACCATTAACTATGAAGTTTCAAGAAAATATGTCGATTGGGTTTTTTTGTAGCCATTCGAAGCAAACAACTTTTGAGTTTTGTGAAAAATGGAAAAGAGTGAATTTTGTGTCATTAGCAAATATTTTTTTTTACGCAAGAAAACGCCCGCAGGAATAAAAGCGAAGCTGGAAAAACATTTCCCGGACTCTTTGCCATCAATTAGAATGGTTTGCAAGTGGATTGCAGATTTTTGTTGTGGTCGTACGAGGTCATCGGTGATGACGCTTATCGTTCTGGAAGCCCAAAAGACCCTCTCACTGAAGAAACGATAGAAAAAAACCCACGGTATCGTTTTAAACGATCGAATAGTGAAAGTGAGCAAGATAGCTGACATGATGAAGATCTCAACAAAACGTATGCACAACGCACACATAGTCCGTATTCTTGAAGAAATCGCTCGGTGGTAGGAGATTTTGAACAAATGAGGAAGTTGAATTGGAAATTGAGGCCAAAAAGTTGGAATATCTCCTTTGCCCGAAAAAATTTTGTTTTCACTATTTTTGCACTATTTTTAACGGCGAGCGTTATGTTATTACAACAACAAATTGAGGAGCCTACACCTTTATGTAGATTCCGAGCGGGAGATGACTTCTTCATGGCGGAAAGTCGCTTGGCGGTTTGCCATTGCCTGCCGAGGACGACCGCCATTAGAAGGAAGCCTATTTTCTTATAGCACGCGCATGCTACACAGTGGACTAAGGCGCAAAAAACTATACTTCGTGACATGGAAAGGCTTTGTAAGTCTACTAATTCGGAAACTAAAGTTAAGCTTATTTGTTATTAATTTCTATTAATTTCGAAACCGGAACCTGAACCTAATTTCGACAAAAAATGGTACTGAACAAAGCACAATTTTCAAAAACAAAAAGTCTCCTTAATTGTTGTTCTTGTTATAGTTTTGTGAAATAAGTCTTGTTATAGTTTTGTGAAATAAGTTAATTCTTTTTAAATTATAACAATTTTGAGCTGTTATTATTCATACAACTCCAAAACTCAATATTAAATGACCTGGAAACGACTTGAAGTAGATAGGTTGCTATTGAAAATCGGATAAAAACGGTAAAATCAAAAATTTTTTGAGTAACTATTAAAGTGGTTATATCTTCAAAACTACTCTACAAATTTGTTACACGATTTACATTTTAACACAGTAGGCTCAATTTCTAGAACTATAAAAATCGAGGAAAAGTTACGGTCACTTCTCAAATAACAGTAATTTACAAAAATCAAAAAATCCGGACATTTAAGTAAGTATCAAATGCAAGCAACAATTTTTTGAAATAGGCGTGATACCGTCCATTTTAGAGCAATCAAGTACTATATTTCAGAATTCTACGAAAATTGGTACACACATTGCTTTTCAAGACAATAAGTAAAATTTTATACACAGAATTAGGTTGGAGAAAGTAATGCACGAGTTGAAAAAAAAATTGGAAATACGCGTGACACCACCCAATTTAGATCAAAAGGTTTATCTCCGAAAATTCTCTATCAAACTCTATCAAATTTGGTACACCATTTATACTTCAATTCGGTAAGCAAAATTTTAAAAGTAATAGTATTCGGGGGGAAAACCACACTATCTCTTATATAAAAATCAAAATACTAGATATTTTATTAAAACAATGTAGAAATTCGCTCAAATTTGGTTCGAAGAATTTATTTAGAAGAAATGCGTAAAAATTTAAAATTTTTGGAAAATGGGCGTAGTACGTTAAAAGTGCTTAATTTTTTCATGTATTTAGATAATTGAAGGCCGTTTAAGCCGTTAAGCAATCAAAATGAATAGGATTATTTATATTAATTGCTTTTATTATATACAACAAGTACTGTTTATTTGAGATAAACACTTCCGACGGGGTTTTAAAGGTCGATTGCCCCCGAACTTACTCTTGTTCAGTATAAAATCGTTCAAACCTTTTTAATATGAAAATTCAACAAACTAATGATGTCGTCGTCCATCTAGCAACATTGCAATGGATACTGAAAGCAGACCTCAATAAACAAAAGCTTATAATTGGAACGATTTCCCGTCATCTCTTGTCAAGTTTGGTTGGGTTTCATTCTGACAACTAAAAATGGCACTTAAGACGGCGCAATGCCAAAACCGCTTTGTCTACAACAAGGGATGACAGAAAATCATTCTAATATACATACATCAACTTTTCAGCCTGTTGGAAAAAGAGAAGATCATGAAGGAACAATGAAATATCGAAATACTCGATATGAAATCTATACGATCGTAATGAAAGGGCTGATTTTTATGTAAATAATCTATGAAAACTTATCATTATTGCAATATCAGTTGTTTTCATATCAAATCTAAAGATTTTCGTCGAAAACATTTGCGAAGTGTTACCGATTTGAAATCGTATTCGATTACCTGAAAATCACCTGTAACATCCACCGGACCGAAGTAAGTAAAGTTAAAACATAAAGGGGTATTGTTTTCAATATAAAAGCATATTCCTATCAAATACGAAACTCTTTTTGTAAGCCTGCGATACAGATATCTACATACCTACATCAATAATTAAAAGCTGCAATCATTAACATAAAAAGTGCATTCAATACATTATAATTGACATTCGGTAAAATCTGCAGCTCGCAAACGACAAGGGACCGCATGCAGCGTTGCGTCAATTCCGTTAGCTTCGGTAGCTAGTGTAGCAGCAGCTTGGCTTTCAATATACATACATACATACAATATGTATCCAAAAAAAACATCAAATATTGAACAACAACGCAACAATAAAAACGAATTCATAGCAAGCAGAAGTAACCGAATGTATGTAAGCAATTCATCAGCCTTGCCATTTATCATTTTCATCAAAACATACAAACATTGGTATATATTTACATACACACGTACATCACTTCATAGTCGGATAATATTCATCACAGATATCGGATAAACGTTGAATGTCTCAAGAGACGAAATTGTTTGACCTTATTTGTTAAAGGGGCCATGCCAACGGGGATGTCTGGCTGTGCCATGCGGTACGAGTATGTGATGAATTTTGCAGCCGACGTTGAGTGTAAAAATGTTAAGTTAGGTGCGTGTGTTTTTGTGTTCGTTGTAACGATATCCGGCATTGAAAAATCGTTATCGTAAAAATCAAGATAAATAATCTTTGCTACTCTTCTATAGGAAATTTTACCAACTTTTTTAGCAAAATTTAATAACAGCTAAACAAGTAGTTGATTTAAAAAATACTGAGCTTGCTTAGTTGATTGGCAAATGTTTTTCCACATTTTTGCAAACAAAACAAACTTTACGCCAACGCTCCTTAAAAAAGGCCAGTTAGTTGTTAAAATCATTAAACAGTGGGTAATTCTGAAATATGTTGCCAAAAAAGTCAAAGTTTTCCTAACAACTGCACTAAATCGCATATTGCATAGGTTAAAAGCAGCGGCTTTTGCAGCAACAAAGTTGTAAAAATTGTCTTGTTTTCTGTAGTTTGTAATAACTTTAATATTTTCTGTCCAATTTAAGCGCAATTCAAATTTTCATAATGAAATTCTCTTTCAACAAAATATTTTTAATCTTTTTTTTGCAAAGTTCATTCACTAAAAAGAGTGAATAAAAATTAAGAATTTTCGATAAAGCCTGAAGAAGTTGAATGTACCTTTAAAGCTATACCCGTAAAAGGTTAGGCTTAGAAAAAATAAATGAAACTCATTTCCTTGTTCAGCGACCAAAAATTAGTCTAAAAAGACTTTTTGAATTAAGTCGTTTCTTCTGTAAACTAGTGTTATCAAACAAAATGTTATTGTTCCAAAATAGCTATAAAAAATACACAGAATCGATCACACCACACTACCAACGAAGTACAGAATTTGACGGCCTACAAATATCAATATGTTTTTTGTAAACTTTTGTATGCAAAGAAGTATTATTTAATAAACAGCAAAAACAAAAAATAGATTACAAACTCGGAACGAGGCTTTTGACCAGGAAATCCGCAAAATTTCACATCGTGTATTATTTCGAACATTTCGCCTGAAATCGTGGCTTTTAAAGATAGAAAATTCATGCATAATATAAAACTCGGAATCCGTCCTGTTATCATCTTACACAAAACATCTTATCACCGAAACTATTTTATGAAACTCATTCATCACTCACTTGAGCTATCCTCTTTTAGCATGGTGATTAAGTGTTGATTCAATAAATGGGATATTTAAAAAAAAACAATCTAAAAAATTACACCATTAAAATTACACATATATTTTAGCAACACTTAGTTTTCTGAGTCCGAACAGATACGAAGAAATCTTCTTCTTCTTCTTAATTGGCGTTATAACCGCCAAGGAGATTTTGGCTGATTTCAACATAGCGCGCCAGTTTCTCCTCTGCTTTGCTAACTGCCGCTAGCTAGAGATACCAAGTATAGCCAAGTCCTTCTCTACCTAATCTTTCCAACATAAAGGAGGCCGTTCTCTTCCTCTGCCACCGGCAGCGTATACCACGTGAAATACTTTCAGCCGCAAAAATGCAATGATCCAAAAATCTTTGGGATGTTGACAATGTCCATGCTTCAAAGCCATACAATAGCACGGGATGAAGTACAGGGTGGGCCAAAAGAAACCAAGGGGTGTAAGAGTTTAATAACTTTTTCGTTTATTAATTTTTTTTTATTATTTTTATTTTTTTAAAACCCGCAGATCATCGGCAACGTCTAAATTTTGCAGTTAAATTTCAAGAGTTGGCCTGAAATGAAATCAACTTTATTAAAAATTTGATTATGAGTGATGAAGCTCATTTTCATTTGAATGGCTTTGTTAATAAGCAGAACTGTAGGTTCTGGGGTTCTCAAAATCCAAGAGCCATTCATCAACGCCAATTGCACCCCATCAGGTGTACAGTATGGTGTGGGATCACATCTGAAAATGTCTTTGGGCCTTACTTCTTCGAGAATGAAGAAGGAAGTGCTTTAACCGTAAATGGAGAGCGGTATCGGTGTATGATAGAAAATTTTGTACGTCGTGCTCTTGAAAACAGACCTGGTATGTGGTTTCAGCAGGACGGAGCCACTACCCATACTGCCCGAGACACAATGGCACTCTTAAGTCAAATTTTTGGAGGGCGAATAATTTCCAGAAATTCGGAAATTATTTGGCCAGCGCGATCGCCAGATTTGACAGCACCCGACTATTTTCTTTGGGGTTATTTGAAGGAGCGAGTGTATGTGAACAAGCCAGAGACAATCCTTGAACGCTACAGCCACAAGTTTTGAAAGATGTTATGGAAAATGCTCTAAAAAGAGCCCATCAGTGCGAAGCTGAAAACGGTGGTCATTTAGAGACATCATTTTTCATACTTAGTGTAAAAAAATTTCCCTTTTGTATATTATATAATCTGAAAGAAAAAAAAAATTAATAAACAAAAAAGTTGTTAAACTCTTACACCTCTTGATTTCTTTTGGCCCACCCTGTACTTATAGAACGAGGTTTTCGTTCGGCGTCGAGAGGGCTTTACTGCTCATTTGCCTACTCAGCCCAAAGTAGCACTTGTGGACAAGAGAGATTCTTCGCTGGATTTCGAAATTGACATTATTGTTGGTGTTAATGCTGGTTCGTGGATAAACAAAGTCTTCTACTTTGTCAAAATTGTAACTGTCAACAGTCATGTTGGAGCCACCCCGCTAACGCCCTCACTGTTCAGGAGGCACTTTGTTTTGCCCTCGTTGATCTCCAGACCCACTCGCTTCGCTTCCGCGGTTGTGGAGACCAATAATGTCGATGTCATAGGCATACGCCAATAGTTGCATACTCTTTTAAAATATGGTGCCTGACCGGTTTAATTCTGCAGTTTGAATTATGTATTTTTTCCAACATGATGTTAAAGAAATCACACGACAGGAAACCACCCAGTATTTTCCAATAATTGGCGTATCGTGAATATCTGGTCGATGGTAGATTTACCAGGTTTAAAGCCACACTGATAAGGTCCAATCCGTCCATCAGTTCATTAATGGTTGGCTCTTTTACACAATACGTTCGATAAAACCTTGTATGAAATGTTAAAGAGGCTGATTCCGTGGTAGTTGGCGAATATTGCAGAATCACCCTTCTTGTGAAGTGGGCAGAGTACACTAAAATTCCAATCGGCAGGCATGCGTTCGTCCGACCATATTCTGGAAATGATATTGTGTTCTCGTCACAAAACCTAACTTAAAGATATGATTTAAAATTCAAACCATTGTAATACTTAGTTCATATTTCTGAATAATTATAAATATAACAACGATAAGTAGGTAACTATTGAGATTTTTCTAGTTTTATGCATTTCACTTATTTTTCCTCAATGAATTCTACCACGCGTTTGTAATCTAAATAGCTGTATTGCTTGAAATGTCCACTGTTATCTTTTAATAAAATATTGAAATTGCATTTTGGATGATATTCATGAGAGTTTTTGCTCGGGTGACAAGAATGCAACCTTTTATAAGGGACTGTCAAAACGCAAATGTCCCTTGTGGGCAAAACTTTTATAATTGACTAATAGGCATTAACATAAAAACCATACTATAAGGTAAACCCGCTCTGAGCTCTAGGACGGTCTGAAAATTTGTGAAATTAGCTTACAATATAATTTTTTTCAAATACATTCTCATTTTTAGTCTGACACGATACCAAGTTTGAATATTTTAATATTTTCAAACATGCGCCTTAATTAAATAAATAATAAATTTTCTAGATTAAAGTGTTAATTGGATTCTGTTTACTCTACACGAATTTTATTTGATAAATATTCGATTAGTGATTAATCGAACATAAATTCAGTAAAATTTCCCATACACTTTTAGCAACCTCGCCTAAAACTAAGACGCAGAGTTCGAACATTGCACCGTTGATGTTAGGTACTCCGTCGGCTATAATATGTAACTACAACGACAGTCGTTATCATTAGAAGGAATAAACCCAAGTTTTGGCGGCATAGCTTTACGCGCAGTTGTTAAGTGGGAATAAAATTTTCATTTGAAAAGCTTGTTATATGTTTATCATCCTATCCCCACGTCAATGATAAAAGTCATTGCATGTCAATTGCTTTAACTACTGCAACTAAAACTATGCGGCAAATATTATTGTACGCGCTTTAATGATGACAGCTGTCATTTTGTTATATTCTACAGATTACGTGACAATAACGAAAGCCGGGTTTATATTCTGCGTCATAGTTTTAGGCGCAGTAGTTAAGATAATAGTCATTAGCGTAGGAATAAGGTTGTTAATATAACAAATGGAGAGCATCCCTATCGTGATTACACTTTTGTTTCTATTTAAAACAAGAACAACCTGAAAAGAGAGTCGAATTAACCACAAGTCGACTTCTACAATTTTTCGTTCATATTATTTAAATAAGTGCTCTTTGCTATCTTCGCGAGAAGTTCTACTCTTCACCAATCTGCTGTCAACTGCTGTAGAAAGTTAAGAAAAACTCCTTTTATCAAAGAGATAATGATGGACAAAATCAAAACAATGGCAGCTATTAAATGCTTATTTATTAAGTTTGGTATGTGTGAACACCAAATTCGATCACTCGATTTAAAACTTAATCGCATCGGTTTCGATTTATCAACATTTCACCCATACATTTTCGTATCGACTACTTTTAATATATCAATATTGCACAACACATAAATCAATATCGCATTTTCATCTCTAAATAACATGGGGTGCATCATGGTAGGTGAGCAAACAAATGCAAAATTTATGGAAATTGCCGCAGTGGTAGCACGACTGGATTACATTTAATAAAGCGAAGTACTCAAGATGGCGTGCGCCTGCATATGTACATAACAAATGCATACATATACATATATAGTGTATATATTAGAGATGCAACGGATATCCGGTCTAGCTTTACTATCGCGCAGATACCGGATATTGAGTTATGTTAAGAAAAAAAAAAACAAATCTAGCGTGCACCTAAGTGCGCGAACCAGTAGTGAAGAGAAGGAGAGCGGAATGTGGGAAAGACTGTACCAATTTTTCGCATTGACACTGGTAACACTACTGATAAAAATATACATATTTACATATATACATACATAAAATGTAACCAATTTTCGTTTCCGCTCACTTTGAAGTAGTTTAGGGCCCCACTAGTACCATACCAATTCCAAACAACGAGTAATAATCCAATCCCGAAGGAGTTTCAAACTGGTCACGAAGCTGTTCCCAATCAGTCCAAAGCCTGCGCCAAAAAAGTCCCGTACTAGATCTAAAGCATTCCTGAATTAGTCGTCAACTGTGTCCCAAGTTATCCCGATCTTGTTCTGCAATAATCGCAAACTGATTCCGAACTAAACCCGAAACACCATTGAAAACGGCTCAACAGTAGTTCAGAAATGGTTCTCAAAATGGTCCCGAAATAGTATCGTGACGCAACGTTGAAAAATCACTCACATCTCGCTGAAAAATTTTTGGTGGTTTTTATTTAAATAAAGTGGAAATTTTTGAGAAACAAATAAACTCTGAACAAAAATATGGAAATACATCTTTGTATTAATAAGTATTAATATTGAACAATCCCCAGCAATTCAGTCGTATATTGTATTCTGTCAAATTAAAAAGCTCATGTTTACGGTATTCGGTATCCGACCAAATCATTATCTATTGCAGCTCGTTTCGAATACTGATTTCGAGATAACTAATGTCAAATAATATAATTTTATTTTTAAAATAATTATTTAGTACTTACAACTTCTTACTCAATACAAGTTAATTTATACTCGGCGCGCATTGCACATTGTTCTGACAACTCAATCTTTTTACATGTCGGTGTTTAGGTAGATACCAACGATTAACGATTTCATAAATATCGAGTGCCCTATGCAGAGGGCATTAACATCATCAAGTGCTGTCAATCATCCATTGTAGAATGGAATAATTGAATCTCAAATTATATTTACTTACTGATCGTTGAAATGACGCTATAGGAATGGGCAATGCCAGAATCAGTTGCACCTTCGAGAAGAAGTGCATATGTAGTGGTATTTAACAAATATACTTAAAATTAATCTCGTATTACTGCGAATTCAAGGATTCCACATTCGTTGGGATAAATAAATTTTGCAAACGGTAGTAAAAAAACCTCAAATTCGCATTAATTCGCAAACAAGAGCCAATCTTAAAAAATGACGGCTAAATTTATAATCTGCAACTCAAAGGTAAGCTAAAAAGGCAAACTTACACTTTCTTTAGCTATCTATGTACTATATTGAAGTTTATTCTATTTTTTAGTTTATCATATCAAGCTTAATGGGTGAAAATTACTTTTTACTTTATTTTGCAGTTAATACCCTTAAGCAGTAATTCAATTACTTTCAAAACAAACTGCATGGGAATTTTGTTCGAAAATTCGCTGCATACGCTCCTACTTCGATAGTAGTTTTAAAAAACTTACAGAATTATTAAGTTTCATCGGTTATAGTCTGGTCTTGTGAGGAAAGTTTATCTGCCAATAAAATAACGACAGTGAACTTGGTGCCCAGGATCCGATATTATACAAATTTTAATTAATTGGAAATTTGTAATTTTATTACAACTTTAATAAAATTAAAAGCTTTTTATTGTACAGCAAGTAGTATTTTATAAAAGCTGTAACTAAAAATTAAAACTTGATAAGCAATCTTCTTCTTCTTCTTTATTGGGGCTATAACCGCTTAAGCGATTTTGGCCGCTTTCAACATGGCGTGCCAGTCGCTCCTCTGCTTTGCACACTGGTGCCAGCTAGAGACACCAAGTGAAGCCAAGGCCTTCTCCACTTAGCCTTTCCCGAATACTCAGGGCTGGAGCATTTTTTTGTTCATACGTACAACAAGACCTAGCCAGGGTAGTCGCAGAATTTTAATTCCCCGAACAATGAATATGTCGCTGTAAAGCTCATAGTACAACTCATCATTCCATCGTCTGCGGTATTCGCCGTCGCAAAGACGTAGAGGTCCAAAAATCTTTATCAGAATCTTTCTCTCGAACACTCCAAGGGTCATCTCATCCGATGTTGACAGCCTCCATGCTTCTGCGCCATACAACAGATCTGGCAAGATAAGGGAGTTATAGAGCGCGATAACCATTAGAGGTATACATAAATTTTTTGTAACTGTTTTGAGCACGGAATATCGGAAAATTTCACGAAACTTTTCAAACTTACTTTTTTCTGTAAGCACTAAGAGGGTGTACCTTCAGCAATAGTGAAAAAGTACCGATGTGCCCTTGTTTCTAATTGTCATCAAAAAGAAAAGTAGACGGTCCTCATATCTATGAATTTGGGAGGCAAAAAGGATAAAAGCGGTATAAATGATACACTTGCAGTCAATAAAAACGCACCACCACTTTGGTAGACTATCTTCAGCTATATAACTGTAAATTTGAAAAAACTTCTACTAGTTCTATTAAGCACTGAGAAATAATTTATTTTTTATAAAATTGGGTTGCACACTGTTCAGTTATAGTCGTATTTTGGTTGTGTATTTGAAAAGTTGTGCAAAATGCCAAATAATCGAAAGAAATTAACGCATGATAAAAAAATTCGCATATTGGCATTAGATGAAGAAAAGTTATCTTCTCGGCAAATAGCAACTAGAATTTATTGTAGCCATTCAACTATTGTTCGTCTTTTACAAAAAAAACAAGTGAATAGCGATGTGTTGGAGCGTAAAATGCGATCAGGTCGTCCCCGAAAGTCAACTGAGAGAGCAGACGACATACTACGGCGGATAAGTTTAAGCGACCGCTTTGAAAGTGCAATTTCTATAAGGGCGAAGATGCAAAATTTTCACCAAGTGGATTTAAGTGTCGAAACCATATGCCGACGGCTTAGAGATGTGGGTTTATATGGAAGACGCCCTGCCAAAAAGCCACTATTAACACAAAAAATTAAGGCTGCACGAATTTCAAGACTTAAGGCAGTTATTGAGGCTAGAGGAGGAATGACTCGTTATTAGGAAATCCTATTATGAGGTCTATATTTCATCCGTTAGTGGTGAAAATGATTTAGTCGCTTTAAGTTAACTTCACATTGTTTTCTTTTAATCAATCATAAATATCATCGAATGTACATTTTTGTTAATTTTTTTAATTAATTGGCTATTCCTTATAAAAACCATTTTCGAGAAAAATTTTTGTGGATAATTAATTTACACTATGTTGCCAAACATATAAAAATGACCCTAATATTCTAATTTTATAAACAAATTGCTCATGTGATCTTATTTCAATTATATTTGGTGGTGCGTTTTTATTGACCGCAAGTGTATATGTATATATGAATATAATCAAGAATGATAGAATACAAGATTGCGCCTTCCCGCGGTGAAATGACAGATCTCGCCTTTAGTAAACAAGAATACGGGAGAGAGAAAATTGAACAACTTCCAATATTTCATTGAAAAACGTGTTCTAATTGTTCTAAAGTGTAAAAGTATGAATTTATAGGCAGACATTTAATAAATAAATTCGCAAAATACTAAAAAAAAGTGTCTCTTTTTCTTAATTTGTGAAAAAAGCCTTGTCTAGTTGAAGTTGAGAATTGTCAAACCCGGCAAAACCAAAGTAGCGGTACTTCTAAAGGCGTCACCTTCAGTATTCAGTACACCGTGGAATATAATGTATTTATGCATATATTTTTTGCCCGAAATTATGCTCAAACACTAATGGCATGCAATTATCTCACTAATAAGGTCACATCTATTTCAATTTAAAGTTATATACCTTTTTAAAAAAAAACGTCCGTTACATACTTATGTATGTACTTGCGACATACCTTTCAACAAAATAACTACAGCAAGAGTAGCAACTTGTTGGCGCACAATTTGACATTGCAGCAGTCGCCATGACAGCGTTCAATAATGTATGCCGCTTGCCCTTTACTGCCTGGCCTTCTCACATTGCAAATGCATCGATTTGCATCGGGGAATCAATAGCAACAAAAAAAAAACACTCATTCGCTTAACGAATGCCATTGAGACCTTAGAAAAGGCGAAGGCGACTAAGTGCCACCACCATGCATACAAATCAATGAATCATTGATTTACAGTTTGTAGTAAATCGAAATAGGTTAGAGGTAGCAAAGAAACTGATCTATTAAAGGATGGTGCTGGTTCAGACAATGTCCCTGCATAAGGCATTTAAAAGGCGTGACAGACGAAGCGAATGGAGTGAATCTGTCAACAACTCAGCTAACTTTTAATGCACTTAAATCAAACTATTCTAGAAACTAGTCGTGGTTGATATTTGAATTATTTCTAATAGGGCCAACTACCTATTACACATGGCGATGTCCTTCGCGGTGGTCGTTTGCCCGACTTTGCATGACTTTTCAACCAATTAAAAGTTAGTGGAATAGAAGTTAGTAAAATTTTATTTAAAGTTTAGCTAAAGGTTTCTTTTTTTTCAAAAACAAGTGTAAATGTCAGCAAATGTCACTGGCGGAAAAAGCATCCTTCGATTTTAGGGAACATCTGCATTAAATTATAGTTAACTTAAAGTTAGGTCATAAAAGTAACTACAAGTGCTTTTTTTGTAGTCGACTACCGAATTGCTTATAGGGAAGCGTACGTTTTATTTTTCGTAAAATGCTAACTTTTCGTAACCGAAAATGGTTCGAAAACCATCGAGCTAGTTCAACAAATATTTTGGTTGGAAATTTTACTAAAAATTTCGTCAAACATATTTTTATCTTCGTCTTTTTCCACGATAGTTCAGAAAGTAATTTAATAAAAAATTTCTGCAGTATAAATTGGATATAAACAATTATTGTTTGTTTGTACGTAACTTTTATAAAAAAAATGAGAAAATAGTCAAAAAATTACATATTTCAAGTACGTTGAATTAATGAATAATTGAAAGATTTTTGTCAAACCAAAATGCTGCGTGTGGACGTCAAATTACAACCAAAAACTTACAATTTCAATTGCTCGCATATTTTTACGGTACTTAAAGTTTTTAAATGTCAAACTTATTCTGGACGATGCTACAAGAATTCATTTCATTAGTTTTTTAGAGAAGATTGCCATATAATGGGAACACATGTTTATGTTAGATGCTTTATTAGAAAAACAGCATTTTTATAGGCAAAATAATTTTTTTTTATTTAAAATAATAAGATTTTTTTTATTACAAAACACTTTTTTCGTTTTTTGTTTGTTTACAAAAAAAGTATGAAAGCGCAAAAAAATGGCAAAACAAATTACACAAATTAACTAGAAATTACATAGAAATCAGGTAAATTAAATAGAAATCAGGTTAAAATCCTAATTTGTTGGCCTTTTAAAACCTGTAAATTTACATTGTCAATGCTTTCAAACATTACTCTCAGTGTAAATTCCCATATATGGATAAGTTCTACAATGATATAGACATCAACAAATTAATTTTTTCACCAACAGTAAAAATACTTTTTTTTGCTATCATATGCCATAAAACTTGACAAAAATTGTACGACAGCGCCACCTAGCATAAGACTTAGGTAAAAATCAATATGAAAAATACAATCCTGGACTTCAAGTGAACAGTGAAATATTACGACTTTCTAGAAGAATTCCAGAAAAAGACTTGGCTTTATCCTCATTTCTTTTAATTTCCGGATGCTTTGCTGATTGTTTTTTTTTCGGCCTCGCGATGCTACGTACGCTACGTATAACTAATGAACATTAGTATGGAGATATTTCATGAGTTAATGCAAATTAACACTGTCTATCTATCATCTGTCTGGTATATAAAACTCTCTGGATTTGCACACTCAGTTGTATTTACAAACTTTTCTGGCCTCACCTTTCAGCCAAATCAAAATCGAATGCCACCAGCATCAGTTTTGCGTTAGTTCGACATTCAGTCGATCCCAATTGGTTTATTGCATGGTACCTATAGTCTATCAGTGTGCATGCATTTCTATGTACTAGGTATGTAAATGTTGAGTACTCGGCTTTTGACATACATATATTGTCTCTGGTGATGTATCTGTTGCTATCCTTTCGAGTGGCGTTCCTCAAGTGCGATTTGCTTTCGTTCAAATTGATTTATAGTTTAACTTTGTATCACCGTTGATGCCCGCATATGTATGGAGGTGTGTAGGTATGTATGTAGGCATGTGTGTGCAAATGTAGTATAACATGTAGTGCATTTATGTGATTAGCATAATATATGAAAATAAACTGCATAATTCTTGCATAAGTACACATATAACAACTTGTGCAAAAGCAGAATGCAAAAATTTATAACAAAAACACACGTTTGTTTTCATTCCCGCGAGTATTAAGTCTCGAGAGGCATAACTCCATAAAATCCATTTCAAATTATAATTTGTAAGCGCTCTCGCTGAACTAATAAAAATATTTAACATATGGTATATTGGGTATTGGATCCAACGTCACTATAGAATTATTTATTTTATAAGCATGTCACGAACAATTAACCAACATTTTTTGCAATGGTTTTTTTCAAATTTTTTTTTTGTATGCACCTTTTCAACTTTTTTAATTTGACTTGAAAAAAAAAATTTGATATGCATTTTTGTACATAATTCAAATAAAAATATATATATAAAATATGTGTAATGTGTAGATTTTATATAAATTCCCGTTGATTTATAATACAGTTTTTCATAAACTGCATGGATTTAAAAAAAAAATTGCCAAAACGAAATACCAAAAAATTCTCAATTATCAAGAGAAATTTCCTTCCTCTTGAGACTTTCATGAGATTGATTACAAAAGTGCATACCCAAAAAATTTTCTAAAACCTTCCAAAAATAAAAAATAAAATAAAATTTTATGAAAATTTTTTAATTTTTTGTAAATTGTGTTCAATGTTCGAAATTTGTATGTATGTATATGATTTTGGCTATAGAATGAACTATATTTTTATACAAAATCTGTAACCGAATTTTCCATATAGCAGCGTATTGTGCGGTTTTCTTGTTTGCATTCTCATTCGGAATTTTCAATATTCTTTGGCAGATGAGGCATCAAATACGATTTTCGTCTTCAGGAAACTTTTGTAAAATTTAGCAAGCTTTATTTGCAAGATATTTTAACCCTTAAGTTAAATTTATAATTGAATTGTCAAAAAAGTAATTGATATTTTTGGAATATTGTTTTTTAATCGGCTTCAAACCCAATTTCCATTTTTATTTTCACACTAAAATTTAATGGCTTTTTTCCATCTTCCTCGGGAAAGTTTTCCAACCTTTATTTGCTGGATATTTTGACGATCGAACTCCATCTTAATGGGACTTTTTCTCTTCCTTAAATAAATTTTGACAGAATATTTGCTGCAAAACCAAACTATAAAGTAATATAAAGTTATTTATTTAGTTTAATACCTTATAACTAAATTTATAAAATATCGCCGATAAATCGTTTATTTCACTTTCAAACTGCAATAAATACCAGTATGCTTGTTTACTAGTTTGGCTTTTCACTACAGGGTTAGAAATCAGGTAGTCAAACCCAAACATACGCTCCATTTTGAATCCTGTTGCGCTCCAGGGTATTTAAAATTTACATATATTTAAATTTTAATTTAATTAGGATCATTTATCTATAAATGAGAACTAAACTATATTTCTGTTTTCATACTTGAATTCTTGATAAAAGTTTGCTTTTACCATTTGCACATTAATGAAATGCTAGATAGGGTGGTTAGCATAAGCCTTCCCATGATTCTTTGCCGTCAAAATTGATACAAGAGTACAAACGACGGGCCCCATAGTACCTCCCACGAAAGGCGACGACACTGAAGCAAACATTTCTTTAGCAGTTTAACGCTCCACTTAGGTCATAGGAAACCAGACAAGCCAATACAGCTTCTGAAATTCTGCATTCAAATGAAATGAATTGTACACATCCCGGAGTAAACGTCGATCCACTGTTGGAGCGCTTACTTTTTCCTCACCTCGTGATAAATCATATGCCAATTATTCAAACAACATTTCTTAATGTTCCTCTTTTAATTTCAAGAAAACAAATGAACGAATTTTAAATTTTTCTTTTATTTAATTTTTATTTAATTGGAAGTCAACAATATAAAATTTTTTGTCGTTAAGTTTTCGATAATCGACTAGCTCACGACCACAGCTGATTCAGCGATAGCGATAGTCGTTAAAAATGGCTGCTGAATAGCAACATCGTTAAAATTTTCGTTAAGATGAGTTAACCATGCAATTATCGTAGCTAGTGAATCGCGCTACTGAAATCTAATTGATCTTTCTAAAATCCAACTGGGAATGATGTATTTGTGAATCAATACTTAACATAAGGTTTTCTATAAGCATTATATGTATGTAAAATTCGTATAAAATTTATTTTGAATCTAGAATTCATTTCGGCTTGTCAAGTCATTTCCATTTTAGTAATATTTTTGAATTTTTCAAAATATGTATTAAAAAGAAAATATGTTCAAACTGTGGATAATTTCAGCGTTTTTTGCTATACATTTTACTACAGGTATGTAAATGTGCACTACAGAGGTATGTTTGTTTCAAAGGATGTAAATAAGTAAGTTAGATTTTCTCTTCAAAAAGTTATCTCAGATGATTTTTTAGCGATAAGTTATCCAGAGTCTCTAGCATTCGACGCTTCAACCACAACTATATCACTCAAACAAATCAAATACACATTAATGGCCATAGTAGCAGAAGCTGCATCTACTAACGGGGAATTTGAAGCTTTAAAAATTAACAATATTTTCAAAATGCCAAAACTAGCAGTACTAGTGACAATAAAACTCGATAATACAGCAGACTATTCTGCACTTGGTGGAATTAGTAAATATCAAATACAAGGCCGTGCTCCAGGTGGCACTTTCCGTGGCATAATCGATTTTGAAAAGCTAAAAACCCGCCAAACACTTACCAATGTTTCCAACGATATTGATGTAAGTACATATATAATATTTATGTAAATATGTACATAGATAATTGCCCGGACCGATATTTTTGTTTACTTATCATTTCATAAGTAGTTTGTCCGCTTGGAAGGACATTTGGCCCAATGTAAAATAGCCGAAGCCAAGGCGATTGCTCATGAGCTACGAAATCTCTTAACATCAAATACTGTAGAGCATATTGTGGTGGATGTGAAGGCAAAATATTTTGTTGGCGTTCACTTGTTCAACGAAAATGCCGCCTTGGAATTTGGTAAATTAGTTGGCGCAATTAAAAAACTTAAGGAACTTTTAACGGGTCTATTTTTCGCCGTATTTACCTATGGCCCAGATAGTAATGTTCCAAATAATCAGAGTACTACCTCATCAACAATTATTGATCCAATTGAATTTGTAAGTTTTTGTTTTTTTTTTTGTTACATGCCGTATGGATTTGAATCGTTGACTATTTTATTTTCAATTGCAGAAACAGCACAATATTGCACCGGCCTACGATGAAAACTATGCAATAATATTTAATATAATTTTGTGGTTTATGGTCGCTTTTGGGTTATCGTTAATTGCTGTTGTTTTAGCCATTATTAATATGGACCCTGGAAGAGATTCGATTATCTATCGAATGACCGCAACGCGTTCCAAAAAGGATGTATAAAATGCTTCTTTTTGCTTTTCTGCTTATAACACTGATTGCCTGGGAAGGATTAAGAAATGCATTCATTATTTGATATTAATTTTTTTACCGAACTTGGTGGATAAACAAATAGCTCAAATAAATAAATACACATGCACTATTTCTTTTTGGTTTTCTGTACAAGGTTTAACCCATGGCCACCCTCACACAGCATTCGATTTAATGTTGTATGTAACACAAAAGGAAATACATCATTTCCAATTTTATTTCAATTTTATTTTTTGTTTTTAATTGTTTTATTTTTTAAAGAAAAAAATCTGTTTCTGATTCATTTTGCATAACTGTCTAGTTGTTGGAACTTTGTAATTTTTTCAAATTCATTTTATCATTGCCAAGTGCGTGGTGGTTATATAAATGAAACCAGACTTTCAGTGTTAAGGATGTCTCAAATATTATATTCCAGGACCTGGGAAATGTTTGCGTCAGTATTAGGAACAGCTTGTCTTTCGTAAACAGATTTTTATACTTACATTTTTAATAATATAATTATATAGGATTTTAAAATTATTTTATATGTGGCAACTCTATTCGAAAATGTAGATTACTAAAAGCATATACTCCAACTGATTTTCAACTTTTTAATCCGTATTGTTTGTTTTTTAATATCAATAATTTTAGTTTATTTTTGATAATTTTTTTTGCTGACGGCGTCGAACATTTTCTTCCATACAAAAGTAAATTTTAATGATGCGTTAAATGGAGGAAATGCCCAAAGTCTTCAGCAAAGAATAACAACAACAAACTTATCCAAAATCAATGGCGGAATTTAAGTCACCTAAAACTTTAACTTTATTATACAATATTAAAACTGCATACTTTAATATAAAATAAAAATATGGGTTAAAATGATGACCATTTTTTTTAACTTTTTCGAGTTTTTATACATTATCTAAAGGTTTAAAATTTTTATTTATATGGTTTATGTTATGAAATCAGCTAAATTTGTATAATACACGAAAATTTCAGTTATCTTATAAATTTAGTTGAATTGAAAATTTTAGGCAGGTAGGAAACTTGTCCAAACTATTTTTGAAATTTCAATTACCTTACTTTTTTAGAAAGTCGGCTTACTCTTCACAAATTTTTTTATATAATCTATATCCTTATACTATTATATTTCAGTTAGCTTATAAATTGAATTAAATGAATCTTTTTAACTATGTAGGTAGCAAGCCTTTCAAAAATATTTTAAAATAATATAATTAACCCTTTTAGACAGGTTGCAATTCTATTTCAAACTGATTTCGTATAAACTCCTTCGTTGCACACAAATATTGTAATATATCTGTTAACTTAATGGCTGAATTGAATTAATCTTTGTAAATAGTTCACAACCCTCTTTGATTTCATTTCACTCTCATGATTAAGCTCTCTGAGACCTATGTATTTCGTTTGAATCCCCATATCGCTAGATTTTATTTAACTTAAAAATTTAATTTAGTTTTTTTTTGAGCAACTGGCAATAGTCTTCTAAAATATGTTCGCAACAAAGTTTTTTACAGGTCTTTCGTTTGACTCCCTCGTTCTAATATTGCAGTTAACATATTAATGTAATTGTTTTTAAGTTTTGAAGCAAGTGACAGCCCTCGGCCAAATCTTTTTTAATCAAACTTGTTTAAATCTTTAATTTTAATCTATTTTTGTAAAATTTCATTTAACTTACTAATTTCTTTTTAATTTGACTTTAGTATTTTTGAAATGAAGCTTTATTAAATATTTTTCGTTTAATTCCCATATTCCAAACTTGATTCCACTCATCAATTTACTAGAATGGATCACTCTAATGAGATAGCAAGCCTTTTTAAAAATAAATCATGCTAATCCAGATTATAATAATGAAAATAATAACAATTTGACGTCATTGCTTGATGTTTGACCGAACTTCTACAATTTGTGGTGCGCGTCTTGATGTTGTAACACAAATTGAGGGGCCTATTAACGCCGGCTTCCAACGGCAAATGATTTTTGTAAGAAGATTTTTCATGGTAGAAATACACTCGGAAGTTTGCCATTGCCTGCCGAGGGGCGACTGCTATTAGAAAAAACACTTCTCATAAATTTTGTGTGTTACTTGCTCCGGACAGGATTCGAACCCGGGACTCTCCTAATGAAGCGCACACACTATACACACTCTGCTACAGCGGCCGATCTTATCCAAATATATTAAGCCGTCTTATGGCAATATATGACATAAAAAATTAGAAGAAAAGCTTCGCCAAAGGCTTAAAATTTTGTAGATGGTAGAGGGAAACAATATTAATCTGAAAAATCCGATGCCTTTTAACATAATTTTATAAAATTTTAAGATTTTGTGGAATGTGAAGGTTCCAGTTTTGAAAATTGTGACCTTGTGGAAAATTTCCCAACAAGGCAGCAGGGTTCGAAAGAAGATAGGTGATTCTAAATCTGAAGGACCCATCCCCACGGAGTCTTATAGATTTTAAGTTATTTGTTGTGAAAATTGGAAAAATTTTAGAATTTAACCTCACTTTTTCTTTTGTAGGTCCATTGAACTGAAGTTTAGGTGCTGACACATAAGAAACAATAAAAACGCAAGTAATACTGTTTTTATGTGTATTTTATAGTCTAGGGATCTACAGCCTTCAGCCTACGGCCCACGAACAATCTCAGGATCATCACAGAATTATCCTTTCTCTTACCGCATTACTCCTCATACTCCTACTAACCTTCAATTTCTTTACGCCTCACAAAGTATTTTGTATTTAAATTCTGATGTATCTGGCATCACAAGTATTCAAATAGCACGGCCATCTTGCAACAATTGTGTACTTAAGATTTTTGGAAAATATCAACACAAAAATACAATTATAAACAAACATTTTTTAAAAAGTGCAACTGTGCAATAATTTTTATATACATAAAAGGCCATACATTTATTATTAGTGTAGCGTTTATATAAAAATATTGAGAAGTAATGGCGAATTTTAATAAAAAATAACTTTAACGCTATCAATATTTGGATGCCACATCCCCTGCGCACTTTGGCTAAAACAGGTAATGGTTCCCTATTGGAAAGCCGAACCGACAAATATGGTTCTAGAAGTAATATTCCATTCACCAATTCGATACTGAGGTTTAACTACTCTAAACAAACAAATTTTGTTTTAAAAGTATCGGGTAAATAACATCGGTATCGAATGACAAAAGTATCGATAAGGAACCGTATCGTATCGAAATACATGTACCAAGATAGCAGTTCTATCCTTGAGAACAATCCCAATGCGTAGCACAAACTTTTAAGAAAACAGAACCAAAAGAACCAAAAAGCCCAAGAGTTTTACGAGCTACCCAATGCCTTTACAGTGGAAACAAAAATCCAGGAATGGATGGCTCATGGAAGACTTCTCTCAGTCTGTAACGCTAAGTCCCGATAAGTGAAAGTTAAGATCGGTGGAAGTCTGGAGTGAGGCTCACTTAACCAACTGATATTGCGCGGTGTTTCAGTAACAGTTGTGCGCTCGGCTAAGCATCGAGCTAGTTATACGAAGTATTATTTTTATTATTGTTATTACAGTGGGTCAGACGGCTGTAACCGGTTATCGCCATTATTGCGCTTTGACCGATGTGAAAATTGCCGATATAGTAAAGGGTGTGTTTTTTAGACTGATAGAACTTTTAATTGAAATAAAACACATAAAAAATGAAGTATGATGCCAAATTTTTTTTTATTTAAAAAAAAAAGATATTTTCATGATATTTAATATTTAAAAACAATTTTTGGCATATGTCCGCCACGACTAGCTTTGGTGAATCGGATGCGATCAGTCCAATTTTGAATTTCCATGTTGTGGATGGACAAAGTCCAACTAGTTGAGCACGGCGGCGAATAGACAAATTCGGATCTTCTCCAACACTATCACATACAGCACCAATATTTTCTTCTGTACGTACAGTTCTTTGTCTTGTTATTGGTTTTTCATCGACGAATAAACTACTCTGATCCCCGATTATGTGGACCATAAAATTCACGAAGTGATCTATAAGCTTGGCGAACAGAACACTGATTTTTAAAGTAAATTTCCACAATTTGTAAACGTTGTTGCGGCGTCATTCTTTCCATGATGATTTGTCAATGCTTATTGAACAGAAATGTCAAAACGAAATGCCATTTACCAGCTGTCAAGTGACAGCTATCCCTATCGAAAGTTCTAGCAGTCTAAAAAAACATCCGTTACGTGTGTTTATTGTAAAGGCAGTGTGGCATGCAACTACATATCTTGGCTTGTATGTAGGTTCCGTCGAAATGCTTTGCTTTTGCATGCACTAAAATTAGCCAATGGCGACAAATCATTTCTAAATCAATGCTTATTTGTTCATTACTACTTGGAAATAGTCGTATGCAGTTTGTCGCTTGAGAAAAAAGAGGAAAAATAAAATAGTTTTCACTTATCCTACAAGATTCAGCACACATCTACACGAGTTCATACTTTCTTTCATTCCTTTCAATGAAAGGTAACGAAAGAAATCAAATTATCTGCTGCATTGATTTTTGCGAATTTGAGCGCAACAGTAAATGAAACTGCTTGTACATATATAAATATGTAAGTATATGTACATTACAAAACAGGCTTTGTCATCTAACATCATTTTCTGAATACAAAGGATGTGCAGTTCATTGCCAATAACATCGTTAACTGCTGTATTCATGTGTACAATTTATTGTTGTGATTCTACAAGGGCGATGCTGCAGCAACATGAAGACAATTTCAATTCGAGGAATAACGTTGCAAAAATGTATGCGTAGTTTTGATCGCTCATATAAAGAATATTTGTTTTTTTTTTTTTGTTAACAGATCCACAGATCCACACCTGCAAATGTGTTCATATTGTTGTCTAATATAACAGACATACTTATTTTGTAACTTGTTTGGTTTTTGCCCGGTTTCTTTGCTACTTAAAAATCTTACCATCTTACACCTAAATTTTTTTTTATGAAGAACTTATAACACAATCAAAGGAAGCAACAACACTAGTGCAGTACAAAAATACATGGGGGAATAGTTACTACTTTTGTCCCCTAGAATTGTTTATATATCGAAAAAGTTACCCTTATTTTTTTAGTCAATAAATATTAAGGAAATTTAAAATCATTATTCTTTTTTGCTTATTACATAAAGACATGCAAGTTCCTAGGGGGAGGGATTCATTTTATTTTGTAAAATGACAGAAGCTCTTCAATGAAAACCATTACCTATTCTATAGATGTGAATGTATTTACATAATTCATATAAAATAAGGAATAAGTTAAAATAACAAAACTTTTAAAGAACTATTCATTAAGCGAATTAATGCGTCGGGGAAAGAAGGAAAAAAGTCGGTAAATCCTTTGTTTTCATCAACTTTTACGTCTCGATGAATGTTGCTCGTTCGTCGATGTCATTACTGGTAGAGCAGCCATTATAAGTAAGATTCGATGAAAATTAGGGAAAGCATTTTCGATGCAGATCAAGTGAAATAATAGAATTGTGAATATTTTTATCCATATTTTTATCATGCAGTCATACAAAATCGAAGAGAATTTTTCAAATAATTGCTTGCATGCTTCTTCATTCAGAAACTATTTTACGTTGCTGAAAAAAAATTTTTCAAGATGAGTTACGAATAAATCCAGATATGGTATGTAAGTAGAAATTCGATAATAATCTTCGATGTCGTTAGACGAGAAGTTATTCTGGGTTTCTTCAGTTCGATATCGACTTATTTACTGATCTGACCGACTTTTTGGAAAATCTGAAAATCTAAGGCTTTAGTCGCTATTGGAAGCTGAAACGCAGCAGCAGTTGTCATTTGGCGCTAATAACTTCTAGTTGAGAGTGGAGATCAATTTTGACTGATTCGTGGCGTTCCACCCACCTCGTTGCTCAGGATTGTTTCAATTGAGTCCCTACACCATCTTTAAGGTTTTTGTTTTTGGAAATTGCATCTTGCAGTGCGAGCAAATCCTTCAACAGAAAATATGTGCTTCAAAAAATTAAAAAAATTTCGCAATTCTTTGGCAGTGGATATTCATTGAGAAAAGTGTCCAATTCTTTATGTAATGAAAGATTTCTTTCAGTATTATTACTGTAAATCATATAGCTATCATGTAAATCTGAAAGACATTTTAGACTTTTTCTAAATAACATGGCCAAAGCCGAAGCCGAAGCCGAAGTTCGGTCGCTCTCTACCTATAACGCAACAAGCGCGCTTTTTGTTTAATTAAGGAAGAACTCCATTTGACTTTTCATAAACTTTACAATCTCTAGCCAAATCGAGAATTGATGCTCTGTAACATACTGTACCTTCAGTTGCATTGTAGGCTCGTGCTTTGGTGCCTGTATTTATGTATGTATGTACAATTTTTCGTTTCTGCTCAAGTCATCCCAAACTAATGCCGAGTCGGTTGCGAAATAATCCTGGAAATTACCCGAACTAGTGTCAAACTAGCTTAGAACCAAAACTGAACCTTCCGCGTTCTACTGGCGAAGCAGTCCCAAGCTAGTTCTCAAATGTTTCCGAAATCATCACAAACTAAAGACTTTATTCGCAATGAAAATACGAGCTAAGGTTAAATTTGTTGTTGTTGATATTGTTTTTTTTTTTTTTTTTTAATGTAATGCCCAAATCGATACTACCATAGTCACATACAAATTTTGGCCCCGATTGGTTACACCGGAGTCAAAGATAAAATTACTCTGTAAGTCTCAAAACAATTTAAATTAGTTTTTTTTATCAAAATCGGTACTACTACTTATAGCCGAAGATGATGTAAGTTTTTATACATAGAGGATGAGAGCATTAAAATTCCGACCTCCCGTTTTGTGGGGCATTCTAAGCAACACACATTAATTGCGAAACTCATAGATTAGGTTTAATTTTAATTAATATGAATACAACAACTGACAGTTCCATATCTTTTGACAAATCAAAGCATTTTTCTATGTAAAATTGTCATATTTGTGACTCCGAAAGGAGAAGGATAAATATTAACAGGTTCGACTTTAGGCTCGGTAGGCAACTTCAACTTCTTCTTTAAATAGGTATTATTGAAGTACTGAGAAAAATATATATATGTTTTTTTAGCAGGGACCGTAACTGTTATGACTTTTTTTTTCAAAAGAGTCAATAAATAATTGTTATTTTTCCACCGATATATTTTCAGTCAAAAATAAAAGTTAAAATTTGACTTTTATTTTTTCAGTCAAATATAAAAGTTAAAATTTGACTTTTATTTTTTCGATCGTAAATAAAAGTTAAAATTTTATTGCTAATCTATTTGTATGTAACTGTTTAAGATAAAAACATTTTGGTGCTACGTATAAACAAGACATTTGTCATTTGTTGTATAACTTAATTAAACCTTAAATTAAAGCAATTAAATTATTGTCTAGGAAATATATTTACAGAAGACGGAAAATTGCAATTAAAAGCAAGTGAGTTTTTTACTTTGATTTTTTTAAATTAAAACATATTATTAAAACTAAAATTTTAACTGTTATTTTTCACCGAAAAAATAATACACGCATCCAATGCTAAAGGAAGGTTCGCAATTTTCACAGACAGCTATTCTGTCGTACAGGCTCTGGAAAATATTCACAACAGCAATCAAGTTATTTCTCAAATTCGTGACTGGTTAATAAAAAAAGCGGGTAAAATAAAAGTAATATGGATCCCTGGGCACAAAGGTATCACTGGAAACGAATATGCTGATTCTGCAGCCAAAAGTTTGCATCTCTCCCCTGTAATAACGTTTGACCCTCACATACCAAAGGATATCCGTCAGCTTATCACTAATTACCTCTCGCTACAACAACAAAACACATGGACTCACTTCAATCACCCCTACACTAACTTCAACCCTAAATGCATAAAATCAATCTTTCCATCTACCCTATCAAAAACGCAAACCAGTATCTTTACCCGTTTAAGGATTGGCCACTCAAAACTAACACACGAACATCTCCTTTTATCCACTCCTCCGCCCGTTTGTCCATTTTGCAGAAATAACCTAAACCTTCTACACATCCTTGATAACTGTTCAGTTTTATACACCAAAAGACTATCCCACTTTCCATCAATCCAACCTTCCGTACTTAAAATATTCAACTTCATAAAAGATATCGACTTAATCAAAGCATTTAAACAAATATTGACAAATCTAAAAATTTATTATTTTTGTACCTGCAAATAAAGTAGTATAATGTTAAAAAACAGAAGCACTGAAGGCCTAAGTAGCTAGTGTGCTCCATTAATTAGTGTAATATTTTATATTGCTCTAATAAATAATAATAATAATAATAATAACACATTGCCAATGCGTACAATAAGTTTTTATGTAGTAGTAGTAGCAGCGTGTGAACGATTTCCAATGACATCAACTAAAAATCTCTTTAACATTCAAATAAATAACCAATTTTTATTATCAACGTACAATGGTAATAAAGTGAAAATCGAGCTATATAAAAAGACAAACCACAACCAAAAATAGCAACAATAGCAACAGCCTAAAATTTTATTGTAGCGCACAAAAGTGAAAGCAGCTGGTATCAGTGTGAACACAAGACCAACCAACCAACTTCGAACGCGTACAAACATAAATGATAACAGCGCATAAATACGATTCGCATTATTTCCACACACACAAACGCGCAGAAAATAATAGCAAATATCGTTAAAAGTCAATTATTAAGTCATGGCTCCTTCTCCTCCTACTCCTCCTCTGTTTCGCAATTTCCCTGCTGCTCATGTTTTGGTCTCGGTCGCCACTTCACCACTTATGCTCTGTGACATGACTGCCAATTGCCACCATCTTTACTTGCGATGGCGCTTTCGATGGCATTTTCAATAACACTTCTGTTGTTGCGTCAACAAGCGTAGATTGGCGAGAGATGACTGAGCTATGACAACACTAAGGAACTCTGTGATGAAAGTGGCTGACAAACTGAAGAGGAAACAAGTTTTTTTTCTACTTCAAACTACGCCAAATCAGATTGCTTATGCCCTTACTTCTTCCATATGCATCTGCTCTCTAATCTACATCCAACTTCTTCTCGTCATTGTTGTGGACTCAAATTTTTATGTACAACATTGAGGTAAATCTGTTAATTTCTTATCAAAGCAATTTGAATAAAGAAATAACACAAAGTGCCACACTAAGAACATCAACAGCGCTTTATATGCCCTCACACATTCTCAATAATTTACAAACTACAGGCAGTACAACTAAATCAGTTGTACTATTCAAATAAGACAGTAAGAATTACGAGAGGACCAAGAGCAATAAATGTTCACACACACACGCATATGCATATAACATATACTTCCAATAAAATACACACACTCATACAAAATACTCGCAGTAAAGAAGATTAATAACAAATTTACATGAGTTGAAGGAATATCGCCGAAAATAAATAGAGCGCATAGATGTATAGTAACGACGACTAAAAGGTGAATGAAAAATATGCCTTCTTTTAGTTGAAAGTTACGTGTGGCTGTTTATTGCGCATGCGGCGGGAAAGAAAGAGAATGTGCATTATTTTGTTATTTTCTTCAAGAGTGTCAAGTGAATAAGAGTACATTGCATGTTTACATAGACCAACCCCGTTTATCTCGAATAATAATAAAATACTTTAAATAAGTCAAGTCAATACAGTAAATAGAATTGAAGCGTTTACATTATATCGCCCACAAATGCAAAAGTGTTTAATTTTTTTGCCCTGTCGCTTAATTTCGGATAGTTTGTGGATAAAAAATAAGATATTTTCATTTGAACAGCTATGGTGGCGATTTTTGCTTAAAGAGCAAAAATTTTTTTAAAAATTTTACATATATTTAGAGACCAAATTTTCTTAAATTAATCCTTTAAGTGTAAATAGCAGTATAAAAACTTTTTTGTAAAAGGAAACTTTACTTGGTGGAAATTTTTTTTATTCATAAAAAAATCGGTTGTGAAATATTTACTATTAACTCTATTCCCGGTGGACATAAAAAAGTTTTTATTGTCATTTCTTCGCAAACTTTTTATTAAAGAGGCACAGGTATTTTTGGACTTTAAATCAAAATTGCTTGGCTTTTTCCCAATACAGATGCCAAATATTTTTAAAGATCTTATTTATCCTTCCCAAGCTATCGGATATGTACTAGCTTTTACCCCCGGCTTCCCCGTACGGTAATTTGCTTAATTCTTATGCTTTCAAATATAAACAAATAAAAATAAAATATAAAATATAAAAAACAGAAAATTAAACAAAGAGTTTTGCGAAATGAATTTAGGTTTGTTATTTTCAGTGCGAAAAAAATCATACCTGCCACTCCCAGAGTTAGCACTTGACTTTTAAATAAAGTGATAGGGAATACTATTCTCATTGGCACGTGAAATTTCTGTGCCGATTCTACAAAGATATATAGAGTTAAATATGGGAGAGAGTTTTATAAGACATCCTTTTTAGTTTGTGCAGTTTTAGCACGAGTAAAAATTGTAGTAGAAATTAGT
The DNA here is from genome assembly GCA_951828415.1 of Anomoia purmunda. NCBI lineage: Eukaryota > Metazoa > Arthropoda > Insecta > Diptera > Tephritidae > Anomoia > Anomoia purmunda. Next base: position 186,181,826 of record OX639993.1, on the reverse strand, counting down.
AAAAACGCAGTAGTATTAGTAAAAATAGCAGTAGAAGATGTTAAAAATAGTAGTAGCATTAGTAAGAAAAGTAGTAGAAATTGATAAGAATAATAGTAGTAAAAAGTAGTAGCATTAGTACAAAATAGTAGTAGAAATTAGCAAAAACAGTGGTAGCAATTGGTAAAGGTAGTAATTGGTAGTAGCATTAGTAAAACTACTAGTAGAAAGCGATAAAAATAATAGTAGTAAATAGTAGTAGCATTAGTACAAAATAGTAGTAGAAATTGGTAAAAACAGTGGTAGAAATTGGTAAAGGTAGTAATTAGTAGTAGCTTTAGTAAAAATAGTAGTAGAAAATATTAAAAATAGTAGTAGTAGTAAATAGTAGTAGCATTAGTAAAAAATAATTGTAGAAATTAGTAAAAACAGTGGTAGTAAATAGTAATAGCATTAGTAAAAATAGTAGTAGAAATTAGTAAAAACGCAGTAGTATTAGTAAAAATAGTAGCCGTAAATAGTAGTAGCATTAGTAAGACTAGTAGTAGAAATCGATAAAAATAATAGTTGTAAATAGTAGTAGCATTAGTACAAAATAGTAGTAGAAATTAGTAAAAACAGTGGTAGAAATTGGTAAAGGTAGTAATTAGTAGTAGCATTAGTAAAACTAGTAGTAGAAATCGATAAAAATAATAGTAGTAAATAGTAGTAGCATTAGTACAAAATAGTAGTAGAAATTAGTAAAAACAGCGGTAGAACTTGGTAAAGGTAGTAATTAGTAGTAGCTTTAGTAAAAATAGTAGTAGAAAATATTAAAAAAAGTAGTAGTAAATAGTAGTAGCATTAGTAAAAAATAATAGTAGAAATTAGTAAAAACAGTGGTAGTAAATAGTAATAGCATTAGTAAAAATTTTAGTACAAATTAGTAAGAATAGTAGTTGTAACACTAGTAAAAAGTAGTAGTAGAAACTAGTAAAAATAGTAGCAGAAATTTAGTAAAAATAATAGTAGTAATTAGTAGTGACAATAGTAAAAACTAGTGGTAGAAATTAGCGAAAATAGTAGTAGTAGCAAAAAGTAGCATTAGTAAAAGTAGTAGTAGTAATTGTTTTGAGCAGTAGTTATAATGGTAGTAATTAATAGTAGTAGTAGAAGTAGTAATAGTAGTAGTTGTAGTGGTGAACTCGCCCCTAACTACTAAAAGGTCCTGAAATGGTCCCGAAATATCTAGTCCGAAAATAGGGCCGAAACGCTCCAGAATTTGTCCTTCAATAGTCTTGAACAAGTGCCGGTATGTTGCTACTTCAATTTGTATGTTTATTTGGTTTTCTCACGTAAGCATCATATTGTGATTTCGTGACGTGGTTCCGACGCGATGTAAAAAATCACTGCCCTGAAGAAGTTTTACTTTAAAAAGTGCTGCAAATTAATCGATCCTTAAAATTTACATTAACTAATAGTCCAACTTGTAAGGAGGGGACGTTCCGTTCCACTCTCGCCACCCTGCAAGAATTTAGAAAAATAGTTTTTAGAAAAATATTCTATTAATCATTTGATTGTCTTTATTTTTTATACTACTTACCTTTGAGCCTCCAACAAAAGAATTAAGTCTATCAATAGTTATACTCGTAATTTCTAAGACATGTTCCGTTCATGGCGACCGTCATAATTGCCTAGCTATATATGTGTGTATTTAATTGCCTCACGACAAGCACCTGCATGAAATAAGACATTAATGACGTAACAGTTGCGACACTTCTCCTAGCTGGGCATGCTCGCAAATAAACTAAGCAGCGACCTAGCTGTGTACATTTGTTATTTGCCGCGACAAAACATTATTTCTTGTTTGGTTCAATGGCACTCAGGGGAGCAGTTTTGCGCTTGAAGAACATTTTCTTTTTACCCAAATATATATGGAGACAATTGATATTTTCTTTTAATGTCTTTTGATTATTCTTTATCACCAGTTCTTTATTACATTTGTGATAGCATGGCGTATACGTAATAACATTTCCAGGTTCAGAGAATTAACACCGTCATACCTTTGTATCTGTGGTGTTATTTTTAATCGAATTAAGTCTTTGTTTTACATATCGTTGAATGAACTCCCAAACGTTTAAATGGAATTTTAGTAGAAAATGAAATGGAGTTATCATACAGATAGCATATGTATTGTATGCACTTATTTGATTTGATAGAAATGGAAATTATCTGCTAAAAATTGCGGGATTCCAGTTTGTAGAGTTTAGTTTAAATCAGAATTAATTTTTTCATAACTCCACTTTAGTTGTTATCAGTGACCGCAAATAACAGTTATTTCTGGAAACTGTCATTGAAAAATTCACTATTCATTCCTTTTATTTGATAAAAAAAAAATAATTCAAAATTTTTTATTGCAAGACAATTTTGATAGGAAAATGTGAAGCGTAAGAGTTATTGCAAATTAAATAAAAGTGGTCAATTTAAAAATTTGAATATTCACTTTTTCAGTTGAATATCTGCCAAAAACTTTTTAATTTCACGGTGCAACAGCCAGAATGTCCATATGAAGTAATCGTCCGGAGTGTTTTACGTGGGTACCTGCCGACGACGGCCTAACTCCACGGCGCTCAAAAGCACAACGGATCAAGTTAATGCGTTGATCAGCGCCCCAAGATGCGCAAGCATTCTCTGAACCAATTGGCAGTGTGGAATGGACACACTAACCACCTTGGTAGGGTTCGAGGCCTATCTAACACCTCTGCCGTACTATGGGTCCGGCACCCGGTTGCGATGCAACTCCACATTGAACTTTGACACAAGGTCAAGCTCTACCCGCATTTGGGTATTGAACCACAGCCACCACGATACTCCCCTAGGGGCCGTACCCAACGAACAGGCCAGAGGGAACTCTGGGGGCTCCTGTTCCCCGTTGTACCAGATTTAAGTCTCCGGTCGGACTTCGTGGCCGAGGCCACTACCAGTTGAGCTTCCATACAGCTCCGGACTGGTGGCCTGGGGCTGAACCCCATACACCTCGTACCAATTCACTCAGCCTATCACCAATTTCACGACCATATTCATTCACACACACACTCATACACATACCCTTCTCCAACTACTCCAATAATCGTCTTCGCCGCTTGAATACCTCCCTCGCATATGCACCCAACATATCAGCAGTCTGACGAGTGTGCAACACACCACTAACATTCAATCTTCCGTTCGTCCGACTGATGCCCATTACCCCCAGATCCCTAATGTCTGAGTACATCGGGCAATCCGCTATGATGTGGACCCAGTCCTCACTTTGGGCCCCACATGAACATTCCTCCGACGCGGCCAGGTGTCTATCATGCAAAAATGCATTAAGAGGCCCGTGACCGGTCAGGAGAAAGCCCAGGCTGAGGGAAAATCCAAAGTCAGGATTCTGGGTCACAAACGAAACATCCCGGATGTACTCGTATGTCAACCGACCATGAGGACAATTGTCCCAACGGTCCTGCCACTTCCGCACAACACACTCGGCTAGGAGCCTACGGCTCCCTAGATACCCGCCCTGCACATCAGCGTCAGAAATCCACTCATCACGCAGCAACGGTAACCTCATCCCCCTTCTCAACCGGAAGGCAACAGCAAGCTGTATAACCACCAGATCAAGAGGGGGCACACCCATCAACACCTGCAACGCATCAGTCGAAACAGTGCGGCATACAGGCAGGCAGGCCAGCAACATGATCCGCTGACACGAGACCAGTCGTCTGCGACCTACGACCGTCGCAGCCGTCTCGTACCACACCGCGGCCCCATACGTGGCACAAGCCACGAAAAGTCCACGATAAATAGTACGAACGGCTCGCCGACCAAGGCCCCATTCGTGCCGCAAAACACGCCGCAAGGTACCAACCACCGCCTGCAGCCGCTCCTTCACTCGCACCAAGTGTGGAGTGAAACACATTCTTTCACTCATGGTCAGCCCCAGATACCTGACTTCCGTCACGTACCTAATGCTGACCCCATTCATATGGACAACCGGTGGGCGCGACGATGACAGGCTGCCTTTCAGCAGCATGGTCACCGTTTTGTCCACCGATACATCCACACCTACCCTTACACCCCAAGCGTGCACAACTCCAAGGAGCTGCGCACTCACTTGTTCCAAATTCGCTCTGGACTGGCCCTCCACTAAAAGCAGAAGGTCGTCCGCATACGCACTGCATATGAAGTAATATCATATATATTCTACGTTTAATTTGGAAAATGCAAAAACATTTACATTTTTATAGATTTTTTCACTGTGAGAGACAAAAAAACTACAAAAAAAATTGATATTTTCCCCAAAAATTTTTGGCTATAACTTCTGAGCCAAAAAAGTTATAAAAAAGATTTAAAGGTACTTTTACGAAAAAAATTTAAAAATATCATTTGAACCCTACTATGTAGAGAAATTTTTGTATGATCTGTTTACTTGAGATCAAAATGAAAAATGCCGAACTAAACGATGGATGAGAGTTGTTGCACAGACAAAAACGGTGAATACAACCCAAACGTTTAGTATTTCGGCACAAGCTACATCCACACATGCCCACATTTTTTCAAAAATTCATCTATATTATGCTCTAGGAATATTTCTGCATCAAAAAGAAAATTGAAAAAAAAATTTCGCTTATATTTGTTTCGCAGTTAGGTCTCGATATAATGTTATAACTTTTTTCAGTCTGTAACTTTTATAAATAAAATCAAACAGTTGTTTTAAATTTTTAAGTCATACATTAATTTTTGAAATTGAATTTAATTTAATTTCATTATTTTTTTTTTAAATTTAATTTTATTATATCCGAGCGCACTAACACCCTGGGCATTATATAATATATACCAACATGTTGTAACCTAGTTGCAAAAGAACATTAGGTAGTATAACATGCATGTAAAGCAACAACACTAACTCAGAAAAATATGCGAGCTGAGCCAACTCGGTAAAATGATATCCGATCTGAGACGTAGTGTTGGGAAGTGAAAAAACTGCGCTATTGTGAATTAGCCCGCAGAATTTAAGACCTAATTCATTTTTAATTGCACAGTATTTATAAATGTATAACTAGATAGACCTAAAAATTGCCGGCACCACTATTTTCCGTTCTTAAATAACACCAAATAAATCGCAACATTCATGAAAGAGGCTAACAAGGGCTTTTGCAATGAAAGGAAATTTTATCCGAGTTGGAGAGTTCCTTTCGAGCTCGGTTACATTGAAACGGGCCCAATATATACCAAAATGTTCAGAAAGAAATAGAGAAATGATTAAGTCATGTATATATTGAAACTTTAGTACACACCGGTAGGTCATTAAAAAATGGACGAAATCGTTGTTTAACCTGCTATATTTCAGTAAGTGTAAAATATATTTTCTCAAATTCGATAGGCAGGTTTGGATAAAGTTTTTTTTTTTTGGAAAATGGGTGACTTTACAGAAAATAAGAATATCTCCGAAACTGATTTGTCAAACTATACCGAATTTGGTTCACACTTTCCATTTCTATTCAGTAAGCACAATTTCGAAAATCATAGTAATCGAGGGGAAAATCACGTGCATATCGTATATTCCGATTCCCTCAAATTTGGTATGAAGAATTTAATTAAGGAAAAAAATACGCAAAAATAAAAAAATAGGCGTCTTGTTGCTTTTTATTTAAATAAACAAAAGGCGCTTAAATTTTTAAAATGAAGTACGAGTACTATTTATTTGAAATAAAAAAATGGGTCGTATGATGATTTATTTCAATTACTTTTTAAACATATTTTATGTTATTTTGTTTTATAATATTTCATTATTTTTTTTTTTATTATTTTTTTTCCGTGTCTTCTTTTACTTTTTTTCTTGCTTTTTATTGTTATTTATTTGTTTTCTTCAATTTTTTTCTTTTCGTTCATCAATTCAGAAGTCTCAATATCGTGTTTATATAATCGAAATTAAAATTTTTGGCTAGGGTAAGAAAAAGTTAATATATCGATATAGCAAAATTAAGCAAAATATAGCAAAAAATTGATATTGGTCAGAAAATAAAGGATCGAAATATTTAATTTCGAAATATCAATATTCATTATTTATTTCCGAGTATCCGATTTGTACCAAATTCGATATTTTTTATATGAGCTCAATTTGATTCGTTTTGAAAGCAACTATGCGTAATGTTCGTTTATAGTTTGTGTGAACTTGTGTGCCAAATACGTATTAGTTTTCCACAATCGAATAATTTGATAATACTTTGAGTAATTGCAACAGGAGGTAAAAGTATTGATAACTCGTATTTTCCGTCTTTTTTACTTTGCATATACTGATATTGTTTAAAAACGTCGAGACGTAATTTTTTCACTTACCCATCCCAACAAAATGTAAAATTTATGTTATTGGCTGCAATGTTTTATGATTATTTATTAATATATTTTTCGTTCATTACCAGTTAAATCATTGGACAACTCACTAACTACACCTTTTCGAGCTAACTAACATCACCAAAATCGTGCGGATTCGCAGTCCATCCTGAATGAGACGAAAGCTTCAGAAACTACCAGTTTATCATAGATACACTCATAGATACCTGTAGTTGTATGGAAGAGTAACCTATGTCGAATTAAAGATATTTTACTAAAGCAAGCTAACATAAAAATTATAAGAAAACTGACGATGTGACAAAACTGTCATTTCGACTTAAGCTACTATGCGGCACGAACACATACATATATTGTATGTCTACACACACACACACACACCCATCCATACATACAAACATTTGCATACACACAGTGAGCTGTTGTTGTTTGTTGAGCACAAAACGGTTAAAAAAATAATAAACTTGACAACAATGTGCGATTCTAGTAAGTATCTTCGCTCAAATGAACATACCTAGTAGCATTGTTTAGAAGTTGCAAAACTGTTACCAAGGTGGGCGGACGTACATACATAGGTAGCATGGCTGAGCTGAAAATGAACCCACGCAATGCTAAATGTTTACACAAATAAATATTTTTTATTCATTCATAACGACCAAAACTTACTGGACCACTTAAGAGCATCACTACTTGGGACAACGCTAACAACAGAAGAACAACAACAATCAACAACTACCACAATTATGATGACACTAAAAAAACACAACAACAAGCAACGAAGAGTAAAAAGCAAACAATACCAATAAGAACAAAGAAACTGAAGCAGAAAACAAAAGCAAAACAACATTTGCAATGAAGTAGTAGACAACTTGGGCGTTGGCAGTGTAGGATAAGTGAAAGAGAAGAGTGGTGGATGTGCAAGCATAGCACAGTGTTGCAGCTGCATGGCTGCTAAAAAAAAAAACAAAAGAAAACTGTTGGTAGCTCAACTTGAGAGTTCTTTGTTTATACAAGTGTGTGTTGGTATGCGTACCTACTTGTGTGTGTGTGTGTGTGAGGGTTGTCTTGGCTAAATGACAACAAGGCACTAAAGTGATGGTCATGGCGGTAATGTCCTGCGGCGACAATTTACTTATACCATGCATCTGACATAATGACTGAGGATTGTCCTCGAGTTCTTGAGATACCTCCACAGCAATCACTTACGGATGTGGGAGCTTAAATGACTTGGAGGTTGAATATGGCAAGCAATATTTCTGAATGTTTGAAAGTTATTGAAATGTGAAAATATTTACATAAATGTATATAAATTATAAAATACATTATATTTCAAAACGTCTACCACAATATTTCGGGAAAGTACTGAGAACTACGTGAGCTGGATTGATTTGAACACCAAAACTGGAGCTTTTTACCCGAATAAAGATTATAGTTTCTATAAAATAAAAGGTGTATGTATATAAAAAGATTTCAAAAAAAATTTTACGTAATCGTAATATGAGATTTTTGATGCTGTTTTCTAATCGGTCCAGCTCGTTCAAATCTTAATATTTTTCTGAAATATTTTGGAAGAAATTTTAAAGCATTAATTTTAAAATTTCAGTGGAAAAATCTAACTTTTTTGGCAATGTACACATGTCAATAACAAATTATTTTTAACGTAATAGGGGGATTATCTACGTCTTGCAAAACTCTTGCACCCACGGTTAAATTCTTACAATGAAGTGTAGCAAAATAATTGCCACCCTTTGCCAAATGTCTTTTATTATTCTTTTGCTGAAATTTTGTTGGGGAAGGCAAGTCTTATAAATTTTCATATATTTTTATCAATTATTAAAGCTTCATTTAGCATTTCCAAATATAAATTCGAGAAAAAGGTGCGTCACCTGCTAAACAGAAGAGGCAGCAACCCAATGAGGAGTGTCAGCTGCTCGTCCTAATTGATTTTCAGGTTAGTTTATAAGTTTGTTTAAATTTTCGGTCTACTTTGTTTTTCTTTTTTTCAGGCTCCTACTGCACAATTTTCTATATTATACCTCGGGATAACCGAAACTAAAAGTATGAAAAAGTTACCAATTTTATCGGGCTCAAAAGTTACAGTGAGATCATTTATTTATTTCACCAACCTTAAAGATTTAAAATTTGGGCACACATAAAAATTTTACTGTACTTTCTTAATAAAGATTGCCATTTTTTATTGAGCTTTTTCTAGCATACATATGTCTACTGTTTTTAGAACATTTTAATGAATTATATGGATACCCTTTTCCATATATTTTAAAAACATGTGAAATAAAATGTAATAAGTTTCCTAAAAATTTAAAAATAAAATTGGGTCAAAAAGACGGTCTGACGATGTTTACTTTTCGGGGAATTCGCCACAGAAACTGACATAAAATTATAGACTTTATACGGTGGTGGCGGGAGAAAACTTCATTACACTCTACATTGTTATCAAATTTGTAATTAATTTTCAAACAGTTGGCAACCCCTCGAATTTTTGATGCGCCATTTATCTTATAAATTTATTATAATTTCATTTTTTGACAGGTGGCAACCCTTTCCATATAATTTTTCGAATAAAGCTTAAACCTTTTTCGTTTGAAAGCAGTATAACATTATTTGAATTACCGTAACAATTAAATTGAATCATCGTTCGGGGCAACCCTCTTCAAAAAAATTTTCGTATAAACCCTTTCGTTTCACACCAATACTTTTATACTTCGTGGTTCAGTTTTCTAAAGCCTACTTACTTTGAAGCCCATGCCGCTTTTCCCCTTATAATCATTTCCTTTTTCCCTTTTAATAATTTAATATAATTTACAGGTGACAACCCTCGCCTCCTTAATATTTGATTTAACTTATTATTTAAAAAAAAAATGTAAAAAGGTGGCAACCCTCTCCAATCTTATTTTTAAAGTAAAGCTTTCTGAAAACTTCTAAATTGGCAGTTATAGTTTAAAATTTAATTTACCTTCTTTAATTGTTATACATGTGGTAACCCTTTCTAAACGTATTTTCAAAATAAAACTTTCTTAATGTTCTATCGTTTGATACCCATATTGCAATATTGAATTTCACTCATTGTTTAAATCGAATTTGACCTTTTAAACAGGTAGCAACTGCCTTTAAAATACTATTTCTTTGGTAACTCATATAATGGACTATATATGTATGCGCCAAATCTCTTCCAAAGCTGTCAGTCGTCATAGATTAATCCAGGTTATTAGCTGTCAATGTGCCAAATTTTATACAATCCCATCCAGCCGTTTAGGCTTGACACTCACACATTAATAATATTAGTAGGATATAATAAATATTATTATTATTTAAAAATTGCACTTCTTTTTAAGCCAATGCTATAATATTGCTACGCCCTTTGGATATAATATTTTTTTTTTTAATTGAATATCTTACTTTTGTTATAATAGTGTTTATTTATTTTTATTTAAAAATGGTATGCCTTTAGTGCCAGTTTAAATTTAAGTAAATAAAAAAGCAGTACCAAAAATGAAATAGTGGTATGATTCAGTTACTAAATTTTAATGAATAAATAAATGAGTGACAAAATATCTTCAATAATCAGAATTACTCAGAAACTAACTATCGATAGTTGAAATCACTCGATAGTTTCCGACACTAGCTTGGTTCTAGAGTTTTTTATTCATATGAACTCGTGTTTTCAGAAAATTCAACAGAAAGAAACTAGGGACGATTAAATATATTGTTCTTTCTTGGCTTGGAAGCAACCTAAAGGAAAAGTCATAAATAAACTATTATTCGACCACATTTGCAAAAATATTCCATTTCCCTGTAGGCCTCCTTCTACAAACCATATGGATTAATCAAGCTTTGTTTTATCTCCTGGAAGTTTAAAGTATTACGCCAACTCCAAACGAGAGAAATGCACACTCGAGGTTTGCAATTAGAAAAAAAACTTTAAATATAATTGCTTGCTTCTCCCCCGCTGATCGCCAACACACATGGCAACAGCGAATAAAAAATATTATGAGTACGTGAAATCAAAATATTTGTTTATAATCGTAAAAAAAGTTTATTATATTTAAGTATTTCGCAAAGAGTAATTAAGTATTGTAGAAGTGCTTGATGCAACGCCTTGCGGAAGCTCCCACAATCTGCCCTAATTGCATTATTATGAATAAAAATTTAAGGAATAGCAGAAGAGCACAAAATCTTCACTGCTGGCAGTGGCTGTAGGCGCAACAAAAACTTATTTTAAGTTCGTGTGCTGCGATATTTTTCTGTGCACGTGTTATTATTGCTGCTGACTATGGTGTAATATTTGACATCTTATCACTACATTCGTTTTTTTTTTTTGTTTTTAACTTATATTTATGCACTTAAGTTGGTAATGAGCGCTAAGTGGTTTCCTGAAATGGTCGAGTAGGATATGAAGGTGGGAAGAAAATGATGACAGTAAATAACGTTGGGTCAAGATTAATGCACACAAAATCAGAAGCGAACGATATTTAGCAAAACAAAACAAACATTGAAAGCATGTTAAATAACTAATATATAGAGTATGAATATCAACGAAGGAAAAAAAAGTGAAGTGAAGTGAATAAAGCGATATACCAGCAAAGTCGAAAGGCGAAAGGGACATATCAACCGAGCTCGAAGTCTGATAGATTACTTGTATACCGTAAAAATATTGTACTTGCGATAAATCGAATTCAGATTTTTGCTATGGAATCATTCAGGAATAAGCCATATAAAAATGTCACTAAAATGCAAAGTATAATTTTAGTTGCATTTTTTAGTGCCATTTAGTACCAAAATTGTTTCGTAAGAAACATGTTTCTGGGAAGTAGGGAAGGATAAAAAGGGTATTGTGGATACAGCGGCTATTGTGGACCAGCTATTTAAAAAAGCGAGTATCATTTGAAATTTTGATTCTAGCCAAAATAAACTTCACACCAACTACCATTCCGAATAACACTTACTCCAGATTTGAGGTATAAAATTATTTGCCCCTCTAAGAATCATTTCTGGATACGCCCCTGCTTGATCAGAGACGAGCTAAAGCGTTTGGTTATAAATTAGAGCCAAAATAGCTATACACCCCTATGCTGAAATCCGTCGTAACTACGAATTTGCTACGAATCGTAACATCGGTATGCTCAAATCCGAATTGCGGAATCGTAATTTCGAAATTCGTAAGCCATTTTCGAAATTCGTAATGTTGGTATGCCTGAATCCGACGTAGCTGTCATTTCATTGCATTTTTCGGAGATTTTGTACGAATAGCAACTGGTGTCGGAACTTAGCAAATTCAAAACAATAATAATAATAAAATAAATAGTGTACACGGAAAACAACGAACAAATATGTAAGTTAAATTGTGCATAGAAAAAAGTGGTGTATTAATAAATATTTTGCAAAATATTCATGACATGAAGAGGGAGTCTCTGCGCGAGAAGAAACGGCACAATAATGAAATGGAGGCCATGAAAAGAAAGGAGCTTGCGTTGCAGGAGAGGCTACTGCTATTGCAAGAAAAAAACCTTCAGCAGTGAGGCCAGTGCGAATATATTTATTAAAGTACTGAATTCAACTGTTTATTTAGTTTTAAGAAATTGATTTATGATACATTGTTTTTTTTAATAAATTTGCATCGTCTCGTAATAATCTCCTCTGAATATTCATGCAACTGTTGCTTATAGCATATTCTTCCTCCTGGGACAAAAGTGCAGCGGCTACAGAATCCATTTTATTTTAATTTAATTAAAAAACTTGCTTACAAATAACTAATAATCGCTGGTCTCAAAATTCACTCTTCACTTTGTTTATTTCACTTTATTTTAAGAACTTCGAATTTAATAATTTTAGTTGGCAACGCGGCCGTGAGTTACGAACGGATTTCAGCATACCATTTTCGAATTGTTCGGAACGGAGCTACGAATTCGTAGGCTACGAAAATTCGGATTTCAGCATAGGGGTGATATATATCATATATCGCATCTAAAATATCTTTAGAAGCAAATATCTTTACACAAATAAAACGTTTTCCGATTGTATTTAATGCTTTTTGATTTAATTTCTAACAACAAAAACAATATGTTCTTAAATACCTGACCCACCCTGTATAATGTCAGCATTCTGAAAACGAAATTACTGTCTAGCTTCTAGAGCTCTGACTTCATTGGATCATGGATCAAGTTAATTATCCCAGACACTCACCTATAACAGTAAAATCAGGACAATTCTATTTCATGTCCAGGCATTTAGTACTTCATGTGTTGTCCCTCCTAGGGAGTATCCGAAAAGAGTCCCTAAGAAGCATATCCGTCTTAATACACATACTATAAGAAAGACTTCTTAAATGAGTGATTCAGGCATCTCAGAAAACTCACTCAAATATAATATACTTGCAAAGAATCCATTACAAAATATCACTTAAGTCATCCGAAAATATTCTAGACAGTATTGTAGGTTATATATATTATATTTTTTTTCTTTTCGTGTGTATAAAAATTTATTTTCATTAATTTTTTATTATTAAAATTTAAACGCAAAACGAATGCAAAAAAGAATAAACATAAACAACATTGCAAAGAAATACAGTGTAATTACTAAATACCAAGCCCCTTCCCCCCCTTCCCGGTGCTCATGAGGACTTCTTTTGCACTCCTGCTTCGAAGTACTTCTTCGAGGTGCTGCTGTCGAAGTCCCTTCGGAACGCTCCTCATTTGGCAGGCTGATGGAAGAGTTCATATTTCAAAAAGTTAAAACTTTTCATCAGTAGCATGGACATCGCATCGCTATGTATGCCTGATATCAGATCAGGATGACGAGATGTCGGAGTATACTTTGGCCTTAGACAGTCAGAGAGTAAGGTGCTTCAACTGGAGCGTGGTCGAGACCCAAAGGGTGTTAGTAGGCAAAAACTTGTGAGCTATTTATCAACCATTCGTATAAGGTCCACTAGGAAATGCATCAATCCAAAACTTTATAAGGTATTTTACCCATGCCACTAATTATTCAGATACACAGTTTTACTTTAAAACTGTTTATGGTATAGTATTTTATTTTATATGGGAAAAACAAATACTATTCGGAAATTGAGTATTTTTAGTAGTAATAAAAAATTAGTAATCACAAAATTTTATATTCATGAAAGGTTTGAGCTTCGAGAGCGAAACTTTCTTTACTCCTTTTTATCAAATTCATTAATTAACCAATTTCAATACAACCTACAATCTACCTAATTGTTTCGTACTATTTTAAGATATCAAGGTAGAGTTACAAAATGCAGCTATAAATTCCCTACTCCCAAAATGCAGCTTTCGATTGAGTAGCAACTGAATTTAGCTAAAATGAATTATGAAAAACTGCTATTAATATAATTTCTTCTCAGACTTCAATAGTAGAAATTTCCATTTAAAATTCTACTATTGCATATACAGTAGATATTATTCCCCTACCTTATATCTTAATGCATATTTTCGGCCCGTTGTCAAATCAGGTATACGGGAAGTTTATTAAAAGGATAGTTACAGAGTTAAATTGTTCCAACGAAAATTTTACGCAGGCCCACCGAAAACGTTAAACTCGTTCGGGTTATGGTGAGTGCACACGAAAGCTCTTGGACAAATGTTTACACTGGTATTGTATAGATGCATTGCAAATATATAAAACTATGAGCTTTCGGGATGTTCGATTTGTATATAATGAAAGTTTTTAATTTACTGTAACGCATAGGTTGAAATCTAAAGTAATTCCAAACTTTCCATTAACCGAACTTTTCAAAAAAACTTCAGTTTTGTGAGAATTATAGAAGGAATTCACTCTACCCAAAGAAATTTGTTCGTATATTTTCCAGTTTCGGAGGGTGAATTAAGGATGTGTACGATAGATGAATCAATATTTAAGGAAACTTTTTTTAAGTATTTTTATGTTGCCTTAAAAAACAAATTCACATGTTAGGATAAATCTCATTTATGTACCATTTTATGTATACACTTTTTGGAAAGAAAAAAAATTGTTTCGTTCAACATGCACTGAATAATTTATTCGAAAATATAGCAACATTTTTTTTAATACAAAAATTAGTTTTAAAAAACATGCCGTTTCTTTTCGCATTATTTTTATTTCTTATATGTGTAGACCATTTTGCTCAACAATTAACAGTTGCGAAGTAACCATCAAAAATAAATCGCGTTTGTAAATATCACCAAAAGTGAGTTATTGCTCACCACAATAAAATTAAAGTAAAGCTCAGCAGCTCTTATCTGGAAGGGATTTTTCCGAGCAATATAGAATACAGAATTGATTTTTATGAGGAGGTGAAAACAAGAATAAGGCCCAATAACAAATTTAATAAATTTTTGGTAATGCACTTTTGCGGAGCATGTGCGAAGATAAGTTCATTTAATAAACAACTTTTAAACGATATGTCTATGAAATTTAAAAAAAAAGTTAAATCAAACTTTTTCACTTGCCCATTAGTTACGGCTTTAATAACAATAATTATTTTTCAAATTTCAATTTAAGAATCATTATCTCCGGAAACCAACTTTTATTTTTTAATCAAAAAATAAAACTCAAAAAGCTACCCTTATTTTCAATGTAAGATATTTCAAAAAATTTATATTTAATCAGTACTTTAAGATTTTAAGCTTTGCAATCAATAATAACAATAAATTTATGATTTTCATCTCTTTGTTCAGAAAACAAAATCAGGTGTCGTGTTTTACTTTTTAGAACAAAAATATGCTCGTTTTTCGAGTGCTATTTTTTCGGTCAGCAATAAGGATTGTTTTGAGATTGTTATTTTTTTATTTAAAATAATCATTTCTATGAATTGTTTTTTTCTGATCAAGCACGAACAGAATTTTTTTGAGTTTAAATTATTTCATGAAAAGTAATCATTATTTTTTATTTTTTTATTGAAAACTTATTTTGTTTTAGAGCCATGAAATAACGCTCAGGAACTGAAAAAATAAATAAAACTAAAAAATTCTGATAATTTTTGATCAAAAAAATAAAACTCATAAAATAATTATTATTTTTAATGAAAATATAACAACTAACATGAAGTAAACTGTTTCAGAGCGAACAAATAAAATAACATCCGAAAAAATATAACTCAATATATGATTATTTTCTCTAAACGATTAATATAAATTTTGAAACAGTTATTAATTAAAATTTTTACAGATATCGCTTTTAATTTCTTAGCAAAAAATAAATTAATAAACTTTATTTTCAGAACAATAAATAAAACTCAACAAAGCGCTATTAAAAAGTGATTTTTAAATAAAGCTTATAATCGTACGGTCCCTGGTAATATAAAAAATTTCCATTTTAGGTTTAAAAAGTTTGAAAGGTTTCGGCGCTGCTCCTTTTATTTCACTCTATTTCTACTGCCTTTTTCCAGTCCAACCAATGGCACAGTGCAAACAAAGCAAATGCTTTTGCTACTAACCAAGAGCATTTGAAAATATCCCAACACACATACAATTTTTAACAGATTCGAAAGAGCGCAATATGCTTGGTTTTACTCTTTCATTTACATACACTCCTATGTACATTTACTCTTCTTTTTGTGATTCTCAAATTCATTCATTTTTTTGATAAACAGTATTTGCCTATATGTTTACAAAATGGGTTGTTTATGAGTAGAGCAAATTCTCTGTTTCAAATACATACAAACAAAAGAGTACACGTGCGGCTCTACCATCTGAAGCCTACAATACAAATTATCTTGCACGTAGTCTAGAAGCAAATTTTTTTCACATCAAATGAATGTAATAGAAATATATGAAAATAGTGTTATTTTTTTTTTGTTCGAAAACTAGACTCTGTTTCGGAATATTACAGCGGCTGCGCTTGAAAAAAGCCATTACATATATTCCAGGAAAGAAAAGCCAAAACGGCAGAGTGAAATAAGCATCAATGGAGCTTTGAATTTGAAAATCAAAACTGTATCCCTTTTCTCTATGTATCTTACGTAAACAAAGCAATTCAAATTCTGGAAAATCTGGTTAATGTTTACTACGCTACAGGGCGTATGCGTAATTTTTTAATATGTTAATTCACTCTACTCCTTCAACTGCAAAGTTATTCGCGCACGGCTCGTAACGGAAAATTACTTCATTTATTTTAGTTAATAGAAACCCTTCTGGTCTTATCAAGTACAAACGAAAATATTGTTGAAAGCGCTGCAACAAACTAAATTTGACTTCAACACAAAACATTTTAATGCTTGGCATTTTGTCGATTAAATATCGCTTCGTATGGAAATCAATAGATGAATCGTCCACCTTCGCTGTATGAGTAATTTACGGTACGAGCCAAACGCGGAAGACCTAAAGTCAGTTTAATGACTGAAGTAGCTTTTGGTATTTAAAAATCACTCATACGCCACGGTTCCAAGTTGCAAAGTAGCACTATGTAACAACGGAAACCAGCCCGTTGAAATTTATTAATATATCCTGAAATTATCCTTATCCAGTAATAAAACACTCGATGGATTTGCAAAGTTAGCTTGCAGTTTTATTAATGGGCTTCTAACGGCCTAAGTTGTTTTCAAAAAAGTGGAAAAATGTCTAAAAGATAAGTCTGAGCGAAATGAAAAATTAAAACATGTACAATAAAATGGCAGAGCTAATATTTCATAGAGCACTACAAAGTGTCGTGTTGACCATTACCTCAACAAACCCCTCGAAATACAAATTTGTAAAGTCGCTAAAGGGTTAAAATGTTCTATCGAATTATTCGCAGGAAAGTCTCACTAGTCTTGTTCAGAATTCCAGTGATAATTGAGTATAAAACAAAGAATTAATATTTAAAAGGTTAAACTCTATAAAAATTTATGAAATCAAATATTGCTTTTTGAGTATAAAACTAAACAGGCTTAATAAAACTTTATTTTTCAAAATGAAATTTTACAATATGAGTATCAAACTAAAAGTTGAAGCTTAATTTCAAAAATTATTTTACAGAGAGTTAGGTAGTAGTTGAAAAAAATTATTAAAATTATAAGTTAAATCAAATATTGAAATATGGATATCCAACAAAAGAGATTTAGAAAACTTTATTTTGAACATATTTTTGGAGAGAATTGCCACCAGCTTTGAAAAGTAAACTAAATTAATTTATTAAGATAAAGAAATTAATACGGCATAAAATTCATAGGAAGTAGGCTTTAAAAACTTAGTCACGAAAATGTATTTACAGAGTGTTGCCAGTTGTTTAAAAATATTAATTTAATTCAATTTCTAAGCTAATTGAAATATAACAGTACTACTCTGAAATGAAAGCGATTATATGAAAAGATTTATGAAGAACGCTGCCACCTTTTAAAGACTATTGATGCAGAGTAATTGGTAAGGTAACTGAAAGTCTGTTTTACTAAATTGTGTTAAACGATAATGAAAGGGGGTTGCAACCTGTTAAAAATTTTTACATTAAACTAAATTTTATAGGATAAATTAAGCTTTATAATACTGGTTTCAACTGATAGAGGTTTCGAAAACTCAGTGTCGGAAAAAAGTTGAGGAGCTGCCTACTTTAAAATTAAATACAAATTCTTATATTATCATCGCTTGTTCAGCTGTCCTCCTAGAAAATGCTCTCTTATCTCTCTGAATAATCTTGCGATTATTATGTGTATATAAATGTTTATTTGTGCTAGTCATTTTAAGAAAAAATTCAAATACCTTCAAAAGCGTTGCCAATTACACTTAGTTGATGCTAGCCGACTAGCTTGATGGTCTCTTCTATGGGTGAATAAAACACTAAGCCAGGAACACTTCTATAAAATCGCATTGATGATTGCCATTCGAATCTTATTAGATTTTTGTTGTATTGCCTACATGCTGCTAACTAACTAAATTTTCGTTTTATGGTTGCTTGTGTCATTTCCTGCTTGTTCTAGTCAGATTGGCAGCTGTTTTTGTTATTTTGTTGTCAGCTTTTTGGCACTGACGTATTCGTCTACTTTTTCTCTCTGCTTGAGTATATTTTGTTTTTGTTTTACCATGCACACTCATAAAGAGAAATAAATCGCTCATTATCCATTTTATATTTTTTGTCGAAATCAAATACATAAGTACAAAAAACATAAGTGCTTATAAATATGTAATTATATGTGAAGAAAGGTTTGTGTGGTTTAGTTTACGAAAAGAAAAGAAGCAGCTCTCTTGGAGCAAAAAGAAAGACACAAAAAACAAAAAGTAGCCTCACAGAAACAACATCGTCACATTCATATGCAACACACGCCCTTTGCCGGAAAAAAGTATTGGTATTGGCACAGTAACTGTTTTGATATTATTCTGCGTGGTTTTCTTGCTAAACATTTTCCATTAATTTTTTATCAAAATATAATAAAAATAATAATAAAACATAATATTCTGTAACAAAAAACCATATAAGTTCAAATTTAAAAAATTTTACAAACTTTACAAAAATCAATAAATAGAAAAAAAAGAATTTCAAATAAAATTCCAATTTATTAATCAAATTTTTTAGAAAATTTCGGATACGAAGTTGTGTAGCTCATTCAATTGTATTACCATAAAGTCCATTTTCAAGTGGCTAAAAATTCGCGTTGATTTTAGATATGTAATTTTCGATTCTGCTGAAGTTGTTGGGCATTTTAATGCATATAACTAATGCTCAATTTTTTTTTCAAAATGGCGTACCTCACTTTCTAAGTTCGATTAAAGCGTTTTTGACAATTTATACGAAGTGTAAAATTGGGACTTATATGGTTTTGGTTTTAGAATAAGCCATATTTTGATAAAAAATTAACGTAAAAGTTTTAGCTTTAAAAACATTATGAACCATATAAGAAAGATACTATTCCAATATTTTTTCGGTATTGTAAATATTTCTTAATAATGAAGTTAGATTTATGTTCACATAAATATTTTTTTCTTTGGGATACTGAATATTTCACATTGTATTTTTTTCTTTTTAGTTTAATTTGTACGCTCAATTTTTGATCAATTTCCTTGTGCTTTAAGAAAAGTTACTGAATTCTTTACTAAAATAAAATGTTTAGTAGATACTTCCATTGTTATTCTATTAAGGCAAATTAAACCAATTTCAGTCACGTTACCGTTAACATAAGTTACACTCATAATCTTATATAATATATCTATAAAAATCGCTCGTCACGGTATTTGTGGTTGGACTTCTCCGAAACAGCCAGACCGATTTTTATGAAATTTTGTTGGTATGAGAATATTTTATGCTTGTCAAATTTTATTAAAATACACACAAATTATGTCAAATATCAAAATCTGAGATTCTTTTCGGCAAAAGAGTTCATAGCTAATTTGTATGAAGGTTGCCACCTGTTTTAAAAGTCGAACAAATTATACACAAGCTACACGAAATGTTAAAATATTGGTGGCAAACGGCTTTATTCAAGAGAGATTCAAACGGTTCGGCTCGGCGAGGTAAAGGTGCATTTATAGGGAATAGGAAAATATGAGTGCCAAACTGTTCGGTTCGCTGGGCTTATAGCACAAAAGGGTTGCCACCTGCTTGAGCAGTCAAATTTAATCAAATTTTGAAATAGTACTTCGGCTCCAAACGGCAAATGACTTTTGTGAGAAAACGTTTTATGGTAGAAACACACTCGGAGGACGCTATTAGATAAAAGCTTTTCTATAATTATTGATGAAGCGCGCACACGCTACACACTCGGTTACTACGGCCGACCGCATGCCAGTTAAAATCTCACTAAATTTGTTTTTGCCATCATATTGTTAATATCGCGGCCAACGCGGTAAGTTTAAAATTGTCTAGTATTGTTTGAGAGAATGTGACACATCCTACATTTAAAAGTTGAAGAAAAACGTAGTTTTGAGTCGCAAGTTTCTGCGAGAAATGTTGTTTTTGTTGTACGACTAACAGCGTAAAATATGCAACATAACTTGGCCAGTTATAATTCCGAATCGTTCAGATACCGTAGAACCGACTGTTGTAGGCCTTTGACTGCGCTTCAAAAAATAACCCTCATCAACTCAAATTCGGCGGTATTTAAGCTAGGGTGGTATATTTCCTAAGCTGAACCCCGCGTCGATTGTACTATAGTCACGTCTATCCGTCTCTACTTGGAGCCAAATAAGAACTAGAAAGTTCCTATTTTATTTTTTAATAAGATTCGTTAATATTATATATCATTAAAATGTACACGTTATTTGTTAGACTAGTACTAAAAAAAAAGTACCAAAAAGAACGCTAAATATATCGTCATTTAATACTTTTAACACTTTGAGCCCCACGTGCCCACCCGTGGTCATTTTTTTCTGCACCGGTGGACCGCGTGCTGACGAAGAGTTGTGCTTTAGTTGAACAAAATTTGTTTACTTAGTTTTATTGATTTTTTGCAATTGGGGTGACTTTGTGATATTTATTTTTGATAAACCAAATGTATTTTTGTTGTTTGTTTCCTGTTTTTTTTTTTGTGACCACCGGTGGTCAATATGTCCCATAAAATAATCCACCAATGCCCAAGGGTGGTCACATTGCCCCAAATCGTCAAAATATAAATGTCCACCGGTGGGGCACGCGGGGCTCAAAGTGTTAAATACATGACCCCAATAGACCTGCCTAAAAATGTGAGGTTAAGTTACGGGCATTCCCTTATTATCATTGCAACACAATGGGTAGCAGTAGAAGAAAAAGAATACTCCAGAAGTTAAAGAAAGTGTGCTAGTGACTTTAAAAATGATATAACTATGTTGGCGATTTGATTGTGTTGTGTTTTGCCGTTTGAGTTTGTGGAAAATTGCTGACTATTGTAATCTCCCTTTTTGATTCCATTTTCTTGCAATTTTAATATTTAACTTGCAAATATGCTTAAAAGTGATAATATATTAGATATTGAGTGAAATATTTAAGTACTTACATAAAAACAGAAGACACCTCCACAGTGTTGCAGTTCAGCAAAGGGTAGTTGGTTAAATATTCAATTTTTATAGTTGTTCAAATCCATTTTGTCTACTCTTCGTTAATTGTTGTGACGCGCATACTAGCATTTCGCACTTTCAACTCCGTTTGGTTCAGATACCCAGCATTTGGTATATATAGTTTATTTAGTATTTTATTGATAATAACTTAACCAAATCTTTCACTAAAATATTTTCTTTTTTAATTTGTTTTCAACCCTTTCAACAGTTTGTTGCACTTGAATATTTATTTCACTACATTTGCACTCAGTCAAAACTTATTTCTGCAGCATTCAACTGTTATCCTTGTAACTGTTGGTGAAAAGGGAAGCAAATTAATGCGATATTGTAAGAAATTTTATTTGATTTGAAATATTAAATTCAAAGTACTTAAATGAACTAGTATATCAAGTACACTTAAATTCATTCCACTTTTACACATCTGAATATGTAATATTTTTTTATTTGCATTTTGTCACTCTCAATCACACACCAATTACTCCAGCCACGCAGAACTCAGGGGAACACAGTAAAAAACACAGTAGAAACAAAAACAAACGATTTAACTCATTGTCTTGCATTTAATATTTTTCACCTCATTTTAATTGTAAAAAACTTCAATAATATTTTAAGATAATTTCATTCTGAGCTATTAGTATTGTCGTAGTCACATTGTCAAAAAACTCCGATAAATTCCACATCACGCTTGCCGCGTAATCTTCGTACTAAATATCACCCAACAAATGGCGCAAGGTAGCTATCAGCAAATAGCGAATTGAGATCAACAATAATATAACAAAAGATCCATTTACGCAGTCATCTCTGCACACTAGGGTGGGTCAATTATTGTGTTGTTTTTCTTTTTCTTTCAAAGGAAGTGATATTGAGATTGCAGCCGCAAAGTACCAGGTAAAACCAGCGCACCATAAAAAAAAATTAAGAAATCGATGCTGTATTTTCCATATATATTTTTTTTGCAACAACAACAACCAGAAGAAAATTTCCTTGGCTCTGAAAAAACATATATTATTCTAAGGAGAAATTTCCTTTCAAATGCTTCAAAGACGTGGTTCTCTTATGGAAAAAATTTCTTTAGTTTGCAGTAATATTTTGTATGTTCCTAGGTAAATTTAACTTGTCAGGACGAGTGTTTTACGAATTTAGATCAAATTTACAGTTTTGTTTTACTTATTTACAGGAAATGAAAGATGCTCCTGTGTTGCCAGGCAAGTTGAACAAATTAATAGTTAGCAAAATTTTCAAGCGTTGGATTTAAATTTCTGCAATTTTATAAAGACTGCAATTGAATATTATTGCAATATTATTTAGACAAAAAAATAATTTCGAAATTGCCAAAATGTGATTTTCTGTCAACTAATAAAGTAAAAGAAAAGTTTCTAAGTCCTCTATTTTATCCCAGGTTTGCGAAAAATGGCGCGCTGCCAACTTTTAAATATACAAAAAAATCGATTTTGGAAAAAATATTAGTTAGGGCCTTTTTATCAAGACTTCCACCAATTTTAAATAAACATGTATGAACGTATTTACATATATTAATTGTACATAACTAATACATTTTTTAATAGAAAACGAGAAGCAAATGTAGTATTTGTAACGAAAATGAAACACAACTTTGGCAATACTCTCAACTTTGCCGCACCTCTTGCTTTGCCTTAAAAGCACTAGAAAAAATCAAATTTATTTAAGGAAACTTTTACTAATATTGATTAAATTTACTTCTTCTAATTAGTGACGGAATATTTTGGGCATGAATCTGAATTTGTTAAAAACAAAACAAGGGCCCACATTGAGAGGGTTTTTCGCAATATTAAGAGAAAAAGGTAACTCTAAAATAAGGAAACTGGATTCTTGTTTTAAGGAAACACTTTTTTCTGAGTGTTCATTTCGGTAATTAGCTTCTTCTGTTGTATACTTATTTATTTTCAGAATAGCTTCAAAAAATCTCTTTCTTTCATGGACAATATGGAGGCTTCGATTTGGTGTGTTTTTGATTTCCCAAAAATATTTTTTTTTGGTTTACATAGTTCAAATGTCATTGAAATCAAAGAAAAAAGAGCAGCCCAGCTTAATGTTCACGTACGTATATGGAAGTACAAGCATATATAGTAAGTACATATATACTTTACATATCAAAAACACTTGCGCCACTCTTTAATGCCACTACTAAGAACTACATTCTTATAAAGCACTGCTTTTCTGAACAATTCAGCCAATTTTATGCTTAAATAAATTCAATTACATTAAGTTTCTTGTTATTATCCCCAGCGTACAAATGACGAATTGTATTAAAAAAAAGAAATAAAAAATTTTTGCTTAGTCGGTGCAACTGTAGTTACAAAGTCGCTTAAGTTAGGTTCTGAACTTTCCTGATATTTTAGTGAGTACAGTCAGCCTTTCGCATAACGTCAAGTTTAGACTGTTCGACTGTTCAGAACTTCGAAGATGTGATCACCTACAAATCTGAGCCATAGTGAGGTGTTCGCTTTTCTTCCTCTCTCTAAGGATCCTCCTTGAGGAGACAGTTTTAAGTTTCTCAGCAATCTTCGCGTTGTTTTTATATACAAGATTGCGCCTTTCGAGATGAGAGTAACTAAAAGTGACGTAATAAAATGTATAGAATGAAAGGGCAAAGAAGAAATTATAAAAACAAAATAGGAAAGTCGAACAGATAACAGTAATTTATTTTCGTCAGCGAATGAGTGGATGCTGTTAAATCGGTAAAGAGAGGATTAGCGACGCAATCTTGTATTCTTATATCATTCTTGGCAACACTCAACGTGTATCAAATAGATTCTCTACCGAATGTCAACAGCAAATCTTTCTATTCTCTTAAATTCGTTAATAAAGATTGCTCCTCATATTCTTATCCCACGTAATATAGAAAAGATTGTAGGAATCTTTAAATGCCTTTAGTATTTATTTCGTCAGACTAAGCTATGATCCGTGCTCTACCCGATGTGACCAATTTTCGAACTTAAAAATTCTTACTGAAGTCTTCTGAACCTTAATCTCTTAATTATTATCATCTATCACATTTTTCCCGCAATAATCGGCTCCAAATTATAGTAACGACCCGGATTTATATCCAGCCAAGCCAAGGACTTTCACTACAGCAATGTTCCCCAAAATTTTATAGAACATTTTTTACGCATGTGAACGCAAATTTCAATTCAAATTTGTAGAGCGCTACTGCCTTTGACACCAGTAAATAGGATAGGAAACTTACTTTTGAGTTAATTGTGTGTATCGCCATAGAGAACGTCGTTGCATACTGTGCCGATAAACAGAAATGTCAGACCATTAGACAATAACGCAAAGCAACGAATTCAAATCATTTTTTTCCCTTTGTAATCAAAATAAGCCGATTTACTTATATCGGTGGTCTCACAGTCGTATCTCTCTATGTTTTATACGCCATATATGTACTTCTCGCTCACGGACGCAGAAGTACCCAAAATGTTGTCTCCATGAAGAATCCTGAATTTGCATGCCTTGGCTAGTGGGTTGCAAATGAAATAAAAAACAAAAGATAAACAAGTTATACGTCTAAACATAAGAACACTTTGTAATTTTATTACTAGTGGGTAACGAATTAATACGTTTTGTTTTTCACTTACAAAACTTTATTTTCGAGTATGTAAAATATCTCAATACCGAGAAAAATATTATTTGAGCCAGTGCGCTTTATGCAGCATGGTAATTCGAGAATAATCACTGCGGTTAGGTCGGCGAAATAGTCTAAAAAGTACTTGTTGCAGAATTGGTTGCGTTTCCTAGACAGGGCGGGACAATGCTCTTGACGTCCACCTCGTCCCCGCAGGTGCGAAAAAAATCATTGGTAGAGTATCCCGATCCCTACCATGTGTCGATGTGTCAGTGTCCAGTTATTATTCTGGCTTTTAGTCCAAAGGAGGAGCGGTCAAGCCGAATTAGATCTTTCGATCGTATTACCTTAACTTTTGGCCAAACTTGGCTGGTGGTATTATTGGCTGTATAGGCCACCTAATGTCAACCTCCTCGACTATGTTGGCAAGAAATTAGAGATTTACCCGTACGTATTGGACGGAATTTACCACGAATACTTCTGTTCCTCTCCTTGCCAACTTATCGATCATGCAGACGCCAGGAATCTATCTATGCCCTCTTCAAGAGCACTTAAGAGTTCTTCTTAATTCCCTGCCACTTTTGTTGCTATTGGGATGGAGTAAGCTTATGGAGAACCTCATCAAACTTGTCTGACTGCTTAATAAAGCTTAAAAATTTGTGCAGTGGGAGTAACTCGAAATAATACTTTTTTGATACGAAAGTTTAAGAGCTTGAGATACTATACCATAAAATAACCGCCAAAAATTCTATGCAGAAGCTTAAGAGTTCACCAACAATTTACCTAGTGAATCCTGAACATTATTGCATTACAAAAAGGTAATAAAGAAAGGTGCGTTAAAAAGAAAAGATGCATTGAAAATTTGTAGTAAATAAATAATTGTGGCACTTGCATGCACTGGGTATACATAAAGTATTCTATTCCACCTCAATTTAAATTTCTTTAATTATTTTTCTACAATTTCAAGCTATGCGCACTTGTGATGCTGCATTAAAATTAAGTTGATTAAATCAGAACTACTAAGTAAATAAATTGAAAAGATTAGCATTAATAATAGTATGTACTATTATTACAGCTCCTGCTATAAACTACTCATGGGTATTTGTGTATATATTTTCATACGGTTTTATTATAGTTTTAATACAGCTCTTTCATTCTTCGATTAGTTGTGTAAGTTTTTGATTGCATTGGTTTATGAAGCTTACGTAAAAGATAAATCTTGGGATTGTTGTAAATAGTTCTATTATGCATGTAAATAGTCAAATGTGTAGATAACTTTGTTAATTTAATCTGCTGTTTATTCAAACTCTTTCTATCGCAATACTCATTGTGCATACATACATATGTATGTACTATATATAACTGCTTTTTATTTAGTAAAATCAAAGTAGTAGTAGTAATGAAAACCAAGCATTACTATGAAAACTTGCACCGAATATAACGGTTGTTCCAAATAAAAGTTGTATTATCATTTGTTATTTCGCGATGGAGGTAACTTTTGCTCTCTCACTTATTGGATGGGCGGGAATGCACAATTAAAGCTAAACAAAAGGAGGTAAATTAAAAAAATATGAAATTTTCTTCAGCGTATTGAAGATTTTATTAATTTTTGAAAGATATCGATAAATGCACCTTACATAATGCATCAACATATTCGTCAAAAGCTTGTGTTTATTAATTGTCTAAATTTTATATTAAATTTGCATATAACGTTGCAGAAATTATCGATCGTAGTTTGACACTAGAGTTTGGAATGCTTGGGAAAAGTTAAAAATTTGGCTCCTTTTTGGGCCTTCTGAGCTTTTCAGAGTTTGGTCATGGAAGTATTTTCATACAATTGCGCTAATTTAACTTTTGAAGCCTGAACGCTTTAATCCTATGAGGCAAGTTTGAGTAAATGCCTATTAAAGTTTCTGAAGTATCTAATTTTTTAGTTTTGTAAATTACCGTTATATGAGAGGCAGTGGTGGTTTTTGCACGATTTTTACAATTTTCAAAATTTTGGTTACTGTCTTGACTTAAATTTTGTAGAGTCTCAATAATTTTTAATTCCGTCTATTTCGTAATACAGCACCATCTTGCACATTAAATTAGAGAAAATTGTCGTTGATAGTTAATGCAATATAAAGTTTTTCTTTATTATAGTAAGTTATCGTTTGACATGTGGACGTGGTTTTTGTTAAGCCTAATAAACTGAAATATAAAGTGTGTACCGAACTTGGTAGGGTAGTTTCAGAGATATATCTGTATTTGTGCCAAGGCGTGTTTCTGGAAAACTTTTACCGCATTCTTCGCATTTTCACAAAACACCGTTATGTATTAGGTTATTAACTGATATTGCTTATTTTCAATTACAACATACCTTGGTTCGAGACAAACAGACATGACTTAATCGATTTCGCTTTTCATTATGAAAATTTTGGTATGCTCATATACTAGTTTATATCTATTTCGGATGTTTTATGCTGTTACAAACAGCCGTTAGGTGAACAAAGTTATAATACCCTCGGCAAACAGGTAAATACAATATCTCCGTAACTACATGACCACACTCCACCAAATTTGGTACGCACTTTACGATTTCGAAAATTATAGAAACCTGACATAAACCGCGCTTACCTCACATATAACTTTAATTTACAAACACAAAAAAAAATCGATATTTTAGTGACTATAAAAGGTAATTTACTCTAATTTTGTACACAGGGTTGAGTTGGTGTTGAAGGTTGGGAATAGGTGTGGCCTCATCCGATTTAGACAAATAGGTATATCTCTGAAACTATTGCTTTAAACTCTATCAAATTTAAGACACAATTTATATTTCAACTCTGGAAGCGCAATTTCGAAAATCATGCACAACTCTCAAAAGATTTTAATGAGAGATAAATTTGTTTGATTAATAATGTTGGAAAATGGACGTGGCACGTTAAAAGCATAATAATTTTCTTTTTTTTCTATTTAAATAAAACAAATACATTGCCAAAAATTGCATACATTTATAATATTTACTAAAAGCATGCGCCAGGTATTAAAAAATCAATTTCAACCGAACTTCTTTACTATTTATCTTATAACTTCTAAATTTATCATTCGATTTGTACAAAACTTTAACGTTATATGTAGAAAATAAACACGATCCTGAAAAAAATTAGTTAAAGACTTTCCCTATTATTATTATTATTCTATAGCGAAAATTATATAAAGATAGTTTTCGTAAGAAATTATAATCTTGTTTGCACTTATTAATGTGCAAAAAAAAAATATTTTGGGGTAACTGGAGATTAAATAATAGCCTAGACGATACGCAACCTATAAATGATCTTTAATCGAACAAACTTAAAACTAAATAATCAAAAAAAAAAATGTAATAATATTTAAATAATATCGCCTAAGGAATTGTTATAGATGCATTAATGTGCATACATATGTATGTGTAGATTAGTGTGCACTTTTTTGTTTGCATTTATGGGCATGACTACAGTTTCTTCATTCTGCACGTAAGGAAAAGGAAGCTAACTGTCGCAACAGTGGCAGTGGTGCAACGAAGAAGGCCTTGACATCCTATCAACTATTCCGCACACTAACTGGTGTTGAGCTACTACTGCAAATGGATATGGCCAATATGACAACAAAAACAATGCCCAATTTGTAATTGGCCAATGAAAATGGTGGAAATCGTTTTAGAAACCCGATGAACGAATTAATGGAAAATCGGACTCCCTTAATAATAGAAACTGCTTCAAATCGCTTACTTAATGCAAGGAATTTTTTTTGGCTTCTAATTTCTTTTTTTATTACGTTTTATATTACACCTATGCCGAGTACATATACATACTTACATATGTACATATGTATGTATATTGGCCACTTTCCACATTTACACTTTTCACTTCACTTATCATTCATTGCAAACATTTTTGCTTTCTTATTATAACTTTCATCGGCATCCTTTTGCTTTCCATATTCTCAATTGTTGTAGTTAGTTACTCGGTATTTTCGTAATATTTTACATCCTCCCGCTGTTATTGTTGTTGTTGTTGTTGTATGTAAGCATGCTCCGCACAGCATCCTATTTCGCTGTCGTCACCATTCGTTTGTTACCATCGCCTTTTGTTGTTGTTCGTTTCTTCGCAATTTGGGAGCGGCTCCAAATGCGAAAAAAAAAATAAATTCGGTGGATAGTTAGTAAGTCCATGTAACTGTTACGTTTGTTAAACAAATATTTGGCCAATATCTACAATATAAACTTTTGTACTATATAATTGGTGTAGAATAATACCTTTTTCAATTTTGTATTTCTTGCCTCAAAATCGAAAGGAAAAATTATGGAAATGTGGGAAAATTTTGTATCGGTAACTACGTACATACAAGTAGATGTGGGAGTGGGTGTGTTTCCTTTTCCTAGCCTAATTTTATTTAGTTTTTATTCTTTTTATAGTGTACATGAAAAATTTTGCTTTTTTGTATGGAGTCCATCCATAAAGTAGTGACTTCAGCGGTAATATGTATGTATGAGAGAAAATTTGATTAATTGATTTCATTACATGAATGACAATTGGCCTGTGGTTGGAGTAGTCCTTTGGTGTAGCATATAATAAAAATATTCATTACACTTTGCACGACACTAATATTTTATAATTTTGAAACCATCGTCATTTAGCAAAAGAAATGAATGAAACACACAATTTTTATTAATTTAATTAAAATATTTCACATTAAAAGACGCAGATTGCTCTACTGCTAGTATATTTGAGCAACATTTTTTCATCCATTTTCTACTTATATATCACACCCAATACACAATGCCAAAACCAAAATGTTGAGATCACAAAAATCCACATTGCAAATGAATTTCAATGCGAAAAACAAACCTGCACCGTTGCTCTCGAGCGCCACACTAAATTGCTCATATCATCCGAGACATCGCTTTAACCAAGCAGCTCGAAGGGTCGCACGAACAAAAGTTGCTTGTCAGCAGATAGAATAAGGAAGATGGTGGATGCTGATAGTTAATATAACGTTGGGTTGCGTATGTGGCCCAAGGACTTACCGTTGCTCTCAAGACACTATGTGCCTGAATTTTTACTGCGGGAATTCTCTCTTTGCATGGATATTTAAGAATAAACATAAATATATGTACATATTTATGTATGTACAAATATATGAAGTTGCACAAAACAAATGCTACGTGTGTTTAAAAGTGTTTCCAAGTCCATATGTAAAAACTAATATAAGAGAAGAGAGATTACGTATTCTCTTAACATCAAAGGAGACTAAATAACAGACGCTCTTTGAAATACTGGCGATGTAAAATTTGTTACCGTTAGCTTAATAAAAGCATATAAACAACTACATACATACATACATTAGTTGGAAAATGTATAGAAAAATTATCAAATTTATTGGAGGGAGGAAAGTGGCAAATTTTTATCATAACAACGTTATTTTCTTAAAAATTCAGTTGAGAACAACTGACAAGATGGGCAAAGAAATTCTGCGATTTCTCAGGTTCAAACAGGAAAGGTAGACGCCAAACAGCAAACTAGAATATTATTTCGAATTCGTTCCCACGACAGTCGGTTCTACGTTACCGGAACGACCCGGATTTATTTCCGGTCAAGGACTGACACTTCAACAGCATTCCCCAAAGTTTTATTGGGAATGTTTTATGCTCTTACAACAACAACAACAACAACATTACTTCGAGTTTATATTCCACCCTTGCATACCACTAAAAATAAATTTCACTTTTTTGTACATACATATGAACTGTATAGTAACTATTAAATATAGAACGTTATGTATTAATTATCTTAACCTTGATATTCTCAGTTTACATAGTTAACAAGAAAAGAAAACCAAATAGCATTGACTTCAGAAAATAATGGGTTCTTAGTTTCAAAAAACCGATATTCAAAATCAGAATGTCGATCGTTTTTTTTTCAAAAAATAATGGATATTTTCTTCTTTCTTTATGTTTTCTGGGTATTCTTGCCAAACAAAACTACAGACCAACAAAATAAATTCATTCTATTTACATTGATGCATATGTACATATGTATGTACATATGATATGTAGATTATCTCTTGTGTGAATCGGAAGTGTACTTTTTGAATTACATTTGTTTGAATGCTAAAAATAAGAACCTTTTAGAGCTCCTCCGTAAATGGTTCGTAACATTTTGTATGTTTATTGTGTTCACATATTTTTGGGATCAGCTGTTTCTCTTACTGGCAAGTAGTTGCAATAAAAAAAATTCCAGCAAGAATTTGCAACTTCTCGTCCGAAAGAACTGTCATTTTTCTCTCTCAATTTCCCCTACCTTGCCATTTTTTTGTAATAATGCTGAGGGTTGCTACATCAGGTAATTTCAGCTGTGATGATTCTTGACGTCTATGGACTAACATTTTTCACTTGTATTTATTCACAATGTTCGCCACTATCCACACCAACTATCTTTATCCATAAGCAAGAATGAAACAACAAAGCTATTATTATTTATTATTACTGACAGTCAGATGAACGATAAAATGGTGAGATTGAACAGTGTGTTCTTGTCCATTTGGTAATATTGATGTGTAAGAGTGAAATGCAATATCATAAGTATACATTTGTTGGCATCAGCGTATGTATCACGGTGTACTGAATACTGAAGGTGACGCCTTTAGAAGTACCGCTACTTTGGTTTTGCCGGGTTTGACAATTCTCAACTTCAACTAGACAAAGCTTTTTTCACAAATTAAGAAAAAGAGACACTTTTTTTAGTATTTTGCGAATTTACACTTTAGAACAATTAGAACACGTTTTTCAATGAAATATTGGAAGTTGTTCAATTTTCTCTCTCCCGTATTCTTGTTTACTAAAGGCGAGATCTGTCATTTCACCGCGGGAAGGCGCAATCTTGTATTCTATCATTCTTGCGTATGTATGCTTAGTGGTCCTATGAAAATGATTTTCATTTTATTCTTTTCTAATGTACTATCAAACAATTGACTGGCACTTTTCTTGCTGGGACGGTTCTTGGAAGGTATTTTTTTCTGTCGTTGCTGTTATGATTATTCTGAATATAAATCAAATTTTTTGATCTACTGGCAACCTTTCAATAGGTTTATTTTGACATTGCAAAAGTAAAAAAAGATTTTTCTTACGTGTGAATCGGGCGTACAATTCTATCAGGTAAAATTAAGGAATTTTTATCGAACACTATAACGCAACTAACATTGAAGAGGCATCAGTTCTATCCGTAATGTTTCTCCGTTCTCCATACCACGGGGGAAACATAGAACACTACCAACACAACAAGCTGCCTTCAAAGCAAACATAAGGCATACGTAGCCAATCATCAATTCTGACACTGCAAATAAAGTTAACCACCTGTCCATGAGAATTATGAAAATCCGCATTAAGCCTCTAATTGTGATCCTGCTCCCGCCGCTACTTATTTTCAATATAGCAGCGGCTGATTTGCAAGGACCCATTCGCACAACCAATGATGGCTCTGAAGAGGATTCGGCGCATAAAGGAACCACAACGGCTTCAAATACGGTTGCAAAAACAGAGAGTGGAGAAAGTACAATGGCTGTAACTGAGAGTAGTGCAGCAAGCAATGAACGTAAAGCGGACAAATATGTTGCAGAAAATGCAATGCCCACGGATTTGCCTACCGATCATGTATCTGGCACTACAGTGGTACCCTTGTCAGTTTTTGAATCCGAACATTCTAAATTGTTACAAAAAGTACTATTAAGTCGTATTTCGAGTTCTCGTAAAGAGCTAGAAGACAAAATTGCATCGATTGAAGCAAGTCGAAATATTCCTGAGGCAATAGATCCAACGCCAAGGGAAATCGAAGGTTACTATATTGAAATAAGCAATTCCGAAGTTTTATATTTATAGTTTATTCTTACAGCTCAAACATTTTATGAGAAAGCTATGGATATGCTTTCAAAACCTCGCAGTGATAAAGATCTTGCTCATAGATTCATAATTCGTGCTGCTGAAATGAACCACCTGAAAGCACGCGCCGAGTTGGCCTGGGCCCATTTGCTTGGTCACTACGCAAAATTAAATTTTGAATTAGCTGCTGCAGAATTTGATGAACTAGCTAAAGAAGGAGTTCCTGAAGCAAATATGGTAATCAAAATGAAATGTTTAAAGTTGAAACATCATATAAAAACTTTTTATGTATAACCTTTTATTACAAAATATTTTATTATGTAAAATTAAACTTAATTTTTGTATTTTTTAGGGGCTGGCTTTTCTATATTCTGTAGGTGTTGGCGGTAAAAATGTTAGTCAACCGCTAACTTTGATCCATCTGACACTCGCCGCATTAGGTGAGCATACATTTGCCCAAATGGCGCTGGGATATCGCTATTTATATGGCATCAATGTGCCTACGAATTGCGAAAAGGCGCTCGTGTACTATCAAAAAGTAGCTAAGAAAGTTGCGGAGAAAGTCACTTTCTCCAGCGGACCTGTCGTACATCGCGTACGTTTACTGGATGAATCCGAAAATCCTGGCAGCCAAGAAACAGAAATCGTCGACTACTATCAGTTGCTGGCTGACAAGGGTGACGTACAATCGCAAGTTGGACTTGGTCAGCTCTACTACCAAGGCGGAAAAGCTATACAACAAGATCACCAAAAAGCGTTGGAATATTTTGCACAAGCTGCTAATGCAGGGAATGCAATTGGATTTGCGTTTTTGGGCAAGCTCTATCTAGAGGGTAGTGAATTTATTAAAGCTGATAACGAAACCGCATTTAAGGTGGGTTTTAAACTCACAAGTAAATGTTTATTTAAATTATAGTGTATTTATAGTATTTTAAGAAAGCAGCGGAATTAGGCGATCCAGTCGGACAGAGTGGATTAGGATTAATGTACCTTAAAGGATTTGGCGTACCTAAAGATTCGCTTAAGGCACTAAACTACTTCACACAAGCTGCAGATCAGGGTTGGGTTGATGGTCAATTGCAATTGGGCTACATGTACTTTTGTAAGTGTTCGATACAATAGTGAAGTTAAATTAGCTTATAAAAATTATTAAATATTTGTATTTTCAGCTGGAGATGGCGTTAAAGTTGACTATAAATTAGCGCTTAAATATTTCAATTTGGCCTCACAATCTGGCCACGTATTGGCTTATTACAATTTAGGATTAATGCACACTTACGGTGTGGGTATGTTACGCTCCTGTCCAGCAGCTGTCGAATTTTTTAAGAATGTTGCCGAACGTGGTCGCTGGAGTACAAATATGATGCATGCCTACAGTGATTATAAAGCTTCTCGTATTGAAGAAGCATACATGCAATACGCTCTGCTAGCAGAAATGGGATACGAAGTTGCCCAGAGCAATGCCGCTTTTCTGTTGGACCGTGGGGATGTAGGCTTATTACATGATCGACATGAAGAACTAATACGCGCCTTCTATTACTGGAAAAGAGCGGCAGGGCAAGGTTATTCAGCGGCGCAAGTAAAGCTGGGAGACTACTACTATTATGGGTGGGGAACGAATATAGATTTCGAGACGGCAGCTTATCTATATAGGTAATAATTTACACTAAATTCAATCATTTTTATTAGCTGGCAGTTCAACGAATGTGTTTTGTCATTATATTATATATTGTCTGAAAATTGCTAAAAAAAAAAAAAAAAATTGCAATAATAATCCTTTAACGTTTTTCAGGAAAGCTTCCGAACAACAATACAATGCACAGGCAATGTTCAACCTTGGTTACATGCACGAACAGGGTCTCGGCATGAAAAAAGACTGGCACCTAGCTAAGCGCCTATACGATCTGGCTGCTGAAACAAACGCAGATGCAAAAGTGCCTGTAGCAATAGCACTTCTTAAGCTGCAAATGCTAGCAAAAATAGAATCCATTAAGCAGGTATTGAACTGGAAATATAAATGCTTTTAATTGATTTATAAATTATTGTAAATGTATCTTGTTTTAGTCGCCTTACAAATTTATTTTCTACATGGATGAAAATATTGCCGCTAATTGGGATTTGTATATGATCACCATTTTAACATTACTACTGGGATTTATCATGTACACAAGGCGGCCATATCAACAGCAACCAGCTGAACAACAACAGCAGGAACAAGCGCAACCCGAAGCGGAACAATTGGATCTGCATCAACAACCACAACAAGAGCAGCAACAACAAGAAGAATAGTATATGGCATTTTTATATGCATGAAAGAATGTGGACATGTTGAAATAAAATTTTAAAAAAAAAACCTACTAATTAGTAATACTTTTATAGATCTAATTAGTTGATATGTGTACATAACAGTTGATAATTTAATATTGTTTGTTGCATTACGATTAACACTACCAAATCCTACTATAACGCTTCGCTATGTGGCATGCAATTATGACTATTTGTCGTATCCATGTAACGAGTGAAACACTTAGAATTTTTAAAAGTAAAAATATAAATGTAATCTACTTTAATCGCAATTTCAGTATCGATATTGAAATTTTTTATGTGCAAACGAGAATAATTCTTTCATATTATTTAAAAGTTGTTTAAATAAATTATTTTTTACCATAAGTAAGAAATTATTTTCATAAGACTTGAATCCATTCTAAATACATACAAATCTAGTTCACTGTAAATTAATTGAACGTCCGTTTACCCTTGCGTACACCTGAGAGGTAAGTGGATATTAAAAAAAAAATAATATTTCATATCGGCCTTATTCGAGTATTATTCAAGCATTCGATATTCGTGAACGAAATAGCTGATCGGAAAAATTTTCATTTGGTGTTGTGACGACGCTCATTCATTGCAATACGAGGTCGAAAGCAAAATTCTGTTCGACAAACAATTAGATGAGCAACGAAAGTTTCGACAGGATTGCACAGCGTATTCAAAATTCAATTCTCGATGTCTAATACTCGTAATAAGGGCCTCTATAACTGGGGCAATATTGCTCAATATTTTAAAGGATCGCGTTCCATTGCACCAACGAATATTAAACGCAGTGTTTCGACATTAATTGATTATCTCGAACAAGACTTGTCAAAGTAAACAATTGGCGAATGCGTATGTTTCTTGGGGAAAAGGAGAATGAACCCAACTCATGGTAGCAGATTGCGGATACCGCTAATCATCTCTGGAAAATTTTGACAGAATTTCTGCGTAAAAAGTGCTGAGTTATATTAGTGTACATATATTCTTTCCAACTTGTCAGCGGTACATATGTTGTGACGTCACACCCTTGTTACTGTCCGAATTTCAGATCAATCAGCGCAATCTTGTATTCTATCATTCTTAACCCGGACTCTTAAGCAGGCGCTTCCGATTGTAAAATTTTAAAATTAATAATTTCACTTCGCTGTTTTCTTCATTAGTTTTATTTCATTATAGTTTTATGTAATATAATTAATTTTATACCAGTACTTGAAAGCGATTTGGGCGATATTATTATTTGATGTCCAATACGATGTTTTCATTTACTTACAAACGATGCAGCAAGATAATCAAACACTCTATAGTAAAAGCAAAAAGTACTCAAGCATAATAGTTGAGATTAGCTTTCTTCTTCGCTTGCACTTCCATAATGGCATCCATAAAATCTTCGTGTGTAACACAGGTGGCATTGCGACGCAACGCTATCATACCGGCCTCTACACACACAGCTTTACATTGTGCGCCATTGAAATCGTCGGTGGAACGTGAAAGCTCTTCGAAATTAACATCATTGCTAACATTCATTTTACGTGAATGAATCTGCATAATACGTGCTCGTGCTTCCTCGTTAGGATGTGGGAATTCAATTTTACGATCAAGTCGACCAGAACGCAATAAAGCGGGATCCAGAATATCCACGCGATTTGTGGCGGCAATAACTTTAATGTCGGCAGTGGAACTGAAACCATCCAATTGGTTCAGCAATTCTAACATAGTACGTTGTACTTCACGATCACCAGCCTTCTCCGAATCGAAACGTTTTGTACCGATTGCATCCAACTCATCAATAAAAATGATGGCTGGTGCTTTTTCCTTAGCTAAAGCAAACGCGTCACGCACTAATTTAGCACCATCACCTATAAACATCTGTACCAACTGTGGACCAGCCAACTTTAGGAAAGTCGATTTTGTTTGGGCCGCACAGGCACGCGCTAATAAGGTTTTACCTGTACCAGGGGGTCCATATAGAAGAACGCCTATTGGAGTATACAAATTTAAAATAGCGAACTAGTAAAAATTATGAGTACTAGTACCTTTTGGTGGATGAATTCCTAATGTCTTGAATTTTTCTTTATGTGTCATTGGTAATACCACGGCTTCAATCAATTCTTGTATCTGTTTGTCCAAACCACCAATATCTGAATATTGCTCAGTTGGTCTTTCGTCTACTTCCATAGCCTTGACGCGCGCATCATACTCGGCAGGTAGAGTTTCCAAAATCAAATATGAATCTTTGTTTACACCAACTAAATCACCTGGTTTAAGCTTCTCGGCATCAACCAATCCAATAACAGGCAAAAAGTAAGCCTGACGTGTTGAAGTCTTAATGACAGCACATTTGCCCTTACGTTGGTTGTCCAACACCAAAACAGCACCATCATCCTCTTCTTCTTGGGGATCCACGTCCAGCAATTCGATGACATTTGACACCAAATACGGCAGAGTTTTGTTAACCTAATTAGTGAATTATTTTTGAAAATTTTTTTTCAATGACTATTAAAACCAAATTGTTTTCCACCTTTATCTTTTCCGTATTATCTTTAATCTTTTCGTTTTGTGCCTGAATTTCGTGAGTTATGCGCATAACCTCACTCTTCATGATTTTGATTTCATTATCCATGAGACGCGTCCTGCTGACAATCTCATCGGTTGGCATTCGGAGTACTTCCTCCCCTAAGGTTTCCTCATCGTCATCCCAAATGGATTTATCTTCGAGTGTGGTCGCCATTTTCAGCCAAAATTATGTATAAGGTTAATTTTTATTATGAAAATATTTGCAGAAATCTTTTCGATACTGCTACGGTTTCCTATTTTCGATGACTTGTAAATTTTTGTTTTGGGACCAATTTGACATTTATGTCGTTTGCCTTTCAGCACATATGTACATATATCGATTATCGATAACAGGTGATTTCGAACAATCTTAATCGTTGAATTAAGTTCCTACATAACCCTGCAAGAAACCTGATCTATAACTAACGGTTATATTAGCCGGAAAATTAACTAAACCAGTTTGATGGTTAGTTTTGAGTGGGCATCGGGTATCAAGGGTCGGCTTTCCAATAAGGAACCATTGCCTGTTTTAGCCAAAGTACTGGTAATTTTTTAATGAAATTCGCAGGGGGTGTTGGGGAGATGCTCACTGACCGGTTTTAATAACATTTTGCGCACATATATTTATATTTTTTAAGATATTTGTTCTTAAAATTTCTTGGCTTACTTCACAATATTTTCATATATACACTGCACTATTGAAGTTTATTCTTACTAATACATGCAATTTAATGCTTTTATAACTTCATTCACATATATTTTTTTACAAAATGTGTAAAAATTAATTAATTTAACTCAATTTTCTAAATCTATTGCTTTCTCCTACAATCGTAAACACACAATGGCTGAAAGATGGCCGCCATACTTCATTACTGGTGATACCAGATCCTTCAAAATTGAAATACTCTTTTTTACTGTAAAACATGTTGGGATGCGTAATGAAATTGAATTTTGTAAATTCCAAACGTTCATTTATTAATAAATTACGATTGGAATATACACTTCTTGTAAAAATACAGAAAGGTGTCCTACGCAAAAATACTGTGGATGGCGTAGCCGAAGTTGGACCGGCCAGGGTTATTTTCTTAAAGCGCGGCCGAAGGCCGCCCACGCGGAAAGGTGTTCTACGCAAAAATACTGTGGATGGCGTAGCCGAAGTTGGACCGGCCAGGGTTATTTTTTTAAAGCGCGGCCGAAGGCCGCCCACGCGGAAAGGTGTTCTACGCAAAAATACTGTGGATGGCGTAGCCGAAGTTGGACCGGCCAGGGTTATTTTTTTAAAGCGCGGCCGAAGGCCGCCCACGCGGAAAGGTGTTCTACGCAAAAATACTGTGGATGGCGTAGCCGAAGTTGGACCGGCCAGGGTTATTTTTGTAAAGCGCGGCCGAAGGCCGCCCACGCGGAAAGGTGTTCTACGCAAAAATACTGTGGATGGCGTAGCCGAAGTTGGACCGGCCAGGGTTATTTTTGTAAAGCGCGGCCGAAGGCCGCCCACGCGGAAAGGTGTTCTACGCAAAAATTCTGTGGATGGCGTAGCCGAAGTTGGACCGGCCAGGGTTATTTTTTTAAAGCGCGGCCGAAGGCCGCCCACGCGGAAAGGTGTTCTACCCGGCGAATTTTGCCGATACCGTGGTTGAGTTTTTTTGGCGTAAATCAATTTTTAAAAAACGCGAAGACCCTTTCGTAAAACTGCTAGAGGCAATAAAATATACCTATAAGCCTTTGTGTTTTTGTTTTATTTCGTTTTTTTGTTTTCAGAGGTTTTTTTTAAGATTTTGTTTAGCAACATATGGCAACATCGAAATTTCAGTTCAGCTGATGTACAAAGGAAAAAGTGAGGTTAAATTTGACCATTTTTTCAACTTTAACAACAAATAACTTACAACCTAGAAGCCTCCGGTAGACGGGATTTTCAGATTTAGTATCTGGAGGACCCCCTCTACCCCCCTATAAAACCCTTTTTTTTCAAAGCGTGGTTCCTTATTGGAAAATTTTCCCAAAACAGTATGAACTGGCTTTTTTGTAGAGAAGTGATTGCTGCAATGAGATTACTAAAAATTAATACGCTAGTTGACACTGGGCTGAAGTTTAATGTAGGAAGTCCACTTCTTTAACTAGGATCAATTACTTTTTAGCTACTCCTTTGAGCAAAAAACGTAGATTACAAGGAAGTTGCGTCACTCCCACCGTCTTCTAACAAAATGTTGAAATGTTTCCACCAAAAAAGCTGATAATCTGGTATATAAGAATACTCTTCTACTGCATTCCTGATAGCAATTCAGAAATAATTTATAAGTATGTACCACATGGTGAAAAATGTACAGAAGGTGGCCCAGATTGTGCTGCCTCTAAATTTTAACAGAATTTCTACGTAGCAACAGATTTTGTTTTTTGTGTATCGCAAACTTGTATATTCTTTCCAACTTGTTTAACAAACAAGCGCAATCTTGTATTCTATCATTCATGTTTAAATCAATGTTTCGGTTTCTAACGGCAACTCTTTATGCAATACCAAAGTCTTCTTAAGTAAGATTTGTATTTTCGACTGATCTGGCCATTCAAACCATTACCA
This sequence comes from Anomoia purmunda, assembly GCA_951828415.1. Lineage (NCBI taxonomy): Eukaryota > Metazoa > Arthropoda > Insecta > Diptera > Tephritidae > Anomoia > Anomoia purmunda. Next base: position 186,141,591 of record OX639993.1, on the reverse strand, counting down.
AAAAATTAAATATTTATGTTTGTGAATTCTAAAACACCTCGCTAAACCTACGGCATTTCTACACAATACATCTATATAAAGGAGTAAAAATAAATTAGAATCATGTATTGAATAGTGGATTTGAGAAACGATAATATGGTTATGTAAATTTTTTCGAATTTGCATACAGAATAATACATACAGATTGTGACTTTGTGATTAGAAAAGCAGAAAGATTTGTGTAAGACTTCAATTTCTTTGAAACCCCACGTCGCTACATATATACGGCTTGAAAATGAGTGTAAGTAAACTACTATAGGAATGGGCTTAACAAACCTCGATGGCTATGCAAATATTTCTCGCATGAAAACTGGTTTGAATGCACATGGGTGTAAAGCGTCCAGCCATAGAGTATCTGGCGAAAGTTGTGCTCTCTTGCTATTAGCACTGCAGTTAGGAATATCTATGACTTAGGTGGTAGTCGCTAATTGTTAGTTGTATTTACACATCTAAATATAAAACTTTCATTTTCATGAATATGATCTAAAAAGTTGTTCTTTCTTAACAGGCTGCAATGCTTGCCCGCGTTTCCTTTTATCCAACACTGCTCTACAATGTGTTAATGGAAAAGGCCACTTCGAGAAATTGGTATGATCGCATTGACGATAATGTTATTTTAGGCGCCTTGCCATTCCGTTCGCAAGCAAATGAAGTAAGTACACATGAATTTAGACACATCAATTATATTAATGGACATTTTATTTTTTATTTTATATCAGTTGATTACACAAGAAAATATGAAGGCCGTTGTATCCATGAATGAAGATTACGAACTTTCAATGTTCTCTAATGATTCACCTAAATGGAAATTGTTAGGAATTGAATTTCTTCAACTTCCAACCACAGATATTTTTGAATCACCAAATCAAGATAAACTCTACAATGGGGTGGAATTCATAAACAAATTTTTACCTATCCATAAACGCATAAAAGGTTTGAATACATCCTCTGTACCAGAAAATATTGGTACTGTTTATGTGCATTGCAAAGCAGGGCGCACGCGTAGCGCAACACTTGTTGGTTGCTATTTAATGATGGTGAGTCAAGCATCTTTTACTGTATTACAAAGAAGCAATGAGTAGGCATATTTATGGGTACATACAAATGTACATACATATATGTATAGGTATTTAGAAGCCAAGTATTTGATTCATGGCACGTACCACATGAATAAAATTAGTAATATATACACATAGAAGTGTGAAATGTAGAAAATATACTGATTACACAATTGAAATTCCAAGGTAGATTTCCATCTGGTCCACTATTAAGTAGAATTTTTGTTTTGAAGAGGCAGAACCACTTCTATCGATTATCACACCTTCCAGTCAAGCTTTGATGCTATTGAACAAAACGCTTTATTGAGAAATAAGTTTTAATGTGAAAAAATTTTCATAAAACAAAATGACATCAATCCTAAAACTAGTTGATTCTAAAAACATAAGTAAATGTATAGCAAGTTGTTATTTGCTACAGTATCACATTGAAATAGATAGATATATTTTTCAACACCCTTCCTCAATGTGAGACTGTTTACATTAAACTTTTTCTATTATTTAATTTAAACTCATTAATTTCACAAAATGACAGTGCTTTGTTTTCGACAGATTTTTTGTTAGAACATCCGCTATCATATTTTCAGTTGGAAGATATTTTATTTCCACATCGCCATTCTGAACAACCTCTCGGACGAAGTGATGCCTGATATCAATGTGCTTTGATCTTGCATGATAAACTGGATTCTTTGCCAGATTTTGGGCGCTAAGATTGTCGTCATACAGGACAATAGGTGTATCAGCTTTACCACAGCCAATTTCAATCATTAGACGTCTCAAATGCAATGCTTCCTTCGCTGCTGATGATAATGCCATGTATTCGGCCTCCGTGCTGCTTAATGCCACGCATCCTTGCTTCTCCGACTTCCACGAAATGGGTCCACCAGCCAGGAAAAACACATATCCAGTATAAGATCTGCGATTGCTTATATCGCTACCCCAATCTGCGTCTACGAAACCTTCAAGCGCCTGTCCACATGCACGGTAGTTCAACTTTAAATCTTTTGTAGCTGCTAGATACCGCATTATATGCTTCACACCTGTGACATGTTCACTATGTGGATTGTTATTTCTTTGTGCCAACTTCACAACCGAGTGGTAGATATCAGGTCTTGAAATTAAAGCTAGCCACATTAACTCTCCGATTGCTGACTGATATGTCATGGGATCTTCAATCACACATTTTTCACTTTCGCAAGCTACTTGAAATCCTTTGTCTAATGGAGTTGTGGAAACTCTACACTGCTCCATGCTGTGGCGTTGTAACATATCTTTGATATAAAGGGACTGGTTCATCGATATGTTGCCTATATCGCCATCGCGCTGAATTTGCATACCCAAAAACATCTGCAACGGGCCCTTATCAACGCATTCAAATTTTGTCGAAATCAGTGATTTGATTCGTATCAAATCTGTCTCCTTTTGGCACGCTATAAGTATGTCATCTACATAAATTAGTACCAAACAAAGGTTACCTTTTATATCCTGCTTATACAAGCATGGCTCATTCTGACACTGAATGAAACCAATTTCACTTAGTGCTGCATTCAGTTTGAAGTTCCACTCCCTTCCAGCTTGTTTCAAGCCATATATTGCTTTGTTGAGCCTCAATACTTTTTCGCCATTGGTCTTTTCTACATATCCCTCTGGCTGCTTCATATACACTACATCTTTTAACTCGCTGTTTAGATAAGCCGTGCACACGTCCATTTGATGTAAGTATAGCTTCAGCTCAACAGACAGGGCAAGAACCAGACGTATCGTTTCATACCGACACACCGGTGAAAACGTTTCTTTATAATTTACGCCAAACTTCTGCGCACATCCCTTGGCTACCAAACGAGCTTTATAGCGTTCAACAGCGCCAGCTTTGTTCCTCTTGACTGTATAAACCCATTTGCAACCAATTACCTGCTGGCCCTTAGGTAAGTCTGTCTGCGTCCACGTACCATTTGCCACCAGTGCCTTATATTCTGCGTCCATGGCTGTCTGCCAATACGAAGCATGCTTACTGCTCCTTGCTTCCTTAAACGTTTGCGGCAACGGTATCTCTTCCGCTTGTACTGCGTGTATTACATTGTAGCTCTTCTTCGGACGCCCTGGCATTCCGGTTCAAATCAGTTTTGGCCTACCGGGTCCGATCTTCAAAACCTGTTTCTGCTCCAGGTCTGATTCTTCTGCACTAGCATATTCATCGCTCCCCATATCGTTGTCGCTGAACGTATCTTTTTGCTGCTTTTCATTATCAATACTTGAAATAAGCTTCACTGTATCACGCACCGATGCATCAGCTGGTGAGTTTTCTGGTAATAAATCAAACACGATCTGGTCATCAAGATGAGCTTCGTCGAAACGTTCATCAAATAAAACATCACGTTTTTCGACAATCTGATGTTTTTCCTTGTCATAGAGCCTGTACGCTTTTGATACCAATGAGTACCCTACCAGGCGATACTCTTTTCCTCTCGCCTGAAATTTACTGTGACGTGTCTTGTCCAAACCAATTGCCACTGACCCGAATGTACGCATATTCTGCACATTGGGTTTTCTGCCAGTCCACGCTTCAAACGGTGTCATACCAACCATGGCTGCTGTTGGTGATCTGTTGCGAATATAACACGCTGTCTGCAATGCCTCTGCCCAAAGAAACTCAGGCATATTAGAATGCACAAGCATACTTCTTGCCATCTCAACAAGAGTGCGATTTGCTCGTTCTGCGACCCCGTTCTGTTGAGGACTGTACGGCACCGTAAGTTGACGAACTATACCATTTTTCTTCAAAAAATTGTCAAACTGCTTATTGATGTACTCCCGACCATTGTCACTACGTAATGCTTTAATTTTGTGTCCAGTCTGACGCTCTACTATAGTTTTGAACGCCACAAATTTTTCAAAGACTTCGTCTTTTGACTTAAGAAAAAATGTGAAAATGCGTCGAGACATATCATCTATGAAAGTTAAGAAATAAGCCGAACCACCAAGAGAACGCTTCTCAAACGGGCCACATACGTCAGTATGTATCAACTCCAACAACTGCTTTGCCCGATTTTCCGATGCTGATGGGAACGGCTGAGTATGTATCTTGCTCTTCATGCACGTCCGACATGGCACCTTGTCTGAAAAATCCACATTTTCTATACCCCGCACCATAATACTTTTCGCGAGCTTCATAAGACTGCCATAATTTAAATGACCATATCTGTTATGCCACAATGCTGCACTGCATTGAGTTGCACCAAAACATTTGTTGCTTCTGCTCTCAAACACAAATAGCTTGTTTTGCTTCTCTGCTTTCAAAATCTGCTTGCCTTTCTGGCTCACAATGGCATATTTATTGTTGAAACTTACTGTACAACCGCGTTCTACAGCTCGACTAACTGAAACAAAGTTCCCCTTCATTCCTGGGACATGCAAAACATTCTCCAATTTCAGTTCACACAAATCGGTTTGAAGTATGACGTCACCTCTGCCTGCCGCACGTATAACGTTATTGTCAGCTAATACAACATCCTCTTCCTGGGAAACATAATTCGTGAAAATATTACGCACGCAGCTCATATGTGCTGTTGCGCCGCTATCCAGACACCAGCTTGAAACTTCTAGATCCCCCACATCTGCTGCTGCTAGGACTGTAAAAGATCGTTGCGGTTGCTGCGTCTTGTTCGATGTTTCTTTTACTTTATTTTTGCATTGATTTCTATAGTGACCATGCTGCCCGCATCTATAACATTCAATATCTTTCTTATCTACATTCTTTTTCCGTACCGACTTTGTATTTGCATGAAACGCCTGTTGTTCGTTACAATGTGCACCTTTGGATTCTGCGCCTCTGCGCTCTCCTTCTTCCAGTAGCTTAATTTTTAACACATCTAAAGTAGGTAAACTGTCTCGTGTTTCCATAGCTATTACAAAGTTCTCGTACTGCTTAGGCAAGCTTGACAACAATATTATAACTGCTAGCTCCTCGCTTAGCTTAATCTCTACCTCTGATAGCTTGTCTATCGTTGAACAAAATTTATTTATATAGCTACACATAGCGTCACCTTCTATCATCCGCAAACCAAGCAATTGCTTATAAAGTGAGACCTTTCTTACCGGTCCACTGGGTTGATGCACATCTTTGAGCTTTTTCCAGGCATTTGATGCAGACGTGCAGTTCTTCAGGTAGCACAACTGCGACGATTTTACGCTTAACGTAATCATTGCCAATGCTTTTTCATCGAGAGCATCCCATCTAGCACCTTCAGCTGCTGTCCGCTGTCCGTCCATCACCTTCCACGCCTCTGCATGCACCAACACGCTGCGCATTTGAATGCTCCAGGAATCATAATTTCCTTCATCCAATTTCTCAATCTGGTACATGGAACTCATGGTGATCGCACACTAAGCTGCCTTACTCTCAAGTTACCGACAAAAAACAAATCTTAAAGCCACAGGACCGTCGTGTCTGGGCCCATAACCTATTGAACAAAACGCTTTATTGAGAAATAAGTTTTAATGTGAAAAAATTTTCATAAAACAAAATGACATCAATCCTAAAACTAGTTGATTCTAAAAACATAAGTAAATGTATAGCAAGTTGTTATTTGCTACAGTATCACATTGAAATAGATAGATATATTTTTCAACAGATGCAATCTTCCGATTATATAAATATATATTTTAGAACGACTATTAACATTATGGCCGTTTTCTAAAACGCATGGTTATTTGTTTTCGAACAAAATTGCATTTAATGCGCAACAAAAGGCAATAAAAGCTGGATTGAGAAATCTGATCCAATATATTGAAAGAATTGCTACAAATGATAAATTATAAATACATATATAAATATAGTATAGCTGGATAGTGTTCTTTTTTATTATCTTTATCACTTTATCGATCTTCCCATTATTTATACTTTCTTTTCTATTAGAAAAACGGTTGGACACCAGAACGAGCAGTTGACCACATGCGCACCCAACGGCCGCATATTTTGTTACATACAAAACAATGGGATGCCCTAAGAATATTTTATAAAAGAAACGTGGAAAATACATGACATTTGAATCCATCATTTATAGTTCAAAAGGTGTATTACTACATAGTACATATGTACATTATACATATGTATATTCAATTATTAAAGGTTTGCAAAGTAAACAGTTTTCGCGCTCCGTCTTGACAAAATTGCTAAGGGAGACGTCGTGTTACTAAATCTTCAAATTTACGTGCAAATTGGAGCAAACGCAACATTTCTAGAAAAAATATTTGCATGTTCTCTTTGAATATAAATTACAAATTGTATATTGGATGAAATTCGTGAGCGTTTTTTGCTTAGGTAAAATGAAGACAACCTTTGGTACATTCCCTTACCAAAAACTCTAATGTCACTGTCGAGCAAACCTTTAATAATTGAATCGTGCATATACCGTAACTTTAAAATATTGTTTCTGTCTTATAACACAATAAAGTAGCCAAATTTTAATTTAATTTTTATGTATCCATTTATTTTTTTGTATATCCTAGCAACGTAAGAGAAACAATTATTCATACGTTCAAAGTTCGAATGTGATTGATTCTCTAAGGTTTATCGACAGTTTAACCTTTTACCTTACGCATGGTTTTCATTAGGCCACATTTGACGTTAAATGTTGTCAGTTAAATGGAAACAACCAAAATTTTGCTTATTTCGATTTGCCGCCAATGTTAAATTATAAAATGTCCACATGTTGTCATTTCATGTCATATTTTGTTGTCAAATTTGACCTGAAACGCAATCATCAGAGAAACAAATTAAAGTTTAACACGTTTCGAATCGCTCTTCTAAATATTTGTTGGGATGTATGTAAATATGTACATAAGTATTTAAGATTCTTTTACATAATGGTATCATTCATTATTCACGCTTGGAACTATTTCCGTATACATATTCGCACCAGCACCCTGTTGTAGCAGTTGCACTTAATCCTGTAAAAGTCGAGGGATCCACTGAATAAAGTCATCTAAGGAAACGAGTTGCTTCAAGGGGGTTTCACCACATGCAAAAGGTGTTGATTCGTTTTCCGTTGGGCACACGAAGAGGTGATCCAGAATTCCAAGTACTAGCTTCATTGGCAGAGGTCGACGTCTATAATATTGCATTGAATTGCATTAAAATTGTATTCCAACAATTATAAAATTGTATTCCAACAATATGAATTTATTTTCCCCATTTCGAGTACCACATTACACTTAATGAAATTACGCATGGACTTTTATGACTTAAAATCATACGATTTATGTTCGGCAATTTTACAAATAATATTACATAGCTTTTAAGATTCAAAACTGAAAATTATTTCAAAATATAACAAGTCTTCCAATTCATTTGAAAATTTACTTCCTTCATAAATTACATTCTTACAAACCGTAACGTTTTTCTGTTTTTTTTTTTTGTTTAAAAATTTTCGCTTCTATTGAAATTCTTTTCATTCATTGGTGCAGGGTTCTTCTACATCCTGCCATTATTTTGACAAATATTAATTAAAAAGTTTACCAAAAATTACTTATTACTTGCTTCTTTAGCAATTGGTTCGGATCCTGCAGCCTTGATTTTCCACACCTGTTTAATAGAATTTGCAATTCCCACATCATTTTGGATAATGTAGAATAGCCCACCGAGCGTAGCTATAGATAACAAAATCAGAGCACCATGGGCAACCTTTGGCAGCAATGGTCCAACAACTTGTGGCCTTGCATAATCTGTGATTATTGCCTCAACTCCCCTTTAGATTAGAAATATTTAAATAAACTTTTCACTCAAAAACATTAAAAATTTGTTTTTTTTTACCAATGAGAATGAAGCACCACGGAGATTGCAAGTAGTGCATCAAGAGTTTGCGAGGGGTATATAAAGGCAGCTGGCACAACACCCAAAAGAGAAAGAGAGATCAAACGTTCCGCTGTCCACAAAGGAGTATGATTGCCCTTGGCTGCAGACATTTTTACAGAACTCAGGGAAAAGTTCCTCGGTATAGTCTAAACGAAAAATAAAATTGTATTACAGGTTTTTTTTTTATACACGTAACAAGCACCATCCCCACGCCCTTTTCCAGCATTCCCCAAACCCACCTGTGCATTCTTGATTAATGCAATAGCCTTTAAACTATTTGCGGAAGCAGCGCTCGTTGTAGTTAACGTCTTAAAGGGCAATGCCAGTTGGGCAGTGGTCTTTGTCAGTCCAATAACTTGGTACCATTAAATAAAGGAACGGGATTATATAATAAAAATATTGGACAATGAATAAAATTTACCATTCAATTTGCCGGCATGGCGCAGCATGAGAGATAATGCCATTTTGGAAATAACACTTGGATAACAATTAACAATGATAAATAGTCGAATTGGTTAAGGAACACGAAAGTTAAATATCTGCAAATTTCTTTATCCGTTCCCTTGCGTTATTGGAGTCTGTTTTTTATAATTTTCAGAAGCAAATCACAAAAAACTGCTAAATGTCAAACACCTACTGGGCTGTCAACTATTAAAGTTGTGTTATCGATATACAAATTGTTGCTGCCACTGATTACAAAGGTCACAAAATATTAATAAGCCTATTCACAATTTGTCAACTGCGCTGTTGTAATTGTTCCGTTCATACTGCAGAAATTTCTCCATGGCAAAATAGTGAGCAGGCAATTTTTTGTATGGATTAATATTTGGACATCCGACAATTGTTGGTGGTATACGTGTTCCGCACTCCTTATACGAGTGCATGCACTCCGGGAGTAAAAGGGATAATTGATAGAAGCTTTTTACTTTGCTTAAGCCCTTTCCTAAAAAAATTTTGTTTGTTGCAACATCATAAAACATTCCCCATACAATTTTTGGGAATGCTGCTGAAGTGAAAATTCTCCAATTGACACGAAAATTTGTAAGTGACATCTTTGACTATAGTAATATCGACGAAGGCGGTTGAGGTTTAGGAAATATAACGTAAATATTTGACCTCAGTGCAATACGACTTCGAAGTTTAGGAAATCTGGTGTAAAAATTGCCTTCCTACATTTAAGGACCACCGCAATGTGCATATGTATGTATATTTCTACATATATATATTAATTTTACCTACTTTAATCATCACGGTTTTATCCCACTTTATTTAATATTTTCGATTTAAAAATTTATTATTTTAATACAGATCTTTGTTTCCCGTATAAAGCTTACAAACTATGGTTTATAAATTTCGATAAAATTTTACAAAGGACGGAATGTACAAATCTAGTTTGTATGTAAATTTCAATTTTTTTTACTTAAACACTAATAAGACACATTCGAGTTGGTGAGTAAACGTAAATGGGACTTTGGAGATTCCTGCTTATACTCAATTCGTTGGAATAAAAAATTTGAACACTGTCCTCAAATGACATACTTTTAGTGCTAATTTTTAACACGGTCTGTAGCCTAAGATAAAATGAAAACTGCAACGCTTATAAAAGCAACACTTGCGTATGATATCAATGGACTAGCTGCTGCTTTATAAAAATCCCAATCGAATATGATATTAGACGCATCCGTATCTTTCCAAGGGTAGGCACCGTCATCGAAGTACATGGGACAATCATCACGCTCTCGTTCATATTCCATGGCATCAATGGCAACTGCAGCACCCTCGGTGTGATTCCAAGAGGTTACATCTTGATCAAGTTTGCAAAAAGCGCCAACCGCTGTAAAATAAAAATCAAACTTTATTATTGTCAGCACTATATACTATGTATGCAAAGACCTTGTGACATTAGGACGCGATTCAAGTCAGCCCGCTGATACACCCAGCAACGGTATTTAGAGAGCGGATCCAAATCATCATAAGTGATAAGATATGATTTGAGATTCTCTTTCCAAAAGCCAATACATTTCATACGATAATCCGGGTCGCCTGGAATGCAAAAATATATATATGTATATATGTATATATTACACCACTTTTTTTTAAAACATATATACATATTTTGACGACGACTTACTGTATATATCCACAGGTCTTCCCAAATGATCCACTGAAAGGCAGTAATTTTCATCAATGGCCATTTCTTTTTGATCTGTATCACATACTGACAAATCCGAAATGTTTTGCTTGCAATGTATGTTCGGTCGAGGGCTTAACGTTACACCTCCAAGAATTCTCGTTTTAAAAGGATGCTCTCCACGTTGTGTAAAGTTGAATTTTCCTGCTACTGGGCAACGGACTGGTACCGGATTTTTAGCTAAGAACAAGTCATATTTCCACGACTCCGCATTTTTGAATTGCACCCAGGAGCAAACTGTACTGAAATCGTCCTTAATAACAGCTAAACCCTTGCGATAGCGTATGATATTGTGATGGCGTGGTTGAAAATCGAAACAAACATAATCTTTTTGGCAACCGTCAACCGTCAGACGAGCCATCATAATACGATTATCACGTCGTTCACGGCACACGTAAATTGTACGTCGGTAGCGCGCCCTATCCGGATAGTATGTCTCATTGATGTGAGTTTCGCTAATTGAAACATCAGCATCGATATTTGCTGTATTTACCCATTCACCGGAAAAGTTTTGAGGAAGCGTGCACCCCGGCTCAACGTACTCCGCTTTTACAGGTGTAAGTTTAAGACGTTCAGGGGAATTTTCGGGTGTTTTTAATGTATTACATTCAGCAGTAATAGAAACACCTATGTACAAATCATCATCACGATTCTTAAGGAAACATCGATATTTTTCATCTTTGCGCGATTCCTTTGTATTGGCTACAGCAAAGTAATGATTTTTGCCGACAAACCAATCACCTAAACAACTGTACTCTACGATACCACTGAAAGTACCTTCCATACCCTCACATTGCTGGTAGGTAACGTTGAACTTCTGATTTTGTATCAAAAATTGTGTACCAGCAGTTTGGCATGATTGAATACGTGCATCAGGCTTGTTACACACGCCAGTAAACCGGAATCGATTCTAGTAGAATTGAAAAAATTTTTTTTAGTATTGAAAACACATATTTACAATATTGTATTACTTGGTATGTGAAATGCCACACGCCTTCCAGTGATGACCGACAATTGATCGGTACAAAATTTTCGTTGAATAATGTTACCAATTGTTGGTCATCCCTAATTCCTTTACAAACATTTTCAACACTCGGTTCTGCACCCGTTGGTATAGAAACACATGGTCCTAAAAGAGAAAAAGGCTCCATACAAATTTTTTTCAAATTATGTTTTAATACATACCTTCGATTTTCTCAAACACGTTCAGTGTTCGTATAACTGTTCGGACGCAATGATAGCAATTTGCTGAACGTTCTTTAAAGACAAAAGAATACTCATCGACATGTTTAGACATTGTTATACAAACACCACGTCTTGACATCGAAGTGGCATCTATGACAGTTTGGGTAGGAAACCCAGTCTCCCAGGAAAACCAACTTCCTTGAAGAATCTTGGGTATGATACATCTGTTTTGTTCCAACGAGTTATACTGTGCCGAAACTACATATTTAAGCAAAAAATAATTAATTAATTAGAGTGGAGTTTGAGTCAGCGTTCCAGTATCTAAGAATTCGCCAAGGCAGGTGTTAAGGCAAGTAGGGTGTGGCTTATTTGTGAGTTATATTTACCTATAGTCAAGGCGTATAGAAAGCAAAATGTTTTTAACAAATCCATTTTGAGCTTAACATTTGTATTCAATTTTGTACTGAAATAACAACTTTAATAAGGCACCTATGTAAATAATTAATTAAAACTAGAGCTACAAAAATCGGTTGACGGAATGATTAAAGAAAAACAATGCGAAATAAAAGGAAGAAATAAATTGAATGTATACGTCGTGATGCCATATCTAATAAATATCTATGGTCATATGGCTGAAAAGCGATTTTTCTGTTTCACCTGCGTTAAATTCTAGTACAAAATAGCGTGTTGGGCACGAACCTTCTTACTAAGAACGTAGATTACAAAGAGGTAGCATACTTTCGCCGGATATGCCAACAGAATGTTTTGGCTTATTTCACCATACCAGAACAAATTTGATTTTTGCTGATTGATATTAGCATCTGATTGGATCCAATTGGTTTGTGCTGTGGTGAAGTAAGCTAACATTTCCTACCACAGCATAATTTCACTGATGAAACTTCTTTGTAATCTACGTTCTTTGCTTCTTACTTCTAACGGGACGTTTTTCATGAGCCACGCCCTGTCCCCTCCACCCAATACTCCAAAACCTTTGTACAAATAGCTAAACAGTACCAGCAAAAACAATTGCAAAAAATGGAATATCTGAATGAAACGGGCAAAACCAAAAGATAAGTTGGAAAAAATTTGCAACTAAAGTTTCTCTGTGTAAACTAAGTCTTAAAAAGAAAAAATGAAAAATTTTACCAAAACGGCAACGCTTTTTAACACTTCGAAATTCGAAAACCACACATTTTTCTTGGCAGCGGCACAGTGAGTCAGGCGCACATCGTTTTCTTATCCGCATATTTCAAAATTGTTGATTTTAAAACAAAACATCTCAAGTATTCACCAACAAAATGTCCACAATTGTTAGCCCTTTGTCCATTGCGGGCACCAGACAATTTGGCGCTTCCGTGCGTACACAAAATGGTAAGAAATTCTAAGTAGTTAAAACATCTGCCATTGCCTTAAAGTCTACCTGCATTGGTTTCTGAATTTTCGAGAATGACTATGGAATAATCTTTAAAAACCGTGTTCAATAATGGGATTAAATCGAATACTATGCCCAATTTACATGTTAACCGAATAATTAATATGATAAATAAGAATTTGAAAAAGTGAGGTTACATTCAGGACCTCCGGGTGTTTTTTTTTTACCCAGGTGGTCTATGTTTGATTGCTTCTTTTGAATAAATTTTCAGTTATGGCTGCAAGTACCATTGCAAATATAGTCAAAAGCTCTTTGGGCCCGGTCGGTCTGGATAAAATGCTAGTGGATGATATTGGCGATGTCACTGTGACAAATGATGGAGCAACAATACTTAAATTATTAGAGGTTGAACACCCGGCTGCCAAGTGAGTTGATTTAAAACACACAATCTATACACATGTTTCCTATTCATAAATATATACAATTTCTAAGGGTGCTAGTTGAATTGGCTCAACTGCAAGACGAGGAAGTCGGAGATGGTACGACTTCGGTGGTTATTTTGGCTGCTGAGTTGCTGAAGGTATTTGTAATAAAAAAATAATTGTATAGATACATAAAAATAATGTTATTTTTGTTATAGAATGCCGATGAGCTGGTAAAGCAAAAAATTCATCCTACTTCAATTATTGCCGGATATCGTCTAGCATGCAAGGAAGCGTGCAAATATATTTCCGAGCATTTGACTGCACCTGTTGATGAATTAGGACGGGATTCGCTCATTAACATTGCCAAAACATCAATGAGTTCAAAGATCATAGGTGCTGATGCAGATTTTTTCTCAGCCATGGTAGTGGACGCAGCACAGGCTGTAAAGGTAACATACCATATTCCATAATATAGTTAATACAAATTATAAGCAAATTTTTTCTACTTCCAGATCACAGATCCAAGAGGCAATGCATTATATTCCATTAAAGCTGTCAATGTATTGAAGGCCCATGGCAAGTCGGCACGCGAGTCGGTTTTAATACCTGGTTACGCTCTCAACTGTACCCTTGCTTCCCAACAAATGCCGAAAAAAATTGTTAATGCGAAAATCGCCTGTCTAGACTTTTCTCTGCAAAAGACTAAAATGAAAATGGGAGTGCAAGTACTTATTAACGATCCCGACAAATTGGAAGGTATACGCTCCCGTGAAATGGATATTACAAAGGAGCGCATCAATAAGATACTGTCGACAGGTGTAAATGTTGTGCTCTGCTCCGGTGGTGTCGATGACTTGTGCATGAAGTATTTTGTTGAAGCCGGTGCCATGGCGGTACGACGCGTAAAGAAGAGCGATCTAAAAATTATTGCAAAAGCCACTGGCGCAGCTTTTCTAACCTCTCTTACTAATATGGAAGGAGATGAAAGTTTCGAAGCATCTATGGTTGGAGAAGCAACCGAAGTTGCACAAGAGCTTATTTGCGATGATGAATTAATTTTAATTAAGGGCACAAAAGCTAGGTATCTTATGCGGTTAATGATTCTTTATTAATTCGTACTCATTATGTCTACCCTGTTCATAGAGCTGCTGCTTCGATTATTTTGCGTGGACCTAACGATTTCTATTGTGACGAAATGGAACGGTCTATTCATGATGCACTATGTGTTGTGAAGCGTGTATTAGAAAGCAAAAAAGTGGTTGCCGGTGGAGGCTGTGTTGAAGCAGCACTTTCAATTTATTTAGAAAATTTCGCAACATCATTGGTAATTTATATTCAAATAATTAACTGATTTTTGAGTTTGTAAAAATTCAAATGTTTTCCCACAGAGCTCCCGCGAACAATTAGCGATTGCTGAGTTTGCCAAATCTTTACTGATCATTCCGAAAACTTTAGCAGTTAATGCCGCTAAAGATGCAACCGATTTGGTAGCAAAATTGCGCGCCTACCACAATTCCAGTCAGACAAAAACCGAGCATGTCCAACTCAAGTGGACTGGTTTGGATTTGATCGAGGGTGTTGTCCGTGACAATAAAAAGGCTGGCGTTTTGGAACCTGCGATGTCGAAAATAAAGTCACTTAAATTTGCTACTGAAGCCGCTATTACCATCCTCCGTATTGATGATATGATCAAATTGAATCCAGAGGACAAGGGAGGTAAAAGCTATGCTGACGCCTGTGCCGCTGGCGAACTCGATGGTTAAATAACATTCAATACGATCGTAAAATACTTCATACTAATTATTTACATTTATTGTAAATGTTCACTTAAATGATAAGAACACAAGGCTTGCAACAATGATGGTGCAACGTCCCCCACTCCACTACATGCGACGCATTAACAAAAATTATAACCAATTCTATTTACAATAATTTAATTGAATAAATTTTGAACTTCAGACTAATTTTCTGGATAATTTTATTAATAAAAGAACACTGAGATAGCCTCAAGCTAAAAATTGGGATATAATCGAAAACGATTTCGTTTTCAGAAACATGCACATAAATATATTTTGAATATTTTAGTGGCATGTGTTTTCGGCGATGCGCACACTTTGCGTATTGCCTATAAATAGCACATGCAGTGTGGTATCTATAAATATAGAAAGAAGAGGAAAAATATTGAGAAAAATAGTTGAAAAGCACTGAAAAAGCAGCAGCACATATCCACGGAGTATCAAAATAAGATCCCAGTAAAAAAAATGTCTGAAAATTCTGCAGTTCCTCCAATAGAGGATGTCAACAATAATGTAGCTAATGGGTCAGTTCCAGCTCCACAGCAGGAACAACAAGAGCCAGTAGCACAACAGCAACAAAGTAATGAACTGTTGGATATAGTTTTTACATTAGAGAGCGAAAAACAGGCGCTGGCTGAGGAGGCGCGTAAGAGAATATCGGCAATTCGCAAAGAATTAGAGGTTAGAAAGAAATGTAAATATGTATTTTTCTAAATTAATTTTTTTTTTTAATTTCTTGATATTTCCAGCAATGTTTATGCGAAAATGAACAACTAAAACGTAAGAACATACAATTAGATCAATCTTTGAAACAATCGGTTATGTTAGGGGGAGTTGATTCACCCAAATCACGACAGGAACAGGATGAATTGCTTTTGAAAGCGAAAACTTTGCTTTTTGAAAAGACGAAAGTGTGCAAACAACAGGAACAACAAATTGATGTATTAAAAACTCAGGTGGAAGCAATGAAGGACGTGGTACAGGTGACAAAAGATATGTTGAATTTGAAAAACGCTGAATGCGATCACATGCAAGTTCGCTTGGAAAAATCACAACAATGGATTAAGGCAGAGAAGGATAAATGTATCATAACGGAAAAGAAATTGGCTATTTCGAAGGGTGTATATGATAAACTACGATCCGAATACGACGTACAGTCAAAAATATTTAAGGTACATTCGATTCCGATTGTGGAAATTTATTCTTATTGTTTTCTTTTCCAGGATTTGAAAGAAGTTTATGAACAAAAAATTAAGGTGCTCAGTGCTGCACTAGAAGAGGCTAAGAAAACATAGTTTTTTCAATATTAAAAAGAAATTTACGGTGCAACTACGTATGAGTTCAACATACATATTTAATTAACTTCCCTTTATAAAAAAAAAAATTTTCAGGTATGTGAAATACATACATACATAGATAAATTGAGTGTGATTTTTGTTTGAATTCTTATTTCTGTTTATTTAAAAGCGATATTTTTCTTGTTGAAATTCACCGACTTTAAGTTAATGGGAGAATAAAATTTTCCTTGTATTGCTGTTAATATTTTCGATGTGGATTCTTAGGCATTCTGTTGTTGCATTTGTTTCGCCAGTGCAAGTTGTTTCATCTCCATCACGCCAGCAACAGCATTTAGGAACCTGCTCTTCTGTATTTGAATTTTTTCAATTTTCTCAATTTGTTCCTGTACATAATCTACACGGCGCATGAAATAGTCCTTCGAGCCTTCCAGATTCTGTGCATAAAGTTATGTTTTAATAAGGATACAATATTTAAATTCTTCATAAGCAAAGATGCATTGAAATACAAACTACAAACCTTTTCTACATAATATCCAGTGCCGACATCAATAACAAAGTTGTCCAGATCCTTTATGCGTCCTGGCACGTACATACTACTTGTTAGTGGCACTAATACTTGTCGATCTTGCCATTCAGGTTGGAATGATTCTAGCGCTTCTTTAGAGCTGGCGTATTTCGCTTTACAATTGTAAAGGGTTTGAAGCGATTCTTGAATGCTGTTAATTTCCTGTAAATAATATAATAAAATATAGTGTCCAGTGTATATGTTGTACACTTTAGTCTCTGATTCGGCGCTACCTTTTCCATTTCCTGTCTTATCTGCATCAACTGCTCCAGACTGAGCTTTGCCAAATCAATTTGTTCTGTTTTATCATTGCTACTACTCGCTGACATTTTTCAATTTGTTTATTACTTACAAATAATCGTTTAATAAGGAAAAATCTTAACAAATGTCTTGAAAATAGCGTGCCAATGAGAATCTCCACACCTCAGTAGACAAAACGACCAACAAATTCGATGAATCGCCATTCGAAATGTCAAAATATGCAGAACTTCGAATACAGGGCTGCCACTACACTTACCAGCCGGTATTAGGACTTCCATAACGGCGCGTTGCGGTATTGGGCCAAGAATGATAGAATACAAGATTGCGCCTTCCCGCGGTGAAATGACAGATCTCGTCATTAGTAAACAAGAATACGGGAGAGAGAAAATTGAACAACTTCCAATATTTCATTGAAAAACGTGTTCTAATTGTTCTAAAGTGTAAAATATGAATTTATAGACAGACATTTAATAAAATTCGCAAAATACTAACAAAAAGTGTCTCTTTTTCTTAATTTGTGAAAAAAGCTTTGTCTAGTTGAAGTTGAGAATTGTCAAACCCGGCAAAACCAAAGTAGCGGTACTTCTAAAGGCGTCACCTTCAGTATTCAGTACACCGTGGTATTGGGCGGTATATTAGATATCTTACCATATGTGGTACTGAATTCCACAACGCTATACAGTACCTCTCAAACTGACGCTTTGTTCGTTGATCAACAGGGCAGTCCCTTCTCTTTTCATTCAATCATTTTCGCATGTGGTCGAAAGGGTAAGTGCTACCCTGTTGATCAACGAGTAAAGTAAAAGTAACGTGTTGTCCCTTATAGTTTTATGTTCTTTGGAAGTGCGGTACAAAAATACCACATCGTGTGCAATTGACCCCGCAGTACAGCCACATCTATCTCAAGCAGAGTTGTAAGTTTGAGCTAGAGTTCAACCACAATATATTTCTCAAATTTAACTGTTTTCTTTATAGCAACATGAATTCGAAAATGCTTGCTTAATTGTTTTACAAAAATAAGACTTTTTTATTACAAAATAAATAAAATAAAAGTTGAAGTTTATGAGCAAGCCAATTTTTACCTAAAACGGAAGTCATATTTTGTTCTTTCATATTTGCCCACCATGCATTCCCCATTGGTCACAAAAAAAATAAAATCCATAAGTATTTCTCCTACGTATAAAATATTTAACCATATAAATAAGTAGCATTTAAAACAACTGTCAGAGTGGTGAAAAAAGGACAACTTAAAAAAATCAGTAGTATATGATACTTATTTAATTGTTCGCTTTTATAAACAAAATGTACCGAAGATCAAACTGCCCCCTATTTTTCAACGCAACGTTCCACTACGTTAGCCAAACAAGTATCAAATTTGACTAAAAACGGAATTACTTTGAATTTCGGTCGAACAGCCAACAAACTCATGCACGGCACACATACACAATTTTTTACTAAAACAATCACGTAATTTGATCCAAATTTGACGCGAATCAAAACTACTTTGATTTTTCGTCGAACAACCATCAAACTCATGCACGGCACACACACACAATTTTTTATTAAAACAGTAACATAATTTGATCAATAATTTGATCCATGTAAGGTTACCATAAGGCGAAATTTTTCCAGATCCCGCACGAACAACCTGCAGAACAGGGGCGCCACCTACTGCATTCAGTCGAGTACGAATTATGACAGCTCAGTTTTTGACATATTCTTCAGCATATGATTTTGGCGTTTCTGATGTTTTTGATTGAAATAAGTTATTAGCATTGGTGAATTAAAATTATTACATTCATTTTAAAAATGGCATTGGTTTATTTTAATAAAGAACTAGTGCTTAAAGCACAAGCGAAGAATTGTGCAACTATAAAGCACATCATTTCACAAAAATTTGTAAGTTTACCCCTCTTGGCGCAAAAGTGTTGTTTATACATACATATAGTACAATTGCAGGATTTGTTGCCAACCGACATATATCTGGAACAGAATGGCTATCGATTAATGCCCAATGACACTGTGTCTGGAGTGATATACTGCCGCCTTCGTGTGCTTGGTGGCAAAGGTGGATTTGGTTCAATGCTACGAGCCATCGGTGCACAAATAGAGAAAACCACAAATAGGGAAGCGTGTCGAGACTTAAGCGGGCGCCGTTTACGTGATATTAATGAAGAGAAGCGATTAAAAGCTGTTTTGGAAAAAATGGGTGATGTAGAGCGAGAATCACAGGAACGTAAGAAACGGAAAATTGAGAAATTGCTTGCGGTTCCTCGTCATGATTTTAAGGACAAAGAATACGAAGAGGCTAGATCGAAGTTGGCTGAAAAAGTCAACAACGCGGTTGAGGAGGGTCTCAAAATGGCTGAAGATAAACCTGGATGTAGTAATGACTCGTTAAAACGTAAACAAACAAAATTTACTGAAACCAAGGCTAAAAAGAGGAAAACTTTATGGATTGACGACGACATCTTGGACTCGGACGAAAGTGATGAGTCATTTGATGAATCGAATTCTCTAACGAGTTATTCAGATAAAAATTGTTTGGTTGAACAAAAAGGTAAAACTGAAGGCACAACAAATATTGCAGCCTAACCTAATGGATTACAATTATTAAATGTACCTACGCAATTAAGTTTATATAATATCTATAACATATGTATACAGTACAAATAATTAAAAAACTACAACTGATTTATTAAAATAATACTAAATTACCTTATTTTGTAATTAATCACTTTTAGTTTTAAAAGTTATTCTCTGAATAAGAAATTTTGTTGAAACGGAATTCAATCGTTAGCGAATTGCGATGAAACCCATGCAAGCCCCCATTTCAGGTTTGTCAACATAAACTTTAAAGCTTTTGTCCACTGTTCCTCAGAGTTAAATTGAATTCTAAAAAAATATATTATAAATATAAGCACCTAACTATATGCATTAAGAAAATTATCTACTTACTTGATTGAATATGAATTTCCAGTTGACGGGTCTATGATTTTGCCCTTTTCCATTTTGTAGGGTAGTAGAAATTCTGTATCTCGTTTCTCGACTTCTTGTCTGAACTGCGTTAAGCAATCTAGAAATGCGACCATGGCAGCGTCAAATTTAGTGTCCCAAAAGAATTTGAATCCTCCGGTGCCATAAAGCGGCAGTTCTCGATTTTCTCCAATCACTTCAACGTATGAATGATTTCCAAAAGGTACAATACGATAACGCTCAAATGTCAAGCCTATCTTGCGTGCTAGGGCGCACAACAACAGCACTGTCTGTCCCCAAGCAGCATTTATTTCCGACCAATCCACCGATGCCGAAGGCAATCGGCCAAGTCTGAAATTGTTTATAGTACCAAAATGGCCAGCATGCCATATATGGAAAGTAATATTAAAAATGTTTGCATCCTTCAACTTTTCCAGTTGTTGCTCTGCATAACTTATCTGACATTCTAAGCTACGTTTATCGTCTTCCGTAAGCATCAATTCGCGACGATGTTTTGTATACTCGCGCCAGTAAATTGCTTCTTGTTGTTGGAGTTTAGCTTTTTCTTCTTCCTCTCGTTTTACCTCTTCGTTCAAAGACTCTTCCTCCAACTTAAGTTTGGCTAACTCGGCCAACATTCGAGACTCATTCTCTTGTAGCTCAACCAACTCCTTTTCCAGTTCAGCGATGTTTGGACAATCTTGCTGTTGATCAAGATGCTCTAAATAATTTTTGTAATCGCGCCATTCCTGTTCAGCTACTTTTAATTCTTGATCCATAATTTCTAGCATAGAGTCAGCACATTCTTCACATAGCGGATGGTCAATTTCTGAATTTGAGGAGAGGCAATCGAATAATTCAGCTTTCAATTTGAAGGAAGCACTCCATTTTTTTTCACGACCGTCCGATACAAGCATAAATCCAGTACCATTAATAGAATCCGACATACGAAATGGTGGTACAAAATGATCAAAAACGCTAACATCTTGAGTATCCAGCGTATTTACATTGCCTGAATAAATAGGTACTAAAATATGATTAATTTAATTAGATATTTACATTATGTTTAAGAAGGCAATGAAATAAATGTACATATTGTACGTACACGAAAGTTCTGCCATTGAATGAATATCGATATTGTCTAGGCCCTCATCCAATATAATGGGCTGCATACAACTTTGACAAGCAAACGAAACAGGTACTTTGTCCTCATCACTCATATTTATAAATCTTTATTATTTAATATACTTCTAAATTTTCTTTACAAATTACTTCAGTAATTTAGTCCGTCCCTCATAACTTCTTGTAAAAAAACTTGTAAAACCCAAGCGAATTCATAAAAGGTGAAGTTGAATGGACAGCTGAACGATTTCGGCGATTTCACAGGCTTTGACGCTGTATTTACACGAAACAAGAGGCAAGACTACAGTTGCCAATCCGCTTCTCGTTTACTTAATGAAGCAAGCTAGATATCACTCGTGAGGAACCCTAAAGGTAGGAATAATGCTTTTTCTCGTACACGGGTCGGTAAGCGAGCTTTTGCTTGCTTTGAGCAGTCATTTTTGTAGTTTGACAGCAATTTCTTATTTTACAGGATTTTTTTATTGTGGCAATATCTTATATCGTAGTGTCCTTTTGCACAAATAGCGCGGAGGGCACGAACTTTCTTAACTAATAACATGTTGCAAATGAAAAAGAATGCCCTCAAAATGCCCAGGTGACAAAACTTAGTCTCGGTTGCGGGAACATAAAGCAGGCGAGAATTTGAGGAAGGTGAATACAGAGCGTTATATGAAAAGATTACGCAGATTGGGGTTGCTCAGAGGATTAGTGTGGATTATATCTTGATTTTCTCGGCGGAGAGATCAAGTGGAGCGAGATAACTACGATAATTGCGATCAAATATAAGAATAAGATGTGGCTTGGACGTGGTGTTACATCCCTTGGCCATTGGCGTTTAAAAAGGGTAAAATTAGACTTTGGTCGAACAACGCAACACTGATGACGACTGCCGATAACCTTGGTTCACTTTATTTTGACAGGCGTAAGCAATAGGCCGATTTTAATTATCACTCGGTGTGAACAGCTGATTAAAACCACCGTTGTACATAAAAAAAATATAGCCAAAAGTCGAATATTCAAGAAATTCACATTTTAGATTTATTTTGTGTTAGAATCAAGACATCAAAGCATTTACTCTAATATTGAATTTGGTTTAAATATTCTGCATTTAAGTATTGGATAATCTACTGACAACTGTAGATTAAAAATATATACAATGGTTTCATATTTTGTACCGCGTGGACGCTTTCTGATAAAAGCAAGCAATTTAAGGCAAGCGGCTCATTTAAAGCAAGTTCAACAAGAATCAGGAAAATGGCCTGTGTTGCGTCACTTTCGTCAATCATTTTCCGCAAAGTTATCTCGTGACCCTGCATTAGTAGATTCGAAACAAGGGAATGTAAAGCCTGCGGTACGCTGCAATGGCACATTAGGGAAGTCAACTATTAAAAATGAAAACAAATATAACAAACAGGATTTGCTGAGTGGAAGTGTTTGGAAAAAATGGACAGGGTTTCTTTTGAGATGGACACCTGTTGGCATTTGCCTATTTGGAATAATCGAATGGCAGTTTCATAAGCGAAAATGCGAAAGTGTTAACATGCCACGAACTGCCTCATCTTTCCAATCAAAAATATATTGTTCCTTGCCACTACGTATAATAAGTCGGTGCTGGGGATGGCTAGCCGCCTGCTATGTACCTGTTTCTCTGCGACCGTATATATATGGTTGGTACTCGCACTCATTCGGTGTTAATTTGGAAGAGGCTCTGTATCCTGATTATAAACACTATAACAATCTCGCAGAATTTTTCACCCGGCCGTTACGGCAAGATGTACGCCCTATCGATCAACAAGCTACGATTGTGTCTCCTGCGGATGGACGCGTGCTACACTTTGGCTCAGCACAGAATTCATTAATTGAAGAAGTGAAAGGTGTTAAGTATAGCGTTGAAACCTTCTTAGGCCCAGCTACATGGCATGATCGTTTTACGGGCGAATTCGCAGAAGCTGCAAAAGAAAAAACCGATGACTCAACAGAACTTTATCAATGCGTAATATATCTAGCACCTGGCGACTATCACCGTTTTCATTCTCCTGCCGAGTGGCAACCAAAATTAAGACGCCATTTTGCTGGTGAATTGTTATCAGTCAATCCACGCATAGCAACTTGGCTTCCTGACCTTTTTTGTCTAAACGAACGCGCTGTGTATTTGGGCAAATGGAAACATGGCTTTTTCAGTTATGCGGCCGTCGGCGCAACCAATGTTGGATCGGTGCAGATATATATGGATGAGAATTTAAAAACAAATCGTTGGATTGGTTTGAAATTAGGAGCTCATGCAGATCGTCATAAATATGATGAGGTTGTGCTATCCGCTGACAAGACTTTGGGACGAGGCGAATTGCTGGGACAGTTCAATATGGGTAGCACCATTGTATTGCTGTTTGAAGCACCTAAAAACTTCAAATTCGATATTCAAATTGGACAGAAGGTACAGGTAGGCGAGCCTTTGGGTAGTATGGGTTAAGCCAAATAGAGCAGCCACTTAGGGTGGATTTAAGCCGAAAAACTGAAGGAAATAAATGTGGAAGTTACGATCGTAATATAATCGTGACATCAATGGAAATATTTGATATGATATGTACATATATGTATGTGCCAGTAACTGATTGTGATGCGCCTACAAATGTTGAAGCACTGTAAGGGCTTATTTTTTTCTCTTGTTATAATTATGTTAGTTTGTTTTACTTTCGTATCAGCTTACCAACTATGTACCTCTAAAAGCAACTCGATCCAATTTAATTTCTTAAGACATAGAGATTTTTAAATTAAGTTGCTTATTTCTGTACTTTAATGTTGTAAGCAGTTACTTGTTCCTATGTAGCAGAAACAAATTGATGGTAAACATGTAAAGTTTTTGTTGGCAAATAAGTGCCGATAATTATAGTTTGTTAATGCTAACTTAGGCGTAGGCTATGTAAAATGTATTGAAACAATATCATTTGTATTACGAGTATTTGTAATTGTGCACCACCCGAATCGTTTCGGGTGTTAAATAGATATTATGCCCAAAAATTGTAAAGTTTTGAATAAATGAATAAAAAATTGCTTTAAAGTAAATAATACTAGTTTTAATGGATGCCCAATTTCACTTTTCTGGCAAATTCGACACAGTACATACACACTGCAATGAGTTGGACTATTTTCATTAAAGAGGATTATTTCATGATAATAAATGTGGATGCTAAAAAAAAAAGCTTCCTTACGAAGTCGTTTTCACAACAGGAGGAAATAACAGAGAAATAAGTATATTGACATTTTTGAAACAACACGACAATAAATTAGATTAAACATTAGTAGCCTGTTTAACTATTTGATGGAAGACATCTTATTGACACAATAGTTTCTTAACAATCGTCGTATTATGTATTTGTAAAACAATAATTGGAAAAAGTCATGAACAGACTAAAAAATAACTAGTTCTTATTTCATTCGCCAAATGGTCGTATGTTTATTGTGAAAGGTATTTTTATATTTATATTTATATACACACATATGTACATATGCACATCAAAACATGTACAGATGTACATATATGTACATATTTACAGCATGAGCTGCTGATAAGCTATAACGGATTTCTGAATGCACATTCATATGTATGTATGTGTGTATGTACATATGTACATATGTAATGCGAAGACAAAAATTACTGTGAATTGACGCTTTAAAGGCTTGTTGGTCGCATACATACCTATATACATACATATGCACATACATACATACATATGTATGTACATATATGTGACATGTTTTTGTTCCGTTCACACCACCAATAAGATGAAGTTCAATGTCGTTCTCCAAAACAGTCTTGTTTACGGCGCAATATTCCCCGAAAGTTTATGGGTCATGTTTTATGCTGTTTCAACAAAAACAAAAATTTTGTTTCGATCTGGATGTACATACATACATACATATGTATGTATGTATGTACATATATAAATTATAGAAAACGCGCTAGCATCTCTCCTTAACCAGATTCCATAAAAAAGCAAGGTAATTTCATAATTTTTAATATATTCTCATACGCCTAATTGACATTTACATACATAAGTACATATTGTATGTACATATGTACATATGTAAAAGGCTAAGTAAAGTTAAACGCGCCCTACAGCAAATTCCTGTAGCCTAAAAATAGTTCAAGATGAGTTCTCTTTTTCACAATACCATCTCCTGCTCAATCTCCAAACAACGGCTTCCACTATCGAGGCGGTGGACAGTTGCCCCTTATGAACACCGATTTTTCTGTTTAACATACAGTGCCAAAAAAAAAGGTTTGGTACGGTAACTTTTTCATATTATTCGCCATGTTTTGCATTTTTCAAATTTTTCATAACTTTTTTTATCAACTACATACATATGTACATTCATATGTAAGCAAAAAATATTTTACAAAATAAAAATATTAAAAGAATCAAAAAAAAAAAAATGGATCCCATTCAATTCGAGAATAACAAAGTGTAATTATCAAGTTCTTAAACAATTTTCACTGATTTTGGATAATCTTGTTTTGCTGATGGTGTTGTACATTTTATTCCATATGAAAACAAATTTTGTTCTTGCGTTATATGTATGAAAAAATGTTCAAGAATAATGACAATTATTAGGAATTTGAAAATTGCCCTTTATTATAGTTATTAGAATTGGATGGGCTATAAAATAACATTGTTCAAGGTCTTTCGTATTTTAACGTTGCTTAATTTTTTAAATAAATAAAATAATTATTTAAATACAAAATATTTTTTAAACTAAAACTTTTTAAAACGAACGAAAAATATAAAATAAATTTTCCTGAAAATTTGTGATTTTAAAGTTCAAATAGCTACAAAAATTCTTTTGTGAGCTTTGTACATATGAAAATCGAAAGACGTGGGCGCACGGTGATGTCATGTGTAATGTAATACTATTACTACTGTCTTATGTGAATTATCCATTACACGAGCCGAGGTTTTACATTCAAATCATATAATATAATATAAACGTGGTGTGTATGTATGGATTTAGGAATACAAACTTGTTAATAATTTGCCTGTTGTTGTTATTTTGCCATTCAAACATTGTGGTATACCTACTCGAAATTACATCAATCACAACAAATTTTATAACTTTCGAATGATACCTTTTCATTTGCTGGCTTCCAATCTCCCGGATGAAATCAAAAAAACAATAATAATCATAACTGTGGCCTTATTTTCAAATTCAAGTCATGTACATACATACATATATATATATATACATATGTACATACGTTCGCGTTATCATGCTCGAGATTGAAACCAAATGATATATGTACTTACTATATGTTTGCATGAAAAAAATCACATAAATACCCTCAAGGAAAATATGGAAAGTTTCCATAGAATCATCATATCAAAATGTATTCAAAACAGTGTGCGAAGTACTGTGATAAACTTGGTATCCTAGCAATTAAACAGACTATACGACATTTTGTGCGACAACCAATAATCGAATGATCGGCCAGGAATTGAACCCGATACCCACCGAATGAAACAAGGGAATGTATACCGTTGAGTAACCGTAACAACAGCAACAACAACAACAGGGAATGTATACGTTGCCACGACAGTCAGTTGTACGATACCGGAACGACCCAGATTGATATCTGGCCAAAGACTGTCACTTCAGCAGCATTCCCCAAAATTTTATGGAGAATGTTTTATGCTGTTACAAACACCATCAACAACAACAACAGGGAATGTTTAAAACTATTACCACAACAACAACAAGCTCACGCTTCACGAGTAAATACTGAGGTATCTCAACGAAACTTCATTGCTTTCGATCTAAGGTAGGTTAGTATTGCAATCGGTTAATAACCACGCCCATATAACGGGTGCTTGTGAAAATACGAATAGTACGATATTTCAGTAACTAATACAGACAATTTTCTTATATGTGTGACACACGATTGGGCTCGAGAAGGGAATACGAGGGAAAATTTTGTTTGGAAAAATTTGAGTGACACCGTTCACTTTCGGGCAAATAGTTAGGTACATACATATATCTCGGAAACTATGTTACCAAACTCTTCGAAATTCGGTATACGCATTGTTTTTCATGCCAAAATTTTGAAAATTGGGCAAAAGTCACGCGCATCTCGTATAACGGTTATTTACAAAAATTAAAAATTGCGTAATTTTAATAACTTAAATTTAATATGCAGGAATGGATTGGAAGACTAAATGTACGAAATTATTAATTTTGGAAATATGAGTGGCGTTACTTCAGAACTATGTATGTATGTATGCATGTATGTAAATCTCCGTAACTATGTTATCAAACTCTACTCCTCAGCTACATGTATTTTGTTTTTGCTTTTGCGTGTATGAGCTTTAAAAAACTATAAAAACAAAAACAAAGTGTATGTGAATTTTGCCAACTCTTACGCAAAAGCAAAAACAAAATACATGGGAATTTTGTAGTTGTACTTATAACACACCTCATATGAATTCGCCTTGACACCCATGTTATTCTTCGGAATAACAATGGTAGAGTATTAAACAAAACGTCAAATATTTCAACATTCTTCTGACACCAGCTACAGAAACTGAAAGAAGTACTTTGGACTTGTTTGATGTACTGAATTCTGTTCTTGTTGCTAAAAGCACCAAAATTGCAAAATTATGTTGCCGTTTCTGTCGCTGTCAAAAATGTACAGCTAAATGTTCATTTTAACCGAGTTGTTTTGATCTTTTCTCACTCGTTTATAGAATAACAGGCAAAGAACGTAGATTCCTTTTCTGTGGCAAGAAATGCAACCTCTATGTATCAAATCTTTGGTATCCTATTGGTGGTGAATTTACAAAGCAATAAATTATTTACCGATACTGCAAAATGCATCACTGTTAAATGGTGGATACTCAAGTGTCTAAACTAGTTTGGCGCAAGTGCTAACGTCAAGTTAATTTCATTTAAGCAAGCAAAATATTAGGCCGTTTAATTTATATAATTTTTATTATTGTTTTTAACAAAACTTCTTTATTAAAGAGATGATATCTAAATTCTCTAGGATCACTAGATCCTTTTCCATGCGATACGTGAAAGCTGGTGGTATTTATATCTTTTTATCTTTTTGCACAACTTAAACCATCTTTTATGTTTGCAGATCATTCAGTCAGGAATTTTGCAATTGCTTCGACTAATTTGAACCATTCGAATCTTAAAAATCTAGTTCCTCTTTGCCCTGTTAAATGTAAAACATGGAGCAAATGCATTCTGAATCTCCAGTACAGCACGGATAAATCCAACCGCCAACGAATACCGGACGTAAATTACAGCGATATCAAGGACTTGCCGAATCACCCAGAAAAGTTATTAATTGATGTTCGTGAGCCACAAGAGCTTGTAGAAACTGGAAAAATACCAACAAGCATAAATATACCATTGGACTCTGTTACAAAAATACTAGCGGATGATGTTAATCCGCAAAAATTTCGGTCCAAGTACGGTCGCAGAAAACCAGCAGTTGACGACGAGATTATTTTCACATGCAAATTAGGAATGCGTGCACTTAAGGCTGCGGAAATAGCACACGCCATGGGATTTACAAACGCGAAATACTATCCCGGATCTTGGGAAGACTGGGTAAAAAACGAAAAAGAAAACCCCTGATTCTCCAATAATAAAATACATTAATTATCTACATATATTTCTTAACATCACTCTTGCGTAATGTACCTATATCCGCAATTTCGCGCAAATCAACGATCCGCATGATATAAATGTATATAATACCCTTATATCTTATCACTGCACTTTGGTTTTATTCTTATAAAGATTTCAATTGAAATGCATTAATATGTACAGCTTCTACATACGTACATATGAGTAAACTATATACTATGTGCTTATACATATATAAGAAATAGTTGTATTTGTTTCTGGACCATTTGAACGGGTTTTCTTTATACACATTCATTAACATATATTTTTATAATAAATTGCAAAACAATGGTTAAAACTAAAGACTTATATGAATATTCAATTTGCAATTAGGCGTCGCATTGGAATGGAAGTTGGCGAAAATAGTATGTGTAAAAAATGTGTATTTTGGGAAACTTAAAATCCATTTTCCTAAAAATTTTATTTTTGGGGTACGTCTTACTTCTAACAAACGATTGTTCATATGTACTTACGCAAGTACATACATATGTATATGCATAGTACATACACAAAATTAATTCACGCCCGAGAAACCACGAGGAAACTTCAGGAAAAATTCGCAACTTGCGAGGTAAACAACTCATTAGCAACTTTTCTGATAGAAACGAGTGGCTTGTATTTGTTTTTGCTACTTTCATGTTAATGGATTTCAATTATAACATCGGCAATGCAAACAAAAAAAGAAAAAGATATTAGGGAACCGGTTGTATCAACATTGCTAAAAGGCTTTTGTCAACACAACCATAGCGAATTTATATAAAGTGGCCTTACTATAACACCTAATTCACCAAATTTTTCTTATTCGAATCGGCGTATGAAATGTCAAATAGAAATATTTTGTTTACGTTCCAGTTGTTCTCGTTGTCATGGGAACTGATTTTTCATGTTAGTTGTGTTTTCAGATTCACTATAGTTATAATTTTACTGGATTTTTGTGGATATCATTTTCGAGAGACAATTGAGAGAACTGCACGTTTTACTGGATAAATTCAAGGCGAATCCATACAAGGTGGTGTTATAAATACAACTACAAAATTCCTATGTATTTTGTTTTTGTTTCTGCGTAAGAGTTGTCAAAATTTAAATACATTTTGTTTTTGCTTTTACGGCTTTTACGCAAAAGCAAAAACAAAATACATGTACATATGTAGGTGAATAAAAAAAATCAAATCAGCTGCTCTTATGCCATCACCTTCTATAAATTCGCCTTGTATAAATTTATACGAGTAAGAATTTGCCAGTTAGATAAATAGGTGATTGGAAGTATTCAGTTGATCACAAATATAAAACAATTATTAAAAATTTTACTTTCATTAAACAGGTGAAAAATGGAAAATTTGATTAAATGTATTAACATACAACAATTTTATGAAGTTTATTGTGTACATACATATATTAGTAAGAGACTCAGAATCTGCATGTGTGCGAGGATAGTGCTGCATCTTCGGCCGAAATGGGTGTAATAAACACTTTTGAGAATCATATAGTTCGCAATTATCACTAAGTTAGCCGACACATTTTTATTAAACTATATATTTATTTTAAGAAGTATATTTGATGTGCACCAATTTTCTGCTAAAACTTATGTAAATAAGGCTTTCCTTTAATAAAAACAAATATTTCAACAAAACATTACATTTCACACTCAATAGAAATTAATAAAAAATCGTTAAAAAAAATTTAAGTTATGATGGTGTTAATATTTAGTTAGGATTAATTTTTTAGTATTTGCTCCAAATAACTCCAAACGTGCTCATTGACATTTAAATCATGTAATTGAGGAGGCGTTCTATCACGTGAGGGCAATTGTAAAATAGCCAAGTGCGCACAACGTGAATTTTGTGTTTCGGATTATTATCGTGGTAAAAAATAAAATCATGTTCCATTCCAAGGTTTCTAGCACTTTCTTTCATATTTGTTTTTAGAAGGTTATCAGGTATTGGATATATTATTTTTTAATTATTATAAGAAAGGCATGCTTATAGTGCTATAAGAAACACTTTAATGAGAAATGGATGCGTTAGGTAGCGCTAGAGACGATTATTCAAAAAAATCTCAAAAAATCAAAATTTGGCTAGAAGTATTTCTAACAGAAATGGATCCGCTAGATGGCACTAGAGTTGTATAGAAAATCCGTATTTATGGTCCGAATTTGATGATATGAGGAAGGAATGCTGTAGATGCGATTAGAAATGATTTTGTGTACATGCGTCACATTCAAATTTAATAAAAAAATTACAGTCTTATAACGAAGTATGTATGTATGTTGTATAAGTTATTTTCTTTCATCATTGGTTCAAGAAGTTATAAATCATTCAAATACCTGATTTGTGGTGCTAACCGGTTAACTTAAGTAGTTCAACTGACTAAATTTACTTAACCATATCGTGTCCACAAGTGCAATATTTAACAAGCTATGTACATACATACTAAAACGAGTATCTAATATATAAAATACAGACGTCCAGCTCCTTACCAAATAAATATGTATATCTCCAGCATACAAACAGTAAACGTAAATATTGTACATTAATTTATTCAAATTCATACTAAATATAATACAGTTAGGCAAATAATTTATAAATTCCTTCAATTTTTAAAAGTTATCTAGTTATCCTATTTTACATTAGTTTTAAAATTTATTTTAAGTAATAATAGTAATAATAATAATTAACAATAAATGTAATAAATGTAGTAATGATAACAGCGAAAAAACTTAAACGATTTTTTGTTTAATTTTACTACCTTGCATTAAAAAGAGTATTTAAAAAAATATGGCGCTTAAGCTTTTTAGCAGTTATGATAACGTATAATACAGTTTTAGCCCTTAATTTGTAATCTGATACAACACTTCTACCTACGTGCTTTATACAAACAACTTAATTCGAATTAAGTATTGCATTTTTAGTTTAGCACGAAATCTTAGTAAAAGTTGAATTAAAATATTAAACATTTTTACCAAAGATCAGAATTTTTTGATGTCTTATCTGATTATATTGTTGATTATAGTAATATTGTTGTTTGTGGGGATTTTAATGTCAATATTCTTCTACGTGATTGTGCAGTGATATTTTTCTCGATTGTGTTGCTAGCAGCGGACTTACAGTAGTAAATACTTTTGTTCCAACAAGGTATGCCATGAACTCCAATCCTAGTTTACTTGACTATTTTATTGTTTCCGACTTGACCAGTGTTCTAAAATTTGACCAAATATCCTTCGTATCGGACCATGACCTAATTTTTTGCTGTTTGGATATTGATATTGACCGTTCTAATGAAGCAAGGCTTCTTTCCTACAGAGACTACCGATATATTAATTCAAGTGAGCTTTTCTCTGACTTAGGCAGTATTAACTGGAGTGCTTGCTGGCTCTATGAATCTATTGATGACAAACTTGACTTTCTTGTTGGTATTTTGAAATCTGCTTTTGACAAATATGTGCCTGCTCGTGTCGTTCCGGAAAGATGTTCTTCTTGCCCGTGGTACAATAGAAGGGTCCAAGTAGCTATTAAGGATCGGAGCAGACTCCACTCTAGATAGAAGAAAAAGCCTACCTTGGAATACTGGGAAGCTTTCAAGACTGCTAGGAGGAAGGAGGACGTGCGTTGTACCTTACCTCCGGACTTGGTTAATGATGCTTTCCTTGAAAGTTGTACGTCAAGTGCAGAGTTACCATCTTTTGTTCCGTGTAGTGATTTTTGTTTTAACGGCATACCGTTTGAGTTCTCCACAGTGACAGAATATGATGTGGGAAGATCTGTTCTTAGGATAAGTTCAAACGCTGGAGGAGAAGATGGACTTCCAATAAAAATTATAAAGGTTGTGTTGCCGCATATTCTTGGAACTCTTACCCACATCATAAATCATGGTGTAACTACGTCTTCCTTTCCGCTCATGTGGAAAGTTGCTATAGTACTGCCTGTTGCCAAAAAGAGTTCTTCGAGACCCTAATGGCGGAGCAGATCTCGTCGCATGTCCATAATAAAAATCTTCTTTCCGCTCTGCAATCAGGATTCAGGAAAAATCACAGTTGCACCACTGCCATATTAAAAATATTAGATGACATTCGAATGCCTTTTGATAAAAACCACTTGACATTACTCTGTCTACAAGATTTCTCTAAGGCCTTCGATTCTGTTAGTCATGCACTTTTATGTAGCAAGCTGCAATGTTACTTTGGAAAGCTATATATCAGGCAGATTTCAATCAGTGCGAATTGGTGCTGACGTTTCAAAACTGAAAGCGGTGATTGCTGGTGTTCCCCAAGGCTATATTATTGACCCGTTGCTTTTCAGTTTATTTTTAAATGATGTTTTCGACGTTTGCCGAACTGCAAATCCAGTTTTACTTATCTGGACCTGTTAGTCAAGCCGACCGTCTTTGTGCTAATGTCAATGGGGCGCTATCCATAATCTCCAGATGGGCGAGTGAAAATGGTATTTATTTAAATTGTACTAAATCTTGTTTGTTACCAATATAAAACAAAAAAAAACCAAATACTTCAATTTCTTACCTCCGCGTTACATTGACAATGAGCCTATAAAGATAGTTCGCAAAATAACAAATTTAGGTTTTGTCATAAACTCTAGTCTCACTTGTGCTGATCATGTAAACAAAGTAGTAAGCAAGGTATATGTCACACTGAGGAATCTACGGCAATCTGGATTCTATACCCCCTTGCAGACAAGACGTCGTCTTGCTATACAGCTAATTATCCCAATTATAACGTATTCTGATCTGATATATAGTAAGCTGACATTGTTTAATAATGTGACGCGCTATGTTTACGGCTTATCAAGGTTTGAACATATTTCGCCATGGAAGCACCGACTTTTAGGCTGTGAGATCTCGGAGTATCACAAGGCCAACAATTGTATATTTTTATATAAGCTTATCACTTGGAAATCTCCTAACTATCTCTATGATAAGTTGTGTTTTACCAAATCTGCCCGCATATTGGATCTTATAGTCATTCAGTTTACCTCATTGGTCTCAGCAAGGGTGTTCTTCGTTAACGCTATCCGCATTTGGAACTCTATCCCTGCCAATATTAGAAAACAGATAAACAAAAGCAATTTTAGGGAATCTATCTATAATTACTACAGTACTTAGCCTTTAATTGACATTCCATCTTACATTATAGTACTAATTTATTCATATTTTTGTAACTAATTTCTTTGTTAAAACATTGTTAACTCGATATTGCATAGGTGACTAGTACACACCTGTCATTTAATTTATAAGTTTTATTACTTATTTATATACATACATATGTACTGATTATTAGCTTACTTTAGGATTTGTTAGGTCTTGTTATTGTGACTCTGAAATTTGGTGTACTATAAAAGATTTTAATATCTTATTGTACTAATTTGCCGTAATAAATAATGAATGAATAATGAATGAAAAAAAAAACATCTAAAGTCAATTATGTTTTTTTTATTTTCCACATTTATGTGCATAAAAACATAATCACATCTGTATATTTATATTTTTTATACGGCACGCATACAATTAATAGTTCATCAGAAAGCCGGATGAAAAAATCTCATTTCTTCACTTTAACACTTATTTTTTTATTTAAAACTGAGTGTAAATTAAATTCATACATAAAATTTGATCCATATTTTAATCAAAAAATACCAAAAAATACTTCAATAGTTACAAGAATTATGTTACACAGTGAAAACGAGTAATAACAACTCTCCAAAAAGCAAAATCGGTGCAGCGAAAAAATGGTTTCAAATCAGCATAAAAAACCTCATAAAAGAAGATTGAAACATTTTTAATTATGTAAGTTAAAACTTCCTACGCGATTTGACCGTTCACAATTTTGATATCCGCGTTTTCAGCAATTCCCTTAATAGTCGACGTAATATTTTACCGCTCGGGTTTTTTGGAATATCATCTACAAATATTACGCCTCCACGCAAACGTTTCGCCGACGACGTGCGATCCGCTACAAATTTAATGACATCTTCCTCACTTAGCACCACATCGGGTTGCTTGACAACAAAAGCCATCGGTAATTCGCCAGCTTCTTCATCTGGTTTCCCAATAACGGCAGCATCTTTAATTTTATGATTTGTTAAGAGCAAAGCTTCAATTTCGGCTGGGGGTACTTGAAATCCTTTGTATTTAATTAGTTCTTTAATTCGATCGACAATGAAGAACTCAAAATCATCATCGAAATAGCCAATGTCACCGGTATGCAACCATCCATCTTGTATCGCTGTTTGTGTAGATTTGTTATCACCAATATAACCCTTCATAATACAATCACCCTTAAAGCACAGTTCACCACGCTGATTCGGACCAAGTGGTTTTCTAGTTTCCGTGTCAACAACTTTAGCATAAATTCCCAGTTTAAGATTACCTACACTTCCCGCTTTACAAGCACCATCGTTTTGTTTCAACAAACCAAGTGTCGACTCGCTCATTCCATAGCCTTGGTGAATAATGGGTACCTCAATCCTAAATAAGATAATCGAAAAATATTTTATTCATTTTAAATCTCCGAGTATATTTCTGCCATGAAATTACTTCTCACAAAAATTATCTGCTGTTTGGAGTCAGTGTAAAACTGTAGATCCCTCAATTTGTGGCATACCATTAAGGCTTACAACAAAAATTGTAACATCTAAGTACTCACATATAATGTAAGCGCCAAATTAATATTATTATCATTATAATATGACAAGCAATAATAACTAAAGTCGGATTGTGCTGATTGATCTGAAATTCAGGAGATCCGAAACGTCACACCAGATTTATCGGTGGAGGGAACTAAGAGGAAACACGTTGTTATACATGTTAGAAAGAATGTGCACTAATATTTTTAAACCAAAGAACGTAGATTAATTTAACTTTTTAAAAAAGCGTAAAATGAGATTGAATGGGAAACAATTTATATAAAAACTAGTGAATAAATTGAGTACTCATTTAAAACAAGTTTTAGAGTCAATCACTTTAAACTCATTTTAAAAATGTGTTTTTTATGTTAAATTATATATAGAATTTTATTTATGAAAACTGTTTCATAACAGAAATGCACTCGGATGATTGTCAGTATGTGTTATTTGAAAAAAAAAAGTTTTATATAACTTTTTTTGGTTTTAAAAATTCCGCCCGGATAACACTAAACGTTTTATAAAACATTTTGGTCTATAAAATAGTCTATAAAACTCTTATAAAGGACACGTATAAATGCAGTAGAAGTATTCGAGTTTCATTTGAAGACTTATAAAATGGCAAAGACTTATAAAATAGGAAAGTCATCACTTTTTTCCCCAGATTTTGCTAACAAATTTTTATTAAACCATATCCATTATTAAGGAAATCAATGCACGTCATATTATACTTTAAGCTCACACAAATTCATGACTTGAAATTCGTGAAATTACAAACTAATTTTCTTAGACCACGAATGCGAGACAATTTGAACCCCAAAACCTCTAACTTGGGTGACCCAATGTTCATATGTGCATACATACGTCACACATACCTCTTTTTTATATGGTCAGATATCTCCTTGCTTAGTGGAGCTGCACCGCAAAGCAAAACCATTAGCGATGACAGATCGTATTTATCCACAAGTGGGTGCTTGGCTAAGAAGACCATCAAGGGTGGCACCATGAGTGCCATGAATATGCGATATTTCTAATAAATTTTCAAAATTATAAGTAAGTAACAAGCATGAGTCCATACGTATTCATTAATACACGTAAATGTATACAGTGTCGAGGAAAAGTATTGATACAGTTATTGTTCAATGTTTTTCATGCAAAAACTTGTACGCTAATTTTGTATCAATATGTACATAGCTCATTTTATAACAAAATCCATATTCAAATTTTCAGAAAATTAAAAAAATTGTCATAAAAATTTCATTAGTACATTAAGTTTTTGCATAATAAAATGCGAGTTTTAAGTGGCTGCAAATTTTGCATGATTTTTGATAATTTTTTTTTACCGGCAATGGTACCCGTTTTCTTATATATAAAATTACATTTGTTGGTTTATAAATTAGGAAAAAAATACGCAACACCATCAGCAAATTGTCAAAAAGAAACGGGCATTTTCAAGTCGAATTGAAAAGTTTGACCTTTTGTACAAAGTTTGAAATATGTATGTACTTTTGTTATAGAATGATAACAAATTAACAAACAAGTTTTACCATAAAAAACTGTAAGTACTAAACAAAAATACTACACCAATACTTTTTCCCGGCATTGTATGTTTGTGAAGCATTCTCAAACCTAGTGTATTTTTTCTGTATTTAATGTTCATTATTTACCTGAATTGCTTCGAGAAAAAGGGCTGCTTCAAATTTTGGCAGAAACACTAAAGTGGTGCCCACAACCGAAGCTATAATTAGCGTAAGACATCCAAATGTGTGAAACCATGGAATTACTGTTAATAATCTACCTCCGCTAGTGTGTGAATATGTTAGTTCCCTTAATTCAAAATAAGAAAGTAGAATTTATTAATTAAAAATTAAATTGATGTCATCCATGTATATATAGTGTACTTACAGTTGTGAGTCAAGTCCAGACAGAACATTATGCTGCGTTAGTTGCACACCCTTCGGAACACCAGTTGTACCTGAAGAGCACGCAATCAGCGCAATATCTTCCTCTTTATTTGCTACGGGTGTCACAAAACATTCATTTGAAGAGATTTTGGTACTATTCATGAGCTCTTCAAAGTTTAGAATTTGACTATCGGAACTTTTTGCATCAAGTAAGATAACTGTTTTCACAAAGCTATTATTTTTTGCCACTTTCGCAATCAGATCTACAGTAAGCCTGGATGCAAATATCACCTTTGGCTTGGACAAATTAATGGCGTGGTGTACTTCACCTAGATTAATGAAAAAAATTGTGCAGCAAGAAACTTAATTAAAATATTATCAACTTACGCTCCGAATAGGTCATATTCAAGGGTGCCACGGTAGCGTTAACGGCGAATGAAGCGAACATGGTAATAGCGAAACGAACACTATTCTCGCTGGATAATCCCACAACATCTCCATTTTTGACGCCTAAATGCTGGAGCACATGAGCCATGCGCACTACCGAGTCATACATATATTTAGCCGTATACTCCTGACCAGTCAGTCCATCAATCATTATCTTTTGATTGCCGAATTTCTTATATTTTTCAAGAATAAAATGACCCAGAGATTTGTACGCAAGTGTCTCCGTGCACGTGATTGGCCCGGGGTAGACAATGTTTCCCGGAAGTAATGTGGTCATAATGTAAATCTGAAAAATCAGAAATAAAACTATGGTTAGCTATAAATGTGAAAGAATCTTCGGTAAACACATATAGGTAATGGATATTAAAATGGTGTGGACTGTGTCTTTAGAGTTGAAAAAGAGTGAAATTTGTAAACGAAATTTAATTTTTAACTTTGATGGATGGCGGCCCTCTAGCCGGGTAATATAAGTATTCGTACTTAAATCAAAATCGCACATTGTCAATTTTACAACCTTTACCGTAAGAAAAGCCGGGATCGAAAACAATAGTTATTTTCGAAATTTAATTCAAACAGTCAGGCGGAAAGAAATTGCCCTTCTACCATTTGTTTATACATAAGTATAGCATTGGGATGCTTTTTAGACAAGGAATGTTAATCCTATATGCTTACAATTTTTTAAAATTAAAAATAACATCTATGTTTTAACTTTTATTTTTAAAATTTTACTTCTATTTCTTATTTAAAATTTTACTTTCATTTTTTTAGTCAAATGTAAAAGTTTAAATCTGACTTTTATTTTTTCGTTCAACTGTTCAACTTTGTTTTCGATCAAGAATAGCTGTTTACATATTCACAATACAATAATTGTCGTTTAATACAATAATATTTAATTAAAAACAGGTCAAAGTAAAAAATGCACTTCTTTCTAATCGCAGTTTTCCATCTTCTATAAATATATTTTCTAGATAAGCCTTTAATTTATTTTAAGTATAATTGCTATTGGTAACAACGGTGTTGCAGAAATATACATTGCTTTATTGCATCGCTTATCTACCTATCATTGCACTTTTTTGACTGATCAAATTAAAGTCAATTTTTAAAATTTTTCTTTGACTGAAAAAAGTAAAAGTAAAGTTTTAAACTTTTTCTTTGACTAAGAAAAATTTGATTCAAATTTAACTTTTAAATTCTAAGGCAAATTTTAAATTTTATTATGATGCAAATTTTAACTTTTTATTTTTGTTTCAAAACATTCTCTTGAAAAAAATCATAACAGTTACGGTTCCTGAAGAAGGCATTGTGTAATTTTAAAATATTTATATTTTAGTTGAAACCGTTGATTTAAAAACGACTAAAAACTGGCACAGTTTATGGAGGAGCGCTGTGATTGGTCCACTTCAAACCTGAATAACTTGACGGAAGGGCGACAACTCCAAATTTATTTTTATCCTAAAAAATTTGTATATTTTTTTCTGCTTTTTGTCGAAACAACTTATCACCTTAGCAATTTTTTCATACTAAATATGCGAATTCGTTGTTCTGATGTTACTAGCAAGGTTTACAATTAATTTTAAATGATCAGTTATGCGCAGTTGACTTTGTCCATCTGTCTTTTTTTTTGCAGACGTGCATTTATTTTTTATTTTTGTTGATAACAGAATATTATCGGTCATTGAAATTAAAATTCATTGTAAATATTAATGGTGTGCAGGTGAGAATCTGTTTATAAATATTGTATGCACACTTGCACATTAATTTTGAATATAAAAAGGTATAGTAAATATTTAAAGTAATCAGAAATAAATCAGGTATTACATTTACAACCAGTCAGAATACTGAATCCGAAATTCCTTGCGGATAATACATACATTCATATATATATATATATAACCATGACCACTGCACGCAACAGAACTGATACCAGCCTCGTAATTAACTTTCATGCCAGTCATCATTAAAGCCAAGTAAATACGAACATGCCCACAAATATGTAAATGGAGTGCAATCTAAAACAAAGGCGAAGATAACAGGTAAAGAATATGCATCGTTTAGCTACGAAAATGCTACGATATATATTTTTTGATCTAATCAACGTACAACAGTATGAAATATCTATTTACATTAGGATTGTCCTATATCAAAAAAAACAAAACAAAACAAAATGTTGGGCAGGTTCATTTAATTCTAATATAATAGAATACAATTCTGTAGTAACTAAAAATTACCGTTGGTTTTTGACAATTTTAAATATCTCATGAATTTCATATTGAAGAAAATGAACTACAATGTTTCCTACAATTCCTGCCAATGCCGACCTAATACTAATTAGTGGCAAATCAGCGAATAAATTAATACCGCTTAAAATGAAGCCGTCGCAAAAAAAGGAACGCCAAGGAAAATAATGGGTAGTCGCATGTATTGATGGCTTACTCTATACACTATATATATATCTATGTATCTACATATGTTATTTGTAGTCCTTACTACTTTTCCATATACTTACATCCGATTTTTTAAGTTAAAAATGCAGTTTCGACGGGTTGAAAAACATAGTCACGTAGTACACTTTACAGTTAGTAGTATTTCGACATAATTTTCAATAGGAATTCGTCTAAAAATAGCTGTGGCTAACTTAAGAGTCAACTTTATCTCGACTTTGACTAAGGAGTATTGTTTTTAACTGCACCAAACGGATTATATTTGTAAGCAGTTAGTGCAAAATTAGTGTAAGTAATCTAGTGATCCTATGGAATAGAATATTGAAAGGCTCGCGACACGAGAAACTCGCGACAAAGCGATCCTCGCGAGAAGTTGGGCCTCGAAAAATCTCGAGAAATCGAAAGCTCTACTACATATATACATATGAGTACTGCATACATATGCACATATGTAT
Source organism: Anomoia purmunda (assembly GCA_951828415.1). Classification (NCBI taxonomy): domain Eukaryota; kingdom Metazoa; phylum Arthropoda; class Insecta; order Diptera; family Tephritidae; genus Anomoia; species Anomoia purmunda. The sequence continues at coordinate 186,100,888 of OX639993.1, read as the reverse complement.
GTTTTCAATGTCATCTAAAGTGGACTATAAAATAATTTCTAATCTTATCAATGCCGGGTAATAAAGGCCGATTTTCTGAGTAGCTCGATGCTAGTACCATCTAGTGCATACATTTTCCATAAAACCATTTCTCGTCGCGCCAACAAATCATGAATAAAGATTTTGCAAATAACCCGCCTCCAGCGTCACCTAGTGCATCGATTTTTCATAAAAACATTTCTCGTCGCGTCCACATCATAAGTTCGTAATTACATCAATCATATATAAAGATTTTCTTAATATCTCGACACCTAACGGATTAAAATATAGCCTACATATGCCCATGCCACCGTTCCAATGGATATATTATCCAAATCCATTAATGGGGTTTGAGCCAAGTAGTCACAAAGAAAACGTCTACATTTACATACATACATATATTATTATTATTATTATTTATTAGAGTAATATGAAATATTAAACTAACTTAAGTAAAAATACACACTAGCTACCAGGGCCTACGGTGCGATTAAATGTTTACAATTCTTTCTTTTGTAACTATCTTAGACTTATTTTCGCATACTTTCATACGTTCATTACATACATATATATTTAGATTCAATGCACAGAACCTTTTAATTTATGGAGTTATTGAAGAATTTTGAAATTATAGTGCATTGAAAAATGTCCATAGTTTTGTTAGGATAAGCGGATTAGCGGAAGCGGAACCAACTTTGTTTCAAATGAGAAAACAAACGCTTACAATCCACCAAGAGGGGTCGCCGTTGTTAACAAAATAATCATTTCTTGTGTTTAATAAGACACAGATAACCATGCAAAAAATTCCTGACCATATACATATGTATATCGAAAATAAGTTATTGGCTGTACATATGTCACATTCCTGCAAACTATGAGTTTAATGTTATCTGTGAAGCACAACCAACAAAGAATGTATGTATTACAAGAAAAGAAAGAATTTTATGAATTCATCTTCATAAATGCAAAATAGCGAAGAAGAGATCTGGTCATTTGATACCCGATGCTCATACAAAATTAGCCCGCAAACTGATACAACCAGTGAAACTAATAGTTTGCACGTAAATAGGTCGGGTTTCAGACTCGTCAAGTCTTGAAAGAAGTTTTTCCCATTCTATTTTGTGTTTTCTATAAACTTTCACATCCATCAAATTTTACTGAATACAAGCATTCGCTTCTTTCCTTTCTCACGACAACAAATATGGTGAAAATAGAAGATTTTAAAAGCAAGGTAAGCAAACTTGAAACGACTTGATGGTCTGGAGGTGTCTGCATCTAGCAAGACGCGACTACCCGAAACTCCAATACGTTCGAGAGCAACACATGCGGACAGATATGACACTTCATAAAATGTGTTCGGGTGGTGCAAATAAATATTGTATATAAGAATAAGCAAGGGAAGTAAGATCTCTCGTGCACAAGAGTTTCGGGTAGTTTTGTCAAATGGGCTATAGTAACTCATAGAAGTTTTACATGAAAGCTCTGGTAGAGCTCTCGGTTAAATAACCCTCTTCCTCTTCTCACCTCCTTCGCCAACCAACGAGCAGATTTAAAAGCAAGACTTGACACGTCTGAAAGACAACTTATTTTAACAGCTGACGGAATCATTTTAAAAAAAATGGCACTACTAAATTGCCCTCCCTTATTTATATTTAGTGACGACCAAAAACTACTCAAGTATCGATAACTTACAAGAATCAGAAGAAACTATTAGGTATTGGTAGTTTTTTCTTGAAAATTTAATCAATGGTGTATGTACTGTTCATTTACATATGCATATATTTATTTTTTATAGTATTGCGTCTTGAAAAAGATACATAAACAAATATATACATAAAATATTACAATATTTATACTTATATTCCAAGCCTCGCCTTCGCTTATTGTATTTCTCACGCATTTAACATAAATTTATTACTTTTACGCAATACATATATAAATAAATGCATATATTTAATGAGGTTCAATAATATAAGATACCAAGAATGATAGAATACAAGATTGCGCCTTCCCGCGGTGAAATGACAGATCTCGCCTTTAGTAAACAAGAATACGGGAGAGAGAAAATTGAACAACTTCCAATATTTCATTGAAAAACGTGTTCTAATTGTTCTAAAGTGTAAAAGTATGAATTTATAGGCAGACATTTAATAAATAAATTCGCAAAATACTAAAAAAAGTGTCTCTTTTTCTTAATTTGTGAAAAAAGCTTTGTCTAGTTGAAGTTGAGGATTGTCAAACCCGGCAAAACCAAAGTAGCAGTACACCGTGATAAGATACCATATATCTAATTCGGTTATCAAATACCTTAGATATTGCGTATATATTCAAGTGTCTACATATGTAGTTACATATATGTATAACTAAAGGTATCGAGTATTTAGTACACATAAGTACCACGGTGTACTGAATACTGAAGGTGACGCCTTTAGAAGTACCGCTACTTTGGTTTTGCCGGGTTTGACAATTCTCAACTTCAACTAGACAAAGCTTTTTTCACAAATTAACAAAAATAGACACTTTTTTTAGTATTTTGCGAATTTATTTATTAAATGTCTGCCTATAAATTCATATTTTACACTTTAGAACAATTAGAACACGTTTTTCAATGAAATATTGGAAGTTGTTCAATTTTCTCTCTCCCGTATTCTTGTTTACTAAAGGCGAAATCTGTCATTTCACCGCGGGAAGGCGCAATCTTGTATTCTATCATTCTTGCATAAGTACATTGTGTGTCTCATCCTCATTCAACTTTATTGTTGAATAAAACCCAGTCGAAAACACCTAATTTGTACCTATTGCATATTTGTGTGATATTTAGCATTGCCGATGATTAGCGTAAAAGTAAATGACGAGGCTATACAATTGTTTAATCAGTTCTCTTTTGGACAGCGGTTGAGTTAGGTGAAATTTTTAATTAATAAATATATACGGTGATACGAACGTGTTGGATATATAATTCCGACCGTTGCAAATAAAGTAATCTGCTATATAAACAAAAAGCGTTTTTTGTATCCAAACAAGTTTTATAAGCACGTGAGTATTACAAACAGACAAATGCATATAGTACACATTATATGTGCATATCTACTTATTTAGATTTGTGCAACATAAAACTAAAACCTAGTACTTCCATTAGCCGAAAAGCCGACCTTTGATTCTGATAATAAATTTTTGTTCAAAGTTTATTGTATATGTACTATGTATGAAGAAATATGAACATAGGTACGCCCAAAAGAATGTGCATGTAAATAAATATTTACAAAGTGCTTTAGATATCTACACACGGTGTACTGAATACTGAAGGTGACGCCTTTAGAAGTACCGCTACTTTGGTTTTGCCGGGTTTGACAATTCTCAACTTCAACTAGACAAAGCTTTTTTCACAAATTAACAAAAATAGACACTTTTTTTAGTATTTTGCGAATTTATTTATTAAATGTCTGCCTATAAATTCATATTTTACACTTTAGAACAATTAGAACACGTTTTTCAATGAAATATTGGAAGTTGTTCAATTTTCTCTCTCCCGTATTCTTGTTTACTAAAGGCGAAATCTGTCATTTCACCGCGGGAAGGCGCAATCTTGTATTCTATCATTCTTGATATCTACATATGTATGTACATATGTATGTATGTATGGAAGTTGTATGCTTAACAAAAGAAAAAAGTAAATGAATGAAATCATACATATACAGGGCCGGACATTGTACATATGTATGTATGTATGTATATGTATATGTATATGTACATACATATGTACATATGTACATATATTAGACGTAATCAATACAATATACTATTTTTATAATTTTTTTTTCAAATGTATAGCTCATATGACATAAATATAATAATTAAAGCTCATACTTTTTTTACAAAATTCACAAAAAATTCAACAAATTAAAAAAATACTTTTTAAAAACAATTCTTTAAAACTTTCAGTTTTTTAGCCAATTCAATTTCCCTATAAAATAATATGCAAGTTTTAAGTTATTAAAAGATCGCATTGATTTTTGATAATTTTTTTTGGCTGACGCCGTTCTACATTTTTTTCTAATAATGTATGGAAGAGAATGAAACATTTATTTATACATATGTTTTATGATATAGACCTAAACATTTATAAGAAAATAATAATAAAAATAGATTAATAAGCATAATTGGCCAACTATATTATGCTGAATTTTGTCCAATATGATATTTCCGACAATTTATGTACCGACACTATATCCGTAGAATTGGATTATTTGAAGTGTTTATGTATTGTAAGGAAGCTTGCTTGAATTTGCACCGCAACGATAAGATAAATATTGTTATCAATAAATCAGCTTCTTAAAATCGTATAATACGTATGTACATATGTATGTATGCATATTCATTAATTTTGGTCCAAAGTGCAGTAGTGCTGGCATACTAAAAACAAGAATCTTAATAAATTTTGTTGGCTATAGTTTATTTAATTTTATTTTTTAGATCTACATTATGACTACTTTACTTCCTGGAAATATTGTCTATGCCGGGCCAATTACGTGCACGGAAACACATGCATACAAATCTCTGGGACATTTTATTCTTGAGAAATATAAGAACTTCGGTAATCAAAAGGTAATGATTGATGGATTGACTGGTCAGGAGTATACGGCTAAATATATGTATGACTCGGTAGTGCGCATGGCTCATGTGCTCCAGCATTTAGGCGTCAAAAATGGAGATGTTGTGGGATTATCCAGCGAGAATAGCGTTCGCTTCGCTATTACCATGTTCGCTTCATTCGCCGTTAACGCTACTGTGGCACCCTTGAATGTGACCTATTCGGAGCGTAAGTTGAATATATATTTTAATTACCCATGCATTCATACATATTGTATGTAAATGTATATATGTATGTATGTACATGCACACAATGTATGTATGTAACTCGCTATATATTGCTTAATACACAATTTTTCGTGAATCCAGGTGAAGTACACCACGCCATTAATTTGTCGAAGCCAAAGGTGATATTTGCATCAAAGCTTACTCTGGATGTCATCGCGAAGGTAGCAAAAAACAATAGCTTTGTGAAAACAGTTATCTTACTTGACGGCAATACTTCCGATGTTAAAATTTTAAATTTTGATGAGCTCATGAATAGTACCAAAATCTCATCAAATGAATATTTTGATACACCAGCAGCGAATAAAGATGAAGATGTTGCGTTGATTGTATGCTCATCAGGCACTACTGGTCTACCCAAAGGTGTGCAACTCTCGCAGTACAATGTTCTTTCAACGCTTGACTCGCAACTGTAAGTATGTTAGGAATAAATTTAAGCAATTTCTATTTTCAATAATAAGTACTATACTCTTACTAATTATCCATATCCGCATTTAATTTAAATATAGGGAACCAACAGCAATTCCAATGGGCGAGATCTGTTTGCTAACAGTAATTCCTTGGTTTCACTCATTCGGTTGTCTCACCTTAATTACAACGGCAATTTTGGGAACCGTTTTAGTATATCTGCCAAAGTTTGAAGAAAACCTATTTCTCGGAGCAATAGAGGTAAATAATAAGCACTCGATTTGGAGATAATGCATAATACACATAATACAAAAAAAGAAAGAAAGTAAAGGAAAATTTATCTAATTAAAACGTTTTTGGGTCAGTTAGAAAAAAAACACGCATGCGCCTAAGGCGGCGCTCAAGTAATAATGAACTGAATGAAGCTACATACTACTTTCGTATTTCGTTCTTTTTTTTTTTTAGAAATATCGCGTACTGATGGTCTTTATGGTACCACCATTGATGGTCTTCTTAGCCAAGCATCCACTTGTGGATAAATACGATCTGTCATCGCTAATGGTTTTGCTTTGTGGCGCTGCACCGCTAAGCAAGGAGACTCAAGATCAAATAACAGAGCGGTATGTATTATGAGTGTAATAAAATTAATGACATTTTTTTCAAATACTCTCCTTAGGATCGGCGTACCGATTATTCGCCAGGGTTATGGATTGAGCGAGTCTACGCTGAGTCTGCTGGTACAAAACGATATATCCTGCAAACCGGGCAGTGTGGGCGCTCTTAAACTGGGAATTTATGCGAAAGTAATCGACACGGAAACTGGTAGACCACTTGGTCCTAATCAACGTGGTGAACTGTGCTTTAAGGGTGATTGTATTATGAAGGGTTATATTGGTGATAACAAATCTACACAAACAGTAATACAAGATGGATGGTTGCATACCGGTGACATTGGCTATTTCGATGATGATTTTGAGTTCTTCATTGTCGATCGAATTAAAGAACTAATTAAGTACAAAGGATTTCAAGTACCCCCAGCCGAAATTGAAGCTTTGCTCTTAACAAATCATAAAATTAAAGATGCTGCCGTTATTGGGAAACCAGATGAAGAAGCTGGCGAATTACCTATGGCTTTTGTTGTCAAGCAACTCAATGTGGTGCTAAGTGAGGAAGATGTACTTAAATTTGTAGCGGATCGCACATCGCCGGCGAAACGTTTGCGTGGAGGCGTAATATTTGTAGATGATATTCCAAAAAACCCCAGCGGTAAAATACTGCGCCGAGTATTGAGGGACACAATTAAGAAACGACCATCAAAATTATAAACGAACTGTATAGAGTGTTGATTAAAGTAGGTCAATATCGCATTAATTTTTATACTGGCATGGGAAGATTAAAAAAAATAAATTAATTTATGTGTGTATATTGTCAACTAAACTTCAAAAGGCCGCAACTAACAAAAAAAAAAAAATTTCTTTTAAATTGATTATCACCTCTATTGCGAACGTCGACTGGTAGTATTCGATTGTTGATTATCGATGATATTGTGAATGCCGATCAGCATTCTATAACTGTTCCAATTTTCTGTCGATCAAGTTTCACAACACAAAAATATAATTGACTTAATCGACTGAGGTTTTTCTACTTGCAGTGGACATTGGCTATGGAGTATGATGTATTTCATCGAATTACTAGTCCTCACATCGTTTTATGTACAAAAAAAAAATGTTTTGTTAGTTACGACTTTTTTGCATTTCAGGTGACGATATGTATTGGATCAGATGGTAATAAAAAAAATGTCTGATTAGGAGCAATACAATACATACATATGTAAATGTATGGGCTAAAATTCGTTTGCACATTTTTATACCAAATATAAAATACAATGCAAGGCGAATCCATACAAGGTGGTGTTATAAATACAACTACAAAATTCCTATGTATTTTGTTTTTGTTTCTGCGTAAGAGTTGTCAAAATATACAATGTTTCTTAAAATTTTAAGCAGGAAAATAAAGTGCTTGAACTGAATGTCTTAAATTAAAAAAAAATTTTCTTACTGAACTACATAAAACACAGAATTGAAAATAAAATAAATTTTTACTAAATACTTTATTTGTGTATATTTTCTGAAGAAAAAATGCTATTATGCGATAACTTTGTCAACTTTTATTGAATATGAATATACCTCTGCAAAAGAATGACTTCTTTGTTTTAAATAATACTTTGACAATTTGGAAGAACACTGATTGCATGCTGCCCAAGGTGCAAGTTTCTTAAGACACAGGTATACAGGTTTTTGAAGTAATTTTTGCCTAGGCTTAATAAAAGTTTCGCTTTATATTTGGCGCAAATAATTTTTAAAATGTTTTTGTTTTCTCCTTTTATTCTCAAAACTTGCTCTATGCATGTATACAAACGTACATACATATGTATAGATAAAGTGAATTGTGTACGTATTTTATTGATTTATTTATAATTCACCAGCATTCTTTCACCTGCTCAAATTTTTGTTGTTATAACAAATACCTAGCTCAATGAACTGCATTTGAGGTTGGAAGTATGAACTTTAAACATATTTGTACATACATACGTTACATTCATACAAATAAGTTCTATATCCTACTTGTTCACATTTAAGCCCAAAAATGTTTTTTAGAATACATGGAGGTGATTGATTTTGAGTAAAGGCTAAACCAAAAGAAAAAAACCATGAGGGCTTTTACTGGTAAAGGTTATCAGCATATTTTTATGTATGTATTAAATACATATGTATATAGAAAATTTTTAAAATAACATGCTTAATGGATCAAATATACAAATATTCAAATTGTATTTAAAAAAAAATAGTTTTGGATGATTTGCCCATCTCTTTAAATTCCATCTGCTATACGTTTTTGCGGATTTTGTGGGTCTAGCAAGCCATGATTAATTAAATAAAAGAAAAAAATGGCATACTTTTTATATTCCTTCATTTACGCGTAAAACACACAATGAATATTCTATAGATTTGGAATTGAAATAAAACATTAAACAAAAAATGAGCGCCATCAAAATATTTATGAGAATGAAAAATTTTAAATCGAATGTTATATATTTATACACACACTCACGCACAGACATAAATCAAAGCTTTATGAAAAGAATTCACTTTTACGAATTCATCGGCTGCATGTTTTCCCTAATAATTGTTGAGCAAGTTTTTTTTTGCACCATCAACAAGAAAAATTATTTTGCACAGATAATACATTTTTGGCGGAAATCGATAACTGTCTTCAATAAATTCGCAGAAAAAGTGTTGATAAACACTCATCTAAAATATGTACATAATTTAAAACATCTAAATACTTTAATTTATAACGGTTTTAATCTATTTTTTTTGTTTCGTTTTTGTTTTGTTTTGTTTTTAGCTGATTGTCAGCGATCAAAGAGGAGTCTATAATAATAACATCTTGTTGAAACACTTCGGTCATCTATTCTACCACAGTTTCAAATCACTTTGTGAAACTTTGACAACACTCACTTAAGCTAATCCAATACATATGATTACACAGTAATCTCCATGCGATTCGCTTTGCGTATTACTTTCGGTTGTGTTTGAACCATATCGGACATGCCAACATATTTGAATGAGAATATAATTGTCTGTTGGCCAAAATTAGCTTCAAATCTGGAAAGAAATGAAAACGAAAAATTATAAAATTGTGTAACATCTACTATAGTTATTATATAAAATTTTATTATATGGATATGGAACGATTTGGCTTTCAAAGTACCGAACTGATTTTCAGAACTTTTTTTTTAATACGTACATTAGGCTTCCACACTCCTTATACAAACAAAAAAGTAGGTACTGTTTTTTTTATCGACATTATTAAACTCATTATATCTTAAGATAAAAACCAAAATATTTCGGAAAAGTATTAAGTTGAGTTGGACCGAAGTGAAAGCGCGGATAAAAATAGTAATTTGAATCAAAAAAGTTTAAGCATATAAATATTTGTTCGTCGGAATCACAATAATGACATCCTAAATCCTAAATAACTCAGCCAAAACTTTATCGTATTAGACTTGTAATAGTTATATCACTCTTTTTATTTCAGTCACCTTTTTAATTATTTAACTTTACGCTCACACTGTTTATCATTTCAAATATCTTTATTAATAAAAAGCTCCATTTTTGGATATATTTTTTTTATCGATTCAACTCACCAAAATCTTAATATTATGGCGGAAGTCTTTAAACATAAAATTTACTAACTCAGATGGGGAAAACCGCAACTTTTTTTGGAGAGGCATCCTAATGTACTAATGTATATTTTTTTATGATGTACCCAAGTGTAAAGGATTTGTTTCAGTACACAAATGCATACAATTTAATACGATGCAATTTTTAGGCGCAACAAAGTGCGCTGGGTATTTGCTAGTAATAGATATTGCGAGTAAAAATTGTTTTATATTTATACCATAATATACAATTGCAACTTACTCGGTACTAATGTGTATTTCTGGTGGTTTGCCTGTGGCATTTTGTATGACAAGAAACATTTTGGTTACAATTTCGATGACATGCCCGGTTTGAAATACAAAATCGCCCTTTTTACGCCCAAACTCAGACTGGAAAAGGAAATTAAGAAATTACCAATTTGCAAAACACATTGAAGAAGATATTTATTTAATGTAGATTTACCGCTTTGACGTGAAATACTGCTACATCGTCCAGATATGGACTAAGAGACATGCGATAAATTTCAGCTGCAGGCACCCGGTATTTAATCTGCAGTGTGCGCTGGTCCAGCAGAAGTAAGGATGAAGTTGACAATACCAGCAGTATTGGCACAAACTACAATTTGAAAAAGATATAAGTATACATACATACAGATATTGATATTAAAAATTAAAACGAAAATTTAACAATTAAATTGATGCATATTGGCTTACCTTCCCGCTAGACCGCGTAATTTTGTTAATAATATCCGCAAACACTACATATTGATCATTGCTTTCTACACACATTTTCTTCCATTGTTGGTTATGTCGCAACCGCACATAATCGCCCACGAACGGATGACCCACGCTGTATGAAGGAGAATTCATTAATGTTTTTGTAACTATCAAACAAAAACAAAAAGGATGACTTGTTATTTTTACAAACCTTCGTGAATATGATGCTTTGCGATCCTTAAAGATAATACTGGCAGTAACTTTTTCGCGCATACGGTTGCGTGAAGTTTGATCGAAAGAGGTGCGATAAATATAGCATTTCCAACGGTGGTAGATAGCACGCAGCAGTCGAGATGTTTCGGCTAGAAATTTGGGTGCTGTCGGCCAGTCTGTTGAAAGCGGACTTAACGTATTCGCCGGCAATCGCATTGGTATGGTAAGCAAATATTGACGGATTTTCCAATGTCGGTAATACCTCGATATAATATCGACTGCCCAATTAACTTGACGTTTATACTTCATAACCGTATACTCTTTACGTGCCTGTAAACAATTAAAAAATAATTATGAAATTTATAATTAACATGTTATATAACGAAAGATACGTTTCATTTTATATTAAATCTGGCTATGCTTACACTTCGGTAGAGACTCCACAGGTGTTTTCGGCCTTTAAAAGGAATGCTAAAGCGACATTCCTTAACAATTAAACAGCGCATGCATTGAAAACAACCAAAAGCGAACAACGAACAGTTAACACATATTTAAATATTTAAACGGGTATGTACTAAAAATTATACTGAATAAGTTGGCAACTAAATTGTGTTCTAAATGATTCAATTAATACTTGATTTCAAATAATAATAAATAATTTTGAGAATCTAAAAACCAGCATTACCTACATACAAGAGGGTATTTTTTTCTTTACTATGCAAACTACTTGAAACAATAACAAAAAAACTTACTATCGCAGCAAATGTACCATTTAACTCAAAATTTACCCACCCGCCATGTACGCCATGCGCTCGCAACAATAATCTGACTTTGTCGCATTTGAAGGTAACGTTTTCGCGCCACATACTTTCGAAATATAGTTTGTATTAATATTGCTAATTCATTGATGCGTTCTCTTCGGAATTGTTCCAATTCATATTCAGTACGCGGGCTGCGCACAAATACGTTTTTCGTGCCGATCGTGAATTCAGCAGCTGGTAATGGCAAGCTGCGTATGATGAGCGCAATTCCTTCCACAACGCTGCAACCGGAGCCACTGTCGGCACTCCCACTGCCACGATAGTGCGGCCATGTTGAACTGTTTAAAAGTTTATAGCGGTTGAAGAATTTGGCATGAGACAAATGAAAGCAATGCCCCGTACGACAGAGATGCACTAACGGCATTAACGACATATATCGCACCTGGTGTTGAACCAAAGCCAGATCGAATGTGAGCGACTGTTTACACTCATTCGGCTTTATACAGAATACATAGTGCGAACGCCGATTCTTAATGATGGCTAATAATGTGTGAAGTTGAGTGCGAACATTCGAACTAAGCGTGGTAGGCTTGCGAGATGTTTGACGCCGGGGGTTGCCTAAAAAGTAAAAACAAACAAAAAATTTAAATAGTTATTGTTTTTTTTTATAAATGAAGTACACCCAGCTAACGTTTGTAAGAGAACTCAAAGAATATTTATCAAACGTTCCCGCGACAGTCGGCTCTACGATACCGGAACGACCCGGTTCTTGTAGCGAACAGCCAAGCCCGGATATAAATCGGAAATATGAGATATTTTGAAAAATCATATATTTACATATATTATCCGATTTGATTCATGTTCGGAATATTCAGTGACTCAAACAAATGATCATATGGTAATTTGTTTCACTATATTATATTTACGTTATAATATTCAGTGACTCGAACAACTGACCATATGTAATTTTTTTTTGTACTATATTATATTTACATGGTTTTCACGCTAAGTCGGTTTTGTTAATTTTTTATACAAGTTTAGTTGGTATATAAAAAAATGAGTATAAATTCAAACTTCAAACTTTGTACATTTATAAAAATTCATTAAAAATTCATTACAATTTCAATCTTTTAATTAGAATTTTTGAAAAAAAATTTGGGTATAAGTAACGATTTTGTAGTGACTTGAAATTCAGGTCGATTTTTAGAGATTTCTTTGAAATTATGGCCTTTGAAACTCCTTTTCGCTTTACAGAAAATGTACGAGACTTTCAGCAAGATCTATGGGAATTATTTTAATTGAAATCTATTCGGTAATTTAAAGAAATTGTCGAAAATCAATCGGAATTTTAAGTCGCACGTTATTATGATAAACAAAGCTGCAAGGCGAATCCATACAAGGTGGTGTTATAAATACAACTACAAAATTCCTATGTATTTTGTTTTTGTTTCTGCGTAAGAGTTGCCGAAATTTAAATACATTTTCACATGTAGGTGAATAAAAAAAAATCAAATCAGCTGCTCTTATGCCATCACCTTCTATAAATTCGCCTTGCAAAGCTGCATACAGTTTTCTAAAAATTCAAATTAAAAAGTTTGAAATTTTGTGAGAATTTGTTGAATTTATATAGATTTTGTACAAACTTTTAAATTCCGATTTATACGCCATTTGTTATGTTACGAACCAAAGTTTTATAAAAAAAATGCATGAAAAAAATTATTATGAAAATGATAGTAAAAAATCAACATGTGGTCAATGGCTTGAGTCATTGTGCAAAAAGGAATGCCACTTCAGCAACATTACCCCAAAAGTAATAGGTGTCTAGTGTTTTATGCTGTAATAGCACAACAACAACAACAGAAACAGTAACTTTTTTACTCCACTTTTTTCAGTTTCTCTTTGTTTTTGTTTTTTTAATATTTCATTTCCAAGCACTTTATTCTAAAAAAAAATTAGTTTTGTAACATTTTATAAAAAAAAAATGTGAATATGTATCAGTTAGTTATCAGACTGTTTTCCGCAAGACAAATTAGAGAAATATTTGACGAACTTCTTAAGGAAGCATAATTTTTGCTTCAGTTAAGGTGAAGCAGAAAGCTCATCAACAAGTAACGAGTGAGTAACGGAAGACAATTTCGGAAATAAATATTGTTGCGGGGGAGTTAGGGTGTAAAATATACCTCGGTCGGTTTGTTACAAAAAAAACAAAAAAAAAAAACTATCATAAGCGATTGGAAAATAAGTTTAAAAAAAAACATATACATTATATTCTTACCTTCGGGAAAAAGACTTTGAACTAGAGGCAATTTACTTTGATACAAAGCACCACTCACGAACTTTGGCAGCACATCGGAATTCTTCTCCAGAAAGCGGTGTATCGAATAACTCACCACATTAGCAAAATGACGAATTCTAAAAAAAAAAATGATTTAAATATTTATAGTACAATATAAAAGCGTTTATAAGTTATTATGCATATACTATGTAACTTACTTGAAGCACATTGAGTTTTGAGCGCCAGTCATGAAATTCGGATGACCTGCACAACATTGCTGAATGCGTAATAAAAGCGATTCATTGCTGTTAAGATGTGGCTCATTAATAATACTTAAAATACCATAACTTGGCTTATCAATAAGTTCGCAAATTGACTCGTTGTCAAAAAAGTCCACGCGTATCCATTCAAGCCCTTCGCGGACATAGAGTTCCTGCTCAAGTCTCAGTACATTGTGAACAAAATTCTAGAAAACATGTTTAAAATAAAAATATTTTGTTCAATTGTAATCACATTTTAAGAATTCAATTGTAAATGTGTAAAGTCTATTGGTCTTATTAATTTACCTGGTGTATCTTTTCGGCACTGTAATTTATTGCAAATTGCTCAAATGAATTGTTTTCAAGCAACTCGAAACCGTAAAAATCTAGTAAAGCTAAATTCTTCTCACGTTGTGTAGACTTGAGAATTTCATTGATCTTGTTCACCAACCAAGTAAAGAGCCGACTGTATAGCGTTCGACAGAGGGTGCTACGTGCGTTAGACGCTTGACGTGCGTCTAATTCGCAACCTTAAATTATAATAGAGTATAAAAAGGACACATAACGGTTATTATCTCTTTAATAAAAATTATCATCTAATCTTCATACATAAATTAATTTAAATACTTCCGATCATATGTGACCGTTATATGTTTTTTTATTATCTATATTAGTGTTTTAAATTACTTAATTTTATTTATTCTATTAAGCAGAACCCAACCCTCACCAAAAGTATTTTTCAACTTAAATTATCTTCATTTGCGACCCATATTTCAATAGTTGATTTAACTACAAATTAAGTTAATTTTTAAAACAGGTGACGATCACTATGTTTTAAAATCAAGCTTTCTTAAAACTTTTGGTTTGTCATTTATATTGAAAATTCCTTTTTAATTTAATTTTCTCATTTAACTTAATTTAACAGGTGGCAACCTTATTTTATAACATTTTGGAAATAAAGCTTTATTCAATTTCTTTCGTTTCATACCAATATTGCAATATTTGATTTCGATCGTTGTATTAATTAAATTTAACCCTTTAAATAGGGGAAAAAGTATTTGATTTCTCCGATTTTTGGAGTTTGTTACTATCAGTCATTATTCTGGAATCTAAATATATATCTAAATCTGAATATTGAAACTTGATTTGATCAATAAAAAATCGTTTTTTACGATTTTAAATTTTTGAACCAATTCTGATAGATATAAGTTTTCGACCATACTGCGATTTTTTTTATAAGGCTTTTAGTTTTCCAAATTAAAAAAAAAATGTTATTGTGGGTCATCTTAAATGGATTTTTTTCGTTATTCTTGATTAAAATTTTGTATCGATTGCATTAGACCGATATTTCAATAAGATCTTATTTGCTTTGATGAAATTTAATTTTTAATCTTGGATTTGAATCACGAAATATTAATAATATATTATAAAATGTAAGTCATACCGATACAAATGTAATCATAAATCTGATCAAATAATTAACAATCACAGACTTTAGAAATTTTTCCAAATAAAAACGAGTTCAGGTTGTCTCTATTATACGTTCGTTTCGACGGTGTTTTGCTTGGGACAGCACCTTCTTAATATATTTCAAATATTTCGATATTTCAATTTTTATTTCAAAACTTTTATTTTTAGAACATAAATAAAACTTACCGACATCTTCCAAAGTGTTATTTGAGCAATTGGCTCGAGTAAGGCAATTAATTAAGATTTGAGCTTCTAAATTTAGCAAGTGCGCCGTCTCATGTACTTCTGCAAGTAAATTTAGGTATTATAGAATTTAGTCTTTCATATCTATGTATGTACAATGTTATTTCGGATACGCACCATAAATATTGGATATTTGACAGCCTTCAGTTCCATCGATATTTGTTATCGGAACAAAAATTAAATTACCTAACTTTAAAACGATTGCAATGACACGAAGTATAGCGCTAATTTCATCACACGACAAACCAAGTATCTCAAGTGATTTCTAAAGTTTGTACACAATAAAAAAATCAAATTCAATCATAGTTTATTTTATATGTACAACTAGTTTTATGCACCTTTGTGTAATGAAAATTGTCGCGATCTTCTTCAATGGCAGTTGTATTTTTCAAAATATCATATTTTTCCACATTTCGATACAGCTTCAAGGACTCTAAGAAAACAGAAAAAATATATAAAAATAATGTTACATATCCCATTAAAAAATAATTTTTTATTTGCACACACTTAATAACGGTAAGTCCGCTCCTAGTAGCAGCTGGTAGAATATATGAAAATTCCTTTCACCGACACTGGTATTGGTAATGCGGGTCTGAAATTAGCAATATACAAAATAGTAAAGTATTTCTTGTTTAATTGCGTACTACTCTCGCTATTTACCTTTTCCAACATGTCTAATTTAAAATATTGACAGACATGAAACGGTTTGTGTTATAAAATATATTGAATAACTATATACATACATACATGTATAACAATCTAAAAAGGTACTACAATTACTATATGAGTTCTCAATATGCTTACAATGTGTTATGTGTACGCCCATTGGATCGCCCTTAAAGTCAATTTCAATATCAAATAGTTTACCCTGTGTATGCATTTAAAATAATTTTAATTAAACAATTCATTACAATTTGCATGATATGACTACTCACATAACGACTAGAATTGCTGTTCTTCGATGTCACTGCATTTCCCATAGCTTCAAGAAAGACATCTGCACAGGTGACACATTCGCGCAGCCTTTGACTTGGCGACTTTCGTCGCGATCTTGTGCTTGGCACATTAACTGACCCTGATAGTGATAGTGATGATGAAGTTTGTGCACAAGTCGCCAAATTACTTGGCTTAATGGTGGAAAAGGCATTCATTTGATTTTGTTTGTGTGCCTCATAGAGCGATATACGTTGTGTTGAACCAATCAATGACGACCGATCGGTTTGACTTTCTGTAGAGTGCTGACGCAGTAAATTGCTGAAACTGCCTCGATGTATATCTCTACTAGGTCCCGTTAAAAAACATTGTGTGGTGGTATTTTTAAAAGGCAAATTTCGAGAATCCATATCCAACGCTAAAGCGCGTGTACATTTACTATGACCACACTGCCGACAGCCTCCACTAGCTGTCACTGCCCCATAGTGGGTACTATGCAGAAGTTTAGATGAAGTTGGTAAATTTGCATTCATATGGGTGGCAGTGACAAGAGAAGCCGCCTGGGTCGGCTGGTGCTTAAAGCAAGATTTCGATGGATGCTTATCAATAGTACGAAAGGCTCCTTTACCATCAAGAAATGAAATGTTTTCAGTACTTTTGTGATGAGAAAAATCGAAATCGACAATTTTCTCTCGCAAATTCCGTCGAGATTGGCTTCGATCAGAACTTTCAGCTCGAATGCGTTGTGCGGATGTATTTGCTGTGCTGCACCGACGTGGTCCCGGTCCGGGCGAAAGCGACTGTCTGCGCGAAGTGTTTGTTATTGTCATGGCACTGTCAGGTTTTTTAGTTAAAGCGACATTCGCGGCAGAACAATTGCTGGATGTACGTCGGTGCATGTGCACATAACCGGAGTAGCCACTGTTGCTCGAGACTTCTTTCTTAACTTGCTGTACTGTTGTGAATTTGTCTTGAATATGGGTAAGGAAATTCACAATCATTTTGAATGACTCTGTTTTGCCAGCACCACTTTCACCTTTAAACCATAAACAATTACGAATGAGTTCATGATTTTAAAAGGGATCAAACAAACCTGTAAGTACTATGCATTGATCCTCGCCTTGATCCTTGAGTGATTGGAAAGCCAAATTAGTCAAACCATAGCTATAATAGAAATGCTGTAAAAGTGATTGATATTTGCATTAAGAATCTTTAGTTGTCTTACATATGCGGTGGTAATTGAAATATTCCTTTGCTGCCATAACTTCGGATAGTGTCCGACGTTCGTTCTGATATGTGATGATATGGATTGACCGCGACAACAGACGTTCCAATGTATGTCTGATAAAACAAGTATTAATGTAAGCTCCAAAAAAAAAATCGAGGCAGAATTACTTACATATATGTGGTCGCGTTTGTAACGAAGGTGAATGTTGTTTATAAAGCTATCTTCAGAGAGATTTTCCAATAAAACGGAATCCCAGGTGCCAATCTCTTCTTCCATCATGTGCAGCGTTAAGATCTTTTATTTCGTTTTGGTAATTTAGTCAACAATTTGCATGGAACACTGTAAAAAATTCCTACAGCCCATAAGCCAGCAAGTTATCCATTATGCTATTTTAGCACATTATTATTATTGTTGTATTGTTAAAAAATGTATTTCCTAAATAAAAACGAAAAAATTTTGAATAAAATATTGTCTCAATATGGTGTCCTCCAAGCGTTTTTGTAGATTGTTACTTGGCGCTGTTGACTGACTATCAAGCTTGATGTGCATTTAGTACTCACTTTTAAAACAAAAATTAAACACCTTTTTAACTTTGAATTATATTACCATTGCGTTAAAGAAACGCTTATTATTAATTTGTTTAACTATTTTACAAGTATAATTTTTCACAGTTACCCTTAAGCATTTTCACATTCTTTTACATCTCGCCATTTCTGACATTTGTTTAAAATTGCATTCGCTAATTTGACATTTATAAAGAAATGAAGGTGGTGCCACATTTGATTAGGTTAAAGAAAAAGAGTATTTGGTTTTATTACGAAAAATTCAATTTATTCCGTTCCAATTTGCTAAAAACACATAAAAAATGCCTTTAAGTACATTAGCTAAATAGTTTACCTATTTATAAAAATCAATGAGAGCCAAATTATGTTATTTTCACCTGTGTAATTAATCGAATAATCTTTTAAAAGACTATTGACTTGGCAACTCAGCCATAAAAGTATGTCAAATTCGCGCAGCTGCGTTTGCATTTTCATCTTGGCCTTTCATTCGTTTAATAAAGTTCATGTTAAGGTGTTGTTTAGTTTATGTTTTTGTGCTAAACAATGTGTTGTGCGAGTATATTAAGTTGTGTTTTTTATTGCTAATATATTTAAGTTGTGCGGAAGTGCAATTCGCCTAAGTGGGAAGAAATCGTTCTAATTGTTCATACTAGAAAAAAAAAAACGTAACAAAATGCAGCGAAGGCGCTAAAAAGAATGTCTATTAGTTTTGATAGAAACTATTTAGAAAAGGAAGCGGCTTAAATGCTTGAGTAATATATGTATGCCATTCAAATAAATTGTAGTTCAATTGTTGTTCCTTGAAAGAAAAACATCACGTACCAATACAAAAACTTAAAAAGCAATTGGTGGGGCCACTATTGAAACTGCATCCAACTTGGCTGATTTATAAATCAGCACCATTGCTTGGTCGCACCCATTTTTTAGTATCTGAAGTGTTTTTGTTCTAATTTTTGTATATTTAATGTCACGCTAATTACGAAATCACTGTATGTGTAAGTAAAGTTTACAAGTTAAATTCGGCCATAAAGTGAAGGCAAAAATAGTGAAGGTAGATGAGAAAAAGAGGCTTGTGTTTGCCAAATACATAAATCGATTTGTAACTACATATTGCCAAAAAGTGATGACCAAAAAAACGTATCCATTCCTTTTATACGATTTTTAAGACAAAAATTGTAAATCCTTCCATTATATTAAACATCCACATCTCCTGTTGTTCAATGTGTTTGTTGTGAAAAAAAATAAAAAAATAAAAAATGTGGAATAAACATAAGCAACAAAAGAGCTACAGATATGCAATACTATCAAAGAAAAAACATTTCCCAATAATTACAACGTTCTATTGCAAATTATACACCTGTCTTATTGGTTTAATATTCCTGCCGCTCTCAACCTCAGGTCATAATTGCCAGCATTTTCATCCCAAAGCGGATGAGGTAAGTATCATATCGAAAATATAAGTAGATTACATTAAGAACTTTAAGTTTTAAATTTAAATTTTAAACATATTTGTCCTGATCTGTAAAAAAGAATACAGAAAGTGGCGCAGATTGTGGTACCGCTATCCCTCTCTTGGGAATTTTTACAGAAGTTCTACGCCACAACAGATTTTGCTTACAAAAACTGTGTAGGTATGTATGTATACTCGCAGTCATGTGTATTGTTTCCAACGCGTTTAACAATTTTAGCGTGTATTCTTTCTAAAATGCATACCAACGTACGTCTTTCCTCTCATTTCCCTCCAACGGTAAATATGATGTTACGTCACAGACACAGAGAAACTTACTCTCAAAATTTCAATTCAATCAGCGTAATCTTGTGTTCTATTATTCTGGGGTTGTACATACCGGAATGACAGTTAAAAGCATTTATTTCGGCGATCTAGCCTTTTTAGATCGGCAAATCCCAAAAATCGTCTGTCTCTTTTAAGCAACTCCTAGGGCTCCTCCACATACTTCTGCTCAGGGTTGGCATTGAGTCGAACAATGGCCTAAAAACCAAAAATGGCTCTATCCATCCACTTCAGTAGATTAGAATACGGGCAACGTATGGAACCATTAGACCTTAATATCCGCAGAGAGTGGACCATAACTACACTAAACGGTTCCAGGGAGCTCACAACGACACGTACACTCACCCACTCTCCCTCCCCCACCTCCAAGGCTGTTGGCCCTGATGGCCACCCTCACCATTCCTGATATTTAAAAAATTGATAGGGTGGTCCTTCTGTTGAAACTGGTAAAGAAACTTCAGACTCAAAACCTCCCTTATTTAACATACCTGTCCGGCTTAGCATCATCGGAAAATTCACAGTACAACAAAAGTTGTCAGTGCCAAAAACACTCAGGTGACCGCGGCTTTAACAACCGCAACCGCCCTTCGACAGGACTGCATTAGTATCTAGCTAGCTAGCCCTACAACAACAACAGAATCGTGGTAGTGGCGTTGGATTTGCCAAAGTTCTTTGACACTGCCAATTGCCTGTGAGGTCGGAAATCATCAATATATTTCTGAGGTACTACATCGGAGAGTTAAAGAATGGGTTCTACAGGGTGGCGTCCTCTCTCCAATTCTATTTAACTATTATATCTCCAGACTCTCGTCGTTTGCTGACGTCTGTCGACCGGCAATGTAATTGATGACCTGGGTTCGAAAGTAAACGGTTATCTTTCCGACCTTGTTCGATTCTTCACCTACTACTACTTGGACGAAACTTTCTAATCGTGCTCATACCCTGCTTTATTTTACACAACCAAGGTACTCTGTTTGTTTCAAGTTATATCGTGGATAAAGTATTTTCTATTAGCTTTAATTTTAATGCAAAATTTGTTCAAACTAACGTTCCGCATTTACTTTTTAAATTTTTAATAGGCAAACATATTCAAGAGTTTATCGTGATTAAAAAATGTCAATAACGTGTTTCGTTTATTCTTTTAAACCTTTTTCTATTAAAAAGGCAACTCTTTTCAAGAATAAAACGTGTTTAAAGAGTTTTCAATACAGTTTTGTTTCATACTACTGTGTTTTACACAAAAAATATATTTCTTTTGCCCACTTTTTTCAAAAGGTGGCGACCTAAGACGTCTAAAGTATTATTTGTTTAGAAGTCAATATAACTATATTTTACTAACTTTACATTGCTTATCTACTAAAATTATGAATAGATGAGAATGCTGTAATTTCTAACCAATAAAACTACTCTCTTTTTGTTTTGAAATCGGTTTAGTAAAACCCCAAAACGAGGGCGGGCTAAATTTATATTAACGAAGTAATGTAATGGATGGATGCTTGTATTTTTTTTTTTATCATAAAACTTAATAGAGCTGAAATAAGCAATAATTGCCGATCATTGCCTAAAATTGAGATATCTTATCACAAGCCGATTTCCATTTGATATTACGTATTGCTTAATTGAATAAAATAATGTTTCAGGGGTACTAGGTTTGAGTTATTTGGTAACTAATAAATATTCATTTTTCCTAATTTTGTGCCGCAATGGCAATAATATCTAATCGAAAACAGTAAATAAATAGAGGCTTGAATAATTTTGATTATTAATGAGCTTATATTTATGCTAAATTCAAGTCAAATTGCCATTAACTTTTAGCTGCTCTGCATTATCAATCGTTATGAAATATTTAACCTGGTTATCTGAATTTAAATACAATGTAAATCAGACTACATGCATAAACATACATGACATATACATAAATTGATATGACATATTTAAAATGACGACAATAAATAGTTAATAAAAATAATAATTGCTGTCCTAAAATTAAAATCTTTCAGCTTTCGGTACTAGTAAAAAGCTTAGTATTTAAAAAAAAGGCTCTTGGTTACAAGCAATAACTCCTCGCCAGGTCTTTCACTAAACATTTAGTTTCTTTCTAAATTAAAAAAAAATACAATTTGGAAAAAGTACATTTTATTACGCCAAATTTATCTTGCCAAAAAGTTACAAAAGTTCAAAAATAATATTGAAAGCAATTCGTTTAAGTTTTTCACTGTCACTTAGTCTAATTTACGCTATCTGAAGTTCAAATAACGGTTTCTGTCGTACAATTGACTAACCTAAAGCTCATTTTACAGCTTCTTGAGTACTTTTGAAAAAGGTGTAGTAGCTCTTCCGATTATTTTATGCAACTATAAATATCAAATCAACATCAAACTTAGAAAACTTTCTTATCTGTATTTTCTGACTTCCAGAACAAGTTAAAACCTATTAATTGTACAAACGTAAGAAAGAAAAGTTAAAATAAACACTAAGAGATAACAGCTTAAATCAATCGATAAACAGTCATTCAGAAAAGTTTTGCCACAGAAATATTTTTTTGCAATGTTTACAATGTTTTATGTGTCAACATTTTTTGCTAATTTTCATTAAAAACTACATAAATCAAAGCTTCAAATGTTGTGCATAATTTATAAAAAATCGAGCTGCTTGAAAATTTTCGAGTAAGCAGCTTTATAGCTCGTTTAATTGTAGTGCAACAAAAGCTTCAGAAGTCTGAGAATTCCCGTTGATTTAAAAAAAAATTGTTTTCTTATTATGTAAGAAATAAAATTTTACCAAATTTGGTGCACACTTTGTAAGCATAATTTCGAAAATTATAGAAATCAGACAAAAATTACATCCATCGCTCATATAACAGTAATGTATTAAAATCAAAATATACTATAAATTATTGAAAAAATGAATTGAAGGTTTTTTTTTGCAACATACTAATTTTTTCCTGTTTTTATTTAAATAAATAAAATCCGTTTAAGATTTAACAATTAATTATATTATATCAACTGGTTTTATTACATACCTCATTTACTTTTTATTTAAAATAAAAACATGCGCCGGGTATTTAAAGTTTGGTTGCACTCGAACTTAGACTCTTCTTCATTTGTTTTTATTTTTAGTTTTATTGCTTCACTTTGCCTAATATCAATAGTTAGATCAAATTAAACTGTTCAAATTTAACATTGTGTCAGCTGGTTATCGTGTTTGGGAAGCGATTAATTACATTATTAACAACAACAACAACAAATCGAGGCATAGCTAACATCATGGACAATTAAGTTGTCCGAATTGAATGACGAATCCATCGAAGTGTTAAAGCAATTGTAATTGCGAGTTTACGAGCATACGAAACCGGTGATACATTTGCGGGTGATTTTTGAACTACAACAATAAAAAAATAATGAAAAATCTTGCAGAATACCACAAGCAAAGGCAATTCTAAAGATACCAAGACTCAGAGTATTTTTAAGTGTGTACATACAAGTGCCAATTGGTTCATGTTTCTATTTTATTTATGTGCGACTATTTGAATTCGCATGTCGTCATGACATACTTATTTTCTTCTAATTCATGCACATTCAATGAAGAATAATAAAGCATTGTAACTTAGCCGGAAATTTACGTTTTATCAATGGTAACAAGTAAGGGTATTTTTGTTTTGATAAAAAACCACTTGCACGCTCATAGAACGCGAACTACTAACTACTTGGTGATTGTTTTTTTTTTTTTTACTTTATGTAAGCAGTTTTTCGTGATAAAATTTGTATGAGAATGTTTCGCAGTATAATAAAAGGCAAATTAATATACATTTCAAACTTTGCTCAAAATTTATGAAAGTTAAAATTTTCATTATTATTTCAAATTTTTTAATTCAAATTTTTTGAAAAGTTTTGGTTATGCACTTTTGTAACTCACTAAATTTTAACATAATTATGTACACCACTGAAGTGGCTGAAATTGCGGTTGCCTTTTGCAACAAATTTTTTCCATACAACGTATGGATTTTATATAAATTCCAGTTGATTCTTAATATGTTGTTGTGCTGATGGTCTTGTACTAAATTTTAATTTTGGATTTATATGTTTTTTGTTACACACCTAATCATATTTTAATACAAAATTTATCATAAAAAATAGTCTGATTATTATACCAAAACAACCATGCGGTCAATTGTTACAGCCACTGTATATGTACATATGTATGTATGTATGTATATACAGATATGTAATATTTATTTGCAAATCAATGGGCCTCTGAGACTTTAGTTTCGAATGTTTTGAAAATTATTTCATTTATTATAAAACTAAGCTACAAGTAGAGCTAGGTAATTTTTAAATCTGAAAGGAAATTATATATTTTCACTAAAACTCGTACGATTTCCAATCGGTCTACAATCGTACAATGTAACATGAATATTTTTTTATATGAAATTATGGAAACTATTGTATATATAAAAGAAGCATACAATGGAGATTTTCGATTAAAAATCTTCGCAGATATTTTCGGAATCTTCCGTTTAATCTACGCATATCTAGACTTTCAAATGGCTCTACTACATATTTGCGTAAATATGTGCATACATACATATGTGATTTCTAAGTAATGTGGAAATATTCTTCATTGATTTTTGTATCGAAGATTGTTATACGGATATTATTTTCTTAAGACTACTATTCAGATGTGGAAAATTGTCTTATCGATATCTTTTTTTTGCTTGCTAGAATCTAAATCGAGCGAAAACTCCGCTGACACAGCATGTTTTCTGTACTTTATCTAGTTAGGTAACCGCAACAACAACAACACACCAAAACTAACACTAAGAAGCATAAACAGAGATACAGTTACTCAAAAAATTGAACACATGCTAATTTTTGTATTATATTCGCAATGTTTTTCATAATAAATTTGTTTCGTAAATTTTTTATAAATCTTTAGTTCGTAATATAAAAAAAGAATATCTAACAAAACAATTCAAACTTTTAAGTATTTTCGAAAAACTTTAAGCTTTTATTTAAGTGAAAAAGAGTTTCCAAGATGAAAAAAAAATTAAAAAAAGAAATCAACCAGAATTTAATGTGTGTGAAAAAACCCTACAAATTAAGTTTTACTTTCTGAGCGATAAATAAAACTCAAGAAGTAACGAGTATTCCTTAAGCAAAAAATAAACCTCAAGAAATAACGATTATTAATTCATTTTTACAAATTTTGTACAAAGCAAGGCACATTAACCAGGTAACAGCATTAGAAAAAATACAACCCTGCCATGTATTTTGTTGTTGCAAGTGGCCCATCAAACGTCAACATCGAAATGCCAAATTTGGCGTGTTTGACAATTCAATAAGTAAACAAAACATTCATTTAAATCAAATTGATTCGTCTCTTTGTAAATTTTTTGCAGCCCTTAAAAGGGCCATTATTGTGTACATGCATTTTTTCGATCTTTGTAAATTGTCTGCGGTCTTTAAAAAGATCTTTGAAATGTTAGAAGTATTCACCTGAAAAGAAATTAATGTATGTATATTTAGATATTAAACAGATTTGGCCTATTTTACACATTGTTCATCCTGATTAAGGCACACATCGTAACACACCAATGGATTCGCACTATTACATCTACACCAAATTGCATATTAATATCTCAGCATTTGCGTGTTGGATACTTACATCAAAGGCGATGGTATATAAAGCGAAGGAACAGAGTTGGGCATTAGGTTTGTTCTTTGCGCTCCTGCAATGAGGTCGGATTCTAAAAAGTGATCGGAACAAACCCAACCGCTTACAGGAAGTTCCACGCCACATGCTCTGTTCCAATTGGATCTTCTCCACTGATCTTGCGGAACCTTAAAAAGTTACAGTCTTTCCCCCTCCTCTTATTGCAAAGAAAACATTTTCCCATTTCTGAATATGTAAATATAATTTGGATATGTAATATGTAAACAATTTATTTTCATCTATAATCAAAACAAATAATAGTTTGTTATGATAAAATGTAAACAAACTTTGACAGCTGATGAACCACTTCGAATGAAAAAAATCAACCCTGTTGCTGTTACCTGGTAAATGTGCCATAGTACAAAGTCTTCAATTATGATATATGTATGTATGTTTTGTTATAGAACGAACTTAAGTTTTATAAAAAAATATTATAATTGACGACTTGCGTGAAACACATCGTATATGCATAAGTATTCTACACTACATGAAAATCAGCTTGATGATGTAAGTAAACCCTAAAGCCTTTCGGAATTTTATTCGTTCTAAATCATGCTCCTCTAATCCACCGTCCTGAAAGAAATCTGAGTCGCTTAGTGATACTGTCGAGTCTTTCGCAGTCGAAGTTTTTTAAATTAAACTCTACAGTTCGTACGAGCTTTTGGAAAGCTGTCTTTGACATATCTGGTATTATCGAAGATGTATTCTCTCTTAAAATCTTTCTTAAATGTTATTCCGACGCTATTTGTCCTTTTTTCCTAAAGCAATTTCGTTGCTCCGTTTGGGTTCCAATGTATATGATCTCCAATCTCTCTCTTGCCTCAGGTGTTTTCATCGATCGCTGGAAAGTAGTGACCATCCCGCCTATATTCAAGTCAGGACGTAGGCATGATATTTCTATTTTCAGACCTATATCCCAGTTAACGGTTTACTTCAAACTTTTTGAGAGGGTGGTATTGCAGAAATTATCTTTTGCAACCAAAAGTATCGCGAGCCCTCGTCAGCATGGTTTAGTCGGTGGTCGTTCTACAATAACGAATTTCGCTTTTTTTTTTTGTTTTTAATTGTGTGTCTCTGCGTTCAAATTTTTCCAAGGCGTTCGGTAAGGTTTCATTTAATAAGTTTCGAAACATTGGCTTTCGCGCGGTTTTCTTAAAATGGCTAAAGTCATATCTTACTTGTATAACCTTATTTGTTGAAATAGAAAACTGCAGGTCTTCTCCTTTTGCTGCAAATTCCGGGGTGCCTTAAGGCAGTGTTCTTAGACTGCTGTTGTTCGTTTTATTTGTTAACGACATCGGGTTCTATTTCATAATTTCTGATTACTTTCTGTATGCCGATGATCTGAACCTGTTTCGTAAAATCCATTATGTCGCTGATTCACTTCAAGAAGATCTGTATGATCGTAAAGTATTTCAAATGAACAACCTGCTTCTGTTAATGCATGATTTGGTTGATCTTGATGTTATTTTTCCCTCTGAATTTACCTTTGTAGGAGCCTAGTCTTTCTGCGAAGGCATATGAAGGATTTTAATTATCCCTATACTAGAAAAACTCTATTTCAATCTCTTGTTCGTTCAAAGCATATGTATGCGAGTCCTATTTATAATTGTAATTTTTCGTATTGAACGGGTACAGAGGAAATTTATTTCTGATTGCTATTCAGGCACTTCCTGTATCTGACCCACTTTCGCCATATACAGCTCGGTAAAGCTTATTGGTTTAAATTCTCTTGAGTGTGGCCTTATTTTTGTTTACAATTGCTGGCTTCGTTGATTGTCCCGAACACTGGTGTCAAGGGGCATCTTACTGAATTTAATAAAAATTATAAAACTTTAAATATTGAGTTTTCTATCAATATGCAGTCATTCAGAAGTTTAATTGCATCTGTGTACCCTTAGTGTAGTCAAATTCGAGTTTTCTTCATACCACCAAAAAAAAAAAAAATAGAAACACAAAATATAAGCATCTATTTACTTACTTTACTATATTCTTATAAATAATTATTAAAATTATTATTATTAAAAATAAATACATTCAGATAGTAGATTTTCGTGATCACAGGTGTAATATACATATGTACAGATGTACATACTTGCCTGTTCATTTCTGTGCCACATTATTGTCTAGCTATACATAACCGCAAACCTTTTCTGTAAACAATTAATCGGTTTTTGAAATTGTTTCATTCACAATAACAATAGTGCCCAAAGCATGCTAGCAGCCAGGGCCGTAGCGAGGGTGGGGCAGCCGGGGCACCGCCCCGGGGCCCCCGCGACCTAAAAAAAAAAATCGTAAAAGAAATATTTCGTTATCGAATATATTATGTTGACTATATTTTATGTACTGCTGCAGCAGCTATATTTTATGTAAAGTTTGCGCGGAAGTAAGTGTGCATGCGAGAACTCATAAACGCACATGCTTGCGATAAGTGTATGATTTGACATTGTGAAGTAAAAGCTATCAGGGCAATTAGAAAGTTTTGTTGTGTATCATTGAAACCTTTTTTTTTCATGTTTGATTTTTTTTCGAATGCAGAGTTTTAATTTGATTATTTCTGTACTATTATTCCGATCGACAAATAATCAAACTATTTGAAAACTAGTTGCATCAGCTCGGCGGCCGAGCCGTGTGAGCAGCAGCGCTAAATGTCGTAATGACGTAATCGAGACTGGGGGGGTCTTGGCAACTGTGTCTAAGCTCTGCGTGCGAGAGTTTTTTCTGTAGTTTTCTCTATCAACTTCAGGCAAATGCCGACAGAGTTCTAATACTTGAACGATAATTTGCCGCATTTAGTATGAACCAGTCCTAAAAATCTTTTTCTTTCCACCACATAAACATGACGTGCAATGATATAGTCTGGTTGATAATAAACATTTGCATGGGATAGGCAATTTCAAACTTGATAATTGCGCGAGGAAGGATGTGAACGAAAAAAGGAAATGTGAAAGAGAAGTATCCGACGTATTAAACAATATAGAATTGAAGCAAAGGCAAGGAAGTACGGCTGATGAAATCGATAATACAGTGTCGGATTGACGGAATACGTGGTACTACATTTTTGATTTCGGAGATGACCTTTGTTTTTTTTTTTTTTTTTTTGCTCTTCAAATTACAGGGGCCCCGCCGTCCTCGCGACGGGCCTGCTAGCAGCTGAAATATGAATCTCAAAAGGAAAAAGTTAAAAAACTAAAAACCAAGTGTGCATCTCCTGTTTTGAGAAATATATGTATTATATATGTGTGTGTATATATTTGTGCAATAGGCTGAATCAATTTGCAGTCAAAAATTAAGAGCGAAGGTGTAATATGACACATGTGTTTTGTTTTTGCATTTTTGTAGGTTTATTGTCAAAGTTGCCTGTATTTTACTTTTGCTTTTATGACTTTGACAGCTATCCCTCTGAAAGCAAAAATGACAGCTGACTATTGCTATCATATGAATTCGCCTTGGTTGCTAATTTCTGCTGGAAAAATTTTACTTGCAGAAACTAGCAGCTCTCTCGTGTTCTGACGCTCTTTTTTTCTCTCCTGCCTGTTAGTTTTTGTGTTAAGAAATGCTTTCCAGTAAAAACTAGTGATAGTTATAGATAATTAGCAGTTCAGAAACAAAGATTTTGTCTCTCCTCTACCACATTGCCGAATTGTTTTTTTCAGTTTTTCGTTTGTATTTCAAATGGAAAATACAGGAAAAAACTTAGTATCATTTGGGCTTTGTAAAGAAAAAATGAAGAAATAATAATAATAATAGTAAGATAATAATTTGACGCTTCTCCTACAATTTGTGGTGTGCTACTTGATATTGTAACACAAATTGAGGGACCTACAGTTTTACGTCGACTCCGAACGGTAAATGTTTTTTGTGAGAAGTTTTTTTCATGTCAGAAATACAATGAGAGGTTTGCCCTTGCTTACCGCTATAAGAATAAAACTTTTCTATAATTTTTGATATTACTTGCCCCAGCCAGGATTTGAACCCGGTACCCACCGAATGAAACGCGCACGAGCTACACAAAAAATAAAATAATTAGTATATTTTAATGAAAAAACTGTTTCACTCTAATGTGCATACCTACATAACATACGTAGGTAAATGTTCATAATTGTACCCACGATTTGTCGCTGGATCATGTCAAATAAACGAAAGTGAAAGCCGACTATGGGGCTTAACAAATGTGGCGTACATGTATATACTATGTAATAACAAAAATAAAACAAAAACAACTAAGTCAGCTTTTGTTATGCCGGCAGTAGACTTCTTATTCAATGTCTTCATTCAATAAAGTTTCGTAATTATTTGAACGATTACCTTAAAATTAACACGTATGCATGTATGTACTTATTTATACTCACATATGTACATACTACGACTGTATATTTATATTAACAATATTACATACTCTGCCGGAAATCGTACAATGGATAAAGTGTAAGTGTAAAGGGCCGTTCACATAAGACTTTTGCTTTGCTTTGCTTCAGAGTTTCGCTTTGACAGATAAGTTCAATACATGATGTTATATGAGTCCTGCTAAATACAAGGCGAGAAAAGTATAGCAAAGCAAAGCGAAGCAAAATCATGGGCAACTCTCAACTTTTGTACGCTTTGGCAATCAGCTGTTATCATTCCAAATAGCAAATCGAACACATCCTTGTTCACCCTGACCGTTTTCTTAAATTCCTCTGGATCGTTTGCATACATTTCGTCGAAAGATGCTACAAAAAAAACTTTTTCATCGCGGTCTTGATAAAGTTTCCTAACCCATATACGACGCTTCGATTTCATTTGCCTCAGACACTCGCGAATTTCAAACATTAGTAGCATAACTACTACTACTTCCATCATATCAGTAAAATTCATTTTCTATCTTTTAACAAAACACTCTGAACAAACACAACTCGCAACTCATAACAAACTACTAACGCAGAAACTGTCCATGCGCTCTATGTAGCTGACCTTCTACGCCTCACGCTTTGTTGTTAAAGTTCGAACTGTCAAGTAAAGCGAAGAAAGTTCTATGTAAACGGCCCTTAAGTGTTTCTTGTCAACATCAGTCAAGATTTTTGAAGCAACAGTGTTACTATAGCTGAATTAGACCCAAAAACCAAATTTTAAATTTTTGCTTTCAAAATTTTTACTAGTCGACTAGATACTCTCATTAGATAGTAGATGATAAAATTATGAGCGATTAGTTGAGTTTTGTTTTTTTGCATCACTCAATATTTCTGGTTTTTACTTTGCCTCACTACTTAGTTCAGAAGTTTCCTGCAGGGTAGCTAGTCATAATTTCTTGTATATCATCGCATGTATGAATTTGTTAATGTTTGTCAATTTTGTTACGCGTATTTTTTCATTAGTTAATGTTTGAAATATTAATTCAATGCTTTAGTTATTTGTTTGCAACACTTTTGATACGAGTATACTTTAAATTTGTATTCAAGAGGCCACATGTCACATAAAGTTGTACTATAATAAAGCTAAAACCATTTTCCATACATTGGCATTGTTCATATCTGTAATGTCAGGTATAAAAACAATAACTGCATTTAATTTTTTTGCAAAAAACAACGCTGTAACTTTATAGAAATTATGCAAAACTATGAAAACCCAAACTCTGATATTCTGAAAAATTAATTTTAAGTAGTTGCTATCGAAATATTCATCATCTAAGCAAACATTTAGACTAGAAAACGAGTTGAATTTTAATGTGTTTCTCTAAGCTAGAAGGTTAGAAGACGATTAGCGAAACTGTCGAGAACTACTAAATTTTGTTCGCGATATCTAAAAAATGAAGTATCTAGTCGGCTTCTAACGTTGAACTCTATATTATACTATACTAGAGGACCCCGGTAGGCGTTGTCCTGCCTCTATTCGTTTATAAATTGACACTTTTGAAAATATAGGTATGCACGTTGTCCTCGTCGAAGCAAACAGTTTGACACTCAAATTTTAATATTGTTTATCCTTAATTAAATTTGACTTTTTAAAAGGTGGTAACCATCTACAAAATTTACCTAAAACATTCTCATAGTAAAACGAACTATTACTAATTCATATAGCTTGTGTATATAGATAAGCCTTCTTCTCAGCGAATCGAACAGTATGGCTCCCATATTTTCATATTTCACACAGGTTAGGTTAGAACGACTGCAACCATGCAAGATTACGGATGCACGCGTAGGCTAACAACGCCCATTGTGATAAGGCTGAAAGAAGCCTTAGAAGGTGAACTACACGGCTCTTTACATAGTGTAGAAAATCGGGAATGCTCGCCGAGTTCAGGGCGGCAAAATAGTCTAGAAAATACCAATTTAAGAATTGGTTCCGGTGTTGGGTTGGCGGGGCCGTGGTAGAGATAGCGTTTGACGCTCTCCACTTCCTCTTCGTCACTGCAGCTTCGACAGAAATCGCTGGTTAGGCATCCCAATATCTTTCCGTAACTAGCTGGCGACGGAGTGGAGAGCTATAGAGGCGAAAAAAAATCTTCGAATTACATCATACAAACATGCCTATGACGCGCTCTGGAACGTCTAGAATGAGTATACAAAATTTCACGACTTTTCATTAAGTACTTTAAGCGTGATGATCGCACGACAGGACTGATTTTCATTTATATATATAGATTATATCTATTCTGACGTGAATTTTAAATAGTTGTACTTAATTATAAACAATGTAAGTTGATTATAAACAATAAATTGTAGTTTTTTGCACTTTGATTATTTTAAATATATTTGGTGTGCCACAAATTGGAGAACTACAAGTACTTATATGAGAATTCTAACGTAAAATTTTTTTCTAACATTAGAGACTTTGTTTGCTGAAATCTGTATTCACACCAATTTATTTATGTATATTTAAATTAGTGAACAAAGTGCAATAAAATCAAAAATGAAGTTATCATTTTTATACAATACCTAAAACCTAAGTATACATATGTATGTATATACATACATACATATGTACATAATCGTGCAATATATTACATTACATATTGCTAATTGTATATGCCAATTGTGTAGACAGACATAAACCACAATCATTTGCATATTTTTAAAGTTCACATATGTATGTATTTTCAGTTCACTATGCAATTTTGTTGAAATTCCAGTTAAGAAACTAAATTAGGGTTATTTACCTGTCTACTTTGTATGTTAGCACCTGACCAAATTAGCAAAAAATATAGGGTAATATATATATAAAATTATGTGTTCAACTCAGTTGGAAAAACATTCCACTTGCCATGGACAACAATTCATTTTTTGTTTATAATTTGCCATAAAAAATTCGAATGTTCATTTACAAGGTCTGCTAGAATCATCAATATCTTATCAGTTCCTTAGAGCTGCTCGGTTTCTACTTTAAGTTTCGAATGAAAATCATATTTTCAGGCTGCAACTTATTTGCATCTCGGCAGCTACATATGTTAAGAAAAAAATACAAAAATTCTAATACGAGATGGATGCCAGGGCATGAATCACATAAGCCAAAGATTATACTCGTAGATACTATGAGAACGATATCGTCGAAATGCTGTTTGTATCACTTATAGTAATAACTCTCGCCATCTAATCATATTTCTGTATTTATAACATTATAGATATTTAAAATTAAAAGTTATAAAAAATCATAAAAATGTTTGTACGTACTAATATTTTTTATATCCAGAGATATCGCATTTTTATAGATCGCCTGTTGTCACTGTTGTCGCATATTTTTTTGCATTAAGCGTAGAGCACACAATAAACTTGTTTGACAAATCCATTTGAGCTTGAAGAGGTTTTTGTCGTGAGCAGCTTTGTTGACAAACGGATCACAAATTTTGAAAACTTCCAGTTGGTTTGCGAAGACGTTTGCGGTTAGTGGCCTTACTTCGCGAAACAAACAATAAAAGTGAAGTTTTACAAATCGGTTTGTAGTGAGTGATCAACTGTCTTCAAACAGATTGGTCAAATATTTTTGTCGCTTTATACAAAATGACCTTGCGTCGTAGGTATTCTTCTGAGGTTTGATTTAATATAGAAAATTATGAATATTGTTCAGTTCGACAGAAAAAACGACTAGTGCAAATCCCCAAATCAGAGAATATTTTTTGTTTGCCAGCGATTCCGCTAGAATCGAGTTATTCACAAAAAATTCTATAAAAGAAGAAGAAGCGGCTTGGTTGGCATTGTTTGTGTAAAATAAAATAAAAGTACTTTTATTTCGTCAGCGATTGTGTGGATGCCATCAAATCGATAAAAAGAGGACTAGCAGTCCGCGGAAGGTGAAGTTTTCTCTTTGAGAACTTAATTTTCAGAAATTAAGATCCTGTATAATTTTGATTGGAAAATTAAAGAATACTACAAATGTTTCTTTTTGTTATTCTGTTCTTGCGACTGGGTTAAAAGTTAATGCATATTTTGCGCTATACATTCGTTCGAACGAAAATTGACACCGAAGATGGCACAGCGTCGAAACCGATTTTCCTCCAAACCCAAGAAAATCGTTCGAGTTTTCGGCAGCACTCCAAATCACTCCATTAATTAGCTTATTCGAAATATATTGACCTCTGCTCCGCAAAGCAGCCCAAATCATGTTTCTGAACTCAATTTGTTTAAAAGTGTTTGCAAAATTCCACCCTAAAATAAAAAAGCGAAAGTGAGCCGAGAAGAGTTTTAAAAATCCAGTTTTGACGTTTATTTGATGGCTCGAAAAGTATTTTTTCCAAGCTGCTAATTTTCACTGAAACTCGTTACTGTAACTAGAGATCGTAATTTTTCAGATGGACGGTTTTACAGTTCTGATCGAAAATATCTTGCCGCATTTTATAGACGGCTGCTGTTGCTACGACAGGTATTTCTAGGCCCATATTGATAATTTTAAAAATGTTATTGAACTTTTGAATTAATGGATTTAATTCAGCAACAGATCTTAAGGAAAATCTAATAAGCTTTCTCTACATACATATATCATAATAAATATTTGTTAATTGCCGCGAGACTTTCAACATTTATGTTTTGAACGAATTCGTAAATATTAAAATTATTCGATTAATTTAAAGTAC
The DNA here is from genome assembly GCA_951828415.1 of Anomoia purmunda. NCBI lineage: Eukaryota > Metazoa > Arthropoda > Insecta > Diptera > Tephritidae > Anomoia > Anomoia purmunda. Next base: position 186,066,152 of record OX639993.1, on the reverse strand, counting down.
CTGCCAAACTAAATATGTTATGCTATGTAATTATGTAATAGTGAATGTATAATATACCGTTACTTGTGAAAATATACGAATAAATGCATTGCTTTTCCAATGCTATCTTAATATATACATATTTATAAAATTTAAAATGGTTACGCAGATCATTTATCACTTTTTGACGACTGCTTCGGCGTTTCGATTACTAATTTACTTTGAAAGGCCAAAGCTTATAATCATATGTTGTAGAAATCAAATATGTATGTATGTATATAAAATATGCATGCTTGCATCGTCGTTTCGTTCGTTGTGTTTTGTACATACATACTACGAATATGAATGCAACTATGTACAGATGCGTTATATACCATGGGTAGAAACCTGTCGTTGCAGCAAATATGTATAATTTTTGGTTTCATGGTACTGATTTTGATGCTGGATAATGGAGACAGGCTACCCTAAAAAAAAAATGGTATACAGGCAGGTTCTAGAATCCGAATGAAAGTGAATATGAAAATGAATCTAAAATTCGATTTTTTTTCTTTTTAGAGCTCGCCCTACAGTTGTAAATTTATCCAAAATAACTAATCAATTTTGTTTGGAAAAAATAGGGAAATCAGTGCGTTAAAAACTTTTGAGGCTATTTTTTTTTATTGAAAATGTTAGACTTTCGGAAGAAGAAGGATCATTTAGGACCATGCCGACCCTTTAGTGGTGCCTGAATTTGTGTAAGTATTTAAATATGTATGTTTATTTGTTATTGTAGCTCGTGCTAAAATTTTCATAAACCAGTTTTATAGATTTGTATCTATCTATCGGTCAACAAAACTGCATTTATTATGTTATTGGAGGTTCCATTCCGGCACTACTAACTACAGTTGGCGGCAACGCTGAGATTTTTGGCGGAAGATGGCTTTCAAAAACCTGTAGGGAAGGATGGCTGCGATGCAATGGGTCATAGTACTGTTCCAAAAGTTATTAAGCGTAAGCTAAACATTTTGGAGAAGTATATTTGTCCACTGTGAATCAATGAAGTTATGACAGAAAACGAGAAGATTAAATAAGAAAGGCACTTTCAAGAAAAATTTGGTATAATAAAGTACAAGCTTCAATTGACTAAAAATTTGCGTTGACTTTTGATAATTTTTTTGCTGACGGCGTTGGACATTTTTCTCCATAAATTGAAAGAGGATTGCTGCCTGCGTTGTGTTCTTGTGTTTCCCCTTCAAAAGTTTTTTAAACTACATTATTTTGAATTTTAAATTATTTATATTATTTATATTTTGTTTTTACTCCAAATCCACGAACTCAAACTGAGGTGAATGCTAACCGAATTTTTTCTTGTGAATTCGTTTTCCCGCACATGGATATTCACTCGGAATTTATTTTAGAAAAAAATAAGGAAATAAGACATAAGAACACCAAATGTCGTATTGAAAGTGAATTTGCTCGATATTCCCTCGGAAGTGAATTACATAATCTGTCTGATAAGAAACAAGGAATATGCTAGCTGCGTTGCGTGCAGCCTTTATTTTATGTGATTGATAAGCTCTTTATGACGTAGTTTCTCCTTCTTTTAAGAGATTATATAGGCGGCCTCAATTTGTATGGCCTATAAACCTTAGGCATAAGAGAGAGAGAGACCGAAAATTTAGTCTTATTGCGAGACCTGAGCGACGGCAAAGTATTACCCTTAGGGCGGCAAAAACAAAGCATCAGTTGCGTACTGAAATTCGAGCGCGAAAGATTTTTGTTTGCTAAATACAATCAATCAAACAAGTTTGGCACAGATATATATTTTTTTTAACAATATTCCCAATGTTTTTTGTGCCACATTTTTGTGTTAATTTTAAATAAAAAATTTTTTCGTATCACAACTGCAACTATAACTCGTATAAAATTTATAAGAATTCTATGAAAAACTCTATAAATTTGCATGAAAACTTGTTATCGCAAATTTTGGAAAACTTTTGAGTACGAAGTTTTATAAAGCATTTAGTTTAAGTATAATGAAGTATAAGTTTAAAGTACATAGGTAAAAATGCACGCTGATTTTTAATAATTATTTTACTTATGGTCTTGCACATTTTCTTATGCACGATAATATTTACCTGAATGGAAATTCGCAAATTCATAAAAAACCATTTTCTTTAAATCAACGGGAATTCGCAGATTTCTAAAGCTTTTGGTGCACTAAAATTAAATGAGCTAAAAAACTGCGTATTCGAAAATTTTTAGAAAATTTCGATTGGAAATTTGTCGATTTTTTATAAATTTTGCACAAAGTTTGAAACTATGATTTATGTAGTATTTGTGATAGTATGAATTACATTTACTGGCACATAAAACATTCCCAATATTGTAAAAAATATCGCTGTGCCAAAACTTTTTTGATTAACTGTATGTCTTATAATAGGTTTAAACTACTAGTATAGTATCCTATTATAAGAATTATTTAAGCTCGATTTCTCCTTACTATAATGCCTTATGTAAATTTTATATTTAATCCGATAAGGATAAAATATTTCATATAACGGCTTAATATAAGAACTTACTTAACTCGAATATTATTGTATTTTATATAACCTATATACATAAGGGCTCCCTTCTGAGAGACAGCGAGAGAGAGCAAACCTTAAGAACTGATGACGTCATCTACACAGCACAATTAGGTGTAATATAAGGAATGTGCCATACATCTAGCATTCCTTAAAGATTTCATATATTACTTTATAACTCTTATGATCAAATGAAATAAGCCTTATATAAGGTGCTAATTTTTTTGGTGGGTAGTTAAATAATGGCACAATATACAACAACATCGACAATTTATGGTTGATAGTTGTAATTTTACTCTGAGCTTCTTACCAGACAAGAGTCCAATTTCAGATTTATTCCCGCAATCAATTTTTATACTTTCTAAGAGGAAACTTCTCCCGAATATCGCTATAGCTTGTACAAAATGAGCAAAAGCTGGATTTACTCATATATGTAGCAAAATACGCAACACCGTCGGAAAAAAATTATCTAAAATCAACGGCAATTTTTAGCCACTACTTTTAATGTGCCAAAATTTAATGAGCTACAAAGCTACATACCCGAAAAGTTTTCAAAGAGTGTCATTAAAAGTTTGAAAATTTTAGGACAATTTGTTGAATTTTTGTGAGCTTTGTATAAAGTGTAAAGCTTTAATTTATATGGTTTATGTTAGAGGATGAACTATACTTTGATAAAAAATATTTAAATGACTTAAAATGTAAATGAGCACGAGTGTGCGTTGTATCGGTTATCAATAGATTGGGTGAGCCAAACAAAACTCCTAAATACCCTTTACTAATAAGTGACTCTGAAAGTCTGCATAAAATGTTTTATTAAAACATATTGATTTCTTAAATGGAGCCGCCATTTTGAATTTTTGAATTCGTACTCAGTGACCACAGAAACATAAGGGAAGAAATTGGTGTCAATTGTATAAAGGATTTTTTATCCATCTAAAGTTCGAATTCAGACCACTGTGCGCCGCAATAAATAGTACACTACACTTTTGGCATCACTTTTTATGATCCGCTTGATTAGTAAGATAAATTATCTTTATAACGAGATTACTTATATTCTCCAATAAAATATGCACTTACATTAGAATTTTATCTGTCATATTCTATTTTCAGGTTGTACATGGCGTCCGCATTGAGATGGCTGATTCGGTGTATCCACATCAGAGCACACACAGCTTGCACAAACGCAGTACCCCTGCCGCTGAGCAACCATTGCGAATTCTTCTACACTACGACGATTCTGTTTACAGGTTAGTCTTACTTAGATCTTTTGTAATTCTATTAAATTCGTGTCATTTAAGTCATGGTACTAATTGTATTTAATAGAATCATACCATAGTTGATTTGGCGTGTAGAATGTGACTGATACGGCGAGTCGGGAAATGTTACATTTTAAATTTGTTTGATTATGTACTAAATAGAATAATTCTAAAATAGGTTGAGCATTTCTAATATGCGTTCTCAAATATGTAACATATCTCAAGAGTGAAGATTGTTTTGTTTTTTTTTTTTATTTGATGGCAAATATGAATGATTTATTATAATATTTTTACTCACATTTGGGGCGTCCTTAAATGGGAGCTCAAAAAATATTGTGTGCAGAAAATCGTTCCAATATAAATCACTTTTTTACCCTGTCAAAAAAGCAGACGATCAAAAAGATACATTCAGCTCCTTTACGCGGATATATTTTGTGTGAATCGGAATAGTACTTTTTGAGTTACAGTCATTTACATGCAAAAAATAAAGACATTTCGAGCATTTTCGAAAGTTGTTAATTTTATATTCTCTTTAGTTGATAAACTTTGTAAAAAAATATTTAAATTTGCTTTATATGTATACTGGCGAATGTTTTAGAAAAATCAGTTGGTAGTGGAGCAAACGTGGAATCCCCTAAAATGGAAAAGATAACAATTATTAGATTGTTAACAGATTTTTAAACGCGATACATTTTCCAAATTTTTTAACTTTATTTTAATGTTCAGTACTGATCAATTTGCACATTGATAATTATAAAAAATCGACTACCATCAGTTTTATAGCTCATTTAATTAAAGACAAGTTTTAAGAGACTAAGAATTTCCGTGGATTAAGAAAAATTCAGTTGCTGGTAGGGATGTTATAGAAGAAAATTTGCACGACCATAAGAAAAAAATATTAGATCTCAGCGGACATTTTTAGCTGCTTTGCACTTTAACTTCATTATACTTAAATTAAATGCTCTATAGATGGCGTTCCTTAAAAGTTTTCAAAAAAATTCCGATAACCAATTTTGAAATTTTGATTAAAATTTATAGTTTTTTTTTTAAATTTTGCTCGAGGTTTAAACCTCTGTTTTTTTTGTTATAATAAAATATTTGACATAAAAACTTTGCGAATATTATAAAAAATATCACAGCTCCAAAACTTTTTTGATTGAGTGAACATTGTACATTAGAAAGAAGATTAGTGGTCTCCCGGTGTGATTCGCTAAACTGAAACGGTATTTGACCGGCTAAAGGCTATTAGGCCCCGGCATGCTCTTCTTCCTTTTCTCGCATACACCATAGCCCATGTCACACAACAGCCACGTTGTGCTGTATACGCTTGTGTTTGTTGTTATTTTTTTCTGATATGGTTTTATTTGGAGTGTTCCCATTTTAGCCAATAACTTCTGCTCTAGTTGTCGGACAAATGGGTCGAGAGGGTTTTGAGTGAATGTTTTACACCACTTTTGCAACTTTCTTTTAAATAGCCATAGATGTTAGCGAGGCAACCGCAATTTATATATGTACGACATTTCCCAAAAACTTATTGGGAATTAACTATTACAACAACAACAACAGGTACTACTTAGATCCATACTCACAAACCGCGGAATATCTTACAAACACCGTCATCACAAGCCAAGGCCGAACGTAATAGATTTTTCAATATCGTTCTTTTTTTTTTGTAAGAAAAATGATCTTGGCATGAAATGTCAAACCTGTGAGAATATTTAATTATGAAGGTCTGCTAAGAATATACATAGGTACAATTACTTTAACACAATTTTGTAAGAAAAATGTTGCGCTCGCACATAGTATTTTAATTATTGTAATGCCTGCCGCCAATCGGTATTTCCAATAGATTCATGCTTCAGATATGTAGTTAAATTTTGGATAATCTATAATAGATAACAAATTATGTATGAAGCTATCAAAAAATCTCATTATGTCTCAAACCTCATTTTCGTGTGTACATGCATACATATGTACATACATACATACATACATATACACGATTATGTGTGAATAAAAAGGCTAGTAATTAGAGGAATGTACATAATTATATAAACATCCCAGTAGGGGATATATTACTTTCGGCATTTAAATTGGTATTTGATATTGTTGGCAAATCCATGAAATTGCTTCAATTTGGGGAAATTTTGTATGATCTGAATACATCAGTGCCGTGAAGCTAAATTCTTTTATAAAAGTAATTATTAAATAATATAAAATAGCGAATAGTTGTTTGCCATTTTTATTATAACAACAAATGAAGCTAAATTCTTGTAATTATTAAAGAATACAAAATAGTTCTAAAAACACAATCTCAATATGTTTATATGTTAGCATTGTGAATAAATATATGTAAATCCAAAGCTATTTTTTGCTCAATATTTAGTAAACCGACCCTTGTTTATAGAAGAACACTTTGAACGAGGTTTGTAAGAGTGTTAGTCGGAATTTTTTTCCACACGGTGGTTATCCTTTCCTTAAGTTCAGCGAGGACTCGCCCCAAAAGCTTTCAATCAGTTTATATGGTATGTTATAGAGTGAGCTATACTTTTCTAAAAAAAAATTATTACAAATAAATTGATATATCCAACACTGTATATCATTGAAAGTCCACTCAATCCAAGATATTCAATTTTGCAAAAATATAATGATGGAACAAAGAAAGATAACTGAATGCGCTAAGGATTATAATAATATTTTTTTTTTGATGTTTCTTCATTTATGTAAATTTGCTAGAAATTTATTCCTTATTCTCAGCTGGGGTGTATAGTAAATGCGCACATATGTATGTATGCACACACACACATACATACATACATATATATGTACATAAATATATGCTTATCCATTTTAAGTATTTTTAATTATTTCCTTATTGTGCTATGCATTACAAATGTAAATTACAATGCGCAATGTTCAGGTGTTTGTTGGTTGACTTCGATTTTTGCTTCCCGCGAAATCAACTCACTAACTTCCAGCATCAAAAAGCGCTTGTACAAATTCGTATATACATACATACATACATACATACATACATATGTAAGTGCATAATTGGTATAAATGCGAGTTTCATTTAATTGCTAATTCTCTGCAAAAATAACCAATTTGCGTAGTTGAACAGGTTTACCACAGTTGCCGCACCAACGCTGGTTGCCCTTGATAATTGCGTTTATTGTTGATTTATTCATTAGGGTGGTTCATTTAAAAGATTTGAAGTTGTTAATAATATTGTACATATATTATCAATTAGAGTTCGGAGTTTATGCAAAAAAAATATGTAATATCATCGATTTTTAATTTAATTTATATATTCAAGAAATTTTTAAAATAAAAAAAACTGTTTTATTTTCATATAAATCATGGTTGCTGGTAAAATTACAAACATTTTTTTAAAATAAAATCTAACATTGTATACATATGTATATGTATATATATTTTTGTTAGTTACTTTTTTTTAATTTTGCACACTGTTAGAAAGATATGCTTTTTCTTGGCCGAAAGTTATTTGGAAGTAATACTTCTTTCATATTATATAAAGGTCTCGTTTCCACTGAAAAAAACAAAAGAATGCAACATTTTCTTCAAATTGCGAACCTTCTCTCCTTTGAGTAAAAGTTTCTTCAAAATGAGTAAACCCCGTCATAAAATAAAAAAAAATTTTTTTCGAAAAGAAATGAATATTTCTTACGCGAAATTTTATTTCCATCTTTCTTTTTCTTGATAGCTATTTTTCTTCAATTAAGATATCGCAGGTATATCTCACATTTACGATTGCAATGAGCCACATTAATAAAAGGAAAAAGAATTAGCTTGAATATGGTTAAGTTTAAGTTTAAGTTCCTTTCCCCGGAAGTCTTGGATTAGTAAATTTGGCCAGTGCTAATTTCAACTACAATTTATCATAAAAAACTTCAAGCAAATATTACTGCTGCTTCATTCGTCTCGCGATTCGTAGCAACAATTTCTGCAACCAAGAAATTGATAATTCTGACGAAAAGACAAACAAACAAATGTTAAATTAAAAAATTGACTTAAATATTAAACAAGTAAAGAAAAGGCAAGAGCTTGATCTAATTTTTGAGATGTACTTTATTGCCTATTGCCATATTTCAAAATTGTTATGTATTAAATTTGTCCGAATTTGTTTCACTATTTATAAAAAGTTCGCATTTTTTATTTTTGTAAATTACCGTTATATGAATTCGAATTTATGCTCCAAAACTTGCATTGCAATGCAAAGCGTGCACCAAATTTGGGAGAGTTTAATAAAGTAACATCGACAATGCAGCTTTATCTCATTTCTGTACAATCACATTCCTAGGAGAAAAAATGAGAGAACCCTCATTACATTAAAATGTTCAAAAAACTTGGAAAAATTTTAGATTTACATACATTTTACGTAAACACAAAAACTTCTGTATTATAAAAAAAGAAATGATAATTTTTAAGATAACGAAAATATCGTCGCTTTTAATTATAAGAGATATGCCCCCCTTTTTATGAGTACCATTCGATCGTCGACTGTGATCAAAAAAGCTGATCGAACGACTTTTCATTTGGTATTATGAGGCTCTTTCACTATGAAAATTCTGTTCGACAGACAATTAGATAAATGTCGACTTGGCGGCGCAGCTTATAATACAAATTTGAGATTCGTCTATCTTTTGAATGAAAGGAGTGCGTATGCAGAAGGTGGCATTTTGAGCAAAAAAAAATCAAATCTATCTAGCGTTAAAATAACTATTATCGTTTGTATCGCACCTGAAATCAAAGAAACTTTATAAGAATGTGGAACTTTTATTTAAGCGGACAAAAATCAGTAAGACACCATTCGAGTGTGTCAGTGATTTTAAATCATTATTGATTTTCAATGGACAACAAACTGCACCGACCCACAACCTTGCCCTTTTTGTTTCGTTTCACATACGATTTAGAAGGAGAATGTCAATTTTCTCACGAAAGTGCACATATTACCGCATCTGGGGGTAGTAGCGATATAGAGACAGAAAATCTATTCAGAATAAGCACAATTGGAGATTTTGATAAATTTGTTGACAGTTGCGAAACCAAGAAGTGACGCATGGTTTGTCACATCAAAATTAGTTCTCCTCTTCTTCAAAAAAGTGACGAAACAACTGTAGTATACGGAATATTTCTATATCTTTGAAAATTCACGTTCTAATGAGGCACATAGCAGAGGAGGAGGAGGATTAGGATTCTGGTGAGAGCAGCCTGGAGAATCGATTTGTATACAAATTTGAGGCATTTTGAAACAATATAAAATTAAATTGATTGAAGATGAATCTTATTCTGAGAGACTTTAGGAGTCGTAGTAGTTGAATTTTTCTCTCTTAATATGTAAGTAAATTGCTTTGAGATATAAAGAAAAACAAATAAAATAAAAATATTGAATTATTAAAGAAAAGAAAGCATTTGATAACCAAATTTCTTTGTATACATACATATCTACATATGAATAAATAAGCTTGTATTTTTGCAAAATTTTTATTTCTATATATCGAATTTTCCGTGGTTGAAGGGTCCTCATCATTCATCTTTCGTTATATTGGTCTACACTGTCTTTTCCATTATAAAAAAATGGAACTTACCCTAATGCGCGTACTCCCATACATACATACATACATATATTAATATACTTGTATATATGTATGTATGTTCCTGCATATGGATGATCGATTCGTTGACTACTTAGTCGATGAAAGCACAAAAACGTGATTCCACCAGCTTAATACTTACATACAGCTGCGGTCAAATGAATAGCAACTCATGACATTGTTAAGTAAAAATCCAGCGTTTTGTTTTTAATTTTACACAAAAATAAGTTGTGGAAAACTTGATCTCAAAGGAGTCGAGTACGAAGTGTTTGGGAAATATAATGTGTACATAGAATAAAAATATCAATAAAAGGAACAAATGGTTTTTGCATCTCCTTTCCTTTCAAAATGGGCGTGTAAACATATTTCACATCAGAGTCTTGGTAAGTGCTAAAGATATAAACATCTCTTCCTTCGGTTAAATCCTAGTTTCAAACTTTGTTCAGATAGAGGAAAAAATTCAATAACTTTACATAAGATTACAAATTGTTTTTAACTCTATAAAAGTGCAATTTTCAAGTGGCTACAAACAACTGTTGATTTTCGGGATAAAAAAAAAACTCTGAAGATGCGATATGTGGAAGAATTTGCGAAAGAGTGTCGGCAAAAAAATAAATAAATATCAAAAATCAACGGTAATTTGCAGCTACTTCCAACTTACCCTAAAATTGAATGGGTTATAAAACTATACATATAACCAAATTTTATCTAAAAAGTCAAATTGCAAATTTTAAAATCTTGTGTGAAGTTTGCTTAAGTTTGGTAAACAAAAAAAGTACGCCGTAGACTCCCTTGTCTAAAGTATTTTCAAAAGGCAATTTCGAAATTTGTTTACCTTTCCAATAGGCGATTTAATATATCATGCTTTTTTGAAGAAATGTTGTAAATGTACAAATTGGTTCATTTTGTGAACAACTTACTATATCCCAATGCGGAATTTCGGAGCTCAAATTGGCATTCCTTTAACCATTTTTCCATTGTTATTTTGAAAATATTAAAAAAAAATTGGAAAATGTAAAAATGGGAAGTAATTTATAAAAGAGAAACACAATATGTATAAAAAACAGGTTTGGTTTTAAAAACTTCTTAAAAAACTAATTTTTCGCATCATTCATTTTTGTAAACATCTCTGGAAAAAATCTAGACAAATATTGAATGGATAAAACAAAAGGTATAGAAGTGCATATACTATATTGCTTCTTCTTGATTTTTATATAAATGGAATATATCCAAAAAAATATCGATTTATAAGTCAAATTTAGCGTATATGAAAAAATTCCTTGAAAATCCAAAAATTCAAAGGTCATAAAAGAAAAACTCGAGCTAACTATTCAACACCCGGTGCTGTTTAAGTTTTGATGTCGCATAGTGTTATCGTCCCTATTGAGTTTGTTAACTCTATGCGTTTTAACTGTAAGTTAAAATGTCATACTGATCGTCCGCCTACTAATTTAATTCTTTTTTTATTGATTTTAATTTTATAATTTTTGCGAATCTTTATAGCTATTTGCTTTTAGAGAAAAGTGTTTTCTTACAGCGCTGATAAAAATGTATTAATGTTCAGGAATTTAGCTTTCAGAAGCTTTTCATTTATACCTTTTTTTTTATAGATAACAAACTAGTTTCCTTTGTAGTGCAGTGATTTGCAAATTTTCTTTATTAAACTTATTAGGAATTCACAAATAAATCCCGAAGAAATTAGCCACAATTAGAGGTATGCAAATTAAATGAATTAATGCTATTTACAATAGTAATTATCACTTAAGTGGGCTGACCGGCTTCCCCACACAAGAAGCTGAAGCTACAACCCACACAGCACAGCGCGCCTTATTTAAATACTCATATCGTCTAAAGTACTGAGCATATCGTAAAAAGAAGTTAATTGTTGCTATTATTATTACCGCAATCCTACATCTGCAATATCTTACATACATATAAATATATGCATGAGATTTACATTAATTAAAAAAGTTAAGAATTTGCTATAAATAGAAGGGTATTCATTATGAAGGGCAAACGTTTTTAGTATAATTACTTGACTGTATTCTATTTATTTCAATTATATTTGATTAGAAGAATTTATAGCCAAGTCTGTATCTGGTTTTGTGCTTAGATAGAACCGAGTGTAAGTTAAATCCAAATACCACTTAGTGGTAAAAGTTTAAATTAAAATAAAACAAAAATTAGAAAATGTCACCATCAACAATCCATCGCATTAGTATGCACATACGTAAAGTGTGATTTCATAAAAGCTTTGTGTGAAAAAAAGTATTCACAAATTCTTACATTGATTAACTGCGATGTAATTTGTACAATCATCATCCTTGTACATCCTGAAAACGCAAACCACATTATGAGTTTTTTGTTTTGCATACAATTTGGCTGGTAGAACGTAGAATAGCTGATGGATGAAAGGCGATTCGCACATTTTATTAGCCAACATTTTTTACTCTAAAAGCAGGAACTTTTGACGCAGAGTAACTCGCATTTCTTTTCATTTAGTAAATTTTAAAGTACAAAAACTGCCCAGTAAAATGTAGTAAATTTTCATGAAAGCGCAAATTCTAGCGAGTACGAAAATGGTACATTCGTATTGCTTTATTTATTTATTTTTTTTTTAATTTATAACAACTACTACTAATTTGCTCAATTTGCCTGAAGGAAAGGTGTGCGTTTCAATATAGTCTGATGTACCGGTTGAATCAGTATATTCGCATTAGCGAACATTTTTTCGAAACCGTCTCCCAGGCACGCTATAAGGCATCTTTATAAATTCACGAATGAGACCCGAACGTACACGATACAACCGCTGCATACGGCAGCGTTTAGCACTCGCCGAGAGACAATACCAGACGTGGAGTTCTACCTGTCTCTCGAGGCTATTTGCGGCGAGCTAATGCACATTAGTATGAGGATAATTTATGAGTTAAATTAAACTGTTAATTTTTTTATACGTGATACAATTTGTACTAAATGAGGTGCTTGATAAGAAAAAAATAAACCATAAATACTTCTGATGGTTTCTGCTGATTTCTCAATTCTTAAATTTTACTTTTGCGTTCCTTATGAGCATTAATTCTTTAAATTTTTCAAATCTTCTTCCATCTACTATTTGCTACTGTCTACAAATCAGCTATTTCAAAACATAATTTACTACATTACCAAAAATAAACTAAAACAAATTTCAAGGTTCTTCATTTAACAGAACACCAATTGACGGTAATCAAATTTTCCTGTAGTAATATAAATTATGTATTCTCGTATAAAAAACTCAATATGGTGAATACCTCTAGCAGTCAACCACGTGTTAAGCTGTAAGATTTGTAACAGTAACCAGGGTATCATTTTCAAAGTGATACAGTGAACTTGTTTTCCTAATTAGTTCTCAGAAGATATGCATCTGTAGGTATGCACATATGTACATATGTATGCATTTTTTATACCAGTGCGTATTACTCAACTAGGGCAGTAAAACTTTGTTTAATATATATAAAAAACTAAAGTGGTTTTGTTAAGCATGACGAGCGAAATCGGTGCTTATGCTGGTGGAAACTGAGATATCACAACCCAAACTTAGTGGTGCACATTGCAGAAATTAATATTAATATTAATAACTTGACGCTTACACCATATATGTATTTGTATTTATGGTGTGCGTATTGATATTGTAACACAAATTGAAGAAATTACATTTATATAAAAATAATAGACCCGTTTCTTTATACCCGACTTGAAAAAGAACGCGCCAACCCGAATACAATTTCCTTCAGTTGCAAAAGCAACCCTGTTGGCAACTTTCAGAGAGCATGCGGTTTGTTTATTGCTATTTAAGTAAGAACGTAAAATAGTTGTGATGGCAAATATTTTGTTGATGCAGTCATATATTCCAAAACAATATATGTACATATATGTATGCAAATAAAAACGGATTAGGTGTTAAATTGAAATTCCTCATAAATTTTCCTCTGGCGGTTTCATAATAGCGCAGTTTTTTTCACTTTCCAACACTACGTCTTAGGTCGGATATCATTTTACCGAGTTGGCTCAACATATTTTCCTGAGTTTTTGTTGTTGTTTTACATGCAATTCGTTATCTTACCTAGTGTTCTTTTGCAAGTCGATTACAAAGAAACGTGCCTAATAAACGCGTATCTTTAAAATTCTCTCTGAAATCCACACATTGGCAAAAATCAGTAAATTGATTCTTAAAAACGGCACCTATGGGAATTTTAAAATTTTCAACATTTTGCATTCCTTTATTTAATCGATACATTACAGGCATGATACAGCCCAATTTTGATTAAACGTGTATATCTTTTAATCGTTTTTCTCAAACCATAGCAAAACTTGAAAAAACTTGTCTTCTGACACCTTTGTAGTTATAACCAGGGACCGTAACGGTTATAATTTTTATACAAAAAATGATGACGCATTCATAGTTTAATATCGAAGAAATTTTCACACGCTTATTTATTTATCATTAAAATTATTTTGGTCAACAAATAGAGATCAATGTCTTGTTCATTATTGCCTTCGGTACCTCACATTCGATTTATTACGTGCAAGAGTTTATTGACCTTTTCATGTTTAAGAAAAACATGTGTTTGGTATGTAGAATCGCCCGATCTTAGACGTTACGTTATTCCGACATAAATAATTATAAATAATAAACTTAAGGTGTTAATTGCACTCGATTTTTCCTACAAAAATTGTATTTCATAATTATACGATTTGTGATTAATCGAAAATAGAGTACAATTTTTGATGCTAGCAGGGTTTCTGGGTTCCTTCTTAATTACTGCGCCTAAAACTATCACGCAGAATACGACCATTGTTCCGTCGTTATCAGGTACTTAGTTGGTTATATTAACTGTGACTCGTTGACTCTCGAGCTGTTGTTTTTCATTATTTTATTAAAGTGAAAATGATGGATAAAATAAAAAAATGCCAGCTATCAAATTCGATTACTCGAATTAAAATTTAATCGCCTCGATTAAGATGCATGCATGAATAACGTATTACTTATGGTGGTTTCGTTTCTACCAAAACAGCAAAAATTGCGGGTTTCCTGCCCTGCGAAGCTTTGTCAGGTGAGATTGTTGTCCTGAAAATTAGCTGATAACTCAAAGGAATGTGTTATGAAATGCATCTGCTAGACAAGGATAGATACTTATTACTAATGTTAATGTGTTAATTTGACATTTTGTTTTGACGAAAAGAAAAAGGCAGTAGCATTGAACAAATGTTACAACGTGGAAGTATGTAAGTAGAAACGAAATCGCTATTATTTTATTTTATTAATAAGCAAAGCGTATGGTCTGCTCCAACTCCACGTGAAATTAGCTGTCAAAATCCATTAAAATGCTTTGCCGTGAATAAGGCGTGAAATTCCAAAACTTTTCCATGATAAAGTTGTACGCTGTTCACGTTGTAAAAAAGCTAACAAAAATATTGGCAAGATGTTGTCAGCAAAACTTTTTCACAGCTTTTAAAATGCGTTTGTACTTGAAAATTGCGTGAAAAGTGACAGTTTTTGCCACTACATTTAAGGAATTGTTTTTATATTATTTGTTTCCTTTTTCTTTTATGCGGCATCTATTAGGCGCTTTGATAATTTACTTGTAGCATTTCACGGCAGCCCAAATGTATGATGCTGGCGAAATTTCAAGGCTGTGAAGTTAGCACTAGCTTTAAAATAAGATTATGTTGCCGGCGAAAGTTCCTGGCAGAGTACAGAGTACTACGAATACCCTTGAGGAAATATTAAAACAATTAGATATAGTGTGGGTCTTTTAAGCGCAGAAATTCGTGAGTATGCACAATTAGAGGATTCATAAGATGTATTGGGTGGAAGTCATAAAATTATAAATTTTTAACCGTTGGAATTAAATGTTAAATTTTTGCAAAACGATTTTGTCATCCACGGACACGTATTCCTTTTGATATTTTGGATTTTTTTTTTAAATTCAAATTGGCAAAATTTCCACAGCATCTACCAGTTATGCATATATACAAATTTTGCTTCGTTCATTTCATCTACTTATTCTTCGCACCCACGTGCTCACATGCGTTGGGTATATAAAGTTCGATTTTGCATGAATATAGCCATTTCTTTATATGTAAATATATATATTTGTAGATACAGGTATGCAAGCTTTGTTTACAATCTATATTTATACTTACTGCATACAACGTGATATTTTATAATCAAATGTTCTATATACATACACAGGCATAAGTCATATATTTAAATAGCTGGGGTTTGCGAAAACATTTTTTACATTTTTTTACATTTTTATGAGCAAATATTACATGCTCAGACACGACTTAGAATCGCAAATCAAATCTTGAAATACTTATCTATCATTTGTTTAGCAGGAAATGTCATGATAATTAAAATTTTACGTTAGTGTAGGTTCAAATACTATTATTAACATTAATTTTGTAGTCCGCAACTACTAAGTACTTACATATGTACATAGGTGGAGTTTGTTTTCAGTTGAGTATTGCTATTATTTTTATCATTCATCCCCATTCCTGATTTACGTATATGACTTATTTAGCATCGCAATTGCGATCTCAGTGTATAAAATTAAATCTTGAACTAAATATTTTACCGTAATTTGTTCGGCAAAAAGTGCATGCTCAAAAGTTGCTTTAGAAAAACTTTCAACAGCTGAATATCAAATAATATTTGTATTAAAGACTAAAAAGGTTTGTAAATATTCTTCAACAAACTTTTTTCTTAAGTTTATTCGTACTTTTAGCTCCTGTGCCAACAAAAGAAATCAGCTGTTCGTAAAACTTCCAAGTTGTTACAAGCTTTGCGTTCATGTACTTTTGTTTTTTTTTTTTTGATAGTTATCTATTTGAGACCGAATGCTGTTAAATTCTGGTAAATATTGTTTCTGGATAACTTTTACTGGATTTTTACGTGAACACTCCAATTTCTACATTTTCATCACCTATATAAGTACCCTATGCAAGGCTTCTACGCTGCGTAGAATTGTGCACTTTTAAGAAACCAAGTTTAAGGTGCAAGCAAAAATTGGAAGATACTGCGTGTCAGATTCGTTTCATTTATAAAGCTTGCGCAGGTAGCTTTCCTTCAAAGTGCCTTACACATTCACTTCAGACTTCGTCTTCTTTGGTTATATGTGTTCTGAATATTCAGGCTGATGCCTATTAAACCTTTGAACTTTTCAAATGCTAATGCTATTCTTTGTGTGTACTTTCGCGAGCAAATAAGAATAAACTTGTTTAAAAATTTTGTTAAATATTTATTTCGAATTTTTTGAAATTTTAAAATCTTGTGTAAAGTACGCTGTATTGGTTACAGTAGATATTACACATGCCAAAAGGAAAGAAAACAAGGTGTATCCATAGAAGGTGATAGCAAGATAAACAAGGCGAATCCGCTGTGTATTTTGTTTGTGTAATTTTGCGTGTGAAATGTCAAAATCTGAAGTCGCCTACTATTGCTCATGTATTTTGTTAGTGTATTTTGCGAGTGAATTGTCAAAAACTGAATTCGCCCAGCTTGCTTATGTATTTTGTTTGTGTAAACAAAACAACCTAGCGAATTCAGAGAGAAGAACAAGCATTCAGCTCATGGGATGCTATCACCTTGTATGGATTCGCCTTGGAAAGAAAAGAATAGAGGAGGTTCCCCTTTCTCTACGATGACCTTCCCCTAAATCGGACTACCTTAGTGTCTATGTGTGGATTTAATTTTCATTCGGATATTTTCTTGCAGCTTAACAGTTTTTTTTTTAAATTCATTACTTATTAATCTTGTATTTTTCTATTCTCTTTAACAGATTGGATGAAGACAAATTCGAGTTGATTAATGTAAGTATATATATAATTAATTTTTACAAATCATTTCTACTAATATATGTTTGTTCAATATTAAATATAGAACACTGTATTACCAGAGGCTGTACAATTTTGGGAAAAAGCGCTTATGGTGCGGGAGACGAAGGGTGTAATTAGACTTAACAGGTTAGTGAAACTCTTAACAGTTTTGACAATATTATTTAGGAACTAATTTGCATATGTACATATGAATATATTTTTTGTAATTTCATAGAAAATGTAACAGCACGCAGGTGTTTGTGAAAAATGGTCTAACGCATTGCATTGACAACTGTAAAAAGGTGACAATGTGCGGCGAAGCTGAAGTGCCACTGGAGCATTTAGACGTGAGTGTATTAATATATTTACGTACATATCAAGCGCAGTCAGAGTCAGTGAACTTACTTTTTTGTAAATGTTTAACTTTCAAGTAACATAAATGGATGGAGTTGATGTATCTAAATTAGTTTAACTACAATTGATGTGACGCAATTCTTCGACGATATTTATATTAATGCCTACAATGTCGGAAGTTACAGTGAACTTAATGTCGTTTCTAAAGATTGAAATCGGTGTTTCCTCCACACGTAGTAGTTTAGGGGTTAGTGACTTTTTTAGTTTTCAATGCGTGTTAATGAATATATTGTTTGTACGATTATTTAAAACAAAAATAGTTTAGCTTAGTGGTGATAATAATAAACTTGCAAAGGTTGACTAATACTTAAAAAAAAATTTGGTAAGGTTTGATTTCAATATGATTAATTCAATGGCAGTAGTTGTCAGTTAAATTAGTGAACATTTTTTCTTATATTGGGTAAAAAAATGGATACCTATTACTCATTACTAAAATGAACTCTGTTGCAATGACTTTCTGTGCTTATGTAGCGTAACCTTAACGTTTTCTGCAAAGGATGGCGATGTTGTTAAATCCTTCTATATAGGCAGCCGAATTGGCATAATTAAAACCAAATGCACAATATAAAATTAAATCGTACTAGAAATAAATATAATGCGTCAAATCCAATCGCTTTTGTACTTATATAATGCTCTAAAATATTCATGTACCTAGTTTGGTTTTTGGACGCTCCATGTATTGCGGGTTTCCCATTTCTATGTAATTGTTAAACAAATTGTTGTTGGGTCACAGTGTAGTTTTTTAGCGAGTTTCCTTAATATCTTTTGAAACGGGGTATTCAAAGCTATCAGTATTGATTTCATCAAAATCGGCTATTTAAAGACACAACCCTAGCCAATGGATATATTCGGGTTGCTAGTACCAACTTGGTACGCTTTCAATAACTTCTCGACGGAGATCATTGTTCCGTTAGGTAATGTCGTAATTGGATTATAAGCTCGATTAAAAAATGTTGACAATTGTAACGAATTACTTTTCCTGTGTTTTCATCAATACTACCTCCTTCAATCTACTTTGAATTATTATACTCTTCGCAATTATTTGGAGTTATTATCCAAAAAGATGACAACAAAGAATCAAACTCCTCGGAATAAAATACAACTTGATTGCAATATGTCGAAATAAATGCCTTTTAGATCACACTTTTTCCTTTCTTTTTTTACACACACTTTTTTCTTTATTCAGCTCTCATTCCATTTTTTCTGTTGCTCGAAAATTACTTTTCCTTTGCTGTAAATTTGCTTAATGAAATGAACAAGGCGAATTCATATAAGGTGGTGTTATAAATACAACTACAAAATTCCCACGATGCAGAGAAAAGAAGGTGACGACAAAAGCACTTCCGTTACTTCGTACTTGCCTCGTTTGACGGATTGACGTCACAGATGGCTCTTAAAAAGTTGATTTTTCAGAGTTTTGAGTGATTTTTACAAAAATTTAAACACAGAATAATAAATGTGAAGTGCCGAGCTTTGTATTTTAGCAGTTGCAGTACAAATAAAACGCCCAAGCGCAGTTATCACCTTCCTTTTCGTCTCGCTATTCCTGTAGCAGCAAACGCTGTGGCGTGTACGCTGCCGGCGTTGTCGTAATCTGGTTTTCTATCATTCTTGCAAAATCCCTATGTATTTTGTTTTTGCTTCTGCGTAAGAGAAAAAATTACACTGACACAACGTCAAAACTGGTTTGCCTCCAAAATAAATCCTCAATCCTTTAGGAAGTAAAAACTTGATCAGTTCTATGATTTGCAAATAAACCGTACCAGTTTACATGCGTATAGTTTTAGAGCAGGCCAAAAATCCTTGGTAGAATCAACTTTACACTTACCGATTTTGAAATAAATGTGTCACCGCCTTAAACATCTTTAAATAGAGGCTTCTTCATATTTGATGAACTCAAAATTAAATGAGAATTTACTTCTCCTATAATAAAATTCCAAAAGCGCTATTACCTAGAACCATTCCTCAAGTTGAGAGTCGGTGTCATTTGCAGAATTTTTCGGCACATATGTATAAAATATTGATTTTATTTGAGTTTATTAGTTACAACAATTTCAGGGCCATTTTCTGAAACTGGAACTTTTCTAATTCGCAATGAAAATAGTATACTGACACCTCACTCTAACTACTCTCGTGTCAACATTTATTTATAGCCAAATTAATTGTAAAACTTTTTATTTGAGGGTTTTTAGTCGAGAGTAGAGAATTCTGCCGTGTTCGGTCAATAAAGTTCGGTTCGGTTTCGGTTCGGCTTCGACCAAAAAACAGCCGAACTTTAGCCGAACATTTGTAATATTTTATTACTATAAAAATGGTATAAAATTTTACTTTTAATATATTTATCTTTGGAAAAAAGTCAAATAAGTCTTTCGGATTTACATCATAGAGATATGATTTGCAGTATTAATGGGCTCGTTTCTTTGTAACCTAGTTGCAAAAGAACACTAGATAGGATAACGAATTGCATGTAAAGCAACAATACTAACTCGGAAAAATATGCGAGTGTTGGGAAGTGAGAAAACTGTGCTATTGTGAATTAGCCCTAAAAAAATACATGGGATATTTTGATTAAAGACGTAACTCGTTTTTATTTGCATAGTATTTGTAAACCATAAACCAAAAATTGCCGGCACAACTATTTTCCGTAAATAGCACTAAACAAATCGCAACTGTCATGAAAGAGGCTAACAGGGTTGCTTTTGCATTTAAAGAAAATTTTATCCGAGTTTGAGCGTTCTTTTGCAACTCGGTTACATTAAAGCGGGCCCAATATTGAAAAAAATGATTCATTCCGAATTTGACACTTTCATCAATGAACGTCTGCTACCAAGAATCTGAAATTTTTGAATATTTATTGATATCCAATTTTCTATCGAACAAAAATACCTTTAAATATTTGTCTGTTCCTCCTCTGAGTGTATCTAGTGGACAATTATTTTGTGCTGGAGGTCAGCTTTGTACGAAATCGTTCAAATTTAGGCCATTACAGATATAAGTTTTTTATTGTTATGTTTTGAAAAAACTATGTACGTATGTATATGAAATAGATATGATTTAAACTAATTTACGCATCTTTTTTAATATCAATAAAAAACTAGAATTTTTTATTTATTATTTATATTTATATAGTGTTCGGTTCGACTTCGGCCATAATTCATTCGCCGAAGTTCGATTCGGATCAGTTCGTTATCTAGTTCTTATAAAAAAGTAGAAAAGCAGGTACAACGAAGAAAATACCGAGTTTAGACGTATGTAACTACGTCTATTGTAAATTTTCACCAGGAATGTGTTTGTAGAATGTTTTAACACATTAAAGTTTGCAAAAAAAAACAACAGAAAACGGAAGGTCGTTAGGAGGTTTAAATATGCCAGAAAATTATTCCTAAATTTCAATAGTAGCCCTCTCTGATAAATTGTGTGCAGAAAGGGCAAAGATATGCAATAATTTCCCTCAAATGCATGATAACAGCTATGTTAACTCGCAGTGTTAATGTTAATCTAGTACAGCATAAGTAAATGTTGTGTGTTTTATTTCTGCATCGATTTTTTTTTTTAATTTTTTTAATTCCATAATCACATGTTAACCAATCATCAACAGGTTTGTCGTGTATGCAATGCCACAGGTCAAAATTGCCGCGCTGATAATACAACACTGGCGGGTGAGGGCATTGAAAATACAGACTTCATTTTTTATGTTTCCGCACGCCAAACGGAGCGGTGCCACAAGGGACTGACAGTTGCCTATGCAGCGCATTGTCAACAGGAAGCAAATTTAGACAGACCAATTGCGGGACATGCCAATTTATGTCCAGAGAGTATAAGTACAAAGCCACAGGAACTACAAACTTTGATATCGACCGTGAAGCATGAAATTTTGCACGCGCTTGGCTTTTCGGTCAGTCTCTATGCATTCTTTCGTGACGATGAAGGGCGACCGCGAACGCCACGTAAGCCTGACACAGGGAAACCCTTTTTAAATGAAAAGTATGTTAATGATTTTTCTCTAACATTTATATTAGAAACTTAATTTATATTAACCTTTTGAATACTCGAAGATTGCAAATTCACCAGTGGAGTAATGCGACCATACAAAAGGTGGTACGTGAAAATTGGTCGGTGCGTGGCGGTCAGGTTCGCAAGATTATCGACATGTTGGTGACACCACGTGTTGTGGATGAAGTGCGGAAACATTTTGATTGTCCGCAGCTCGAGGGTGCAGAGCTGGAAGATCAAGGTGGCGAAGGCACAGCATTGACGCACTGGGAAAAGCGCATTCTAGAGGTAATTTCTTTTATAGCAGGAAAAAAATCTGTTTTCAATAGCATTCATATTTTTCACGTAGAATGAAGCGATGACAGGGACGCACACACAATCGCCAGTTTTTTCACGCATTACTTTGGCACTGATGGAAGATTCCGGTTGGTATCGCGCCAATTACAGCATGGCAGCTCCGCTGTCTTGGGGCAAAGGTCTTGGTTGCAATTTTGTGATGCGAAGCTGTAAGGACTGGATACAATCAAATAATGGCAGGTTAGTTTTTAATAATTTTTTTTAAATTTACCAAATTATTTAGTGGCGCATGTGTAAAATGAGTAGTCGATAAAATTCATACACACATTTTATTGGTCCGGAAATAAATCCGGGTCGTTCCGGTATCGTAGAACCGACTGTCGTGGGAACGGCATTTTTTTCTGTGAACGACATTGCTTCAGTTATAATTATTTATGTTAGTCTGCCAAACGGGGTATCTCCCAACAAAATTAAAGTGGTAAATAGCTGATTGCTACTTTGCCGGTTCCCGGCTAAACTGCCGAGCTAGCAACCTTGACACTTCGTTACTTAGAGCTTCGACGTTTTCATTAGATTTACAAAAACAAAATATATGTAAAGAATATATGTAAAATAACCAAGTAACGAACCTGGTGTGAAGACCTCTATTATGTTTCGAAGGCTCTTTGCAAATTTGGTTGGATTTTATGATTTCAGCCAATGCGCTCAAATAAAATGCAAAAATTAATAAATCACCCGGCCGCCGTAGCCGAGTGTGTAGCGTGCGCCTCGCTTCATTCGGTGTGCTCGTGTTTGAATCTCGGTCTTGGAACATCAAAAATTATAGAAAAGCTTGTTTTGAGCGCGGTTGCCCGTCGGCAAGCAATGATTGTATTTCTGCTATTAAAAAAATAAATCTCCAAAATCATCTACCGTTCGGAGTCGGCGTAAAACTGTTGTGTTACAACATCAAGACGGACAAATTGTAGGAACATTTCGGCTAAACATCAAGCTAGATATATGATGTAAATTATTATTATTATTATTAAATTAAAATAAAATCTGATTGTTGTTGCCATAATGCAGACTTGGTGCGATGTTCCTCTAAGTACGTCGTTTTGTACGGGAAATAAAAACACCACAGATATTACAGTTAGAAAATGTCGCAAAATGTAGATTTAGTACGAACTGAATTTTTTTCAAATAAATCCCATTTTCAAGGCGTATTCAGGTGGTAGTAGGTTTATGATGTTGTCTTGCTTATTTTCGTTTTCCAGTGAAATAGTTTTTTTTTCATTTCCTGCAAACAAGGATATTCTAGAAGGCCAGTTGAACAAAATGGAAATTTACTTCGTTCAAATGCTATTATACTTTTCTCTAATTTGCTTTTTTAGATAAAACTACGTAGAGCATGAACAAAAATATAGAAAAATATTGAGATTTTGAATATATTATATGAAATAAACTGGAGCCTATTAAGACCTAAAATTAAGTATTGAATTTGTCCACTTTCTCCTTATATAGACAGTCGTTCAAAGCGAAATACTGACCATTTTTTTCATAAATTTTTTTTAAAAACAGAGTTCATTAAGAAACATAAACCATATAAATCACAGTTTCGAACTTTATATAAAATTCAGAAAAGATCAAAATATTTAAAAACATGTCATCGGAGTTTCAAAAGTTTCAATCAGAATTTTGATTTTTGATTAGTTTTTTTTTTTTGGTGATGGTCTTGCATATTTTCTTCCATATAACGCATGAATAAAATTTATTTTCATATAAAGTTGGGTTGCATTTTTAGACAAATTGATGTATTCAAAATTTTAAAAATTCTTTAATATCTAGGTATATATTTTAAACAGAACCTAACTTCAAAAAAAAGCGGCGGTCCTGTTCAAACCGGTTTGCAGCACTGCCTAAAAGGATTTAAGCATAAATGTTATTATTGTGTTTTGATGTAAAGTTGTTTATTTCCATTAGAATTTTTATTTGCTTTTGGCTATACAAGTTGGTAATGAATCTACAGTCTTATGCGCCTGAATTTAATTAATATTTTTTATAAAAATTTATATCAATAAAAACTTAAAATATAAAACTTTTATTAGTATTAAAGGGAGACACACTTGCAATACTAAAAAAAAGTTTATCAAATCATTATCATGTAGTTTTTCACAAACTATGTATGTATTCATGTAGCTACGTACTTACTCGTTTTGCTCTCATTTTCATTCAACATCGCACGCTTTCTACTGAAATTAAAATGCCTATTGCCATATAAGCTATTCCAATTGAATAAATCACTTCACTATTCTTTCTATTCCTGCCTTCCATTATGTTACTAGTTCGAGCAATGAACGCGAGAATTGGTTGCGGTATGCGATAAATAAAATTTACTTTAATCTCATTAAATACGAACGTACTCGACAATATAATAAAAAAAAAACATATTCTTTATTACAGAGGCCGTTCAATTCATCCATTTTGCTCGAAAGTAAAGCAAGATCCCCTACAAACAGAATGCACCGACGATCGTAATTCGGTGGCGCTGTGCAATTTGATACGCCATGATTACGAGTTGCCGAGGAAATATCAGGTAATTTGCATTTACATCCCTACATATTTAGCTTGTTATAACTATATCACATATTGACAAGTTTTCACTATTTGTTTTTCTTTGGTAAATTTTAAGTAATTTTTAATACAAATATAGTTCATTTTATAACAAACCAAGTTTCAAACTTTGTTCAAATGGGGGAAAAATCAACAAGACAAACAAATTTTCGATTCAAATATTGGTTATGCAGTTGGGCGGGGCCTATCCGCATATTCGGATGTCCATGCGGATATCCGTTGGCGCGGATAAAATCCGGTCGGTATGGATACCCGATTAATATTCGTTGGTGCAAATATTCTGATATCCGGCTTTACGAATATATTCATATATCCAAACAAAACCAATGTAATGATGAACAATAATAATAATCAACAAACCCTTTTTGTAAATAATTTTTCGATCTTTGTGAGTATAGTAAGAAATGATACCACGGTTTATTTTCCTGACCTGCGAATAATACTGAAACTTTTGTGCGTTCCCAATTACCCACTTATTTATTTGCCCTCTGTTGCATTTCATTATCCGGATATCAGAATATTATATTCGTATCCTCTAATAATATCCGCATATCCTAATATCCGGATTCTTCGTGTAAGTATCCGGAATAATCCGATAATCCTCTAATAATATCCGGATATCCTAATATCCGGATTCTTCGTGTAAGTATCCGGAATAATCCGATTATCCGGATAGCTGGAAAATCTGTATGGAATACCCAGCTCTAGTAAGCAGTTTTATAGCCCATTGATTTGTAGTATAATAAAGGGCAAATTTGAATAATCTACAAAATTGCCGTTAATTAACGGTAGACAGTTTACTGACGGTGTTATGCGGGTTTTTCGATTTAAAAGGAAACTCCGAGCATGCGTTATGTAGAAGAATTTGCGGAAAGTTGCCAGAAAAACAAATTTTTTTTAAATCTACGATAATTTGCAGCTACTTCGAACTTGCACTTTATCATACTAAAATTGAAAGACTATAAAGCTGAATACTAAAATTTTTTCTAAAAAATACTAGGTAATAAAAAATTTGAAAACATTTTGAAACCAGAATTTTGCTGGTGTTTGTTGTGGAATGAACTACTTTTTTATTAAAAAAAGAGTATCAAATAACCGGCGTATTTTCTTAAGCCTCAAAAAATTCAACTTATTAAATTTTATATATTTGAACTAGAACAATTTATTTCAAAAAATTTGCGTTCAACTTAAAAAGAAAACATTAGTGTGCCTTTAGAAAAGAAATGAAGTTTTTCCACCAGAATTATACAAGTCATCATGTTTTATGACTTCCTCCAAAATATTTTGAAAAGTTTTAAGATGTACGTGGGCTGGAACGATTTGAAAATTTGTCTAACAATGGAGTTTTCTATTAAATTAATTTTTTTTGTTTTGATATAAAAAAAAAACCTTGAGATGATAAAAAAGTGTAATAATAAAAGGTAATAATAAATGCTTTAAAACATTTGTTCAACGGAATCATAATAATGAGGTTTGTGAAAAAAGTTTGGGACATGAATGGGGGTATTAAGAATTTGATGATCATTATAGTCTTATTCTCGATCTGTAGAAAGTTTTTCCCCTACTTTCTACAAAATTTCAAAAACTCTATGTGTTCTAATAAATTTGCACTCGAAAAACCAACGGCATCAACTAACTTATGACCTATTTTTATTTGATCGCAAATATATAAATCCGGTAGTTTTCAATTCTTTAATTAAATTGGCTAAGCAATTAAAAATTTTAATGGATAAAAATCGTCTATTGTTACACCGAATCATCAAATAATAATTTTTGAAAAATTTAAATTTAGTGCACTAACACTGCGTTTGATTTTTAGAAAAAAAAAATCATATTACAAATCAACTGGCCCACTTTAGGGTGACATTGATTCCTAATTTTTCCACAAATTTGCATCAACTCTTCTGTAAAGAGCGAAATAGATAGTATTCTCTTTCGCACGCAAAATAAGTCTTATCTAAATGCGCTGCGAATGTGAGTTTTAATATCAACATGTTGTTATCATTTCAGAAATTTGTATTACTAGTTCTAAAAGTAACAATGAAATATTCATTTATTGCAAAATATACTGAAATCTGCATTTTTAAAATAGATCCTGAGAAATATAGCTAAAATTTATATTTTTTGAAAAAGTGTGTACACTTGGTCAGCTTGTTGCTCCCTTGCATAACAAACAATTAAGAGAAAAAAGTAGTGAAAACTTGTCAAGATGTGGTAGTGAAATAGTTATAACATAAACTGTATATATGTAAATAAATAAATATACATATATAAATAAAAGAAAATAAAATATAATATGCCATCAATGTAACTAAATTTTTTTATTACTGAAGAATTTCGACAGCTTAAATCTTGTCAAAAGCGGCGAAGAAGGCTATTATGGCGGATCCGTATCGTTGGCCGATCACTGTCCCTACATACAAGAGTTCACGTGGCGTAATAAAAACGTAATTGTGCGCGGCTCACATTGTCGTTTCGTCGAGAATAATCCCAGTAAGTTTTAACCTTTGCGTATTTGCTCATTCTATTCCTATAACTGTGAATTGTGTATTTTTAGAACCAGAAAAGAATTTCGCCTTGGAGAGCTACGGTCTAGGTTCAAAGTGCTTTGATCATAGCGATTTTATGTGGGAAGAGCGATCATGTCATCAGACACGCGAGTGGCAGCACTGGGGTTCAGGTTGCTACAAATACAACTGTACCGATGGTCGTCTGCATATATTGGTCGCCAATTACACATACACTTGTTACTATCCCGGTCAAACTCTGTCCATACGCATCAATGCGAATGATTGGCTGCATCGTGGCGCTATAATTTGTCCACCATGTCATGAGCTATGTGGCGAATATTTTGCTGAACGTGAAGAGGAATGTCGCATGCGAGAAGAGGCACCGCCAGCTAATAAATATCCGCGTGATACATTAACATGTGGAGCGTGCGTGCGTTTACCTAATAGCCAGATATTTATGATTGCTGCCATAGCTATTGCATTTAGTGTGCAACGTAGTATGTTCATTTTGTATGGCTAACATGGATAGAGGAGTATGGAAAAAGTATCGTCGAATTGTTGGCTTTACTATTCTTATGGTAATGAAACACAGCGTCCTTGTTTTTGTAAATTCTATATATGTATATTTGTATAATATGTACAGCAACTGTGCGTAGCCTCAATTAAAAGTAAGCACAGATTGTACCAATTTACTTTACATACTAAGTGTACCCACGCATTGGAAGCTCAAGTTCTGCTTTAGGTTAGTTTAATTCTATGAAATGTTATATACATATATATATATATGTATATATATATATATCTATAGTAAATTAAAAGAACAAGTAAGCCAAGCAAATGTAACTCATTAAGATAAAATAAATAATTTTTAAAATTGATATAACTAAAGACTGAGATCACCATACTAGGTACTCACAAAACAGTTTTTGCCCGTCTAATTGGCTAGCAACTAACACTAAAATTAAAACTAGATATTGCATTGGCTATAGTGCAAATGAATGTATGTATGTAAATGCACATATGGTATAAATAGAATTTAAGTAAATTTGTTTTTTGATTTGCTAAAATTGAATGAACGAATCGTTTATACAACTCCCATTTTGTATTATGCTACGTGATTTATTGATTAATTACATACATATATACATATCTATATACATTCTATATACATAAAATACTTCAATTTCTCCTATGGCTTGTGAATTTGGAGCAACTATTCGATAAATAATACATTGTTGTGATAAAGAGGCATTTAAACAATACCCAAATTTGAAATTGGGGAGTTTCCAAGTGATTTTAAAAATTCGATATGTTATTGTAAAGAATGATTACTCTATCCTCAATAAATGGAATGTGATCAAAAAAAAAAAAAAAGCGAATGGTTTACGCCACATTTCTTATGTAACAATTTTTTGTTGATATTTTTTTTTGTATATACAATTTTTTGGTTCAACTTTTATGTGGCTTAAAATGCGTTTGACGATTAATTTTACTTTTAAAAACCTTTTAAAATAAATACAAAATTTTTTTTTTGCGTTACACGATTGAATTATTTATATATTTTAAAAGAACGGCTACTAGTATCTCCGATACATCGAATACTACGTTAGAAATACCAGAATATTCGCACAGTTCAGGTAACATAGTTCTCTAACAGTTGTTGTACAAATTTATTCTATTATATCACTAGTAAATATTAGAGAACGACCGAAAATCGATTTTCATTTGCCGAACGTTTTGAGGGTCTAAAAATAACGATCCAACGACAGTCGGTTCTACGATACCGCAACGACCCGGATTTATATCCGGCCAAGGACTGTCACTTCAGCAGCATTCCCCAAAATTTTATGGGAAATGTTTTATGCTGTTACAGTAACAAGAACAGGGTCTAAAATAAAAAATCAATGCATTTTTTTAAATTCTAGATTTCTATTATTGTTAGTAAAAAAATGTCAAATATACATTACAGTTTAAATCACACCGATTTTGTAAAATTAATAATAAAATACTTATATTTTTGATGCCTGTAGTTTATTAATTTTATGCTGTAATGTCGTAGCCTGCCGGTATTTCCACCTTGCAATTGTATCCTCATAAACAATTGCTCACTAGACATATTCGATATTTTAAAGCAATTTTTCCACAGAAATTTATTCAAAAATGTCACAATTTGGTGGCATTTCTTACAAATCTCTTATTGATACATTAAATAATTTTGTACGAAACAAAATATTATGGGCTATAGTTGCCGATGGTTTCTAAAAAACTATCGCGTATCGATTGTGTCGCCAATCGATAGTTTTAGACCCCTAAATGAAACATGTTCGGGGTAATGCCGCAATGTCACGTTCACCTAGCTCTATATTTTTTGGGACTAATTCTCTTCATGTTATAGAAGATTTGAACCAATGTGGAAGCTTGCTAAATTTAAAATATTCCGGAAAATTATTTCGCAGTTTTTTTTACAGTACAAATTTGTAAGTAATGATCGTAAAATTCTTTAGGAAAAACTAATAAAAAATTACCAACATATACAACAGTTATTTATGCTTTCTACCATTAACCTAAGTATACATTGACTATTGAACAAGACGGGTGAAAAATATGTTGCGGCCAAAATATATTTAACAAAGTAGAAATTATTTCAAAAGTTCTCTATTTTTAACTGCGATTAAAGGTTGATTTTTAACCCTTTACAATTAGTGATTTGAAAATTTTCATTTAAATTTTCAAATGTAAGTTGTGCGACTAATTTTAAATATTGAAATGAAAAGGAACGACGTGCTGTGTATGGCAAGAGTCCCCCAATTGCAAAACCATGTGGAAAAGTTGGGTAAATAGCTGAGGTATTTCATTAGAAGACCTTTTGAGTATGTGCGAAATTCATGTTAGTAATAGTAATTCTTTTTTTTATTCGTCAGAGCCGAGTATTTTTAAGTGGAGGCGTTTGTTCTCAAGAGCAGCTTCTTTAACATGCGATTCCTCAAAGCCTGGTGTACTTATGTGAAGTGTCGGATGTACCTGAGGTTATTGTGTTGACGAAGTTAGCTGTTGCTGCGCAGACCCAAACTGATTGGGTCCACGTTTACACTAAAATATATAAACAAATGCTTCTTCTATAGTGGCATTAAGCATTTTTGTGTGGCTTCAAATTTGTGTTTTTTTCATTCCTCCTGCTTAGCTCAAATCTTTTATTATTGAATCATGCTTGATGATGATCAGACTTTTACAAGTCAACAACTCCACAGGGGGGTCATATCGTGGGTTTTCTGTAATATGTGCGATTTTGACAGTAGCAGCTCTTTCGTAGTTGACCCAGGAGCTCTTGACGCTTGGCTGTTTCTGACTCTATCTTATGAATAGCATGCTCGATATTCGTCTTAAAAGTCTAAATCGTTAATGGATTGTTCGCATATCATTGGCTCTTCACGACATCCCAAACAAAATATATACTGGCGTCAAATTGCAGCTAAAAGGGGGCAAATTGACATCTCCGAGGCGGTTGATTAACGCGTCATTCTACTGAAACCAAATATTTTCAAAGAATATTTTTTTCTATTGTATCAATATCTATCAAATACGATAGAGAAATTTAAAACTAAAAAACGCACTTAGAGTAATTTGCAAAATTGTTTACTTAAATTTTCCCCATAATCCTCCGTTCCCATTCAAAATTGTTGTGCATCAGGTGGTGGCATTAATTTACAAGCATTTTCATTGAAACCCATATTAACCAACCAGTCCTTCTATTTTTGTCCATTGCTTATATGGGGTCGGTGCACGGTGTGGCATGTTAAAAAAAACTAGTGCTGAATGTTGGCACTGAACTGGCATTTGTCAATGCACAGGTGGCGAATCTCAGCCAAAAATCTAAGCAAATTTATTTTCTACAATTTGCTTTGTGATATTTTAAGGCGATAACGTCATCAGAAATTAAAAAGTAACCAAGTTAAATAATAGTAGCGAATGTATTGACTTTTCAGAACCTGTACTCTGTCAGGAAAAAACAGGAAAAAATTCAAGAATGTGAAATGGTTGCAACATATTTTCTAGCATACTTAGTCATAATTTCTTTGCTGGCTACCACCTCAAAAATATTTTTGCCCTTCTAAATCTTTTTTGTCACTGATGACAGTTACAATTTTCAAAAAGTAGAGGACTTTGTTTATCTTAGAACCAGCATTAACACCAACAACAATGTCAGCCTCGAAATTCAACGAAGAATCTCTATCTACATACCGATATATGCAGTACAAAAATATCGATATTTCAGCATATCTGTGTTTTAAAAAACACCTAAGGTATTGTCAAAATATTCGATAATGAAAAACCCAAAACTTAAGCGTTGAGATCAACTGAAAGGGACGTAATAAAAGGTTGCGAATGAAATTCTAAAGAAAAAGACGAAGAAGGGAATAGATGACAAAACGATTGGAGGCTTTGTAAGCACTGTTTATATAAATTGAAAAAGTGAGGACTAGAGATTCAAGGAATGCGCAATCTTGTATTCTATCATTCTTGCATATTTGGAACGCAGATTTGCACTACACATAAAGATCAAAAGAGACGAATAATAGCCATTATTTTTGGTTACGTTTACAAACTATATATAGATTTCTGATTAAACTCATAGATACCCTAGAAAAAATCGAATTTGATATAAATTTCACAAGCGGAAATAAATATTGAATATCGATATTTCGAGATTAAAAATCTATCCATATCTATGCATAATTTTCTGAAAAAATATCTACATACATATGTATATGTATGTTGGCCATTCCAACTTTGGCTACGCCATCCACAGTCTTTTTAGGTATACCCCCTTTCTGCACGATATATCGATATTTTTCTCCCAAGCCTAATACCATAAAACAGCTTACTAAAATGATCAGAGCGGTGATTTCTTTTCATTTCTTTTTCATTTTTATTAATTACACTGTACAAGAGCACAAAGCAAAAATAGTAACCATGGTATTTTTCTGCAGTGTGATATCTTATAGATAATTTTTGCTGAACAAACCTGTAGAGGCGCGAACTTCTGAGTTTTTTTATTTGCAGGTTAAAGGGGTCAGAATGGGTCTTTGTACTACAAGAACAAAACCTTCGTAACTTACTGATTCAATGCGTAACGAAATGTTGTTCCTTATAAAAAGAGATCTTATTTCTCTGCTGTCAAATAACTACTTAAAGTGTGGATTGTATACTATTGTTACTGAAATTGAAATTGAGTTGTATTTTTCGGTGGGGTTGTTCGGGGAAATAGCCCAGCTAGGTACATAACAAGTGTCTACTTATCACAGCATTTTAAAGCAATACTTATTGTTGCTCCAAATATGATTAAAATTGTGATTTATTAATTTTAGACAAAATGTTATCTACTTAAATGTTCATGGAAGGGCTTTTTAAAAAATAAATATGTGCACATTCCTATACTATAGAATTACCTTCCTACTAGGATTTGAACTTCAACACGTATTTATGTATTTATATACATACATTAGTGTGGTCCAAAAAAAGTAAAGTTGGAATTTTAACATTCTCCAAATTTTTTTTTTTAATTTACTTTGGGGTTTTTGTGGAACCGATAAAAATAGTTAATATTAGAAAATCGTTAAATATACAATTGAGTATTATTTTTTGAAGTCTGCTGAAAAGAAACAGATTTTGTTAATTGAAAAATATAGATTTTCAAGATTTCTATACCAATCCTACGAAAAACTGTTTTCCCCCGTAAGTATAAAATACACGGAGAACTTTGATCGCTTTGAGCGACCACTAAATATTTTTTGATTAAAAACATAGTGTTATGGTTATGGATCGATATATAACAATAAATAGGGTGAGGTGTTAAAATTTGGAATATACTTTTTACTCCATGAATTTTCGAACGCCCTAATTTACATATGCACACATGTATGCATCAGGGAATATTCATTTGTAATGCAAATATGTACAAATGTACCTATTTATATAAAATTTGATTCATACGTATTCCATTTAGTGTTAAAAATTTTATCTGCTTAAAAAATATATAGTGTACAATACAAAGCTGTGGAGTTTTGACAAAGCATTTTAATTGACTTTAGCATTTTGACTTTTTGGCTAATAAATTCTGAACTTTTACAGAAAATTTTCATATTCTAATACAACCTTTGCACATTAGTGGTCTAAATATTTCAGCAGAACAATATAAATTTAGGATCGACAGAAAAAGTGTGATAACTCAAGATAAGTTGATTTGTCAATTTTCCACAGACCTGCACAGATATTTCATAATAACTAGTTAAGTGGTGCCGCCAAAAGTTTTATAGAATAAAATAGAGTAAGAGAAATTACGAATTTTAGAACGAATGTAATTGAATGTTTCATTCTAGTTAAGAAAAAAATAAAATAAAAATGAAGTACATAAACGAACATATTATAAAACTTTGCGCTTGGCAAACAAAACTATAGAAAAAGAATTTCAAAATGCACGAATGACTTTTTCCATTTAAATTTTCTTTCTGGAACATCTAATGTGGCGCTAAGGACGGCAACTATAACGTGTAATTAAATGTAAATATGTATGCCATTTTCAAAGCCTACATATTTAATATTTATAAATATGTATGTATGTATATGTAAATGAAATTTAAAAGGATAGTTTACAAATCCGAAATAATAATGTTTCGTGGCAAGTTTGTATTTTATTTTTGAGGCAGTCTAACGAATTATTAAAATTTTGGAAAACAAATATAATATAAATCATGTATATATCTAAATGAACTTTTAATTGAAAAAAATGTTTATTTTCGGTAAAATTTTGATCTGTTAAGGTAATTGAGTAAGTATAATTGGATTGATTTAAGTATTAACCGAGTTTGTACATTTTGACTAAACACTTTTTAAAGTCTCCTCGGATATATTTTGGGACGAGTTTTTATGTTAGAAACTATTTTCCAGGAAACAATATGAAAACTATGTTTTAAAATAAATAAGTCTTTATCTTCTACATGCACCTCCGTTGCTAGTTTTATTTTTAATGCAGAAATGCTCCAGTAGGCTCATCGATTCAGGCAGTTCTAAATGTGAATGAGAACAACCCAATAGTATCCGAAATAAGGGACATTCTAATATCAAACCCACACGCAATCAAGCTACTCTGGGTGCCCAGTCATATTGGGATACTGGGCAATACTCTTGCGGATAATGCAGCAAAAATGGCAACTAGATCACCACTGAAATCAATTCATATACTAACCAAAAACGACATTAAATGCGCAGTTTACAATCATTACTGCAAATCTTCAAATCTATTCTGGGCAAGTTACAGCAACAGATACAAAACAATAAATCCCAGTCAGTCCGCACCTTTGTTTCCCGTTGAAATATCCAGAAGGCAAACCGTAATATATACACGACTTCGACTTGGCCACACGCGCTTAACACATAAGCATCTCCTCGAAAAATCTCCAACACCCAACTGTCCCTACTGCAATTTCGACTACCTTACCGTAAGCCATATCTTAAAATATTGCTCAGAACTTGAAAGCATTCGCCAAGCAATAAGCAATAACGACTTAGAACCAAAAACTTAAAATTGTTAATACATACCACTAACATAAAAAAAACTTATCAAATTCATATGTAAACTAAATATCTATTTTGAAGTGTAATTACCTCTAGATAAGTAAGTAGTCTGCAAATATCACAATTTTTAATTCTTATTTTTTGAAAGCTGATGGCCTCGTCGCTAGTGCTTAAATCACATTGTTTAGGTTTAATTCATTATCCTGTACAATAATTAAATAAATAAAATAAATAAATAGGCTCAAAAAATGTCCCTTAAGTTTTTTTCGCTGTTAGGGCACGATATATTGGCACATTTTTTCTAATTTATTTTTCTTTCAGTACAATTCATTTTCTAACAAAAACCGAATAAATTCAAGTTTTAAACTTTAAGCACAAATTATAATAATTTAACAAATTTTCATCGAAATTACAAACTTAAAAAACAACGTATGTATGTATGCTTTAGAAAAATTTCGAATATGCAGCTTCGTGCACACTAAATTCAAGTTTCTTGTAGCTAGGAATTGCCGTTTATTTGCGAGAATTTTTCTTGCCGAAGACGTCTTCATATAAAAATGACTTTTGTTTAATCGTTATTAGTAAGCCACAACTTTCTCCAAGCGTATTCCATCTATTTTTGTTTAGATAATCCTGTTTTACAGTAAAATTTCTAAGCACAATGGTCAGAAGTGTAGTCGGCGATTTCAAGCCAGAATGGTTTCATTTTATTATACTTATAGAATTTCGAAAAATATTATATTCGATTTCACACGTTTAAGGGAAATTGCTTCCGCAATGTGGAATATAAAACTCCTGTATCTCTTGAAATCGAATCATATGTATCTATGTATGTACATATATGTAGAAGTTATGAAGTTATAAGACCCACTGGTATAAATAATTTAGTTTAACTTTTTGGTTTGATAGCAGAACCCAGACAATTTTACTATACTGTGGTAACTACAACAACATTGATATTTTATTTAGTAATATATCGTAGACTTTAACCTTTCAATAAATCCTTTCGATCTGTAAACATTGAAATGACCTATGAAATCAATAAAGTTGAAGACATGCATGAGAAAAGATGATCTAATCTAATAGTAATATTCATCATACGAATCAGACTTTGCGGTGGGATTTTTTATAATTTAGTGGGTACGTGGGTACTAGGGATGAAACGATACCATGCAGGTATCGGTACTTTTTTTCGATACTACTTCTCGATACCTGAAAAATACTCGTATCGATACTTTGAAGTTATTCCGTATGAACTAAGTTAAATTTTATTTCGAATTATCTCTAATATATGCATTATAATGGGAAGACCATTAGTTTTTAGTCAGCAATAGAAGTCCAAAAGAACTCAGAGATATGGTCAATAAGTGATTACCACTTTTAAGTCATCAGGCATGAACATATTTGACTAATAATTGTGGTGAATAATTAATAAAAAATTTGATCATCCGAATACTGATTAGGAATATAAAAAATATGAGAGCAACTCAATACGGCACACGTTTTTGCATCGGATTTTATAGAAATTATATTGATTATTTTTGATAGAAATTTTTCAAAATAAATTGAAAAAAACTAAATATTTGTTTTTACAATGGGACTTATAATATCGTGAAGGTGAGGTAATAAGGCAGCGTTTTTGAATTATTTTCAACTTTACATTTCCCCTTGAACAGTTGTGCAAAAGGAAGTCGAAAGCCAAATGCCTTGAACTTTTTTCAGGCGTAATTTCAAATGTAGCTATTCGAAGATAAATACTATAGAAATTAAATTTTATAAAAACACATTAAACAGGTAGTAGTAGTAGAGTAGCTAATTTGATTTTTATCATTTTAAGGATACGCTAAATTGTAAAACTTTGTTTGCTTTTCCATTTCATGGTTATACATTATAATCTGTCAAACAAATTATTTATTGATTGTTTGCTCTGCTTACTAAAACTACTGTACAACACTTGTTTCATAGTAGCCGATGTAGCCGAGTGTTTTTAGCGTGTTCGCGCTTCATTCGGTGGGTCACGGGTTCATATCCTGCCCGGGGCAAGTAACATCCGCCGTTCGGAGTCGGAATAAAATTGTCCCTCAATTTGTGTTACAACAACAAGACGCACACCACTTATTGTAGGAGAAGTTCGGCCAAAATCGCCTAAGCGGTTATAGATTCAATTAAGGAAAGAAGGATATATCATCAACTCCAGGCTCTGGCGAATAAACCAAAAAAGCACCAAAAAAATATTTAATTTTCCTAAAAAAAATTTTGTTTTTGACGATGCAGAAATGCCTCTAGATGCTATAGATCAAATAGTTGCCACAACTGCTTTTTACACATTTTTTTACTACAATAAAAGGGCACTAATTTATCATCACGTCGAAATCCACATCTCTTCAATGAATCAGGAAAATAAGTTCATATCCAATAAACGATGGGGTTTACACCGAGAATTGTGCACTGGATGTAGATAGCTATAGGCCGGCACATACTCTTCTATGGGGTGCTGGTCTTGAATCCCAGCGGATGCTTTGACCCTTCCGCCCGATTTATTACCAATAGATATCTTTATCGAAAACTCAGCTCAACGCTATCGAAATGTGAGCCTTAGGACTCTGGAAGAAAAGGACGTTCATTATAAAGTGCTACCCAATGACTAAATCCTGCTGAAGATTTGTGATAACCATACAATCCGCACGACATTCCCAAGCCACAACGACTGAACGCCGGGAAGAGGCCAATTCTTGGAGAGCTCAACTATCTTTACAGACGGGTCAAAGATGAAAAGCGTGGTTGGTGCAGGATTTTTCATGGATTAATTGAGTTATTATCTCGCCGAACGGACAGTGCAGTTCTCGGATAGCCAAACGGCTATTCAAGTACTCTGTTCTACCCCTTTCAGATTTCAACTAGTGGATGGATCCCAGGGTATAGGTACATTTACGAAAATGATACCGGATTAACGTAGGATTACCCGATAGTTCTGGGCGACCTATGATACACTTAAAATTAGGGCTCTTTTAGGAATGGGATAGAAAATACCTACAAACTCACGGCAGTCTGCATAATAAGTTCTCTGGCAGCTGCGTCTATCCAGGTTCAATGGAGACAGTCGAACACTTTTTGTGCGAGTGCCCAGCCCTCGAAAGAATTAGACCAAATACATTCCTGCAGAATATTTCAGAGTTCAGCTGCCTCTTTCTGTATGATGTACTTAAATTGATTAAAGCCGTCAGATGGCTGTAGTTTGCTGGAGTTGTGAAATCAAAATGTTAAATTTGCTAATTGCATATGACTTAACCCAATCAACCAATAAACGATTACATATTGTTGCCGTAGGAAGAAACACTAAATATCAAGGATATGATAGTTGTAAGTTTTATCGCGAAAACGTTGCTCCAAAACAGCAGACAACATTTTTTTTTTTTCTTCGATAAGAGTTAATTCTCAACGTTTATTTTTTGCTTTGTCTCATAAACGTTGTAAGATATGAATGAATGAGATATGATGAAGATGGAGAAGTACATAAGGATGATGAAAATGAAACGGACGATAAAATAAAATGATGGACCGGAAAGAGTATCAGTTTTTCAAAACTTGATTCTCAAAATTCGGCATGTCAAGCTGACGACATAATTTTTTTACGTCTTATAAAAAAATTGTGACTAAACTTCATTTTTAACTTAGTATCGATATTTTGGGTATCGAGTGTTTAGAATTCGATATTTATGGGTACTACTGCATAACAGATATCGGGCGATGTAAACAATAAACGTTGGTATACAAACCTAATCGGCGATATAAAAAATATGTCTCATCTAATAACTATTATGATATACATAACTTTTTCGTTAAATTTCAGAACACGGGCAACGGTTTCAATTTGTTAATTCAAGATAACATTTTTTTTACCCCTGCTCCGTACTAATCCCAACTTCATCTGCTCAACTAAACGCAGCGGATTTTTATTGAAAAGATCTTACCATTTCAACAAAGTAAAAAAAAAACGACTAGAATACATATACTCTTTTCTTACAAAATTTATTCAAATTGTAATTTACTGAATTTATAAATAATTATTTAATGCATATTCTCAATATATACATATAAATTATATTATTAATCAGTATAAAAGTTGTCAACTAAGGCGTACCAAATATGTATTTACAATATAACTGCATTTTTCTTAAACTAATAAAGAATTGTTACATAGTTTTACAAATAAATAGTTTCGAAAAAAATCAGTCCCTAAACACTTGACATACATATCTCGACTCGTAGCGTGATACATAC
Organism: Anomoia purmunda; assembly: GCA_951828415.1. Classification (NCBI taxonomy): domain Eukaryota; kingdom Metazoa; phylum Arthropoda; class Insecta; order Diptera; family Tephritidae; genus Anomoia; species Anomoia purmunda. The sequence continues at coordinate 186,027,201 of OX639993.1, read as the reverse complement.
CTATGTACATACTTACATATCTGATTAATTAATTACAGGATATTCCCAAATTTTTTACAGTTTTCTTTTTCTTTTTCTTTACAGTACATATAACATATAAATATTGTGCTTAGAATGAGCGCCAATACACAAATAACTGTATGGAATAGTCATATAGAAAGGAAATGCCGGAAATTTGAGTATTTTATACTACAACTGGTGCATTAGTAGATTTTATTTTATACATAAATTTATTAATTTTTTATATTCTAACCAAATAGATTGAGTTCATAGTACGGCAATTATAAATGTGTTCAAAATTTTAATTTAACCGAAAAGTGTTTAGAAATTGCAGGCGATAGGAGTATTCACTATGTGCTCAACTTACTGGAAATACTGGGTTTTTTTTGTACTCTCGAAAGATTTTAAGACGAAAAACTGGCGGTTTCCCAGTGAACAAGTTAGCGCGGTAAAGACAGTGACTATTTCAAGTATTATTGTAGCATAAATAAGAAATACACATATAAATGTTGTAAATAAAAAAAACACTGCAAAAAGCATTTAATTTTTCACAATTCTACAAAGTTTTAAAATATATTCTTTGTATTTTTTTAACATTGGAATATTTGCTCATTTGGCTTCTTAATAATAAACCTATATACACGCTCACACACGCAAATAAGTTACATAAATAGCAATTTATATGTACATACATTAATTGAAAATAAAGTTGAATCAATTTCTAATTTCCCGCTGAAATTTTCAATTATTTATTATTTCACTGGCCTACATTCACACATTTCTGTTGTAGCATAAAATAGTTAGAATATTAAAAAATAAAATAATTAAAAGATTTCCTACTTAGAAAATAACAAACTAACCAACTAATAAGCATACAGCGTCAACAAAATTTTCAATACCTAAATTTCTCAAGTCGTTTAATATAATTTATATGCATACATATATTAAGCGAATGGTGATGTCTCGTTCCACCTAAAATAGCACTTCGAAAACGCGGCGAAGTAGCCACTAGGCTCATCATTTTACTCCATCTGTCTTAGCCCCTTCATTTATGACTTCTACCAGCTAGGTCATTGGTATCGCCACTCCTGCGGCAAAACGAAATCTTTGATTTTATATAAAAATTTCGCATACCAATGAATGCCCTTATCCTGCGTCGCATTAGACGTACTCTTTGCTTGCTCTGTCGTCGTTGAATTACTGCTACTGCTAGGTAACCACGATCTCATTGTTGTCATTAGACGCATCGGCGCCAAACCCCAATGCGCTAATTTTTGACTATTCACCACCGCATAACAGGAGGCTGTCACCGAGTCTACGACAATTGTGCCTTCTCGCGTTAACGGCGCCACTACTCCCGCTTTACGCACCACTTTCAGACGTGTCACGCGTTGCGGACTCAAGCGCTTGTAGCGATCGTACACTAATACATAGTCATCTTCTTGCACACGATCGGCGAACATATATTCCAGTCGATGTTCGGTTGGATGCCAAACTAGCACCAAATGTGCTGGCGTTACGGTTAGTGTAGCGTCACCAGCTGTATTGATTTGTACAAAATTTTCAATCTGCTCCAAATTTCGATCCATAAAGAGTATAACTTCGCTGTAAACGGTTTGACCTGTAGAGCTCATGGCCAGTACGCGATCACCGATATTCAAATCATGCATTGATTTTCGTTGTCCATTGGTGAGTAGCACACTGCTGTCGGCAGCAAAACAGCCGCTTACGTGTGGAATGTGTTGGGAGTCTGGAAGAAGAAGGGAAGAAAAACAAAATTATTAAATGTATAAGTAAAAATATGTTTAGTAATTGTTTACTGTTGCTCAAAATCTTATTATTTTACTTTGCGTAAAAAATTTGTTTCATATGCGCAACCGAGCAGCCACGTGCCAGTTCGGGTTACCTAATCCTAGCTAAGCTCACGATCTATTTTTGTTTCACTTATAAGTTAATCCTGATGCGTGCGGGCAAGGCTAGGCTTGAAAAGATTGACTGAGCCACAAGCCAGCAAGCATCTAATCCAATTTTGAGCAACAAATATGTGTGTGAAATACTTTTGTTAGTTCAGTCGAGATTATTTTTGTTGGCAATTTATTTTAAATTTGTATGCATCCCTGGTATTATGGGCTAAAAGAATTTCTTTGTCGTAGTTATCGCTCTCTACGTAATGCGATTGCTTTTGGCTTTGGTATTAGCTGGTCAAAGTCGTATTTTTGCATGGCAATAGCTGCCTTTTCACTACACATATTGGTTTTGAAATGGTTTAATTAGCTAGTCTCTACTGAAACTCTGATATTTTGTTTAAATTCTTAACAAAGATTATATAGAATTCTTACAGCGAACGGATTTGAATTTGCATAGTTCGTCATGCAAGTCTGTAATACAACTTTTTACTAAAATTCCTTGACTATTTGACTATGTTGCTGATCCGGCGCTATTCGTATGTGATCTCAATTGGTTTAAACTACATGCCAACAGATACACATGGTTTTATTTTATATAAAAGAAAAGAAGAAGAAATATGTATACTTAGTTTATTGAGCGCATTCCTATTGCATGGTGTAATCGGTAACTTCTCAGAATTACAAACTCCGCTATCGTTTTCGTTATGGTTATGATTGTGGTTGGGTTTAGCGTTATTGTTATTATTATCAGTTTAATCATTATATGTTTCCTTCATTGTTATCGTATCCCTATTAACCTCATTATCGTAATTGTTATTGTTAAAATCATAGTTATAATTTTCGATATTTTCATCGTCTTTACTTATCGTACTAGTTGTTGTTACTGTTATTGTCGTCGATAGGTAACGTCAACGCCATTTGTCTAACACTGTCAGTTTACAGCTATTTAAGAGTTAACTTACTACATTACCATTTTAATGACTAAGCAAAGTTTTGTCCTATCGAATGCTAACATTTTTCATTGATTAATTTGTCATGCTTCAAAAAGAACTCCTAATTTTCGCTCTAAAGCATTGTGAATAAATACCAGTGAAAAATCTTAGCCCAAAATTCTGCACAGTTGAGATCACCTGTTGTAGCAACCGTCACTTTTCTTATGTCATTCACTGACCGAATTTCTATGTCTGATAATTCATAATGGCTAGTTTTGATATTTAATATCAGCCGCCGCCATCTTTAATTTAGAAGACTGCTCACTTGTATTCATTCACAATGCTCTAAAACTTTTCATCCACTGATATGGATGATACTCGTGAGCATAAAATGCGTAATATCGAACATCTGTAGTTATCTCATTAATTTCTTGATTATTTCGGGCTGAATTCTGCTATTTACTATATATTTCCTTTTCAGTTTTCTGCAGTAAGGGTTTTTAAGGAAGTAAGAGAGTTCGGTAGGAGGGAAATGAATTCGTAACATCACTTGCCTAAAAATTTATTTTACATATATCGAGGAAAAAATTAACCTTTTAGTATCACTACAACATGGAGGTTGGAACGAAGGTTTTGAATAAAAAGTTAAAATTTTGTAGAAAAAATAAATTTGTATTGCAAGAAACTAAAATATAGTATCAAAATTAGCAGACATGGCATTTAATTCCCAAATATCCATTGACCACATTTAAAGGTTAAAAGTAGTAACATTTAGACATTTAAAGAATGAATTGAAAAATAATGCCCCAAATATTCTTTTCTACAAATAAGACTTCTAACATATTCAGAAGTAATACTTCTTAACAAATAATACTCCTACTAGTAATTATAAAAATATTTACTTAATTTCACTCTTAACCCTTTCGTGGGCCTGCCGACATATGATAATAAAACAAGTGTATTAAACTGGCCCCGGGCATACCTACATATGTATGTAAGTTTTTAGTAGCCCATATTGAACTTTTGGCAAAACACAACCAAAAATTGAAATCCGTATTTACATAAATATCTAGTCAAGTAGAGCTCCAAAAACACAATTGACACCATTCTGCGAATATTTTCATTACACGAAAGGGTTAAATTAAATAAATGGCATTTATAAAAATGTGTTATCTAATACAGGATGCATAGGATAATGGAATCCTACATTTCAGAAAATCACTGAACGGGTTTCTGACCAGGTAGAGGGAGGTAGTTGGAGTGTTAGTTGGCGCAAACGATGAAGGTTTTTAAGTACCACCCTCGAATCCTGCAAGTACTGAATGATACCAATAATCAGAAAACCACAAGAATTCCGCCAGATCTGCTTACAAGAATTGCAGAGAATTTCACAGAACGCTTACAAATATTGCACCATTTTTTTTGTAAATTCACCTCCTAAATGAAGGCACCATTGCCATTGAGTTGTTTTATTTTCCAGACAACTATGCACATTTCTAATGTATTTGGGGATTTTCCTATTACGGTAAAGATATGTAAAATGCATTATGGGTCCAACAAAATGACGAATGTAACTTAATTTTTGGTGCTTCTAATCGCAAAGAAGTTCGAGCAACACAGTTCTAGCAGTTCTAGAATCCCATGCCCATATTAATAAACTGCTTAATCCTGTTATACCTATGTATAAATTTGGGCACGATATGCAATCGAAAATGGTAGAGCGATTCAAAGCAACGAAATGTTAGCATTGCATCCGGACTAGTATACTCCTATGTAAACAAACACCTATGTATGTATGTACATAGATATATACCTATATATATTGGGAACACAGGTACATAAATAGGTATGTTGCTGCCGATGATGGAAACTGCAGATATACTTATTTTGTATATAACTGAGAGTAAAGCGTACGGCGGCTTGAAAGGTCATAAATTAATAAGCCATTAAAATGCCTTAAATTATCTTTGCGCGCGCTATTTTTTTTGTTTGTTTGTTTTTTTGTTGTTGTACACTGGTGGACCATGTCTCTGACATTTTATCTTTACTGCTGGTAAGACTAAACTGATAAATTATTACAAAACCGAAAACAACAGTTTCAACCACATAACAAAGAAGAAAAATGTGCTCGAAGTTATGCTGCATTCAAAGAACAGTCATGAGAAGAAACGGACATAGAGGCTAATACATACTTGTACATTTTTCATATATGTACATAGCTAAATGGACGCTTGTACCTAGTAGGTGCATTTAAACACCAAAATACATAGCAGCAGCAGCAGCAGCAGCATCATACACTCGCGGCTATTTGTAGCCACTCATGGCTCATCATTGTATCTTAAATTGGTGTTAGTTAATATTAATGGTGTTGATGCTGTTGGTGTTGTACGCATAGCTGACGTTTTGGTTGAGAAGACCGATCATAACATCAAAGAAGTTGTTGTTTTGACCGAACGTCTAGCTACTGCCGCTGTTGTTGTTGTTGTTGCAATAACTAACATGGACACCCGCTTGGCCAATATGACAATTGATGGCCAGAACACAGAAAGCAGATGTCCAGGTAGAAAATGTGGCACTTGCGAAATATAGGAACTCAAATTTGTTGCTTTGTATTAGCTGTGATAATCCAGATATGTGATTTCGGCAAGAGATTTGAAGGAAATGAGCAACCAATGTTTGCTTATAAATCGTACACTCGAATTTTCAATGAGATTCAATGTTCCTATTATCTTACCTAGTATATTATATAATTTTAATTACAAGTGAATGGATAAAGTGTGGTAATTTAATTGTCAAATATGCTCAGTCGCTTTAGGAGGGGTTCATTGATTTGAATAAAAGAAAACCAACTCACATCATGCAAATACAAAATCATATTAGATTTAACCTTCCGCATGAATTTGGTCACTTTAATTGTTGTTATTTTCTTGGAGCAGTTTACATGCACTTAATACGTCACCGCAGATCACAGAAACCGGACACGTCATATTCTACTCTTATCAAATGCCGATTTTACTGAACTATTCAATATTTTGATGTGAGGCTTTTTGGCAAGTAAATTGATTCTCAAAAATAAAACAAATACATACATAAATAATGGCACAGCGAAAAATATCAAAAGTTAGAGATCATGTTTTGAAACTGATACTTTTCGGCAGAAGGCAACTATAATATGGATATCAAACCAAAAGATTAAAAAACAAACCAACAATAATTTTTTGAGCTCAAGACCTTTTCTTATTTGGAAGTTATTGGTAAAAGCTCCATCGTACTATTTCCAAAACTCACTTCAAGTACGGCAGTCTCACGCTATTGGATGAATGTGTGCTTGATGCTGAATATATATGGATTTTAAAAAACTTCACTGCAAAAATACTTATAGAGCAGCCGACCTTTTCTTAATATAGTCAATTTGACTGATTTATGTAATAAAATAGTCTACGAGTGAAAGCATGTTATATAATAGGGTTATCATTTAATATAATTTATCAAGAATGAAGGAGAACAAGATTGCGTCTTCCGAGCTGGAGGATAGTGACGTAATAATAGCTAAAGAATGAGATAGCAAAGAATAGCGAAGAACGACAGGACGTTCGAAAGTTTTGTTAGCATTGTTTGTGCTGAATTCGTCAGCAAATTGGTGGATGTTGTCAAATCGACGAAGAGAGGACTAGCGGTCCGCGGAAGGTGCAATCTTGTATTCTATCATTCTTCAGAATTTCTATATATAATATAATTTTATTATAAGTGTTGCAATGGGACATTTAAGTGATGTATGGTAGTGGATAAGATCAAGTACGAGTCGGGTATAAAATAATAAAACTGAAGGATAATGAAATTTTTAGCAACCCCTTAATTTCAATATGACAATAGTCGAACTAATAAATTATTCATAAGTAACAGGGCATTCACTTCATGCACGACTGACAACTGATCATACGACTATATCGTTTTATCTACGATTATCTTCACTCAGGTTTTCGGGTATTATAATGAAAGCTACAAAAACATACTAAACAACGTTACCAAAGTTAACATTTTTTTAAATTTAAATAAATACGTACTTTCTAATTATTATAAAAGAGATAAATTTACAATACCTTGCCAATAATTTGACTTTCCTTTACAAAGAAGAAGAGAACTCTCTGTCTAAATTACAACTACAAATTTATCTACTCGCCGCGTTGTCCTGTCGTCGTAAAAATATTTATCTTCATGAGAATATCGAGAACTAACCGCGAAAAAAATTTAAGCAATATAAATTTTCAGAGCATTTCGGCATCAACAAGAAAATTTTGAAAAATATATCACTAAAAATTTTTTTCGCTGTTAGGGGTCGATGGTCGATATATGTACATATATAAAACTGAAGCACGTGGTCCGTCATGGTGCTCAGGTTATTACCAAGTTAAGGATGCGAGGCAGATACACATTTTTATTTTTGCTATATTTGTGATAAGTCAAAAATTTGTGAATATAAAATAAACGTCGATAAATAAAATTACGGCTGCAGATTGAACTCTCGGTTAAGAGCACACACTTATACTTAATGAAATTCGCGTAAAATTTTTCAGTTAAATTGTTTGAAAAGCATCACATCAGTCGGTATTCTGAATATATATGAGCTCAGTATACTACTCAGTTCCTAAAGAATTCGCAACACTGTTTGCTACTTTCTATAAAAAGGATCTTAGGGTGTCAATGTTTTGAACAGAATTATAAGTTCGGTACATTTTTTCTTGGGTATTGCCGTCAAATGTCAAAATTTTTTTAACCCTACTATGAACAACCAAAACTTAGTGGGCATTTATTTTTAAAAATTTCATAAGAACTGTGAAGCAATTATTTCTACAAATCAATGGTTTCTAACGATCCAAATCAATGTGGGTTGTGTTAGAGTTGCTCTAGAAAATGTTTGTTAAACAGGGTGACCATTCAAGGACGAAGTGAAACTAACTTAAAATCATTTTACCCAAATGAAAATACACGATCTCAACCAATTATCTTCTCCATATTTTAAATTATATTCACTGCTTCATTCATAGCTTGCTTTCCACATTATAAATATGTTTTGGGCACCTAGGTACCAAAAAAGGTGTTCGCATCATCGTCCGCCATTATCGACTAATAGTTTTATGTACAATACATATGTTTTATGTACCATTTATTTGGTAATTGATTCCACCTAATTCGCATTCAACTGATCATTATCTAATTAATTTAATTTGTTATATTTTTTTGGTGAGTTATGTACATATGTACATGGGTACACACATTTGAAAAGTATATCCATAAGCAAACCTCCTTGCGGCACGCCTTCAAAATAAACTAAGTCGAAACAGTAAAAGGTAAGAAGGCATTAAGGTAGTAGATACAAAAGTGCATAAAATAAAATGAAAGCGAATGTACACGCACAACCAAACACAAATACATGAATACACGAATGTACACACACGCAGACACCGAGATTGCATTGATTCTCAATTTCATTATTGTACATATCAGCACCATCAATCTCGGTAATATGCTTAGTACGAGTAGTGTGGCGTATTATTTCACCGCAAGTGCCCCACAGCTCCTTATCTCTCGTATGTATGTATGTATGTATAGAGTTTAGCTCGATTATAATTGCGTGTGGCTCATGTTGCACGGGATATTGCACATTCATTGCATGCATGTCCTTTTGTGTTGTAAATGCATGCTGCTCAATATATCGGTATTTGGTTACCCAAACAAGCATCAAAGTCGAAATATTTTACACACAAAAAAAAAAAATAACAGAAGAAAGAAAAGGATAATACATTCGCTCACACTTGGGCGAACGGACATCGGATAAGACCACACATTGCACTGCCGGCTTGCCGCTCACACTCACACACACACACCCTTACATATAATAATCGGCGGTGTTTGTCCATAAAAGAAAGGCATAGCCGCGGGAGTGAGAGTGTGCTGTGAAAACTATTTATGTACAAAAATGTTAATAGGGATGATCCTTTAGCCTCATTTTCATGTTTCATTTTCTTCCTGCAGCCTTGTTGCCTTGTTATGCTATTTCTTGTTCTGTTTTTTGCTTTTTTGTATTTTTCATTGACTCTGATTGTCGGCTTCTTTTTTCGTTGTTGTTATTTGTTAGCAGTCTCACGCAATTAGATTAATAAACCATAACAATAGAAACTAAAAAGCAGCAATGAAGAAGGATCAATTCTATTTGTGTGTGTTTGTGGGTGTGCGATTGTGTCAGCCCTAACTTACAAATTTCTTTAACAGACGGCTGGCTACAAGGACTCTCTACATATACATACACATAGTAGATATTAACCACTTGGTGGCGGTGCTGTTAGTGAGCAGCAGGAGGGGCCACTGCGGCAAGGCTTTGATCCCCGTTCAAGCGTATTGTAAGTACAAGATTGCGATACATTGTGGTAAGCGGTGACATATAAAGTCAAAATATTTAGTCCTTTTGTGGTTGACCGATATGCAGTTTTAAGTAAGTACAATACGTCTAAAGATGGCGTACATTCATACACATATACATATGTGTGCTTGTGTGTGTGAACTGAGTATGAGAATTAAAAGGAAGTTGATTTTTTACAGATAATGTAGGCTTTATAAAAAAAAATCCTCTAATGAAAGCGAGTTCCGGAAAATAAGTGTGTGTTCTTTTTTTTAGTTTAAAATGTCTCTTCAAACAGAAGCTGCCTTTTCCCACCGAAATTATAAAATTAACTATGCTGTAAGACCTCCGCCAAATTATTACGGAAAAAAGTAAGATTGACTTGATGTGCACCGATTTGCCAATATCTCAATTTTATAGTCTTTTTTCTAAAAAAGAAAAAACAGTTTATAGATTGTGCCGCTTCTATCCGCAAAGAAAGTTAGACTGATTGCATGTTAAAAGAATCATTTATATAAAATAAATGCCAAATAATTTCAAACATATAAGCAAAAACAAAAAACAATCCCTTACAAATTGACCAGACTTTACACATAATGTAATTACTATTTTTAAACAACAATAAAATCGATTACATTTTAATTTATTTATGATTTCAATTCGCTGTAGCCGCTGGCATTGGCGATAGAAATAAATCAAGGCGAATTCATACAAAGTGATGGCATAAAGCAAATTGCTTGTATTTTGTTTTTGTTGCTTTTGCGGCCTTGAAACAAAAACCGAATACACGTACGGCGAAAGAAAAAAGAACAACGCAGCCGATTATTGTTAACACCTTATTTGAATTTGCCTTGAAATAAATCTATCGCCGCGAATGGGCGTCGGGCAGAATTCGTTGTACGCTTTAGTTGTGCACATTCTCGGATATGTCAGTGTGTTCTATTTTTGGCAGCGAACGTTGGAGGCGAAAAATTTGCCATTCGCCGGCATTGTGCGTAAGCTATAAGCTTAAAAGTTTGTATACAAATATTAAAAAAAAATTGTTCAAATCAATTCAGAACACGTATAACTTAATATCTTTTGAAATATTATATTGATGCAAACATTTCTTTTTGTATGTGGAATGCTGCACCCTAATGCACATAGGTATGTACTTCAGAACCCCAAAAGGGTGCTATCATACCTGACACAGATCTCTTCTTAAAATTTCGATAACATTAACTCTATTTTGCAATAAATATCAATTTTAATTTTTCAAAATAAAATGAAGAGCCTTGGATTTTAAATAACCACAGCAGACGTTGTCTTGTGTCTATTTCTTATTTTTTACCCTAGTGAATTTTTGAAAGCATTAATTTATTTAAACAGTTCAGGCGGAATTGAATCCAATAGGAGCAAATTATCTTCAATTGTTTTTGAAATATCGCATTCTTTTGATTTTCAGAAAACAACGCTGTGTAGGCGTGGTTATTATCCGTTTCATTTGCAAAACCAACTTATCTTAATTTGAGAGCAATGGGTTCGTCGATGGACGGACGGACCGACAGACATGACATTATGTCGTACTACTAACCGTTATGTGAACAAATTTCTAATACCCTGGACACAAATACTCTCGGGTATATTAAAAAAAGTGGCAGCTCTACGCTTAAAACTATCTGTATAGGATTTTTTATAGGAGTCTCATGTTGGAAAGTTGTAACATGCAAACATAATAAGTGGTATCTCCGTTGTTGACAAGTTTGGACACTTAAATCGTTTTTTATTACTTTTTTATAATTATAAAGAGACTAGCTGACCTGGCGAACATTGCTCCGCCTTAGAAGCAATAAATGAGCAGATTCTTGATTTTATGAGTTTAAATTTTTTATTACGATAATAAATATAAGTAAGTAAAAACTCAATTATTGTAATGATTCTTTATTGGCCATGTATTTTAGTGCATAGGCTGCACTCTTCAGTGAAGCACCTTGTGATAGACGATATTTTTAGTTTTATTACTATGTGCAAGCACAAATAACGCAGCTGGTCTTCCGACCCTTGAACATGCCGCATATAATTGACCATGGAAAAACATGGATTTTCTAGATTTCGACCACAAACTTTCAAGGATTGGCCTTGTGATTTGTTAATGGTCATGGCGAATGCAAGACGGATCGGAAATTGAAGTCGTTTAAACTCAAACGGCATGTCGGTTGGGATCATCGGGATCCTCGGAATGAGAACTTCCTCACCTTCAAATTTTCCTTTGAGTATCGTCGCGTAAATCACATTGTTCATCAATTTACTTACCACCAAACGCGTTCCGTTGCACAGTTTTGGTGGGTTTATGTTTCGAAGCATGATTATTACGGAGCCAACCTTTAGTCGTAAATTATGCGGTGGTAAGCCAGGCATATCCAAGGACTTTAAAAATTCAATTGGATAGTTGTTGGCATCATCTGCATTTGTTGCACAGTCAATAGATTTGAACGAATGTAGTGTACTAATGACCTCATTCTGAATTATGTAAACAATGAGTGCAATGGCTCAGGTGGGGGAGTCAATAATGGCAATTTCACTTTCTCATTAAGGCAGCACAATCTTGGCATTTCTCCGGAAAACTTCAATACTCGCAAACCACATCCATTGGCCCAATGCGAACGCTAGTATGCAAGCAGTAATCAGTGCTGTAATCATATCGAAACGCTGCTCGATTCAAATCAGTACTTGATAAATTTCTCCTTGTGCGTCGAAAATTATCAAGATGTTGATCTCTTAGGTTTGCTCGATGATTTCTCATAGCCAACCGAGCCTTTGCACGGACTGCCTCGCTTTGCTCTTGTGATTGAGAAGCACGAAGTCGAGCCATACTAAAGCGGCGCTCTTCACGTGCAATTTCTTGTACTTCTTCAGTCCTTTCATTCGCAACGTTTTGCATCCTAGTTGCATTACGGCTTTTTCGGGGAAGATTTGATCGTCTTGGACGCGGCATTTGAATGATAATAATATCGGCACAATATTTATAGACACTCGAAACAAACACAAAAACCGGTAAACTTCAAAATTTCTAACTGTCAATTTTTCACCCAACAAAATTCGTAAAAGTAAACAAAATACATGTTAATATCGGCAATTCACACCAATTACATGGATATTGCCCTTCTCCGCTAGATGTCACTACAATTTACATCGATATTACCTTTCGCCGCCAGAGTACATGTAAAATATATGAAGGGCGAAAAAAAAAAATCAAATTTACCGTTTTTTTGTCGTTCCACGGTAACGGGATAAAAATTATCTTATAACCTGCCCCTGGTTCTAAGCTACCTCCCCACCAATTTTCAGCCAAATCGGTTCAGCCGTTCTTGAGTTATAAGTGGTGTAACTAACACGACTTTCTTTTATATATATAGATAGTGATATAAAACAAAAACTGTATAAATCTAAGGTTATGACTTTGTACAAACTTAAATAAAATAAAAGAGAAGAACCAAAACTGGTGAAAATGTCGTGTGCCTATTTTGTTTTACATGGCTGAATATTTCAAAGCATTCGCACATAAAAAGTGAAGAGCAAAGTATCGAGTTTAAAATAATTTCTTTTCGTCGCTATACTCAATGCGCTATCTCTTTCGTTCTGCGTTCTTTCTGTGAATTTGAGTTTTACAAATACTAATAAATGCCAACTCATTATTACAACAAACCAATAAACGCAAAATGTTGAATCAAATGTAGTCGTTTGAATTTTTGGTCGATTCGTTGCTTTTTCGACGCTATGGTCGACGCCTTGTTCTCCGCCCCACTAAGTGATTAGCCTTAGAATAGGCAAAGAACAAATTCTTAAGTTCTTTTATTTACCACTTATTTTTCATATGTAATTCACCATAGCTGAGCTGAATTTCTACAAACAAAAGCACGAGCTATCGATTGCAACGATAACTATTTCGGAAAGTAGCAATTGAAGTCACAGGCATTAAAGATCGTTGCACATCCGCAATTGCAGCAGGCTCAGCAAAATATACGTATGCATATACTAATGCCTGTATACATACATATGTATGTTGGTATACTTCGATCGATCGTTAGTGTACCAACATAAATGCATGCTAGTATTATAACTATTCAGTCACATAAAGCTTACAAGGGAGGCAAAAGCATTACACTCCTCGGTTATATCTGTACAATGTACATACATACATACAGGTACATAAATCCATATATATATTAATATGTATGTACATATATAAGTATATATCTAACTACATCTTAAAACACAGCTTGCTGCGGCGCTTTTACTTGGCTTTTTCTTTTTGTTTTGGTACTTGGCATTATTCACTTTTCTCTTTTTCCTTACACACCAGTCCGGTCCAGCCCGATCCGGTCCGGTTCGGTGCGGGCCATTGGTGATGCTGTACGTTGGCTTTGTGTCTGGCTCTTCACACTCGTTGATATTAAAACAGGCGCGGTTTTTGATTATTTGCTACGCACTCATTTTGTTGCTTTTATTGCTATTGTTAGCCATATTCTGGCTATATATTCGACAGTTTAAGCACTTTTCGAAAATTAATTGTTAACGTGATTTGGTTGGTTAGAGTGCGACGGTTCGGTGTGTTCGCTTGTGTGTGTGTGTGTGTGTGATACTTAATACATAGATACACACACACACACACATGAGCGTTCGTAAGCCTACATATCGGCGTAGACGGATAACAGGGCAGCGTTCCTGTTTTTCAGACATACTGAGGTTTGTACGAGTAACTATGTAGCGGGTTACAATGGACTCGGTCGCTGCTATTGCGTTGGTCGAGCTGTCGTTTCGAATTTTCCAATTCGAATTTCTTTTAGCAGACGGGAAACAGGTATTTTCGATAGGGACAATTACGACTGGGCACCTTTTTCCGGGTCAACCCACAGCTGCTATGACAATAAATAGGCGTCCCGGCGCTTTGCTGCTCTAACAAAACCAATTGAAAATTTTTTTACGGAAATTTTTGATTTCTATAAACATCAATATACACACAAACGCATGTGAAGCATTTTGATATTTTTGAGAAACTATTATAGTTTTTAAAGTCGTTGACACTTTCGTGGTTAGTTGTTGTTACAACATCACACCAACACTCTGCTATCAGAAACAGACTAAGTAAAAGGAAAAAAATAAAAATGAGAAAATAACGCTACCTTGTTGTTTTTGTATTATTTTTTTTTTGTCGCCTTAGCCTTAGCTCGTCTACCAGACTAACCACATTTATTCCATTTCGAATCAGTGTGTAGTTTTATTTGCGTATGCATGTATTTGTAAACGCCTGTGTGTGTATGTGTGTGTGTGTTCGCCTTTGTTTTGTCTTAAATATTATAGCCACCGCAAACTAGCATTGTTATTGCGGTTGCTCTTATTGCTGTCGCTTTGTTTTTTCTTATAGTGGTATGGGTGCTGTTGCCACACAGCTTCCGTCTCAGCCGAATTTCTCATTATTGAAGCTACTCTTTTCGTAAGTATGAATGTACATATATTGCCTTGTACTCCATAGCCGTGGCTTATGCCTTCTTGGCCGCTCTTATTGTCGTCGTAACGTTCATGTGAAACTCAGCGGAGGTCGCATCATCAATTCGTTTAATTTGACAGGCGCAACCCTAAACATGTCAAAGCAGTAGGATGCACACGCACCTACTACTATGCACTACCAGTATGCATACATATCTACTTTGATCTTTTGACTTTCAGCTTTCCGCTTTCGAATACATTTTGACTATTTGTATTCTTTGTTGCCCTGCCTGCTGTTGTTATTGGTATTGTTGTCTTTATATGCCACTGTTGTTTTAGATAGTAAGGAATTTGTGTCGAACGGGGAGTGCTAGGAGTGAATGAGTTTGGGAGTAAAAATTGTAAAAAAAAAACAAAAACAAAGTTTCCCAAGCCCTATTTCAGCGTTATTATTAAAACTCTCTAAAATTTTTCAGAATGTATATTTGTATAAAAATAGAGATAGCCCGTACTATCTGGCGTTGTGAGCTCAGTGTAACAGATGTTTTGTTTTTTGAATTTTCTTCCGCGACTGCTAGGTCTCGTTTGAAATGTTTCTAAATGTTCCTATATTTCTTTTGCTTACCTGATTTCACTGAGCAATGTATATGCGCTCGACTTTCATAGTACACCCAATCGAATCCAGCCTCGACTGCAAGACGCGCCAGCATACCATATTTGGTGCGATCGCGATCGGAAGTTGTTATATCGACTGCGCGACCCTCGTAATGCAGAGAGTCGATATGATGAGCATTATCCTCGTCCCAGCTTTCGGTGACACGTAACCGTACACCGGGCCATTGATTCATCACAGAAACAGCAAGTACATTGAGTTTCTCTTTACAGCGCTATAATGAAGAAATACAAATATTTGTAGATAACTTGTTTTTTTTTAGCTTTTCAGTAAATGCTGAATATAATGACTCTTAGGCTTGCTTGCGGAATATCCAGAGTTAAATTTTTAAATAAAAAGTAAAGTACATAACTCAGAGTTGCATTTGTAATTTCATAACCCCAACCCTCAGCCTATGTATTTACATTTCTTGTTTGGCATTATTTTTCTTTATCAATTCAAATTAATTTCTAGTTTCGCAGATCTGTCATAAGAAGTGGACCTAACGTATGCCTTTTAACTGTAAAGTACTAAGAAAAAACCCGTTATCATAGAAATAACACTTTTGTTATAGGGATGGAAAATAATCGATATTTTGATTTTTTCGTGTAATCAACTCACTATATTCGTTTAAATCTAAACTGGAATATATCAACCTAATCCCTATTCCATATGTTATGCAAATTTGATCTTATTTTTATTTAAAAGATTTTGGGGCCTAAATCATTGCTTAAACCTTATCTTGTCATTTTTATTTTTTCGATCACATATGATCGATATTTTGTGGCTTGGTTTTTTTTCGATCAGGTTTGATCGATATTTTTAAATTTTTATATCTTCGATCAAATTTGATAAAAATTTTGTGATTTTTATTTTTTTTTCGAGAAAAACTAATCGTTATTCTTGGATTTAAAATTTTTAAATTTTTATATTTCGATCATAAATCGGTGTTGTTGCTATCATCGCCATCGCCATCAAATTTTTTTTGCATTTATTATGATCGAAAAATTGCACATCCAAGAATAACGGTTATTTTTTATCAAAAAAAAAAAAATTAAAAACATCGACCAAACTTTATTGAAAAAATAAAAATCACCAAATAGCGATCAAATGTGATCGAGAAAATAAAAATCATTAAAAGACGATTAAATGAGGATTTTTTAGAAACAATATAGTCCTTGGTTTTTTACAATATTACAATGCAATGATAAACGAACTGATAAACGAAGAAAAATTTAATTATATTATAAAATACTAAAATACAATAATAAAATTATGTTAAATTTGTCAAATTAAATGCCACATAACAAGGTGTAAAAATAACAAGGTAAAATGGTTTAGTGAAGGGTAGAAAATGTTTAACATTGCCGAGAGATTTATAAAACCTCGATCGCCAAGTTTCGCCTTGGGTGGTATAAGTGAGTGAGAAAGTCTTTGTTCAGCTTTACCACCCACCTAACGCCACAAATAAAAGTTATACCATTGTTAGGGCTCATTCAGCGAATCGCTATAGTCTAACAACAAAAAGATTTAATATATTTCATGAAAGTTATTTAAATAAATATCGGCTTGATCATAAGCAGCAGCTATTATCACTTAGCCCATTCTCAACATTGCAATTGTCTTCATTACCATGCTTTGCAGGTATGTATATTTTTTATATATCTATTGGCATATGTAACTATGCGCATGTGTACACATTCCATTAGATGTTATAGAATTTACAAAATTTCATATTGAACCTGTTGTGCTATGCAAACATTCAACTATGCACATATTTACATATGCACATCTATTTAGATAGGTGGCAAGGCATGCGTGTGTGCACATATTGTTGTTGCCTCTTTACAGCCCCTCGTTATTTTAACAATGGACCAAAACAAATAAAAGAAAATATAAGAAGTTGTATTAAAAATCAATTTACTCATTTGTTCTGCTGTCAGTTACAACAAATGCGAAGATATTTATTTAAATGCCGCACAACCTCGTATGTCGAACTTCGAACACCGAGCGCCGAATGTCTCGTTCTGCCCGATTGCAAAAGGTCTAAATACAAATATTGATTTTCGTCGTTGTCTTGAAGAAATTTTCCTTAGTTCCATACATACATACATACATACACACACACACACACATATATATTTGTAATTGTGGTGCGTGCATTTGCGCATTCTGCCAGAATGGATGGATCAATCTCCCATTTATACATATGACGTATAAAACAGCACTTATGGCACGAATGATTGGGTAAATATGCCGTTGTTTACCTGTGAGCCTGGGTTTGTTCTTCACCAGGGTGGAGTTCGAAAAGGATTCAAAGGCTTTGCCGCATACGGTCAATATTTTCTTAAATAGTTGAGGAGTTTGTACACTTTATTTGCATTTCAATTGCAGCGGTGGTGTGTAAAATCATTTTCAGTGTGGACATATCAGCAGTGATGGCGGCTGGAAGTGGTCGAAAAAAAGGAAAAATAAAAAATAACAGCGCTGATTTAACCACCAAAACCAAGTTGGCGATTTGGGACGCTTTGATATTTTAGAAATTCTTTTCTAAAAATTCAAAATCAGCTGCAGCAACTCCGATGGCCCTACGTGAATCGACCACAAAATCAATTATCAATGGCTGTGCCGCGACACAGTGTGTGCCTTGTTGGTAGGCGTTTGGCTTGTGCATTTGACTTGGTGCGCGTTTGCAAACAAATTCGCCATCAATATCTATGTATGTACATACATATGTATGTGGTGTGATTGGTGTGCGTAGGGAAGGGAGCGTAAAATTGATTTTGTGCACCTAATTGGCAGGATTTTCTAAAGGATTTCACAGTTTAAAAATGTTGTCACACATCGTTTTGTGTATCTGTAATGTTGCTGCTGAGCGTGGATACATACTTATTTACATATATATCTACATATATGGAGCCTGCTGTTTTTGAAAATTCATAGTAAAAACCTACTGTTTATAGTAGGTGTGGTAAATTGCCGTTATTTATGCGGTTTTAATGCGGCACGCAAAGCGTAGAGAATCGATGTTGCAGTTCACTCAATCTATCTAGTACTAACAACATAGGCAAATCTCAATCGCAAGTTTGTTGCTTAAGTCTATTGTTTTGGTATGAAAATATTCAAAGGCGAGTATGTACATAAAACACACCTCAAAGTAGCTGCAATAGATTTTCGAATTAGAGCCAGATGTTGATTCTTTTTTGCTTTTTATGATATATATGTGTGTATTATTTGCATATGTAAATAATTTGTGTCTATGTGTGCATTGGGTATGTATTTTAAAATTGTGGCTTCATATAATTTATTTCACCTGGATATATTCATCAAAGTATAAACCCGTTTTCCAAATTTTAGAAAAAATAATGGAGTACTATTTTCAGCTGAAGTTTGTAGACTTATACTAAATTTTATAACTCAGTTCTGCAGTATATATTTTTTCAAAATATATGTTTGAGACATCTAGAATACACTTGCAAAACAAAAAAAAAAAACAAATCCAATAAATTCTCTTATTCCACAATGAAATGAAAAAATTTGAGTAGATTTAATGTAATTTATTTACAATGTAAAATGAAAATATTTATTAAAATAATAAAAATTGCAATATTTAAATTTTGCTTCTTCTTCGTTTTAATTATCGCATGCTCGCCATGGATTTAATATAAATAAATTACTTTCCGTAAGTAGCATAGCATTGGCTGATATAGTTTAGCTATAGCAGTTTAGTTTTTGAACCATATTTTTTTTTGGGATAATTGACTTTTTTTTTACTGTGATTATATATATGTAGGAACTCAAACAATTGACCACATTGTGTTTTGTTTGATAATATTCGTAATGGTTTTTATGATTATTTCTTTTCGTAATGTTATTATAAAACTTTAGTTTGGAAAATTAAAAAACGCCTATAATACATGATTTAAAAAATTCAAAAAATTTGCATTAAAATTTCAAACTTTTTAATTTCAGTTTTTAGAAAACTTATACAGTTTTTAAGCTCATTCAATTTTAGCGTAATAAGTTAGTCTGAACAAGTTTGAAAATTCCTGATGATTTTTGTACAATTTTTTTTTTAATATTGGTCTTGAAAACTTTTATTCATTTAATGCAACAAAAAAATCTTTGCAAGACTTATATGTTTTTTGTTATACTATTATGTAATTAAATTAAAAATAAATTAAGGAAAAAGATATTATGAAAAACATTGCGAATATTGTAAAAAATTACCCATTTTGTCAATGGTTCAGGTTACTGTATTTATGTTATCAAAAAATTATTTTATTTACACCAAATTCTTAAAATAAATAAACAGATTTAGTAATTTTATTTTTATATAGCTCACGATTTATATGGCTTAGTGTTATGCTTTACAATATAAACAATATTTTGCATGCCAATAAAATATAGTTAATTTCATTATATAACCACAAAAATCAGAATTTTACACTATGTAAAAATTTCACGAAAATTTGACTAAACTGAAAAAAATTTAGGTGAAATATTTTCATTTTTTGGAGTATGCAGTTGTATAGCCCATTCAATTTAAATGTAAAAAAGTGTAAGTTTCAAGTTCCTACAAATTTTTTATAATTTTGTTTGGTTTGCATTTTCTTCGATATTAAATATCATTTCATCATTTGCATGCGTTAACGATACATTTACTATTATCGTCAGAGCCATTATAGGCAATACAGATGACAGCATTAAATTGCATTAATTCATAAATTACCACCATACTAATGTACATTAGTATGCCGTAAATGAACAAAATTTTACATAGATTTACGCTTGTTTCACATCCAATATAAAAACGCTCGTTTGCGTTCGGCTGTTGCCTGACACTGACGAAATGTACAAGATTGTCGTCTGTTATCATAAAATCTAAATGTGCATTTGTGTTTACTAATTCAAATTAACTATGATCGTTTGTAGCACCCTTTAGTTTCAGTTCAGAAACTGACACATAATTCCCAATAAATTACGATAAATTTATGTTTCGCCCTATTTTCTTAAATTAATTAAAACTGCATTGTTCCTTATCCATATTCTTTAATATACCACATTGTGCCTTATTTTATCTTCTTAGCGGAAAAAAATGTAAGCCCGGTTTTTTTCTCAAAAATGGTAAAGATTTACTTTGGGTGGTGGTGTAACTCTTTTAGGAGTAAAGTTTCAATGATGACCGACCACTAGCCAAAGATGCACAAAGTAGTTATGAGTATATAAAAAAAATATTGGAATCTACTAGATGCATTCGCATTTCGCTTGCTCAAATTGAATTCAACAAAGTGTGTTCGAAGCGCCAGTTAACATTAATTTTCAATTCATTTACATTGGTGTGTCCAAAAGGCAAATATGATTACGCGTACATTTAAGAAATACAATATCATCGTGTGCCGCCGAATTCCAAAAAAATTACCTATACTATGCGTAAATTTCAATATTCTTGTGCGTGTGTATGAAGGTGTGGAAACTTGTAACTTCGTGTACATTCACACATACTACGTATGTTATTATTTCAATTTTTTTTTTTAACTATCGAGTCAGTCGGCGTTGTTGGTTGAGAGATCGTTTATGTATGTACATTATTTACATTATTAAAAGACTTAACCATTCAAGTGTGCCATGGCGCGTCTCTGCGCATGCCTCCTCATTGTCAGTTAAACACCAAAACAACGCATGTATGCAAATGTGGCCACAGAAAATGCGGCTGCAACGACAGGCACTTAAGTCCTCGTACGACATAAATTCAAGTATCGCTTAAAAGCACCAACATCGACCACTCGCTGCCACTCGATGCCACTCGAAAGTGGCGCGGCAAATGAATGAGTCGCGGAAGTTGAGGAAGAGGTGTCGCCGTGCTGTTGTTGATGGTCAGTCGTCGACTGCTAATGAGTACAAAAGCGTATCACTGCACGCAAAGTGAAAATATTATCAATAAATGCAACACGTCTCGCTGACATAAAGGTGCTGATGAAAGGCTTACGTACACACACACACACACACACACACACATGCGCACACACATGCGCACACGCGTAAATACTGATACACCTGTGTCTTAAATGATAGGATTTGCCGATTGCTCTTTCGCTAACTGCTTAGGCGTTCATGGTGGCAAGTGCTTCGAATTGCTTTTGTCTTAACGTTTGCTTGTTGATGGATTCCATTGTTTGCTAAACTATGTTATTGTGTGTGTGTGTTTGATGCTCAACTGCCAAAGTTGGTGGCCGCTTCTCGGCCTCGCCGCTGAAGAGGTCAGACCGTCGTCGACTGTATGGCCGCCGGACACTCTTTGCACTCTGTTTGCACCTCGGTCTACTGCCTTATTGGTTTTTCGTATTTTAGAACGGCAGCGATATGCAAATGTTTGTTTGATGCTGCATTGCTGTGCGACTGCGTAAAGTGCAATCAGTTTTTAATTTCTGTTTGGATTGCAAACAATGCACTACGGCAAAAATCTGAGCAGTTAGAAATTTGTAATGTACGAGTGATGTGTATGTATGTATGGCGGCTAAAATTGTTCGCTTGGCCTTTGAGGAATTTGTTATAAGCAATCATACTACATACATACGTACATACACATATATTTCACATTACAACAGCAATTCCGCAATGTAGCAGGTTGTTTATTTTGTGTCGATGTTGTCCATGTTTTCGATGATGAGGATCATTACGACTCCCTATTCAAATATTTGCCAATCACTTTTTCTATTCTGTTACTTACTTTGGTTGCCTTTTCTTTGCTTGGTTGTCTACAATTTTGTTGTTTCCTCCTTTCATTGCTTAATATTCAATTTTACAAGATGCTTACTCATACATCGATACATAAATACCTACATACATACATACATGCATAGATATATATGCACTTTACATCTTTGTATACAAATCTGTAGGTTGCAAGGGAAAAGCCGACGGGTGAGTAAGGTAAACATTTCACCTCAATTAAACAGCGATGTGTGCATATAAAATATTATATATATATATATCTATGTGCAGGCGTTTGTAGCATTCCTCATATCCAGTGTACCTTCACATAGCTATGCGCATTTTGGAGAGCTGTGCTTGGCTAAAGAATCTACTATTTCTCCATTTTGCCATACATTAGTTAATGCTATATAGTACATACATTAGTTTTTATGTTGTACATTTTTCCTTCCTCTTCTAATTAAGCACCAACTTCAGGCAATGCGCCGATTTTCCTCAAAGGCTCTAAAAAGAATCAAGTTTGTTCTGTTGCACTTATATTTTAAAAAGCGTTAATAAAAAATTTTAACAACAGAAAAAATAACCTCATACACACATTAAATAAGGTGCTTTTAAAAAAACAAAAAAATATTAATAGTGCTTGTATGGATGAAAAAAGAATGTTGACTCAATCGACTGCCAGTTTTTTAAATCATCCTTCTGGCTTGGGTCAGTTAATTAGCGCCGAGAAAGGCTCCTAACTCGAAACGTGTTCAGTAATAGTGGAAGTCCGTGCAAAATAGCACAGCTTCAAACTTTATTAGAATCAGAAACACATTCGCACTCTGGAAAACACGGAAGCTTGAACAATTCTGTGTCTGGGTTGCCTATATTCAAAAGTTAAGCAATAAGCCAGAAATTTTGACACTGCGATGATTCGTGTTTTTTTTTTTTACCTAAACTAGACGCGTCTGATGCCTGCTCGGACTTTTATAAGCGAATATACGACGCTTTGCAGGAATACTAATGCCATATTTTCACTGAGCATTAAAAGGGAAAGTTGTGCATAAAATTCCGCTCTCGAATTAATAACGATTTGTTGTCAATAAGTTGGTTTCCATATAATATTTTTTAAGTGGCATACAGCTTTTGTCATTGCAATGCCCACCTACGGTCTGATTTAAAGTGATGACAGGGCGGTTTCAAAATTTATACACAAAAGTAGTATTGAAAGTGCCGCCTAGTCTGGTTAACACAAATTATTTCTGCGACCTTAGATAGAACTCTTTAAAAGTACATATAAAATTTATATCTAGATCTGCTCATGTAACTTATAACTCGACGTAGAAGATAGAGCTGATTGATGATCTGGAAGTTCGATTTATTTCCAACTTTACTGATAATGTTTTACATGTCTAAAATATGACGATAGACAGTTTAAATACTTTCTGCGTATTTAAGTATACTAAAACCAAAGCGCCTAAAAATCTGCTTTATTCAATCTTCTCTCATATGTACATATATTGTATATTAGAATACCAAATAAATCTTAGCTAATAATATTAACCCTAATCCATTGACAAACAAGATACATGTATCACTCAAGCTATTATTTTCATCACATTTCAAAGTTTTCAGCCTAAAATTATTTATAGAAAAATAGTAAAAGATTGATATCTTTGTAATGTGTTATTTTCTCGTGAATAAAAAAAGGTTAGATCCTTTTACATATACTAGTATATTTTATAACGGAGAAGATTTAAAGCTATTTTATTAATGTTTAACTCTTTTTGTTATTTCCTTTTTTAATTTATACATGCTATGCCACGGTGTACTGAATACTGAAGGTGACGCCTTTAGAAGTACCGCTACTTTGGTTTTGCCGGGTTTGACAATTCTCAACTTCAACTAGACAAAGCTTTTTCACAAATTAAGAAAAAGAGACACTTTTTTTAGTATTTTGCGAATTTATTTATTAAATGTCTGCCTATAAATTCATATTTTACACTTTAGAACAATTAGAACACGTTTTTCAATGAAATATTGGAAGTAGTTCAATTTTCTCTCTCCCGTATTCTTGTTTACTAAAGGCGAGATCTGTCATTTCACCGCGGGAAGGCGCAATCTTGTATTCTATCATTCTTGATGCTATGCATACTTCTTCTTCTTTTTATATACATACATATATACAGGTCAGGTGTGTCTATCGATATGGTCGTTTATGAACACGAAAACTAATAAACCCATTTAGCTCACATTCGTAAGACGGATTCTGAATTGATGCCCTTTGCGCATGGGGTAAACCGAAATTCCGATAGGTGGCGCTGGAATGGAGATATTTCTAAAAACCATATTTACAGTACGATTTGATTCAAATTCGGAACATGCGTTAGTTATAAAAATATATAAATTTTATTTTAAAAATAGCGGGACTGGAGCCGAGATATCTCTTAAAATCGCAATCATAGTTCAAGTTGATTCTAATTTTGAAAACACATATGAAAATATATTACGTAGCGAAGAGCGACGGATCTGCTACTACTATATATTTTTATTTTAGATTTATTTTTTAAATTAAATACAAAATTATTTAAAATTAAAAGTCATATATTACCTATAAAGTTACGATCCCGTAAGGGTTAAACCATGTCAAGCTAACCAATAATTGTGTATAGGTTAAAGGAGCTGTCTTGAAACCGAGTAATTTTCATAAATTTTTTGGTGCTTTTTCGTCGGAATTTACACACACAACAAACACCTACATACATACATACATTCATATCCATTCACACAAATATGCATACAAGCAAACATTTGTGGAATTGGTCATCTCAGAAGTATTCCTGTGGCGTTTGCTGTTTGAGCGCGCATTCATTTGTTTAGATTCAACAACAATTTTTCAACACTTCGAAATCAATTTATTTTGACAGCTTGTGGGGCCTACTTAACTCTAATGTAGCGACTCGACATTTTGTTGTTAATTTTTTTTGTTGGGCGTGAAAAAATTTGTTATAAACTTGGTAATAAGCTCGCTTGAGTTCACGCAACCCAAGAAGTTTACAAATAAACAAATACATTGGGAAACTTGGCTAATAGTTTGTTTGCTATATAATCGTAATAACAAAATATGTATATGAATGTGTGTATGTATGTGTCATCGGGCGTGAGTGTTGGTGTATGAGTGCCTGATAGCCTGTGGAGGCGTCGATTGCTGCGATGCGGCCTAATGGCAATGGCAACAGCTACAGCTGCAGCTACATATAGTACATACATAGCTATCGTATAGACGGGGGCAAGCAGGAGCTTGATCACATTTTAATTGCAGGCGTTGTTGTAGATAATTCGACTTGACAGCGCGCAGACGTGTAAGTTTGTGCATTTTTTCGCATTTAATTGATTTAAATCTTGTCGATTTGCGTTGCAACTAATGACGCTACCAAATGCTATACGTACATATGTATGCAATATGTAGAGTTTCAGCACACGCCAGTCGGACGATCAGGTATGCACTTCGGTTCCACTTTTTCTGATGCATTTCTTTTTTTTTTATTAACATTATTTTCTTTTCTTAAAATTCATGTAATTATTTCACACTGAGAAATAATGGTGTGAGTTAGCAAGGAGGTACAAAAAACAAAAAATTTATGATTCCATAATCGTACGTGTGGCTCTGTGCTTGCAAGACTATTTACTTTTAAGGCTCATTAAGTTTAATCACAGCAATATTTAGTATGCACGTGGGTATGAAATGATGTTGCTAAGCGCACATGCGCCTTGACTGGCGCGTTGTTATTACGAGTACTCGCATTTGGCGTTGGTAATCATCATTAGGCGCGCAACTGCAATGTAAATGCAATGTAAATGTGATTAAAGTGATGTGATTTTGATGTGTCTGCAAATATGTATACTTTTAGATATAGGTATTTGTTTTGAGCTTGCCAAATTGAAGAAAATGGCAGGAGGGGTGATATACAGCGTTGGAGCTAAAAATAAAAGGAACTTTAAAAGTTGAACTCTCAGTTTTATTTGCTCAAATATTTTTGCAGTAGTTTTGGCTACCAGTCACTCTGAAACCAAACAGCCATAGTAGGTGAACATGTTAAGAAAGTTATAAGCCATATCTGCTTGCCAATTCGAATTAGTAACAGGGACTCAGAATAATAATTATTTGAAGGTTGAGTTTAAATATATTAATACAATTTTTTGTAAGAATTGTAAAAGTCTTTTGCTAATAATTATGAGTAGAAAATTTGTTTATGTCATCGATAACTATTATTTTTAGCTTTAAATATTCAAAGTTGTATCGTAATAAATATCAGCGACTATTAGTTTGTTACTTATTTAATGTGATCCATCAATACCTTTTTCTTATTCGTTTTTTTTCCAAAGATCAGGGATGACTAGCTTCCTACTGCCATTCTATTTTTATTCAGTATTGTTTCCCAATTTATCATGGAAAGGCTCACACCCCAATAACGTCTGCAAATTATTCAGCTGTATTACGAAAATCCGCGCGCTAAGACACACTCGGCATGTTAAACGTTGGCTTTTTTGAGAAATAAGTTTGGTGAGCAGCTAATTCTGCGTTTGGGACTTGTCTACTGGCCGTCTAGATCTTGTGATATTACACCTCCGAATTTTTTTTCTTTGGTGAATTCGTCGTTAGACCAACTACGATTCAAAACTTGGAAACCAACATTATTCACGTACCGTTAGCAACGCTGGAAAGAGTAATCGGAAGTTGGACCTTCCGATAGTACCATCTACGGCGTGATCGCGGCCAGCATTTGAAAGAAATAATTTTTCAAAAGTAAATGTCAGAAATTATTATTTTAAGTAATTACAAAGATTTCGACATTCAAAGTCGAAAAAGTTTTGTAATATAAAAGTCTCTACATAAAAATTATGTGTGAGAAAACATTGTTTATGTCTTGAAATGCGGAACTGGTTCTTAATGATCCCGAAGAAGCGCCAAAGCGAGCCTGCAGTAATCACGAAATTGACCCGAAATGTTGCCCCACTAAGTCCGAAATTATTCCGTATTTCAAGACTTTAAACATTTTCCCCCCCATAATTATTATGAAAATATTTTTATAATATAAGTCTCAAAATAAAATTTAAAAAATTAAATAAAACGAAGATCTTTAAAAAAAAATGCATTTCAATTCAAATCATGAAATTAAACAAAATTTAACGGCTTTGGTTTTTATAATAGTTTTTATAATAAAGGTAGTTTTTTTTATGAATTATTAATTACAATTTAATTGCTTGCATACTTCCGCCATGTTTTGATAAGGAATATTTTGTGAAATACTCTATGGTTATTATATTGCAAAAATTTTGTTACCTGCCAACTATTAAATAAAACAATGCTTATAAAAAATGTTTTTATTTTTTAAACTGAAGTCTGAAAGAATAACGCGGAGATCAGCATCTTAGTAAACCTTTTTCAACTGATCTTAGAAAAAAAAAATTATGTTACTTGATAAAGGAATAAAATCTGATCGATATATTGTGTTTTTTCTTTATATTTTTGGCGAAGATTTAGGGATATACAACGGAAAATCAAAGTATAGCTCGCTAATTTAAAAGTCGTTACTTACTCAAGATAAATTATATATTCTATTCCACACAAATAGTTATTTAGAGTGCAATATTTTCCATAATTAGAAGAAACAAGTCAAGATTCTACGAACAAATATTGTACTTTGTATGAAAGTTATTATTTTTCCCGAAATTTGTGGAAATTTTTACACAGACTTTTGTGGCTGCATGAAAATTAAAAAAAATGCACACATGTTTATAAAGGGAAATCTTAATCTACCTATATAAATAAATATGCATGTATTATTTTCATTAAAATCTAACACTTGAGAATGTTGAAAGAGAAGTGCCAGCTGAAGTTGAAATTCCACCTTAATCGAGGCCACACACATACAGCGTTGCCGCTATTTATTGTTGGCGCTTTGATTTGGTTTAGAAAACACTTGGATGTACGGCCACTTGAACGCCATTTTTGATTGTTCATTAGCAATGGGTATTTATGTATGTATGTACATACATACATACGTACAAATAATATAAGGTGCAAAAAAAAAACACTCTTAAATAACGGGGCGGCGCTCTACACAGCCTTTGTTTTAATCATTTTTTATTTTTTTGCTAATTAAAATTTTTAAATAATTAGAATTATGCTTTGCTATATAAAAGAGTAAAATGAAAAAATTGTTAGACAGACACATAATGTCGAGTAGATGATCTGTTTACTAACAGCTCGTTGAAAACTGCAGCGCCAAAAATGTGAAGAGCAACGATACAAACGCAGCGTGAAAGTCACAATATGGAATAAAACAGAACATCAATGACATACATTTTGCAAATTTTTGTAAGCACATGGGGTCGATCCCCATATGATTGAAAAAAGTGATAAATTACGAATCCTAGTTTGAAAGCTTATGTTGAGACAATTTTAGTGGCATCAAAATGTTCCTCGTTGGCGTGTGCGAAAAGCAGCAATGGAATTTTATTGAAAACTGCTTTACTTATTACTCGAGTACAAAGTGTAATGTATCGCTGAAAAGATAATTTTTAATACAATTGTATATATCTTTTTATCTGTTTATTCTGCTTTAAAATTAAAGGTTTTTGATAAGCGCTGAATTTATTCTCGTATCAATAAAGTACTTAAAATTATATTATGTATTCGACTTGGGAATTGAGTAAAAATTTAAAAAATTTATAAAGAAACCCTGATTTGGTTGTTTTTAGGACATGCGTAGGACGAAAAGTTGTATGTCTCTAAAGTCCACTCAAAGTAAACTTTTTTCGGGACCCCTGGCATATTTGAATAATTAACAACATTTCATTAATTCACAAAAGTTAATTTGAACTTCGTTCTGCAAGACCATTTTAATAAAATACGACGTTATTATATACTTCGAATATATATTGCGTATCATAACTGTAAATAAGGGACTTATTGATAAGTTTCGACATCTTATTTGGTTTTTATTAATTTTCAAATTGTTTGATTTTCTACCGTTTGTAGGAAATAATTGACTGATTTTTTTTAGAATTAATGCAAAATTCCTGCATGCGGCCGTCGTAGCCGAGTATGTGCGCTTCATTCGGTGGGTCTTGGGTTCAAATCCTGGCAAGTAACATCAAAAACTATAGAAAAAGTTTTTTCTACAACCGGAATGTAAACATAATATGTATTTTAATTTGACTAACAATAAGCAGATTTTATGAATTCGCTTTAATTCATTCTACAACAAAAACCACATAAATCTAAGCGTCAAATTTTGTCAATATTTTAACATTTTTTCCCATTTTGTTGATTTGAAAACATGAAATTGGCGAAAGTGCTGAATAAAATTCCACAAATTTTTCTTAAAATTTTAATCATTATAATCAGAATTTTAAATTTATTTTGTTTATTGCTGACGGTGTTGCGTCCTTTCTACAAAAGCTTGAAATGTTTTGTTTATATGGAAGAACAAGTGCAATACCTTCAACAAAGAAATTTATTTATAATTATAATAATTATTATATGATAGAAATTTTTGAGCCACTTTAAACTCACACTTTATTATAGCAAAATAGAATGGTCTATAAAATTGTATATCAAAAACATTTGTAAAAATTCTGATCAAAAAATTAGAAATTTTGAGAAATTTTTTTTTTAAGTTTTTTTTGATTTTGTTTTTTAAATTTGCACCAAGTTTGTTTGGAATTTATGTGGTGAGAATGAACTAATATTCCTAAATTAAAAGAAAGTAATTTAATAAATAAAGGTATACAAAATCAAACTAATAAAGAAATAAATAAAGAAATAATTGGAGAAAAATAATAAGAAATATAATTTGATAAAAGAGGATAAGTCTGTTCCTTAGTAAATAATTTAATTGCATCACAAAAAGGCTGAGGAATATCTATTAATCCTACTTTATTAGGACCCTTACGAATTTGAATATAGCCTAATACTTTACGCTCTAAAAGAATTAAAAAATCAACTCTAACTAAAACACACACTACTAAAATTAATCTGCTGACAAAAAATAAAATAAATTCTATAAAAAAACAAGTACTATTTGTAATTACATAAATAAATTATAAATTTATTGCACTAATCTGCCAAAATAGTCATAAATTATTGAAATTCAATAAATAAAATATAATTATTTAAATATTTGGTCCTTTCGTACTAAAATATTTTAATATATTAAAGATAAAAACCAACCTGGCTTACGCCGGCCTGAACTCAGATCATGTAAGAAATTAAAAGTCGAACAGACTTAATATTTAAGCGGCTACACCTAAAGATTATCTTAATCCAACATCGAGGTCGCAAACTTTTTTATCGATATGAACTCTCCAAAAAAATTACGCTGTTATCCCTAAAGTACCTTAATCTTATAATGGTTATTAACGGATCAAAAATTCATAAATTAATGATTATAAATAACTAAAAGTTATTCAAATTTTAATATCACCCCAACAAAATAATTTATAAAATAAAAATAAAATATATCTAAAAAATTTATATAATATAAAATATAAAGATTTATAGGGTCTTCTCGTCTTTTAATAAAATTTTAGCTTTTTAACTAAAATATAAAATTCTATTATAAATTTAAATGAAACAGATTATGCTTCGTCCAACCATTCATTCCAGCCTCCAATTAAAAGACTAATGATTATGCTACCTTTGCACAGTTAGAATACTGCGGCCATTTAAAATAATTCGGTGGGCAGGTCAGACTTTTTATAAACATCAAAAAGACATGTTTTTGTTAAACAGGCGAGTATATAAATTTGCGAAAAACAATGTATTAGAAACAAAAAAAGTGTCGAAATTTGTCGATAAGTTGCCGTCATGATAAGCGCTTTATAGTATATATTATATGTATTAAAAATATATATATACAACACTATATACTTATACTTATAGTATTGTATGTGCAAAAGTGAGGCACACATTTACCAACATTTTCCCATTTATTCCTCCACCCTAAACTGTCAATATCCTTTTCGTTTATTTTGTTCCAGTTTAGCTGAGCTTGAAATTATCTACTTCCTCAGTTGTAAGATTTCGCATCCGTTTTCGATAAAAATCACTGCCAAAATCACACGTTATGAGCCAGTATATGTATATGCACTTCACGTATCATACCGATGTCATTTTCAATAGGATATGGCGTATTTGATTACCCAGCGCCCTTTACTCAACTTTACACTGGCTTACACAAAAGTTCATGAAATTGCGCATTTATTGCCAAAAGTCGGAAGGTACGCTTGAATATGTCACAAAGATATCAATGTACTTATGTATGTAGGTATGTAAGTCCTTTTTTAAGTTTAAACTGCACTAAGGATCAACAAAGCAACCGGAATTATATGTACATATGTATGTATGTATGTGTATTGCTGTTGCTGCCTCTGATTGAATATGGTGTCGGATTCATTTACATGCTTAACATGGGTTACCGTTGAACCATAATCAGGGATACATAGTGAAACTAAAAAAAAAAACAAAGCAAAGAGAGCAATAATAAGAACAACAGCAAAAAATAACAATGTTGCGCGTGCGCATAGTAAACATACACATAACACACTTGCACATTGCCGACAATGTACATATCTATGTATGTATGTATTTATGTAAATGAATGCGAGAAGAATTCTTGACGTGTAGTCGAATGTAGTCGAATGTAGTCGAAAAAGTTATTACCACAGGGCGCTAAGTTGTCTTGCAGTAATTCGATAGCTTTAGCCCTTATTATGATTTTTTTTTTGTTCGTTTTCTTTCCACTTTTTATAGCAGTGACAAACTAAAAGGGTATATCTGATGTGCCTGTTTGACTTGGAAGAAAACCGCATGCGTTAAAGAATTAATTGTTTTTTTGTTGTTGTTTTTGTATTATGTTGCCTTTTCTTTTCGCTGGAGGGTAAATTAATTTGCTTAAACAAATCAAGAGTATAACTACTGAAGTTCCATGACAATGAGATAGTATAGTACTTTCCGGGCGGATGCCAAGCGTGGTTGAACAGGTGTGCCATTTTTTGTTTTGTTTTTGGTTTTAAGTTAACAAGTAAATGCTTCCTGCGAGAAACTTACATATGTACATATGTACATATATGTTGTATGTAGTATTTATGGAAGCGCAAATACTTAATAAATGTAAAATATTGAAACGTTAGGTTAGCTATACAGGCGCCGATCTTCCGAAACTTCAACTCGGAGTTAAATAACAATAGCAATGGTGAAAATTCCAATTTTTATTTAAAAAAAAATATCCTCAATTATTTGTTAATTTGTGCCTTGCATTTATTTCATCATTTATAGTCCGTTACATAACTATATGACAGCGATTTATTGACACGCATTGCAACTTCTTTATTTCTTATTGAATGTTAAATTTTTCTTTATAAAAGTAACATTAGTTCTGTTAGAAATTCCATAACAATCCAAATACAAAATTTGCGTAATTTGAAAAAAAGTCAACAAATTTTTATAAAAATTCCAAATTTTTATTCAGAATTTCGAGCAAATTTTAGAGTTTGCAGTTTTATATCCCATTCATTTTAGGTTAATAAAGTTAAAGTTAGAAAACAAACCTATATTTTATTGCTCTTAAATTAAATGATCAATGAAACTGATTATCTGGAAATATTTTAAAAATACTGAAGAGTCATTGACAAAAATTTTTAACAAAATTTGAAATCTAGATTTATAATGTGTTGTGTGGAAGAGTGGAATGAATATTTGTAACAAATTAATTGAAATTAAATTTTGAAAATTGTTGATAAAAATAAGTTTTGCTGAAAAATCGTTAAGGTTTTTAAACTTTTATATAATGTTTGAAATCTAAATTTCTAAGATTTCCTTCAAAATGAATGAATTTTTAGAAAAAAATAATTTAACTTAAATTTAAAAACAAAGCTGATTAAAAAACTTGAAATTTTGATTCAAATTTGTGGCAGTTTTTTTTTATTAAGTTTGAAATATAAATATATATATATACATATAATATATAAAATATTCTAAATTTAAAAGAAAATTAGTTTAAATTAAATAAAAAAAAGTAGTTGCAAAAAAATTGCAATAAATCGCAGGTCTACGATTTATTTGCTCAAATACGATCAAAAAATTAGAATCAAAAAAATGTGTTATCACTGGAGTTAAAAGTAGGAAAACAACACCAAAATTTATTTTAAAAAGAAAAATTGTAATATGAATATCAACCAATAAAAAAGTCTTTGGAATCCGCCGTAAAATTATTCCTTTATTTTCATTGCAGATTTTTTGTGTACAATAAATAATCAACTGTTTTTGTAAATCTCACGGGAATTTCGCAGAAATAATTTATGTTCAGTATGCCAAAAGGTTAGCAACATATGTAAATGAGTGACTCGGAGTTGTACGGTTTGATTCTTAACTAGCATTATTGTTGTAAATCACTTGAAGACTCTGTTGAAAATTTTTTTTCAAAATAATAATTTATTTTCACTATTTCAGAAAATTTACATTTCAGAACTGCGAGACGATGATTCAAGTTATACAGGTACTTACTCACTGAATTCATTTAAAAACATAAATAATAGCGTCTAAAGTTTTATGTAGTTGGGTATCAAATATACTGCCAAAATGATTTCTACGAAAATGTACTAAATCATTCAGAGACATTTTTATTTCATTTATTTATGTAGCCAGAAAAAAAATCAACCTTTAACAATCATTAAAAAATGTTATGCATAAATTGTAATAAGATAAAATAGTATACACCGCGTTGTAGATATTTACTGATGTACATCTACTATATATTATTTTGTACTAGGCTACAAATATATTTTCAAAAAAAAAATACACTACATCCGTCCTTGCAAAAAGCACATCTTTTCTCTATTATGCAGTGTGTTCTTAGCTAATTTCCAATTATTGAGTTCTCCAGCTAAAAATCATTAACCCTATTTATTTATTTATCATAGTGAAAATCAGCTTGTTTTATATTGCCTTAAAGTTTATTTATACAACGATCGTGATAGAATATCGCATATTCATACATATACCTATACATATGTACATATACTCGTAGGTATGTACAAAAATGTTTGTCGCAGTGAGATTTTTAATTTGCATGACTCATTTGAATATCAAATAAACTTCACACGTACACAGTCAAGTCACACGATTACATATATCGCATACGATCGCACACCATTGATCGTCCATCAGGCCATTTGTATCATTCTTCAATCATCCGCATTCGATCGTTTATCTACGCTTGTCAATTATACCCCATAATGCCAATATATTTACTCTCGATCTGTAGCAGTCAGTCAGCCGGTCGGTCGATGTTGGCATTAATGTCGTTCATAAACCACAGCATCCTGATGTACGTCTGTATGACTATGAATGTAGTGGTGTATAGCCGACGGACCGGTGATGTGATGGACAGTTAGATAGTAAGTAGGTAGGTAGAGTAGTAGATATATTCGCAGTATGAGAATTTAATGTTTATTGTTTTGACATTTTCCATCCCGCAAAATTATTAATTGAATTTTAATGCTTGCTTTGAGCTAATTTGCGCTCGGCATAAAGCTGTTGAATGACATTGATATTGAATTTTATTGTATTGATTTTGCCCCTGAATTTTGTTTATTTTCTCAAAAGCTTTTAATGAAACTTTCATGAGATACAAAAAAAAAATAGCTGGCACAGAATTCCATTGCGTTTATTTTTATGAGAATTTCATCAAAAATTCTCTGTTAAGGAATGAAGTTTATTAATACTTTTCAGATATGTATAAGTATGCACATTTTCAATGACTTAAACTATGTGCACATTAGAGCGTAAAATACTTAATTTCATGCAAATTACTTCAGAAAAATCAAGTGCGTTCGTTCACACGTTTCATTCCGAATTTATCTTGAGGGGTCTGGAGTCACAGGGTTGTTTAGTTGTTTGATCAAAGCGGAGATTGTGTACATTTATTTTATTATATTTAGGTTTTATTGAGAGAAATTAAAAATCAAGCAGCTGTTAAGTGAAATTATAATATTTCCAAATGTTATGGATTGCTCGATTTTTTTGTTTGTTTTTGGTTTGTCTGTAAGATTTCGATAAATTCGGGGTAATTCAGAGCAAACCCCTCATCAGTTTAGATTAGACTCGTAGTAGGAGGGTGTGTGTAGAATGGAAGAGCAAATTACGAATGAGAAAGCGTCCGTCTTCTTACGGAAATTTGACAGATGTTTATTGTGACAATGCTTGGACTTGGATTCATTTTGAGTTTCTAATTAGCGCCAATCAGTACGCGAAAAAAGGAACGGCTAGCATGCTTTCTTGAACTCGGTCGAAATTGCGTAGGCTTTAAGAGCGCTAATAAAGAAAAAAACGGAAATCTTCTTTAAACACAACCCTAACTACGGATAGGTTTTTATGAAAGTTATAGTTAATTTACCATGTAATAAAAATGTTAAGAAAAGTTTAATTTATACAGTGTATCTGCGTTGAAATATTTGATCAGATTACGAGTGCAAAAATACTAAAATGTCATAGATATTCATTAAAATTTGTTAATTGAAGTTTTTTAAATTTAACTTAAAGATACTCGTATCACAGAAGTCCTGTGTCATCGTCCGCGTAGCTATTTTCATGTCAGTGTCTCCCCGGACACGGATTTTTTAACCGAAAGTATCGACAGTGCGATTTACTTAATTTTTTTTGTATATGTATCACCAAAATCACAAAACTTTACGCTTTTGTTAAAAAAAAAATCATGATATTTTTTTTTTTTTTTGGGTTTTAACCAGCAAATGGTTGTTATGCTTGTTAAAAGCTTATTATATATTCGATGATGAATGATGCAGCTAGATGTACATTGCACACCTTAAACATTTATGTTTTTTTTTCTTAGCTTATTCTCTTTTATTCTAAACCAAGTCAAGTCAAACAAAACGAAACGCCAGCCAATTGACCGACCGCGCTAACATGTCACACGCGTTGACGTATTGCCTGCTCCGATTGTTAGGCAAAGTGATACAATTTCGACTGCTATTGACCATTTACCACCACCACACCTTTTGTGTAAACGAATTTTTCATTGAATGAACCATGTAAACCCGCCTGCACCACAGACAAACAGACAAACAGACAAACATACGGGCACATAAATGGGGATCATGCCGCCGAAACTGGTATACTGTGTGTCATCTTATTACAAATGAATACGGGTAATATGTCTGTTCATCTGTCCAATTGTTTTGTGTGCTACTACCTTTAGATGTTTTTCACTTCACTTGATATGTATGCATTTTGTTTGTTGTTGTCTGATGTTGTGCCCCTTGTTCTCAATGTCACTCACTTGTGGTCCTTTTTCGACCCGCTTTGTTTGTGTTAACATATACAAATATTTTGATTGCAGTTGAAGATGGCTTTTAAAGTTTATTACGATTATTAATTGTATGAAGATTTTCTAGATCTCAGCGAGGTGAATGGAGTGACCCAAACCGTGTCCGTGAAATCGAATGCGCGCCACGTATTTTTAAGATCACACGCGAGTTGATTTGGTTTTTTTCAATGTTCTTTGGCTCTTGCTGCTGGTGCGACTGAGTTGCGCTTTTTGTTGTTGGTGGAGTTTTACTCATTTTCTGTTGGATTTAATGTGACAAAGACTAATGGAAGGATTAGCTTATCTTAAGTATGTGTGGACAAAAATTTGTACTTATACCCTTTCGATTGACTCAGACGGTAAATAAATTTTCAGGCATAGCGTGTGTGGTACTCCATGTGTGTGTGTGGGTGTGTGTTTATGCGAGTATTTTAATATGTAAATTTATTGTAATAAGAAAAGATTATGACTGAAAAGTAGCTATGCAGTAGGAAGGAGAAGCTTAAAAATGCTTACATTAAGCACTACTTGCATTGGTATGTGTTTGCATATACATATATGTACAGTGTCGGAAAATAGTATTGGCACAATAAGTTTTCTTTGTATACTAATTTTTTGGCCTATTTGGTTTTACAAACAATTTTTATGAGCTTTTATAATACTCAGAAAGTTTCTCCAAAATTTATTCTTAATTTTTTTTTTAATCAAAATAGAGCTCATTCAATAATAAAAGCCAAATAAGTATAAATTTCAAACTTTGTACAAAATTCACAAAAGTTCGAGAAATGTATCAAATGTTAAAATTAAAATGTATTGAATAAGAATTTGGGTATGCAGTTTCGTTGACCATTCAATTTTAAATCAATAAAGCAAATGTTTTAAATAGCTGGAAATACCCGTTGATTTTTTAGAAATTTTATTATTGAGAGTTTTACGCATTTTTTCCTTATAACATATGAACAAAATTTAGTTCTATATATCAGAAAACGGCTGCAAAAAATAACCACAATCATCGGCATCTTTTAGTCACCTAAAACTTGCATCTTACAATACAAAAATTGTATGAATTGAGTATTTGAGTTTTTGTAAAAATTCTGATTGAAGAGTTTGAAATTGTGATGATAATTTTTTTTAATTTGCTAAATTATTGTGAATTTTTTGAATCTATAATTATAAAGTTTTTTGTTATAAAACGAGCTATACTTTGATCAAATAAGTTTTAGCATGCAACACATTGTGAATAATATGAAAAACAAAATTACTGTACCAATACTTTTTTCAGGCACTGTACATTCATGTGAGCTTACGGGAAATATGTGAAGTTATGTGAAATAAACCAACTGATAATCACTAATCGAATTATCTGATAATACCTTGACTCAAAGCAGCATTAAACGAAATTTTTACGAGGCTTTAACGCAAGAATGTTGAGAAAGTGGCAAAGCAGTAGAATATAACATGCTTATGTTTACATATATCATTAATTAAATGTCATTCATTAAAATTTAAATTTTACATTTCTCAAAAATCACTTAACCCATTCGGAATATGAACAGGCGTTAAACGTTGAACGTCATGAACCACCTACTAACTTCCAGCGCACCAATAGTCAGTCAGTCAGTCCGTCAGTTAACATGCGAACCATCAACTGCGACCGCTAGCGAGCGACCAGCGACCAGCGCTCAGCGATTTGCCTTGTCAACGGTCGTCAAAATATTCAACTTTATGAGGTGTGATTAAGGTTCACAACGTTGAGTTATTGGTCAGTTATTTACTCGAGATGTTGATGGTGTTAAACACCGACAAACTCACGGGAATGATTTGCAGGAATGCCAGCGTTCAGTGAGACCGGTGACCGCTGACCGACCGCCAGACGCTGGGAACAACGCTGAGCAAATTATACAACAATCGAGTGATACTTACTTAGGTAGAGGGGTACGACGAGTATGTGTAATGTGATAGGCGCCTTATGAATGATGGCTAAGAAAGTGTGGGGAAGTGGAACAGCAGATTTTGACAAATGATGCGCCAAGTCATTTTTTTGTTTTTTTTTTGGATGCAGGCAGATTTGTTCGCAAAATATCATGAAATTTTCAAGAAATAAGTATCAAATTGATTAATAAAAATCTTAAAAGCCCATAACAAAGCAATAAAACAATAAACACTAAAGTATCTCAAAATAAAGTATCAATAACCGTTTCAGCTGACTAAAGTGTTTCTGCGCGGCATTTTTGTATATTTGGTTTTCTAGTTGTTTTACTATCGGCGCTTCATCCGCATAGCCACAAATGCAGATACCAGTACATAGTATGGAGATGAGTGGATTATACGAGCATTTTTTTTGCAAATATGCGTGAGTGTGTTGGTTTTAGCTTTAAGACTGGACTATTTAGTGTTGGCGCTGACGCATTGTTTGACTTTTTATTTATTTAAAAACTCGATTTTTTTTTATCAATATGCAGGGCTAGGGAGGTAGACTGAGCATTGGCTGTGCCAAAGGTGTGTTCAGCAAATTTTACGAAAACTGCTGAGGTTCCCACGCCAATATGCCAGCTTTGTATTTTCGTTCATCAGCAGATGCTGGGTGCGTGTGATGGTAATTTCGGCTTTCAGCCGGCATTAGTACAATCAGTAATCGAAACTGACTTCATTGAAATACATAATGGTGGTGAGAGAATAAACCCTTTGAGGATCATAGAGTTATAAGTATATTGGGTTTGCATCTTTTTTATGACGTCTTGCTAGGTTAAACTACGGACAGCGCGTTATAAGTATTAATTGGAGTGATAAGCAAAGTATTTATTACGTATCCTTTTATTGGATTAATGGGTCGAGCGTGTAGCGTGCGCGCGCTTCATTCGGCGTGTTCCGGGTTCAAATCCTGGTCGAGGAGAGTAACATCAAAAATTATAGAAAAGTTGTTTCTAATAGCGGTCGCCCCTCGGCAGGTAACGGTAGATTCTACAATTTTTGGCACAACATGAAAATTGACATTACAAATTGTAGTAGAAGTCCGGTCGAACATCGAGTTATTTGATAAAAGCACAAAATTCTTATTATTATTAATTGGTGGCTTTTCAGTCACAGTAAAACTTTGTTCTTGAGTTTAAATTAAGTTTATTTTTTTTCACTTCCCAGATATTTGCACCGGTATTCAGAGTCGAGAAACTGGCTTGAATTTACTTTGAACTATGACGTAAAATCTGACCATTAAACCCACCTTAACCTAGCCACCAAAAGATATTTTTTGAACGTAAAGGCACACACCATTTTAATTCGCAATTTTTTCTGTTTCGTTGCGCCCCGATGTTTATTTTCATCGAAACTAAAATTAAATTAAATTAGGTAGAAATTGTGCTAACTGAGTTTAATAGTTAAAGGGGGTGATTTAGAGAAAAACATAGTTTTCAAAAATACGTTCCAAATAATGTATTACATTTTAAAAATGAGTCATAAATAAAATACAAACAGTTACAATGAAAACTTGATTTGGTATGTGTTCATGGAGAGGAATCATCTTGCAGTTAGCTTACGCGAAACTATCTAGTCTCCAATAGTTTTTAATTTATCAACCACCCAATCTAGCGCCACATTTAGCTTGCACTATTCGCATAAGGTATATTAAAAACGCAAACAAATATCTAATTGTAATTAAAAAGTTTGACTGAAACTGTTTATTTACGATCTATAAACAAAAAACTTCACATTTACATTTATTTTAGTGACTTGCGGTCATAGGACATGCGGACTTTCATTTTTTTTGTAAATACATTTTTCTATACTTTATATTTTTTTCTATATTTATATAACCACATACATTTCTACATGGTGCAAATAATCAATTAAAATCTTTATACATTGATGTGTAATATGCATTAGGCATATTACAGCAAAATATTTAGATTTATGGCAGCAGGGTTGATTTGAAAACGACTCCAAAAATGGTGTGTTTTATAAATAAAAATAGTTTTTTTTAATATCAAAACAAATCCCCTCACTTCATAGAAGAGTTTAAGGTCAAAAGGTCTGTAGAAAAACAATTAAAATTTTTTTCAATGTAATGTACAATAGAAATTTCGCAATAGAGTAACCATGGTATTTTTCTAAAACCGGACATCGTCTAGATCATTTTTGCCCTTTTTGCCAAATTTGAAAAATCACACAGTAAGAGAATATCAAAAAGAAATATAGTTGCACTTTTATAATGCCTTCGGGAAAATATTCAAAAAAGTGGAGGAAGTAGGTATGGTGTTGGGTCAAAGTGTGAATATGAAATGTTTTATATTTTATAAGCAACAACATTTCTATAGGCATCAAAGCTGTAACTTTTCAAGTTTTCGCTTTTGTGGCGCAAATATCTACGGCAACTCCTTAACCCTTAAGTGCAAATTAAAAAAAAAAACCAAGACATGCTGGACATATGCAGGTTTGTTCATCAAAAACTATGTGAAAGATCCCCTCTTTGGTTACCATGGTTAATCTGTTGCAAAGAAAGATCTGTGGAATTAGACTTTTGTTACTGTGTTGGTTTGTTTTTTTTTGGAAGATTGGTTTTAGTAAAATTTGATTAATGTAGCCAAAATTCGACCAGTTTAGATTTAAATATAACGTATAATTTTATTTAATTTTCCGATTTTTTTCACAATCTTGATTATTAGGATTGTATTAAACATTTTTTTTCATTTTTTATGCACATGTTTTAAGCTTTATCTGAGCAGATTAAAGAAAAAATATTTCAAAACAACTTTTTTATTTATAAAAACACTGGATTTGCAAAGATAATATCTTAATATTTTTCGAAAAACTATGGTGGAGATCTTAAAACACAATAAAATTTATAACTCCGGTAGAAAAACTGAATCTTTTTTTTTGGTGAAGCACCCTAATATTCATATTTTATTTACATATATATTTATATATATAATTTTTCACACTAATATCCTCTTTAAAAATATCAGCGCCCTTCAAACCATAATTGTTGTTAACAGATTCAATACACAAAAATATGAATACACTTTATTAACAAAATTATATTGTATGAACTAATCTGATGTGCATTCCAAAAGAGCAAAATACATGCATACATGCTACATATCTACATCAAAAATGTACTACTCGCTAGGATTATTCATACAAATTTGATGTGCTTATGAAGCATGTCAATAATCAGATCATATTTCTTCGCTTCATTCAAGTCAGACTAAGCATACAAATAGTGTAATTTTAGACTTTTCTGTGTGGCTTTGTGCCTTTCTCATTTCTTTGTTTTTCAAAAAAAAAAAAAAACATAAAACACAAAAACATTAGAATGCAGTTGAGTTTACTGAAGCGGGCGGGCGTATTGCTTGAATTTTGTATTGATTTAAACTGACAGTTAACAAATTATATGGATTATGATTAGACGTTATATAAATATCGAACGAATTTGGGTATGAAAACTTCTTCTCTTGCAACTTGTACAAAATAGTTATTATGCAACATATTTTTTTTTTTAAATTAAGGAACTCAGTTTTAAGGAATCATTTAACTTTGATAAAGTCACAAATAGCAATAACGTTCAAAAAATTATACAAGTAGTTAATATTAAAAAAATAATTAGTTTTTTGTGCCAATATAAAAATTTTTGCATTCCATTTCAATGTTGCTGTTGTTGTAACAGCATAAAACATTCCCCATAAAATTTTGTTGAATGCTGCTGAAGTGACAGTCCTTGGCCGGTTATAAATCCGGATCGTTTAGGTATCGTAGAACCGACTGTCGTGGGAACTTATTCCTTTTCCATCTTTCGCTTTAGTTTAGTTGTAATTATTGAAAAATTTGCATAATTTATAGCTTCAAAAAGTTGAACTAAGAGTTTTCGCATCTGGTTCTTTTATTCCCCCAACAAAATATTTGTGTTTTGTTGTTTGTTTTTTTTTGAACCGTACAACCGTTTTGGCTATCAAAAAATTGGAAATGGTATAAAGCGCAGCTAAATGCACCTTAGATGCGCTGTGGCAGTTCTAACGTAAACTACAAAATGCACAACAGTTGACAATATAATTGGTAAGTGTGTGCAGTAGTTTGTTTGCTATAAATATTGACATTATTTTCTATTTCCTACTATTTTCCTACAACTCTCCACTCTCGACCTTGGCTAATTTTTCAGCTGTTTAAGGATCCTGCTGTTGTTTTTATGATGCGCCACCGTCCTTGCTGCCAAAACTCGCACTGTTTTATTGATGTGTGTGTGTGTGTGTGTGTGTGAGTCCTGCCCTTGTAATAATTGCGCACACACATTCACATCATAGATTAATGTCCTTCGGATATGTAGTGAGCGAATCGGTGTATTTGTTAGTTCGGTTCAGCCATTGTGTGGATCCTAAGCGTTCTGACATTGATTGCGGTGACCTTGACTAAGTATAATCATATGGAAGGACAGTTGACGTACATTATGCTCCTTGTCAATTGCCACTGAATGCTACTAACGTTAACCTTTTGACTGTCAAATGTTAAGCAATTAACACAGTTTTATTATTTATTTATTGCCTTTCTTTATGAGAAATTCATGCTTTAGTTTTGTGTTATTGTTGGTGTTAAGCCGGTAGCATTCACATAGATTCATATATTGTGTTTTTCGTTGTTGCCGAATTCCACCTAAACCGGCACACCCGTCGTCCTAAAGACCATTCGCCTAGTTCTTATTTTTGGATAAAGTATCCAATCAGTAGCTTCCTGGAATTTTTTGGGAGAGAGGAAGCACACTCTTGAAAATATTTAAAAAAAATTTCACAGTTTTCGCTTATCTGGATTGAAGAAAAATTACTATCAATAGAAAGAAAAATTGGCGCTAAAGAAATGTTTACTACTTTTGGGGGGAAAATAGATTTAA
Source organism: Anomoia purmunda (assembly GCA_951828415.1). NCBI lineage: Eukaryota > Metazoa > Arthropoda > Insecta > Diptera > Tephritidae > Anomoia > Anomoia purmunda. The sequence goes on along the minus strand of OX639993.1, from coordinate 185,983,887 downwards.
TTTTATTTAGAAGTAAATGCCGCACGTGTAAGAAAAAACTACGAAACCAACATACAGAAAAATTTCCTCGTTTCTTGTTTTTCACAGTGTATGCGGAAAGTTTCTTACATAAGCAGCATAATTTACCCTTATCCAGAATCTCAAATCGGAAGCTCTTCGATTAAAGGTAATTCAAAATTGACTATTTAATCTTCTTCGTTTTCTCCCCTGATCATTATCCTCATTCATTATGCGTTTCCTATGCATATCGCGCTTTAACCAATCGTCATTTCTGCTCAACGTGATGTATTGCTTTTGTCATCGATTGATGCAGAAACGTTGAAATCCAGTTAATATTTTATCGATTTTACTCAACTTGCTACCAACTGATATTCTGGAAAATGATGAGAATGAGAAACTAGGGATGGGAGCGAAAAATAGTAACATTTTCTAATAGATTCAAATTTCAATGAAAAAGATCGATTGAAATTTATCTGGCAAATAACGTTATTCTTTTAAGTAAGCGGACCTTATAAAAAAATTAGTTCCATATTTCCAATACCTGCGGAAGCTTAAACAAAACACTAGCTCAATTGCTGCAAACAAAAGAACGATTTTGTCTGATTGAAAAAGAGCAGTGACGCTCTGCAACTGATTTGGCTATAAAAGTTTTCAGTTTTGACCAGTACGAGCATTAACGAATCGAATTTTTTTTTAAACAAAATTCATAATTTATTAATTATTATTTCAAGTAACAAACCCAATAATTTTTCATACTTATAATACTTATAATATTAACTAGTAATATAAATTTTTTTATGTGCATTTGTATAATATTAAAAAAAAATCGCAACAGCATTTTATTTACCAGACATAATTAATGAATGAAATGAATACAATTCAAAACAGAGAGTTTGTATTTAAAAAAAAAATACTTCACATAACTGAAAGCTATTAGTTGTAATTGTTAACGCTATCCATTAACCGAAGTAATGGAAGTTCGCTGATTATAAAATTTTTTATGAACAAGTGTTAATCCATGCATGCTTTTGTGTGTGTGTTTGTATGTTTGTATTTACAAGTATTCCGCACCACACTAATCGCTTAAAAGAGAAACAAAAGTATACCCACATAAATAATTGTAAATTATTGAAAGTGACATATTTATTTAAACACATCTGATTTTAGGTATGGACATAATTGCATTTTAACCCGATAATTTTTAGCTTTGAACAATATGGGGAGCGTTAAAAAATTGGATTTAAAATATTAATATTAAAAAATATTAATGTATTGTTCGTGTATTTTGTTTTCTGTAATTTTGCGAGTTAAATGTTAAAACCTGAGCTCGCCTAGTTTTGCTCGTCTATTTGGTTTTCTGTAATTTTTCGAGTGAAATGTCAAAATCTAAATTCGCGCGGTATTGTTCCCCTATTTTCTTTGTGTAAACAAAACAACACAGCGAATCGAAAAAATTTACTTACCATAACAACAACCAACAAACACATAATTTTGACTTAACGTTCACCAAGCGAATTCAATCAGCTGCCTGATCAACTTCACCTTATATGAATTCGCCTTGTTGTGTTGTATCTTATTGCTGAAAATATATTAAACAATTTTTAAAAGTCAAAATTGTAGTTCTTGTTTGCCGTTTTCCTTGATTGAAGTAGAATGATAGAGATACAAATTATTTCTACCCCTCCAAGCAACAATTAATTCTGGCTCAAATGGTAAGGAGTGGTGAACAATGGGTCGAATAAAAATGCCGAATGTTGTATATTTTATAAGACACTGTTGGCAAATATTGCAGTACAATTAATGCGAAGCCAACTAAGAATAAAATTGAAGCTGTTTTATTAAAACTTATTTTTGACTTCAGTCACATAAAGGCTAAATTCAAATTCCCACGGGATTTAATTCATTCTCCATGTAATACTCTAAGTAACTTAAGACGCGCCCTGTTCGTACGGTACCGTAATTAACTTTTGCAGCTCTACTTCTTGTTCTTTTTCTTGACTTTTTATTATAATTCATTGCTGTAAATATCGACGAAAGGCAAATAATGTTAGTTAACCCAATGATTTTGCTTTATATAGAAAGTATTATTTTAATTTATTTTTCCATTCGCTTAATTTCTTTTTCATTGTTATCATACTGGCACTATCTAATATGATGGGTGACAAAATTTCGCGATAATAATTGAGCGAAGAATTCGCAAATTGTGTGAAAGTTGCCCGTGTGTTTATTTTTATACCACTAACGAAAGTTTTGATTTTAGTTCGGAGTAGACCTGTAAAACGATATTCCTCACTAAATTAGCTCCGAGTTTAAGTGAAGTTCGAAATTATCTCGAATAGTGAAGCTACACTATGGATGGACGATGTTGAACAAAGATGAAAATACATTAGGAGCGAGAAAATACCAAAGAAGGTAGAACCTGCTTTCGAACGACTTGCATTAATGCTCCGCTATGTGTACTTAGCTTCACTTGACTTGATTTGGCTTGAGAAGTGTCACACAACGATTATGTTTAATGAAATTTGTATATAATTGATTCGCCAACACGTAAATAAACATACATAACTTTATTTTGAATTAAGGCGAATTCATATAAGGTGTAGTTACTATATGAGCCGATTTAATTTTTTTTTTAATCACCTACAACTCTTACGCAAAAGCAAAAACAAAATACATAGTAATTTCGTAGTTGTACTTATAATACCACCATATAAGAATTCGCCTTGCTGGGAAGTCTCTTGAATTTTGATTTCTGAGTCAAGTTTCTAAATGCAGGAAGAGCCACCTATTTTCAATAGAATCCCTGCAAATGTGCAATAAAAACCTTACTTTATTGTATCAATGTAATTCATATCACAATATGAATCGATTCTATGTTTCTATATAAGTTTTGCATAAGTATGCATAACAGAGCCTTTAGCCTCGCCAAGTCATACGTATGAACGAAGATACTTCAATGATAAAAAAAAAACAAATCGTTCGCAATGGATATAGCAAATACCAACATTAGCCTTCAAACGAACAACCCAACACTTCTATGTATGACGCTTTAAACAGCACATCGCTTTTTATGATAAGCTTTTTTTGTGACAGCGGCGGTTCGTTTTTTAATCTAAGACTACCGGTATGTCAGTGAAAAAATTATTGAACTAAGTTGGTAATAAAAATGTAATTTATACATATCCGGCAAAGTTTTAACTAAAGATTGATCGAAGGTAATATCATAACACGTGTAGTTTGGCTAAATACCCGAACAGAAGTTGAGTTTTATATCATAAAATCAAATGATTAAATAATTTATAGCACCAACGATATTTTCATTCATAATTATCAATTTCCGTTGATAGTGGTAAACACGAAAATTTCACCACATTATAATTAAATTGTAAAAAGTATAAAGTTTTTTTTCCGATAACGAAATACGTGTCAACAAGTGACCATATAAACAATAATTTAGAAAATCCATGCTCTTAATTGACACTTTAAACGCAAAAAAATTGCTAATTCCACCCCACTGCCCTAGATAGCGTTTAGTTAGGCGCCTCTGTAACCAAAGTTTTTATCATTGATTTGATGCTCATGTCCAGCACAACGCATTCACTCGTAATCAGAATAGGCATGGCACACTTCATACATAAATGCAGTAATCAGATAAGATAAATCAATCGTTCAATAACTTAATGCACAACCAAATACACACCCACATGCTATGCTATGTGTGTACAGTAAATATGTATGTACGTGAAGATTATGTGAATAATGACCGATGGTGACAATAATTTATTAAAGTTTAATTTTTAACTATTTCTTGTTGTTGTTCTTTTGCAAGGGGTATATGGATGAGGTTGTTTATAGATAGTCATACCACCCATGGAATCTTTTAACAAAATATTATTTATTTATATTAATCTATACATTCCACCTAAATACATCTGTACATATGTACGTAGCAAAAATATCAATAACATAAAACAGGCCACCTTATATTTTAAAAGTTAATAACAATTCAAATTTGAAGTGCTCTGAATGGAAAATAATTTTGACCAATATTTTTGAAGTGTTTTTATAACCTATATATGTAAATATGTACATAAATAGCTGTGCATGTATATACATAGGTAGCTAGGTAGGCATGTGCATTCGAATGCAGGTATATATGTGTATGAAAATAAATCTAGCAATTGTATACGACAAGTTGTCGCCTTTTTGTATACTTGAAAGTTTATTGCACTGAATCCGATACTCTTACTCGAGAGCGTGCGTATGAAATAACTTAAGCTCACCTCAAGGGGTGAAGCAACTTCACAAATATTCTTAGAAATAATGTCTCTGATAATATTTTATTTATAAAGGTTTTTGTTTTTAGTGATTGCTTTTACTTTCTATTAAAAAATATTGTGAATACAAATATTATACACGACTAGTCTCTATTGAAAACTTGAACAGTTGAAGAAAAAAAAAATCATTTAAAACACCCCTTTGCAATGGCGCCCACAGAAAATTATTTTGGAGGGGACTTGACGCTAATTTAATCTAAACAAATGTAAATTTATGTCAGGATGGTATAACAGTTTTAAGATTTTGGGGGGAGGGTGGGCGTATCCTAACCAATTGTTAAAACGATCTTATTTATAAAACAAAGTCAAAAAAGAAAAACGACGAATCAAATACATCTTTAAGAATTTAACAAGCCATTGACGATGAAACTAATTCAAATGGCTTTTTAGAAATTTTGATTGAAAAATTAAAAATATAGCATTCTAAAAATTCGAAAAAATATATCTAATTGTTATCCCATTGTGGCACTAGGCGCAAAAGTTGCGAAATTAATGACAGTTTTTTAATAAACATTTTCAAGAAAATCTGTCAATTCGACGTGTTTTTTGTAAATAAAAATTATGTATTATCTTTTGTTTATTTTATGGAAATACAAGTTAAAATCTTTTTTTTTTCTAATCTATATTCTGAATTCGGTCAATTTTTCGCAAAATTATGGGCATTAAAAGGAAGAATGTTGTTTTTCAAAAATCGATATATCGACGACGGCGAACCGAAAAATTTAAAAATTCGGTCATTGGGCACGTATTCTTTGAAAATCAAAATTGTGTACTAAATTTTTTTTCCTTTATAGAAATTGCAAGTTAAAATTGTTTTTTTTTTTTAATTTTATGTTCCGAAATTGGTAAATTTTTTACACAATTATAGGCATTCATAAAGGGAATGTTGTTTTCAAAACTCGATATCTCGAAGAAATAAAAAAATTGAAAAAGAAATAAAAGATGTCTCGTACAATTTGTTATAGCATACAAAACTATGAAAAAATTCAGACATGTGAAAGCCAATTGGCATCGCATATGTGCGTAATAACTAAATAGACCATTTTAAGTTCCATAACTACATATGTAACATAACTACATTACATAAAATTAAACAAGAGTTCAAACGTTAAAAAAATCACCAATAAGGAAGATGAATAAAACTAATAGAAAATAAATTGCTAAAAAAGATTTTTTTAAGATTTTGGGGGAGTTTGTAAAGTCTTGCCCCCCTTCACTAATCTTCACTTCACGTAGTTGGACGTGCTGCGTTGGTGTTCCTTGCCTATGTGTTTGCTCAAAAAAAAGCTCGATTTGATTAAATCACTTCGAAATATATGACCCAGCAATAAACGGTAGGCAAACGGTTTGTCGATTAGTTTTTAAGATGCAAACGCTTTGATTATAATAAGCAATAACGAAAAATTGATTACGTATTTTTTAGGTTGATTTATGATAAAAACAATTATTTTTCTATATGAGTTGATATGAAGTTCTAAGTAAAGAACGACCAAACATCGATTTTTTGGGGCCGAACTTCAGTCAAGTTTGACTTTTTTCCAAAGAGAAACTAAAGCTGTATACAATTTCCCAATTAATACAAATTTACAAATGTCAACCGTACTTTGGGTGCCGACCATGGCCGAAGCCGAAGTTCGATCGTTCTCTAATTATAAGCAAATAACTCAAGGAAAATGATTTTATTTGGAATAATCCAAAGCCTAATTGATACGAGTATAGCGTCAATACAAATACAAGCATAACATGTATTTTATTTTTGCTTTTAAATGGGGTGAATGTCAAGGAGACTAAGAAATACAAAATAAGCAGAAGCAGAAGAAGAAGAAGAAATAGAGCGTACACCATTACGAATGAATTGGAGATTGAATATTCCAATTTCAACGTAAATAGAAAGTGGCAACTTGAACAAAACAAACCATTTTGATGTTTTTACCGCCCCACCCGAAGATAGAACAAGCATTCAGCGATATCGCCCTCTATGCTGGCTGAATAACGTACAAGATTTTCAATAGTGTAACTTATTTTAATACAATTCGTAGATATTTGGTCTCAAAATAGTCTCTAATCTGTGAACTGGTTAATAACATATCACTCAATATTGAATAGATATTTTAACTATACTTTTAGATGAATCTTTGAAACTACCTCAAGTCGTATACACAAATTGTCTCTTTTTACAAACAAACGAAGCGAACGACATACAGAACGGCGGTTCTCTAAACCCTGCAAATCCAGTGTGGGATTTACTCACTTGCCGCCAGTAGACTAAGTATTCAAATTTTGTCTTTCCCTACCGACTTCTGCAATTCGATAGCCCACTTCACAATCGTATTAATTACAACTTTTTTTCTCAATGAAATTGTAACTTTATGATTTGTGCGCTATCATGGTACTCGTAATAAAACAACTATTTTCCTGTAATTAGTATGACTGTGAACTAGGGGATTGAAGTGTCCGTTCTTAGACTATAACAATATAATTAATATTGCATACGGGAAAGGTTTCAAGTTAGAGCTAACCTGCTGACAATTTCACGTACTTTGTTATCTCGATTTGTTATTAGCAAACTCATCAATTATATCGTCGTTTGAAATCGTATTAATGAGCACTGAGTCTATGCGAAAAAGAGTAAGCGCGTTTAGGTTTACTTAACTTCATGTAGATTTTAGATAGTTTTTTTTTTACATGTTATAAGAAAGAAAAGCTTCTCTCCTCAGAGCATTTTATCACGACGTGTGTACATAAAGCCGTGCGAACTGCTATATTCACGTTTGGTTGAAAGTTTTGGAAACTTTGTTTTCTCAAGAACGAAAATAGACTTTTCAATGATCCGGCCTTATGTTTGATACATAGTTATGTATCTGCATATTTCTTAATCCAAAAGTGAAGCAAATATAAATTCTCCTCTAATTCTTAAAAATAAACTGCACTGAATTGAAAAATTATTAAAAAAAAAAAACAAAAAATAACTCATCTGTGGATCGAAGATATTTTCTTTCGATTTGCTTCATAAAAGAATGACAACCTAATTGAATTGACATTTTGCCCCAAAAGTAGACAATATTTCATCCCCACGTTTCCCTCTGTTGATATCGGGGTTTTCTACAATCCAGACAACTTTTTTTTTTTTTTGAGTACATAATGTGTTTAGAACTACTCCAAGTAAAATTTTCATCATCCAAAGGTCTCAATCACAAATCGGCATCTTGTTTACAAGAATTTATTAACGTAATAATTACATAATGTCCTAATCATAAAATCGAGGTTATACTTTTGGTTATATTACAATTTTTAATTAAATTGTGGTGTTTCCCCAACAAATTTAAATTTTTTTATTATTACGAGTATTTTTTTATAGTCATTAGGTCAACGATTTGGTTAAATGAATTTAACTTGTTCATCTGTTTTTTTCCTAGTAATTATAGATACAACCTGTCAGCTATTTTTCATTTTTAGTTGTACATTACCTTTATTGACATTTTAAATACTTAAAATTTTCGAGGAAATATTTATGAGTAAATATTTCAGAAAATTGTAAGCCGCACAGGTTGAAGATCAGCTTCAATTTTTTTTAATCGATTTCGGCCTATAATTTCAATAGCACTTTGAGAAATATTTCTTATAGCACATTTTCTTTTTTATTTTCCTCTTAACTGCACATTAGCTTTCATGACTACATTTATTATGGACTACCTCAATATTGCCATAAAATTTATAATATGAGCAAAATTAATTTCTTATTAAGAAATTCGCTAAATTTTTTATGGGTTTGTGCAATAATCTAGACATACTATGTAAATACAAATATTTGAAATAACAATGAATGACACCACACAAAAATACTCGCAGTCAATAAGTATTTTAAAAAGTTGTAAAATTAATGACTAAAGCTGTTTGAAAAACACTAAAATCTATTTTAGTGCTCTTTTCATTTTCAATTTGCCGTAAATTACACTTTGCTATGTTTATTTTATACATGTAGGTATGTATGTGTTTTGTATTTACATTTACGTATTTTAAGCATATGAAAAACCAGATTTACTTCGTCAAGCCTTTTAATATTAAATAGTAAACCCTTTGGAGTGTATTAGAATATTGCAACAAACACAAATACTTTCACAGCCACTCACCCACTGCAGCAAATATTTATATGGATTAATGTATGATCAATCAATTATATGCATTTACAAATTTACGTGCTTACTTACATTCACATTAACATCCCTACTGTTTATTTTAACAATTATTTTATAACAAAATATTTACACAAAAAAGTTAACCACCGCGAAAAATTAGCTATGCGTAAGTTTTCGCTGAAACTAACATTGTCATGTTAAATTTAAGGTGAAAATTTCGAATCGTAATTGCTATTTTACTAATTTCATTGTTTTAAAATTTAGCGATATCATAATCAAGTTTAAAATAGAGATTGACATATTGAAAGTAAAGAGATAGCGTTTTTAGGATGAACTCTAATCGAAATAGAAAAGAGTAATGTCAATCAACAAAAAGGTTGAGCTTAAAATCTACGATTACAACCGCCAGATCAGCCGACTGATTGGACCTTATCAGTGTGGCTTTAGATCTGGCAAACCTATCATCGATATTTACGATACGCCAAATATTGGGAAATGCAATACACCATCTCCTTGTCGACTTTAAATCAGCGTTCGACAGCACGATAAATGCCGCGATGTCTGAATTTAGTAAAAGGTGACTCTCTATCGTGGGACATTTTTACCAATATGTTGGAAAAGATAATTAAAGCTGCAGAACTAAACCGATCAGGAAGCTTTTTTTTAAGAGTGTGAACCGGTGGCATACGCCGATGACATTGACATCATTGGACTCAACAACCGCGCCGTTAGTTCTAACTTTTTCATGCTGGATAAAGAAGCGAAGCGAATTGGTCTTGAAGTCATCAAATAAACAGTCAGCGCATTCGCGTCTTGGCTCTCGCGTCACTGTTGACAGTTACAATTTTGACAAAATAGAGGATTTTGTTTATCTTTGAACCAGCATTAACAATTTGAACACTAATGTCAGCCTTGAAATCCAACGAAGTATCTCTCTTGCCAACAAGTGTTACTTTAGGCTGAGTAGGCAAATGGGCAGTAAAGCCCTCTCGACGACGAACGAAAACCTCGTTCTATAAGTCCTATATCACGCCCGTGCTATTGTATGGCACAGAAGCATCGACGCTGTCAAAATTGGATGAGATAGCCCTTGAAATGTTCGAGAGAAAGATTGTCCGAGATACTTTTGGACTCTTATGCCTTTGCGACGGCGAATACCACAGATGAAGGAACGAAGAGTTCATTCGAGTTTTTTGAGCGCTTAGTTTAATTGTTGAAACGTTTCTGAGAGACCTTTGGATAAAAAATGTGTTTCACATAAATTTGAGTTACTTCAAAATATCTTTCATACCAAACTCTAAATATAGTCAATTCAAACCGGGTTGTTCCTTAAAAAAGTTACGCTTGGTTTCCATAGTGGAAAGTATATGCGCGAGAGCATCATCTTTAGCTAACACATTGTTGAAAGCTCAACACAAGGGGACGCGCATTAGTAGTCCACTTCAATGCTATTTTTGAAAATTGTGGAAATTGTGAAATCGCCACTTAAAATCTCAATGATATCTACCTGCACTTCTTTAAATGTTCAATACTATCGATACTGTAAGTACACATATCCTATACAGTATTTCTCGGTTAAAGGCATTGGAAATTGTTACATTTGTAAGATTTCTAAATAAGCCAAAGGAGCGAACTTACAAAGTTTTTGGCTGTCCAATTGGCAAGTAATCGAAATTTTGCTACAAATTTACTGGCTCGCTCAGAGCTTTTTTTCCTATCGCTGAGATTTCCATTAAAAAATATGTCACAGAATATACAGAATAAAAAGAAATTCCCTATGCCAGAACTGAATAAGGTGAACTTGAAATAATTCTTTTTTTTTGTACTTATTTACATATCTTCTATGTTGTATTGCAAATTACCTTAGCAATATAGAATTTCATTTCGGACCTCCACTATTTTTTATCATGTACATACATACATTAGGGGGGGGGCTAAACATTTTTTTTTTAGATCTTTTATTACTAATAGCAAAAATATAGTTCATTATGCTCTAAAAAAAATTTGTGCGACAGAAGAAAATTAGGCTCGCCCAAGTCAATCAAATTGCAATGTATTTAAAAATAATTTTTTTTTGTTACTTATGTTTCCCCTATAAAAAATTAGTTTCTAATTTCATCAAAATTTAATCATAATTACACATTTTCTGAATATCTCTACTCATGTGCCACCTAACGGTTTAAACCATAGTCCAAGTCTGTGCCACGAGTTTAAGCGGTAAACTGTGCAAGTTTGGTTAAATTCATTCATTAGTTTTTATGCTATGGCTTTTCATACATAATTTGACACTTTATTTTATATATATAGAATAATAAAACACATAATTTTTTAGCTCGAAACTTTAAATGAGAAACATATCAATTTTATTGAGTCAATATTTGTATTCTCTGACCTCAGACTAGCGGTTTTCTCACTGCAAATATAACGGTATTTTCAAATTTTAGTTCAATATTTCCTCCAATGAAAAATTAAAAAAAACTCCAATATTTGAAATTGACGTATCGAGACCATACTAGATCGTACCTTACAAAAAGTTACAGAGCATATTGCGCATTTGAGAGTATCGTACTTGAAATTGATTGTTTTAAGTTAAGCCTACAACAATGACTGCCTGCCAGCTTTTCCTTTAATTGAAAACTTTTAGTAATTTTAATAAGAATTTTGATTTTTTGAAATGTTGCGTTCTTCCAGCACCACAAACTGTTTTCATCACAATTTTTTCTCATTAACCATCGCATCAACATCGCAGTAATAACTGAAGAGTTCACTTACCCTCGACATTAGACGATCCGCACCAGTTCCTTCATCATCCTTAAATATAATATCCTTATTGTAATTTGGTACCAAATTCTTAAATTTCGGTGAGTCTCTTTTGATCGCGCCCTCGTTCAGACCGGAAGCGCCCAGTGTACGTTCGGACATATTCGGTACATGCTGTTTGAAAACGAGTGGCGTAAGTTTGCGATTTTTTCGCGGCCCACCAATGCCACGACCTGGACCGCAACCCTCGGCAGCAGAGATTAGAGTGCAGAGCAACACCAGCAGGGTACATAGACGACGCATTGTCAGTTGGCGGTTTTGCGCAATAACGCCGCCGCCGCCGCCGCCACCTATACGTGTGGTATCTTTGTCAACAATGGGCGGCTGTTGAGCGGCGGGAACTTGCAGCGCTGATGTTGGGTTGGCGAGCATTAGACGACACGCGGTGAGTGGAACTCGAGATACCGGGAAGTACGCAGAAGCTATGGAGGATGTGATGGTGGGGTTATTCGCGTAACTAATGTCACTGGTGGTATTCTCGTTAACACCTCGACTTCGTTTCATTCTTTCTGGCACTTTTTTACAAATCTTACAGCACTTTGTGGCTACGGGTAGTTGAAGGCGTTCTTCAGGCACGTAATCTAACTGTATTAAAGCGGGTTGATACATTTTAAATTTATTCTGTTTATTTATTATTCTGATTATTTGTTGATAACTTTTCTACACTTTTTCATAGACTAAGTGCTTTGTCCGGCAAATATTTTTTTGTTTACTTTTTATATTTCGCCTCTTTCATGTATTTTGAGAATTTCGTATTTTTGGAAATCACCAAATTCATTGCAATTTTCACCAGTTAACGTAACACTTTTGTTTGCTATTATAAAAAAAATTCAAATTAATTTCTACAACACGCAAAATTTAACACTTTTGTTTTCGTCCCGCGCTTGCCAATTTTATTCGCAAATTGACGCTATCAACTAGCGTACATAATTACTAAAGCTTTGTATGCACATTTGGACACTAATTACTTGCGATTTGTGACTTTTACACTTTCGCATTCGCATTCGCATTCGATGTGCACGAAAGCGGTTAACACACTGTCGCAACTCTACTATCAACTTCAACTGTGGCCGATACTCGCTCACTGATTGACAAATGACATTTCAGCGCCGTATCGACGAGGTTGCTTGTCCAGAACTCGGTTGACGTCCCAACGCTGTCGCTACGCTTCTGCTGCTTTCTTGCTTTCCTTCGTACAATCGTCGTGTTCATCCCGGTAGCGTTCATTTCGCTCACAAGCACCACTACATGCAAACACACACACACACACACCTTCAGCAGTGGTGGCATACTTACATACATACATTGACCGCCTGCCTGCGTCGGCCACTCAAAAGAAAAATTCATTTCAATATCTCTGAGCTGCGCATGGGTTGATGAATCGAAGCAGAGCAGTCAACCGGCGCAAACAGTTAACAAACACAAATACAAACAAAATGAACCTCTACACACACACACTCACAAACATTTATCCACGCTACCACCGAAATGGTGCAAGTGTGAGTAGTTAAGTGCGTGGCGCAGTGAAAGACTTGCCGTCTGCACACACCCACACACCCCCTCGCTCATGCTCCCACATACACACACACACACACACACTCACACCGCCGTTCAGTCATGCCGTCTCATTGGACTCTTTTCGGCGCTGCTTAGCTACACGTTCATCGTCAGACGAAGTTGTTGTGCGGGTTTTCGGCCATCAGCAAATTGGCTTGTTATTTTGGCTTACCGGCGCATGCGCGTGAAAGAGACAAACAATGTGAATGCCAAAGAACTCTACTATACATATATAGTATGGATGTATGCATGTATGTAAGTATGTACATATGTGATGTAAAGGGAACCAATTGAAATACACACACACATGAGCAAATTAACAACTACATACCTATGCAAGTTTTGGACTACGCATGTGTAGGGTGTAGGTGTAGGGTAGGCATGTATGTTTGTTAGTATGCGTGCGGATTTTCTTATATAAAACACAAGTGAAATTGAACAGGCAGTCAGCCCCTCAGGTCCAATTGGATTTGATGTGTTGTGATTTTTTCACCTGCATTTTGTGCGCTGTACGCTGTGCGACGTTCGCCGGCTTCTTAGCATGCAGCTTCTTACAAAAAATATTAACGAACTTTAATGGAAATTATTTCGTTTTTACTCAAAATGTTGGCAGACGAGTTTTTGACTAAAGTAGTTAGGAATATTTTTGGTTAAAAGTAAAAATACAAAAATGTTGAGATGCCGCATAGAGAGACATGTCTTCATACATACATACATACATACATTATATATACATATATTTATATGCATACTATTTACAGTGAATTCCCTCATAACCGGACACTCACCGTCACAGTGTTTCTGGCCGGTTATTGGTAATGTCCGCTTATGTGAGCGGTGGGCCCAAAAAATATGCATAAATTTGTAAAAAAAAAAAAAATCGCTTTTGATGAACATTATTAAATTGTGCACAGTTGCATTTTTAAGCGCATTAAAATTTACTAAAGTTGTTTAAAAGGCAATCGCCAATTTCGTCTTTATCAAAACTACTACAAAGCTTGATTGGGATTTTTTCTTCGAATTTTGTCCGTTTATTAAAAATTGTTTGAACAAAATGGTTTGAAATATAGGTTATTAGAGTGTCCGATTACTAGGATGATATTTGTATGGACAATTTAATGCTGTGTACATGAAATTTGTCCGGTTATTGAAGCTCTCCGGTTAAAAGGACTGTCAGCGAGGAATTTCTTTGTATACATATATGCACGAGTGATAAGTATATACATATGATGTATATAGTATATACCTAAACATGCAGTAGCTTCAAGTAAAATTCGGACAATAAACCACCGAAAATGATCGAACAGCAGTTTTGTTTTGTTTTTATAAATGATATATGTATGTAAATAATTTCTTTAGATCCGCTTTTGTTTTACGCCCACGATTTAGAACTCTTTTTGAAAATTAAGAAACCCGACAATGCTTTTAAGCTTCCAAATGGCTTTAGTCCATTAAATCTCGACTTCATTTAAGCATCAGAATTGGGATCTCGTGATCCAGGCACTTTTTAGTCCCAGAAATCTCGGCATTACTCAATTTGAATTCCTGGATTCTACTTTTTATATCAGATGCACTAGTAAAATTTTCATAAAATTTATAGAATTTCATTTTATAACATATGTATATATTTAATTGAAGCGATTATTCCACATACATCGAAGGCAGAAGATCTGAAATTTGTTTGACCTCACTTTCTTGTACCCCGAGGGACACAGAAAATGAGCTTTCTAGCGAAATCGATGCCAATGAAACCAACTATGAAGTTGTATTAAGTAAAATTGTTAGCCTGAAGAAAAATTTACCAAATTTGATAAGCCCTTTGCATTTCAACTCAGTGAGCACAATTTCAAAAACGGGAGAAAAGCACGGGCGCCTCTCATGATAACAAAAATGATTCTTCCTACACGGCGCAGAATGCTTCTCTATATCCGATTTAAATGTATTTTTCAATGCAATTATTTATATCAGGGACCGAAAGTCATTTTTATTTTGATTTTTTGTCGAATAAAAACTCATTGGGACGATGTTGCTCAAAACAAAACTCAATATAATCTTTTTGACTCGTATTAATCAAATTTGACCTATATTTTATTAATAAGATTCTTCTTTTAAATTATTCCGCAATCACTACTTTACAATTTTTAGTTTTTCGATATGGTTTGGAAGTTATCGGTGTTTGTTCGATATTTTGTAAATGATATTTTCGATCAAGCTGCATTGTTATTTTTACATTTATATTTTTTGGATCCGATTTGATCGATATTTGTGATTTTTATTTTTTGATAAAAAATAATTGTTATTCTTAAATAAAAATTTTCCGACCACATTTGAAAAATATTTTCAGTGATCAGTTTTTTTAATTATTTTATTTTTAGGGTTTTGAAATTTGTGGCTAAAGGAGCGAAGTAAAAATTCGTGACCAAAAGTGAGAGTTCGATTTCTTAAGGGCGATAGCATTTTGACCGCAAACCAAATCTGCCTGCCTACATACAGATAAATATAGCCATACGAGTATATTTCAAAACTTTTTAAAAATATATAAAAGCGTGCATGCATTTTAAAAGGCTGGCTAAGTAAAGTTTCCGGAACGCGGTTGAAGTGGCTGTTGTTGGCAATATCGTCTCCGTTCCGAAAGCGGAAAAGAACCCACAATATCAATACAACTTCTGGTGAAATTCTTGCTATTATGTGTTGATTGTAGGAATGTTGGGTGAAGCTTTGTCGCTGAAGAGTTTTTTGTCGCTACAAGGATGTTAGAAGGTGCGAATTATCTTTGTTGAGGTACTCCTTCATCGTTTGTCTGCTCTGCAACGTTAATAGGTCGGCTGGGATGTTGCTTCTGACCTCTACCTGCCTTATGTCGGTAGCTATTTCAGCAATAAAATCCAGTTGCTTTAACTGTCGGTCTGAAGCTTTATCTGAGCGCTGATGAAAAGCGAAAATGGGCGGATTATGATAGGTGTTGCAAGTCACTAAATATACGAAGCATTTCGGGTTTCGAAAATCAGCCTAAGTACATGAATCCTGGGCGGCATTCCTTAGACCAAACGTCATATGGAGTGAACTCGAGCAACTAAAAATTTGTAGTTATTGCTGTCTTACAAACGTCGTCAGGGTGTATCGGCACTTGGTATAAGTCTATTTTATAAAATACACATTAAGTACCCTAAAATCCCCGTAAGGTCTGCAGGAACCATCAGCTGTGCGAACCCGCAGCAACGCTGGAAATTGGATAAATGTTCAGCTTAATAAGCAGTTCGAACTCTGCACTGGTAGCTACGAGTTCCTCCGGCGACAAACGTCGTGGTAATGGTTGAAATTTTATTTTTGACAGTGAAGTGCTTCTAGGTTCTTTAGGAACATTTCTACATCGAAAAGTAAATTTGGAGAAAAATATCACTTAAATTTTGTTCGCGGTTAGTGCTCTCACCCTATTTTTCTCTTTCCAAATTGTTCTGCTTTTCTAACTACTATACGAAACTTCATGTATATCTGCAAGTTTAGCCGAAATCCAAGAAAGCATTAAAGTTTTGTATGACAATGATAAATTAACGGTTTTTTTTCAGACCCCATTTATTGCTTTTAATGTGTTGTTGCAAAATTTATGTGTGTTAAAAATAATGATTCTCCTATGAAAAAAAAAAAAACAAAATGTTCAATGAAAATCATAATTAGCCACTTTGCCATCGTCACAAGCTGCATTTTTAGTAGCATAAATACTACACAGTATTCTACCGTCGCCATGGACGCACTACCAACACCATCAGACCCACCATTACCACCACCACAATACTAACCAACACCAACACCAACGCCATCGATCGAACGATCAATGCATATTTACTAAGTAAGTGAATAAAATCGATAGTATGCATATCTGTGTGCGTGTGTGTGTAGAGGCTCCAGGGCTTGAGCGCATCTGCCCATTTCTTTGTATTGCATTGTGGATGCTACCGTGTGCGCGATAGTGTGTGTAATATTCAGTTCGTGGCAAAGTGTTGGAGTGAAGGGGCGGAGCTGTTGTACGAGTATAAACATATTTGTGAATGGAAATAAGAATGAATTCACATGAGAGCCATCATAATAAGAAATAAAACGTGAAAATGGAATTAAATTTAAAAAAAAAACAAAAAATTTTATATGTACATATGCATGTAGGTATGTATGTACGAATATAGGTATTGGCATTAAGGTACCGTGAGAGCAACATGAATGCTGGAGTTAAAATCGGATTCGATGCCACGAAACTTTATACGAGCCGAAGATAAATGGTAGCGCGTATAGTAAGTACTTTAGATGTTTTGTTGTCTGTCTTGTTGCTGGCTGTTGATATTGGCGGCATGGAACAAGAGTGTTCACTACATTCCACACACACACACACGCATACATACATACATAGTTATACATATGGCATTTTGTGCTCTTACTGGTACACTTTGTGGTTAATGCTCAGCACCGCAAATTACCTACAAATATTTCATGTATTCAATGTGGCATAAGGAGTGAACCATTTTAATTTAACATTGCCGCAATCACTGACGCTATTGTTACCTCTATGTATGTGCATATGTATGCTGAAAAAGTGACTAGAAGTTAATGCCATTGTTATCTTAACCTGTTGTCATTATATTCCTGTTTTCGCTTGATAATTGGTGACACAAATACTACAAAGTCGCTCAAATGTCCGGTAGATCCGCAAAATTGAGTCAATTATTCATGTACAATTGTAATATGTCCGAAATTTGTCTACGTTAGCATAACTATGATAATGTGGCTTTGGAGTGCTCATGAAACAAAAAACATTTAGGAAACTCGCAAGTGAAGCGGAATTAGCTCCAGTTGTCCACACTGAAATAAGTTAATATGGAAGATGAATTATATAAATGTACGCGATATGTATCTATTTGATATACACATATACAATCTGTAAATCGTGGCAGCTGAAATCTTTTCTTTCTCAGTCTTGAGTTGCATTTTGGAAGTGCAAAAAGCAGAGATCCAAAATAATAATTATTTGACCGTTGAGTTTTAAAAAAGTCCCCCTAATTTTGATAAGAATTATAAAAGTCTTTTGATAATAATTATGAGTTAGACAAACTTTCAAAGTTATCTGCTAAATTCTGAATAATAAAGTAAGTAATGTAAAAATTTAAAATAAATAAAGGTCTATAACATAGCAAAGCTATATATTAAATTATGAAAATTAAAATACTTGGCAATTTTTTATTTTATTTCAATGCTTTCAGCAATATCTTCAGCAATATTTTTCGGTAAAAATACATTGTAAGCCAGAATAATTCTATCAATTCACTGCCATTTTGCTAGAGAAACTAATAGTAAAAGCGAAATAAATAGCATTTTTTGAAATTTCATTGATTAAACCAATCAAATATGCGATCATTTTAAATAATTATATTGTTTTTTTTTTTTGCCACAGCAGGACTCAGAGGGTTTACAAATAATTATTACTTTTTAGTCAGCAGGAACTTTGTATTTAATTATATATACGATAACTTACTTTTTATCTACGTGAATTAGTCAAATATTAATCAGTCAGACGGCAATCAAAAATTTAATCACCCAAATGCCTGCCGTGACTGTAAACCCATATGATAGTACCTCAAAATGGTAAATTTGCTTGCACTCCTATTTCATGAGCATTATTTTTAAGATTGAAAAACGAAAACAAAATAAATACTTTTTTTTACAATGAGATATATAAAATTGTTAAGGTGAGGTAATAAGGCAGAACATTCGAATTATTTTCATCTGCCGGTAAAATTTTATTTAAAAAATTTGCAGAAGTATATCAGCAGCATATACAAGCATGTATTTGAATTCGAAAGATTTTCTATATAACACCTACTTTGTTCAGACTAGATAAATATTTTAGTTTTTCTTAAGACATTTTTATAATCAAATATTTGCACCCTACTCTTTTTCTTCTTTGTGTATTTTTTTAAAATAACTTAGTAACACTATAATGCCCAAAGAAATTACGTACACACTCGCGACAGTCTGCACACATCTTTCACTGCAACTTGCCCTTTGGAATGCAGGCCGAAAGGAATGGCTTACCCTTCAACAGGTTTTGTCCGACGCTTACGATGCGAGTGGTCACCTCTGGAACTAGAGCGACAATCCACTTAAAGCCAACCAACTAATTCTATTATTCTTCGCGCTGAAAATATTAACTAACAGTTAGAGCGGATCCTGTAAAATATTGTAAAATAGTTGTCGAAATATAAGCTCTTTAAACAGAAACATCAGAGGGGCATGCTTGCAAATACAAGTACATACTCGATACTTTAAGTTCGATATCATGTAATTTTGGTATCGATACTTTTGAACCAAGTACTGAACATAAAGGGTGTTTTTTTAGACATATGGTTTTCAAGATGAAATAAAACGCATATAATTTAATGTTATGGCCAAGAATTTAGCTTTAGTATAAAGATAAGGGTTTGCCATTATGTTTTAAATGATTTCGAATTCCCGCCGATAGGCCCAATTTTTGCGGTAATTGGGGCCGTATATCAGCAATAACGCGGCGAATATTCTCTTCCAAGAAGCCAATCGTTTAGAGTTTATCTGCATAGACAAGTGATTTTTGAAGAAATATGAACCAATGATTCCCTCAACCCATAGAGCAAACCAAACCGTGACTTTTTGAGGATGTAACGGCGTCTCAACAATGGCTTGTAGATTAACAACACTCCAAATGCGACAATTTTATTTATTAACGTCCCCATTCAACCAAATGTGAGCTTCATCGCTGAACAAAATTGTCTTGTGAAAAACGGGATCGGTAGTCATCTCGTTTTAGGCTCTCTCAGCGACGTGCTTGATGATCGTTTGGTTTCAATTTTTCCACGAGTTGCATTTTGTAAGTCCGCAAATCAAGATCCTTTCTCGGACTAACTGCTAACATTTTGATACATACACAATTAACTACATCTAAATTATACTAAGTTGTTTGGGGAACCTTGGTCTATTTGCAGAAACCGAGATTATATTAAAGGGAAAGTTTTTTTGCTTTCCCGATTTAAAAGTGAAGCGGGAATTTTTCATTCTCAAACATTTAAAAAGAAAATTGATTTCATTACAACTCATTTCATGCATCTCTACTTTTTCTAGCAATATAAAAATATGGAAATAACACAAATCTTTACGACTCTTACGGCTGTACTTATCTGTATGCTTTCATTCTGTCCGACTGTGCTAGATCCACGTTACACATACAACAAAGCTTTCTGGCCATATTAACAGCTCCCATTAAAATAAAATAAGAATACACCAAAAACAAGCTAAAATGGCGCATCTACTGAAAAATGGATGTAGTCGCGTTTGGTTGTATGTAGTATGTACAATACCTACTACATATACACGCCTTCCTATGTTCGAGAGTAAAAACTTGATTCGATTAAAGTTTGTATGCAATCATGGGCGCCTCAAAGTTGGGGTGGAGGAGAAGGCGGTCGTTCATGAAAGCATTTATGACCATGAACAAATCGCCGATGCCATAAGCATAAGAATTTCAAGGTACAACATTTGCAGTTTATTTTTACCATTGCCTGTTAGTGGCAAGCCCGAGACTGTGCATGCCCATGCGTTTCGAAATTCAAAATACATATGTACTTATTTATGTACATACATACATACATACGTACATGCATACATACACATGTATTAAAGTATGTATGTGTATTCCCCAACTGATCTTTGAACATTTCCGGTTTTTCTATTGGAGTAACTTGAACTGAAATTGTTTATTTTCTCTCTTATGGCTATTTTTATGAACTCTTAGCAATGTCGGCGAATGAAAATTAAAACACAATGAGAACCAGCAGCCACCAAATGAGCGCATCCTTGGCAGCGGCAATAACTTTTCTTAGAACCCATCTTGTCAATATACTATAAAGTTACACCATTTGGCACAACTTCGTACTGAACATTTTCTCATGTCTATCAAAGTTGAAGTAGACTGGCTAAAGACTGGACGATCGCACGGCAACAGTATCATTTAAAGCAACAGCATCAGCAGAGGTAGCAGCAGCATATCAGGATTGGTCTTGGGAGAGTATCGGCGCAGAACAAAGGCGAAGCAATGGAAAATACAAGCTTACCAAATTCTAGCAGACAGGCAATCGGGAGGTCAGGAAGATCGGCCAACCGAGCAACAGTTAAACCAAATCGAACACAACAGCAACAGCAACAGCATCTATGTATGTACTATGTACAATGATGCAGCCCACAGCGGGAGCACTACTTCTATATGTATGTGTACTTATATGTTTAGATATACCCAATTTGCCAAAAGATTTCAAATTGAATTCGGTTCCCATTTAATTGAAATTGAATTTGTATTTTTTAGTTAATACTCTTGAAACATTAATTTGATTTAAACAAATATTTCCTATATATTAAAAGTATTTATGGCGATATAAATATTTATATTATTAAAAGCAAAAATATGTAAGTGCAAATTTCAAATTTTGTACAAAATTCACAATAATTTAGTAAATTTGAAAAATTGTTCATTATAACTTTATTCCCTTTATTCAGATTTAAATTTTAAATTTAATTAAATTTCGGGTATGCAGTAAACCGTTTTTTATTTAGTATAATAGAGTGAAAGTTTTAAATGACTGCTGTGTTGTGTTTTTTTTTTCATATGACGTATGACAAAATTAATTTTATATGAAGGAAACGGGAAAGAAATTTTCAAAAATCATCGAGAATTTTTAGCTCCTTAAAACTAGCAGCTTATAATGTCAAAATTTAATGAACTCCAAACTGCGTAAAGATTTTGAAATGTTGGTCACTTTTTTTTATTTGAATTTGAATTTTTGTGAGTTTTTAAAATGAGATATATTTAAATAAAGAATTCACGAAACCAATTTAGCATGAAAAACATTGTGATTAATATGAAAAAAAATGACTATGCCAATCATTTTTTCTGGCACTGTATATTTATGTATACATATACATAGTGGAATCACGATGACTGCTAATCGCATTAATGAGGTTTTCGAAGTTGCGAGATTTCGATTTAGCGAAGTCAAAATAAGAAAATCATGAAATATAGGGTAATTTTCAATCAAATTCTTATAAATTATTACTTTCAAACAAAGGGAGATATGAAAATTACGTTTCGATATTCTATGAATAAAGGAAATGATAAATAAACTCAACCGAAGAAATTATCAATGCAAATTCTATTATATTGTGTTCTTTCAATTTCTTTTGGGGTATTTTGTTTATAGAGTTTTCCTGTTTTTCTTGTCATTTTCACGACGAACTTAACTTTCTCGAGTAAAGCCCATAAGAAAATACATAATAAAAATTTCAATATTTTAAACAAAAAAATTTATGCATAAAGGTAATTTCTGAAAAAAGGAAAGTGGAAGAAAACCAACAACAGTTCACAAGTCGGCTTGGCACAGCCGTGGCGTGCTTGCTTTGCAGGCGTGGTGGCCGGAGATCAAATTCTGGCAAAGTCTAGAAAGAAATCGGATAAAAGGATGTGGTGGTCTCCGAAATAGCAGCAATAACTTCTAACCCTTCGACTGTAGTTGCCTTTTCTTTTTCCAATACTTTTCAAACAAAAAACTTAAGACTAGTCTTAAATTATTAGGAGTATTCGTTACTAAAACTCAGTAAAAATTAGCCAGTAAAACAATTCAGAGAATAAGGCGTCTTACTTACTTTCTCAAAGACAAAAACTGACATAGTTTTTCGCGAACAGGATATACTAAACATTTGCAAGCCGCACAGTTTCATTTGAATTTATGCTTTTGAATCATTTTACTTATACAGAGTTGGCTTTTTTGTTTTCCGATTGCTCGTCAATAAGTTTTTTGGCCAAACGAACGCGATTTAGTAGAAGTTGGTACAACCTGGTACAGGTTTTTTTTGCCAAACGAACACTCATATTGTAATTTTAACTGTTATACTTCTGCTTTGCATTACAATGGCACGATGCTGTCAAAAAACCACAAGTTTACCAGAGCAACTTAGAATACGGACGAAATTCTATGAGATAAATCGAAGTAGAAAAAAAGTTGCATTTTATATAGACCGACGTCGAATCGAACTCGTCCTCGTTCTATGGCAAATTGGGTACAAATGTCTGCAGTGCTGTGCGAGAGCATGTCATGCAACTGGACTAGTGAGTACAAGCCTAATGGTAGTTTACTATATTTCAACATTAAAGAATTCAATACAACCAAACAAAACAACAACAGAAATGGAAGCAGGTAGTAGATTAGCATCATTATTGTTAATGAAAAATTGTAATGACCATTATCGTTGTCAAAAAAAAAAAAATACCAACTGCCATTTTTTTTTAAGCTATCGAACATCGAAAACGACTAAAACGGCCGTAGTAAATGGCGAAGGTGAAGAGAGGAAGTATGTACATAAATATGTATGGATATATCTGCAAATATAATTATATATATATGTATATATATATGTATATATATGTATATATGCAGATCATACATATCTGCTTTTTATATATATGTACGTACATCTTTGTATATACAAACATATGTGAATTTAAAACTGTATATATTTCTGAAGTGTGTGTGCGCATGATTATTTAAAAGAAGAGTTATTGCATCGGCAACTTAGGAAAAATACCACAAATTCACGTGAAATAGCTGCGTCGCAACGCTTGATCTTTGCTAATCGAATGGCGTTAGAACAAAATACATTTTTACAAAGAAAACCACAAGATACTAACGATATACATTTTTGAAAGGAAACAAGGTAGGTTACTTCGTTAAATATGTATGTATGTATGAATGTAGGTTGATTTTGTGTACTAGATTTATACGCAGATGGGCTTGAATAAGTTTAAGTATTTGACGGATTTAATAATAATAATAACAATAATAATAATAATAACCCTGCACTGGACTGGAACTGTAATTATCTGAACGATCATTTCAGTGTATAAGTTGTAAGCAATCGAGAATCGAAAATCGAAACCCGTAACTTTATTATCGGGTAGTTTTTCACTTCAGCTACCCCATAGAATTGTAATTAGTTAAAGAAATAAGTTACAAACAAGTGAATATAAAAAATTTTATTTTAATAAGTGCATTATTATTATTATTATTGTTAGGGATAGGGCAATGCTACATTGCACAGAGCTAAAATCTTCACCTATAATTAAAGAGATCGACGTCTAAAAAAGCTTGATGGCCAAGGATGAAGCGAGAGTGGACAAAATCGAAAAAAATTTTCACTAAAAAATCTTCTTAATATTTGTTTGAATTTCTTTTAAAATTTATTGAAAAGGACAACGACTGGAAATAAGGAGATAATATCTTGTTTACTAAGGTTTATGGAATTTCGTTCAAAAATATGCAGCTGTAAGTAGAAATGTCCTCGTTTTTCTGTTAAAAATCATATATAATTAATAAGAATAATCTCTAATTTTTATAAGAATCTTATTGAATTTATTAACAAGGAAAACTGTTTATTTTTAAAAGAGTTCTTTTTAATTCAAATTTTATTTTTAACGCCTTAACATACCTATAAACTTTGTGAATAATCTGCTTTTTTTGATTTACTTATTTATTATTCCAGAAGTTTTCAACGAATAGAGTTTCAAAAATTTCAAAAATAAAATATGATTTCAGAAATAAAATATAATTTATAAATAAATATTTTCAAAAATAAATATCTTTATCTGTCTATAAATACTTATTTTCATTGTTGCTATATCATATAAACAAATATGTAAAACCCTTTATAACAACACAAAAGTATTTAAAATTATTATACATAATTATCTATAATGTGCTTTAAAAAATTTAGGTGTCAATAATTTTAAATTGATAAGATCGTCGGCTTATTAAAATTAAGAAGAGATTCTAACAAAAACCAAGATTCCCTTCTTAATTTTATTGAAAAGGTTTTCATCTTAGCTTTAAGGATTATCTTCTTGATGTTATTGAAAATACATACCCAGTCGTAATAAAAGGACTACTTATTGAAAAAAAATCATTCAGAAATCCGCTAAATTTTGTTATGATTTATTGGGTGATGATTTTTAGGTGGTATTTCCATCATTCCAATATACATCACCTTTTCACCCTGTCGGAAAAACAGAAAACCAAACAGTAGCAATGCTATAAATGTTAAAGTCTCCAACCAAAACCTTTTCTTAACGATTTTCTCAAAGATTTGGTATGACGGCCAATCAATTTCTATGTCTACCGCTTAGTTTCCGTCTCTCAAGAAAATGCTTAAGAAAATTTTCTAGTTGTAGGCAAGTAATTTTCATAAAGCATTGTGAATACTAAGCAATAGAAGAAGAAGAGTATAGAAGAGAATGGACAAATGAAAAGAAATTTATTGAAGCATATGAGCAATTTTTTCTAATTCAAATTATTTTATTTTAGAAATTGGGGTTCGACTCCGCCCACCTCTCATATGAATATAATCCTACATAAAATGAAATCTGATTTCTTCAAAAGTAGTAAATATTTCATAAATAATAGTCGTTTAAGTTTTCAAAATGAAGAGCATTATAGTAAATGGTTTTATTGCATACAACAAGAACTACATATTTATTTTAAATAAAAACATACCCCATGTATTAAAAGATCCGTTTCACACGACCATAGTAGTGACATTTGGTGAGGTATATTGTATTCTCTTTCAACTCTGGGTCTGCATGTTTTAAATATAATCAGTTCGTCTAAAAGACAAATTCTTCCTGCAATAAGTTTTTATTTAATATGCCCCTTTTCATTTGTTAGCTTTTACTTAATAAATCTATTTTATGAAAAGTTGACTAAATACAAATTTTTTTTTATAAAACATTAGTATGAAAAGTAAAATTCCGTCGATATTTATGTATACGTGTTATAAAGCATACTACATATATGTATGTGTAGGTGTTTAAGTGTTTATTTAAATATCATTTTATTATAATAATAATAATAATTTGGCGCCTACGTCGTAGCTTGATAATTGGCCGAATTTCTCCTACAATTTGTTGTATGCGCCTTGTTGTTGTAACACAAATTGAGGGACCCACTTTTGTACGCCGACTTCCAGCGGCAGATGATTTTGGTAAGAAGGTCGACCGCTATTAGAAAAAACTTTTCTATAATTTTTGATTTACTTGCCCCGGCCTGGATTCGAACGCGGAAAACACCGAATGTAGCGCACACACGCTACACAAGCGACTACGGCGGTTGTTTATTTATTCTACCAGATTCATTATATTAACCACTATAAAAAACATGCATAGGAATTTTGGATCGATTGCCCTTTCGATTGTCCCTGGTGTATAGATTTAGTTAAACAGATGTTGAAATTATACTATTATGAAAAACTAAGTCCCTCGGGGCATTTGTGGTAAAATAAAACACTTTGAAAGGCGTGAAACACGGACGGAAAACAAAAGACCGAATTGCAAATCATTTTGCTTGTTTTCGTGCAAAATTATCTGCGAAGCTATGTACGTATGTAAATATAATATTGTACTTGTAAAATAGTAAAATAAAAATAGAAGAAAACTCAATAAAAGACTACTAAAAGAAAACAGGAAAGGAGGAAAGTTTTCACAAAGATGCATATTGGTACATATTGTGGTGAAAACATAGAAACAAATTCATAGATTCCTTACTGCTACAAAGGTGGGCATCAAATGGGCAATAATGGCAGGATCAAAACTACTGTTTGTCAATATTCACCACATGCGGTCCAAACAATGGCAGCAACAGCAGGAACAGCAGCCGCAACCCCCGTAGATGAATGATCAGGCAGAGAATTGTATGTAGTACATAAATACATATGTATATAGTTGGCGCGTCTCGCTTTGGTGACACTGCATTTTCTTATTGACCAATTGTTTTTTTTTCCTCACGACGCACATGCCAGGTCGAGGTGAAAGAATGGCACGGTCTCAAGGCTCAGCTCAAAGATCAAAGTAAATTACCAGCAATTTGATGTGCACAAGTATGTATATAACATTAAGGTGGTTCAATTTTGTATATGGGGGAAAAAAATGTCATTGGAGCGAACTGTGCACCTCCTTAGAACTAGTTCCTTTTGGTATTTTTAATATCTTATTTTAATACAGGCAGTTCGATGATCTTAAATTCGCAACTGAATGCCTGATTTTAAATATATACAGTAAGACTCCGCTTAGCGCGTATAGGATACGTTCCATAAAAGTAGAGCGTAATGCGAAATAGCTCTAAACGAGGCTATCTTAAACGCATATACTTACAGAAACAAATGAAATTCTAAGTTAGTCAGATCATTCAGTATATTTTGTGTTTCCAATTTTCTGCTTTCTGCGTTCTGTTAGAAGTCTTGCTTTTGAACCCCCGTCAAAATTTAGAGTATTTTCAACAAATTGGTCCACCATTTCAGTTATTGTGGTCAAACTCCTTTTTACAAACGCCATCGAAAGTTCTTTTTCCTCATCTTCGAAATTACTACTATTAATGTTTTTGTTTTCTGCTTGCTCAGTTAATTCCTTGAGATCATCATTAGAAAGACCAGCTGCTGCTTTTTTTTGAACTATTTCTCCGACGTCTTCCACATTTACCTCATCTAAACCGGTTTGTTTTTCTAATTCCACTATTTCATTCATATCGACAGAGTGTCCAATGCCTTCGCTCTTAATTAAATCTCACCAAATGTTCTTCTATACTCTGTTCAAAGATCTTTTTGTTATCTCATTCCAAAATAATAAAACAAATTAAAGACTGCTAAACAGTAGCAGCGCTATAAGAAACAGTGTTAAACGGGGTCCTACTGTATATTGTTTAATTAATACATAATAATGTTTCTTAAGTAAAATATAAACATGTTATAAGCTACCTCTAAATGTACTCTTTGAAATGTAAAATTTCTTGTCAGCGCATTTTTTGACAAGTGGAAAATTTCGGAAGATGCTCCGAACCCTATCTCAGAAAAATAATTTTGGGATCACCGTAATGTGTATACTTGGATATATGAGTGTGATAAGTGCTAGCACAACAGATGTTTAGTGTGTAATGGCTTTCACTTAAAATTTGTGTTTGAATTTCTTAGAAATTTTCTAATTTCCATTGCTGCTCTTTTAAAAAATGCCTTGATATAAATGCAGGTTTTCAAAAACAAACCTTATGTCCGGTTTTCATTATGTCACTTTTCGTGACACAAACCTGTAGAAACATTATATTTAGTCGTGTTTTAAACTTCAACCTTTCTTAAACTCCATCAAGCTTTAATTGTTTTGTAGACCCAGTTCGATTATTTGGGTTGCCAACGCCCAAACTCTGGAGCACAAATTGGAGTAGCATTTCGGGAAATCAACGCCCAGGGGGGCTATTTTGTAAGGGGATACGCAAAATGAGCGTTGTCTAAATCCATATAATCAATTTCAGGCCCAAAACAATTCATTCACTGAAAACGATGTGACAACTTCTTTTTGAAAAAAAACCATAGCCCAACGACCATCAAACTCTCACTCATTGTTTATAAAGCGAGTTTTAGACGATTTTCTTGGATTTTTGGAGTCTCAATTTGCTTCTGATGAAGAGATGTGGTGGTTTCCTAATAAATTATTAGCCTTGAGCTCATAAAAATTCTTATTGTTGATACAAATAAAATAATACAAATTTTGCATCTAAACTAAAGATCTAGGTTTTAATTTTAAATTGTTTTAAATCAAATAAAAATAGACAAAAATCACGGTCAAACACAAATAGTTACATATCTCTGATCTCGTATTAAATTTAGCCGTTATCTGAAGCAATCCATATAACTTTTGTTCTATAGTTTAGATACATATTTTAATAATTTTTCTATGCAAAAACATATACATTTTTTTCTTATTTTAAAAAGTCGCAAATAAACTCGCGCATGCCTACATGAGTGAGAGCTTCACAGAAACTGCGCTACTACGCTATAAAGATATCTTTAGGACTTAAGGACTATACACTGATAGCTTTCCTAGACGTCCAGGGAGTTTCAAACCCGTTACTCCAGAGTCCATTACAACAGCATTGGCTGTCGTCACTATTGGGTCAACTGCTAGTGGTGGGAGCGTGCGCTGACAAAACATTCAGTGACATAATATAGATAAAAGTAAAGGACCTTGTGTTGTTCACAGGAAGACACAGCATGAACGAATTAAAAAACCCATATGCTGGTTGTTCTGCATTATCAGACCTCAGCGCACAATGCCAACAGAAGCGATTAATATGATGCTAAGCACCCTACCAATAACACTACTGGATCTACCCTGCGGAAGTGTAGCACTAGTTGAGCGTACCGCGTGTTTAGAAACTATAAAGCTACCAGCTTTCACAGACTACTGCGTACGAGCATGTAACTTTAACAACAGATAGAGAGAAAACATTCCAGACAGGGAATCATGGGCCCGGGTGCTCGGGGCACAATAATTCTCTTCGATTCTACGGGGATGCTTCAAAATAAAGAACGAAATTGTAGGGAGCGTTTATTCTGAGTAACTAGGAATCAATAAATCTTTTCGCCTACCTGATATTACAGCAGAGTCTTCCAAGTCGAACTAGTTGCACTAAAAGAGGCTGATGAATGTCTACGGATGAAGGAAGTCATTTATAGCAATATTTGCATCTACTCAGACAGCTAAGCAGCTCTGTAAGCACATCGAAGACTGTGGCTGACTGTCGCAGATATCGCAACGAGAAGGCTGTTAAACTTACAAGATAGGACATATTCTTCATACTGGAGAGGTTTAGACATGTCACTCGCTTTGTGGAGACACATAATAGAGGGAACCTCACTAAAAGTAACAAGTAAAAGACAAAAACTTCTTGGCACCTATAGCAACGTAAAACTCATGTGACCCGAATGGGGCGGAAGCGATCACAAGAACTCAACATGCTACGCAAATGCCATACAGCTATCGGTAACCATGCGGTTTGGCTAAAGATGCCCCACAACGATTTCTGTAGAAATTTGCAGACCTGGTGAGGTGTCAGAAACTCTTAAACATCTACTGTATCAGTGTCCCACACTGGGGAGAAGTAGAAGAAAATTCGTGAGATCAAAATTCTTCGAGGGTGTACAAAAATTATCAATCTTATTTTATTTTGCATGCACGTAAATTTTTATAATCTAATTTACCACAATACAATTACAATATAAAATATGACCAGAATGTTCTTATCTTCTTCTTACTTCACTTGCATTCGTCCATTATTTCTATTTATATTTATACACTTGTTTCGAATAATTTAGAGATAATTATAGTATAGGTATCTCTTTGATGAATTGAAATTCATGAGCACACGCATGTAGCATAAAAGAGCATTGCTTAACGCATTATTTATGTTAAAGTGGCTCAAATAGGCATTACTTATGTAAAATGAATATGCTCGACCAAGTGTCAAAATTCCATCACTACAGCGCCAAAAGTGTGGACAAAAATTAAAAGTCATTATAAAGTTCGTCCAGGAGCATTGTCGCACACATTCCTCCGGTTGTTTGGCCGAACAGTGGTCTGCAATCAACAATATTTGAATTATAATAGATATATTGTGTAAAAAAAAATTATAACAGTAAAAGTTATAGCAATATAAAAACTCTGATATTTAGTTTTTTCAACGATGTCAACAGTGATGTGCTTGATGTAACAACTCTCACATCAAATCAAGAATGGTCGAATACAAGATTGCGCTGATTTATGTGAAATTCCGGAGTGTAACTTGACTGTATTGAAACCGCGGTGAAGTGACAGATCTAATCTTGAGTAAACAAAAAATACGGGAGAAAGAAGAATGAATAACTTCCAATATTTCAGTAAGAAACGTTTTTTTAATCTTGCAAAAGTGAAAGTGAAAAGAGATTTAATAAGTAAATCTACCTAATATAAAAAAGTAACACTTCGCCGCTTATTTGTGAAAAAGCTTGGACTTCTTGTAGTTGCGAATTATCAAAATCGGCAAAACCAAAGTAGAGCTACCCACTCAAGGCGTCCCCTTCTCTATTCAGTCCACATAGAAAGAATAAATACTAATATTGTTCTACACGTTGGAAAGAGTGCACACTGTTGTTCCGTAGAAAAAATTCCTGCTTCCGTCAAAATTTTCAAGAGTGGGTTAGGGAGGGAGAAGTATCGCAAAGGAACACGACTGCGAAAATATCATAAACTTAGAGGTTTTCCGAACAGGTGATAGATTTATTCTTTACTTCCATAGTACAAAATGGAAAACATTAGAAATCCGATTGCAACAATTGCACATTGCAATTCTTATATAGTTTACTAACATACCGAATAGTTACTTGCTTCTTGCCAATTTAATTAGTAATATTTCCCATCAGAAACTCGCAGCCTCTCAACAGAATAAAATGCCACATTGCGCTCTAAATTTCCTCTAGTTTGATAGATTTTAGTGTACGCCAACAGCAAAACCTGATAGAATTAGATAACTTTCTAAAAATATCTGTAACGCGAACAGAACTACATATGTATGTGTATTATTTTACTTTATTTTAATTTATATGTTATTTTATTTCATATTATTATATTTCATTTGTGT
Organism: Anomoia purmunda; assembly: GCA_951828415.1. Classification (NCBI taxonomy): domain Eukaryota; kingdom Metazoa; phylum Arthropoda; class Insecta; order Diptera; family Tephritidae; genus Anomoia; species Anomoia purmunda. The sequence continues at coordinate 185,952,486 of OX639993.1, read as the reverse complement.
CCAGGGTATTATAATTATATAATATATAATTGATGTGTTTTGGAGCGACTTTTCCGTCATCCCTTTTCAAATTTGGTTTGAAAACCTTTTTGTGTTTCGTTCTCGAAGATGGCATGACGCCGAAATCAGTTAATCTCCATACCAAATTTGACTAGATACAATGGAAAATCCTTTCCACACACATCATCGTATACCCTATGGGAAAAACAGGAAAACATTTTAAAAATATTATAATTTTGTTCACATAACGGTTGTTTGTAACAGCTCAAATCGTAGATGGTTATCACATTTTGTCGTGGTATTTGTGCGTCAGTTATGATTGCCACTTTGTCACAAGTTAGGATTATACATTTTTTGTTTCAATTGTATTAAGCGCATGTAAATTCAAATCTAATAGCAAATTAAATAAGAGCACGCAACTTTTTTGTCAATTTCCTACAGAAAAAGTGGCAAGAATGCTATTTTATTCCAGTTAACAAGTTTGCAAATTTTATGAAATTTTGTTGAACTTTCGCATTTTCTCTAGAAATTTTGAAATATTGATTTATACGACATTTGTTATATAATAAGCTAGACTTTTATAAGCATAAGAAGAATATCCAAACTGGTTAAAATGTCGTGTCCCTATTATTTTTCACATAACTGTATACTTCAATTAGTTATAATTTTAATTAAGTTGTTAAACAAATCGCAACACTCAACAAACATATTTTTGAAATTAAGCTTCTCAAACTTTTTTCAAGTTTGGCAACCATATTTAGCTTATTACTTTAACTTAATTTGCGTTTAAACCGGTGGCAACCTTCATTCAAAATATTATGAAAGTTAAGCTTTCGTTTGATTCCCATAATACAATAGTTAAATTCACGGATTACTTTAGTTGAATTTAAGCTTTTAAAAAGGTGGCAGCTCCCTTTCAAACTGCCTGAAAGCACATACAACGGTCTATATATGTGGAAATCCTATCCAAATCTGTAAATTTTGAACCATAATCGAATTAAACTGAATAATGAAATGTGCGCTTACAGCGTCACCTGTTGGGAACTTTTCAAATTTAAATAGACATGGATAAAGATTACTTTGGTTTATTTTCAATTTTTATTTTATTTTGTTTTATTTCAATTGATATTATATTATTTTATTTTATTATACATACATACTTTAATTTAGTTTATTTTTTGTATTTTACTTCTCCTTTTCATTTTTTGATTTCTTAGTATTTTATTTAATATACATATTTTATTTTTGGTAAACTTATTTTATTTTTTATAATTTTCAATATTTAACAATTTCCTTGGTGTGCACTACTGTGCCATAAAAACTACACATAACTTGATGCGCATGCGTCGCGTATAGTAGTGAATAGCGTCAACAACGCGATTACAATAGCACCAAACAAAAACAAATACAACCGGATTGCATCGCCAACTTAGAGAGGGTTAATATTTGTTTGCTTAGCATTTTGGATTTGACAGGTAAGTGGCGCTTAAAGAATCAAAAATACACTCGATCGTACGCGTATGAAAGGGAGTCTCAACTCGTGCATACATTGTATACTTTTAAACGAATGTATGTATGTGTGTACATATGTATGGTAGTTATTTTTTTGAAAAGAATAACGTTTGTAAATCAAAGTCATTTGAATACCAAATGTGCCAATTGAAGTGCAGCGTGAAGTGACTTTGCAACACATGAAAAAAGTGTGAGAATTTCAATAAAATATAAGTGGAGTGCTGCAAAGATTTGTAATGGCGTGTTGCTTATATTGTTGAGTATTTTCTTTTGGAAATACATAGATACATATGTGCATTTTTAGATCGGAAAACTGATTCAATAAGTAATAGCATGAATTGATAGCACTATGTAGCACGGGGTTTAGGTGGTGTGAAGTTCCACTGTAAAATGATAGAGTTGAGTGAGTATATCAAACCTAGAAATGGTGTCGTGGAAGTCAACATGTTTTTTTTTTTACATTCAAGGAGTTTTCGAATTTGTTACCGAGGTTGTTTCGAAAATTTAGATATAACGTCTAAAATATCCCACACATCCAGTGAAACTCCTAGGTTGGTTTTGTTTTAAAACATTCATCCCTTTAACGCTCCCACAAAAGTGTCGTATTGCGGCTAGACGGTTAAAGTATTCGAAACAAATATTTTCTCAGATAAAATCTGTTTACAGTGAATCAAGGCTTCTATATAATAGAAAATAACAGAAATTTACCTTGTCTCAACCCCTGATCGAGGAAGGCATTTTCCTCTAATCGAAACACCGGGTCGGTCTCCATATAAAAGAAAAAAGTACGCAATTACAACCTCGTTTGAAAGCTCATTTTGAGAGGATTTGGTTCATAAAAGATAATTTTGAGTACTATACATCGTTCTCGGATACTTTTACTTTGGAGTGCCTCCTTAGACTACTGAGTTCAAATAATTTAAATTTTACCGTCCAGAAAAAAGCTTTATTATAAGTACATATGTAATAATAATATGGCGCTTATATCATATAGCTCGAACTTGTTTGGCCGAACTTCGCCAGCAGTTTAACGCCGACTCCAAACAGCAAATGATTTTGTGAGAACTTTTTTCATGGCAGAAATACACTCGGAGATTTGCCATTGCCAGCCGAGTGGCGACCCATAGAAGGAAAAACTTTTGCTATAATTTTTGATGTTACTTGGCTTCACAAGCCAAAATTTCCTTTAGTTCCAAGCGGGCCTTGGTCTATCGATCTCAGAAAGTTCCATCGCTAAGCTCATATGGGTAGTGGTACAGGTCGCCGGCCGTACACAACGTTTTATTGTATGGAGGTGATGTGATAAAACACTCAATACCTGAATACCTTACGGTTTGCATAAAATAGCTTAACGCTGTTCAAAATTATTGTATTATTAATATTTACTTTAAAAGGTATGCTGTCAGAAGAAGCGAAGGAGCGCTGCTGTAAAGATTTTAAGGAATATGAAAGTGGCATACCAGAAAAAACTCGAGAGTTGCAAAACTTCTGAACCTTAGCGAGGTACGAATAAATAAATAAATGAGTTGAGCAAAAGAGACACCAGCAAAAAAGGTAGTACGAGTAGCTATGATCACAACATTTGTTTTATTTTACATAAATGCAAAACAAAATTGAGCCAAAATTTCTGGTATTTAGATATCTGGTGGTAAAAACATATATAAGTACAAAAGATAGCAATATATGACTGTACGAAAAAAAAATTTGCATCCGTAGCTGAAATAATAGAACTTTATCGCATAAAATAAATGATAAGAGATTTTTTACGATGGTTTTCCGAATACATACCTTAAAAGAAAATACCCTATGCATTCAAAAATTCCCGATTCTTAAAATAATCGTTGCCGAAGAACTCGATTCTCAAAAGTATTCGATAACTCCCAACACTAATGAAGGGTGGTTAAATTTTAAGGGCCGATGTTGAACGTCAAGTTTTTTCTGCATTTCATTTGACATTTCTCAATTTCAGACTAACCCATATTGAACATGTAGAAAGATACACAATCGAGCAACGTGTTAAAGTTATTCAGGCTTATTATGAAAATTTTCGAAGAAAATTATCTTCAGTGATGAGGCACATTTTCATCTCAGTGGATTCGTCAATAAGCAGAATTGCCGCATTTGGGCGAATGATAATCCAAGAGTGATTGTCGAAAAACCAATGCACCCACAAAGAGTGACTGTTTGGTGCGGTTTATGGACTGGCGGCATCATCGGGCCGTATTTTTTTCCAAAATGAGGCCGGTCAGGCAATTACTGTGAATGGTGTTCGCTATCGTGAGATGATAACGAACTTTTTATGGCCCGAATTGGAACATATGGATGTGGACGATATGTGGTTCCAAAAGGATGGTGGCACTTACCACACAGCCAACGAAACAATGGCTTTTTTGCGCGACAAATTCAATGGTTGTGTTATCTCACGTGGTGGCGATGTCAATTGGCCATCAAGAGCATGTGATTTGACACCGTTGGACTACTTTCTTTGGGGTTATTTGAAAGAAAAGGTGTACGTCGATAAGCCAGCAACAATTCAAGAGCTAAAGGATGAGATAAGTCGGCACATTAACGGCATAGAACCTCAATTATGCCTCAGCGTCATCGAAAATTTGGACCATCGGATGGAGGTGTGCCGCCGAGGTCGCGGCGGACATTTGACCGATATTTTGTTCCACACATAATTGAACCACACCATGTTATCATAATAAAAAGAAATTACAATAATTTCCAAAAAAATTCGTGTTTTATTCAAAATCAACACCGGCCCTTAAAATTTAACCACCCTTTATGTACCTTCGTACATCTGCATATCTACATGCATACATATTCACGTTTCGTATAGAAAGACCTGACCATATTAAGCTTAATTAAAATTGTTCACAAAAATCCATATCCATGTTCAGTGTTGGTTGGCAATAATTCTTTTCTTTGCATTCATACTTAAGAAAGCCAGTATAACAAGGAGACAAAAAAATTAAATTGACATGAATGCCACTTTCAAGCTGTTCGAATGAGTTCCCATGCATGATTTCGATCAGTATACTTCCCCGCCACCGCACCCCACTTCATTTTCCTCGCATTCAATGACTACGATGATATTCACAGCTTCCATACATAAAATTCAACTCTGAAATTAAGCAAGGCGGGGATCAAAGGCAAGGTGTGCGCACAAAGCTCGTAAGAATTTTAAAATGCATGATAATCATTCGGTGATAGCACAGTGGTCGACGCCACTTCCACAAGCGGTTTAGCCGCAGTCTAGATATGCAGGCGCAGGCGCAGGCGCACAACCACAAGTACTTACATAGATACTTAACTTCAAGTATATACATACATACAGCAATACAACATTCGAAGTCACAATCACTCGAGCTACAACTAGGCTGCGCTTGCTCGTGTGTCCATGTCAGTATATCTGTCCGTCCGTTCGTCTGTCCATGTCGGTCTGTCCATGCACCGGCCGGTCCTTCTGTTCGTTTTTGGCCGTGTTGTAGCTCTCATATCGTCAGCTTGTAAAGCCGGGTGCCACGCCACCGCCATCCGCCGTATTGCGCACACGCGGACGCGTTAAATGCCAAAGCAACAATTTTTATTCTGTCAGCAAACGCGTGCCTATGTGTGTGTGGTCCCGGCCATCAAGGCAAGAGCTTCCTCTGCTCCGTCGGTTGCGGACCAACACTCTAACCTTCATGTCAGTTCGACCTTCTTTGGCCTAAAGTTGACGGTGCGGTGCACCCTTTTCATTTTGCGCAGCGACAACAGCGGCACTTCATGCCTATAAACATACAACCAATCATATGTATAGTATATGTATGTATGCTTGTATTTATGTATATACTTATGTTTGTATGTAAGTATGTATGTGCGTATGCATGCGGGTATCCAAGCTTGCCTGATTCCAGCAATGGAAGCAAAAGTGGCTGAACGATGCTGTTAAGGTTCATGTTATTGCTATTGTTATTATACTTCTTGTTTTCGTTGCTCCTTTTTATCTGAGCGCGTTTTAATGCTTTGACGAACACTAATGAGCAGGTTCACCGGCGTCAACGCGTTGTGGAGGGTTTGCAGCAATGTTGATGTGTGGTTGTTTTAATTGTAATTAGTGGCATCTAATTAAAGCCTACAAAGTACAATTGAGCAAACTAGGCTGAAAATTGCAGTTAAACAATGCTAGGTAACCTTTCGTGTGCAGTCGTGAATTAACTGCTTGAATTATAAACCGTTGTCAGCTGTGCATAATCGGGTTTCCTGCTTCGCGTTTCACGTCGTGGTAATGGATTTCCCTGCACGTGATTGGCTTAGGTACCGAGTCAAAAAGCTTTCGGATTATTATATAAATTTTGGCCTAATGTTTTCAGTTTTTCGACGCCTTAGGCAGTCTCGTACGAGAAACTGTCCTAAACATGTGCGCATGTATTTTAAAATGGAGTCACTTTTTCATTGAAAGCTTAACTGCCCTATTCCCACGTAAATGACACATGACTAGTGCCTTCAATCTAATAAATAAATACAAATTGCCGCTTACATCACGTAGCTTGATGTATGGCCGAACATATCCTACAATTTGTAGTATGCATCTTTTTGTGGTATCGCAAATTGAGGGGCGCCAAGTTGTACGTCGACCCGGAATGGCATACGAATTTTGTGAGAAGTTTCTTTTTGTCGGAGGTTTGTCATTGCCACCCGAAAGGCGACCGAGATTAGAAAACGCTTTTCTACTATAATTTTTGCTGTAACTTTCCCTGGTCGAATTTCGAATTCAGGCCACTGCGCACATGCTGCACACTCGTCTATTTTTGAACCTAAAACTATGCGCAAAAAACTTGGTTTAGCACCTCCAATGATAACAACTGACCTAATGAGTGGGTAAGAACTAAGAAACGATATTTGTATTATGTGTCATAGTTTTAGGCGCAGTAGCTATGACAAAACTCATCACATGGCTATTGTTTTAACTACTTCGCCCAAAGCTATGCTGCAAGAGCTTGGATGCAGCCATCTACTGAGCACGTGACAACCATGGAACTATTTGCGCTTTCTCATTACATGTTTGCATTACATTACATTACAAAACTACGCGATAGTTAATTTCATTAAAATTTAATATAAAACGAAGGTCCATTCCGAAAAGTGTCGAGATGCAAGAGCGCAAGAAAAAGGCCCTCACTAAGAGAGACCAGGGGTCGAAGTATGAGTTAGGTGCACATACTACTCGTCACGTTAAAATGTAGTATTGGAAGTATGCGCTCCGCGAACGTGCCGTACGGCTCGCATTTCGAAAGTATGTGTTCAGTGAACGTGTACGCTGTCGTATCAGATACTAGATCTTTCATTCGTTAGTGAACAGGCAATCGTACGTGCAGAAAATTTTTGGAGCAGAAGCAAAAAATGTAAGTAAATCATTAAATATATAATAAAAATGAATGAATTTGGTAGCTTATTTAATTTTATTTTTATAAGACACATTTATATAAGCTAAAAGGTGAACAAAAAAATATAATGGGCGAGTTCATGAAACATCATCTTTTTAAATCATAATCAAAAGCCTCTTTGTTGAACCGAAATCTTTTAATAAACCTAAATTAAAACAAGTAAAAACAGCGCTGTCTTCGGCTATGCCGAAGGCTTCATACCTTTCATGAATGGAAGAATAGTAAAAAACGTGTTATTGTATTACAATTTCGTATTACCTATAGTTAAAAGCGAAAATTTCCTTCAAATCAATAAAAATAATTCTAGTAAAGGCATTGTTATAAATTATTTAATGCTTTTCCTTATGTAATTAAAAAGAACTATGTTTTAAGAAGGGAATGGTTTTTGAATATTTTTAATATCGTATCGACGCTTGATATTCAACATTTAAAAAATACAAATAATTAAGTATTAATATGTAAGACCTACATACTTATGTCGGTCTTTGAAAACAGTTATCAGATCCGTAAATAGTTCCCAAACGTTTAACGCTATGATTCATGTGATATTGCGCTGAGCTTATTACTTTTCGCAATAAATATTTGTCCTGAATTTATCTTGCCGATTTACTCCGTGAACTCCGATCTTGATGAATACTAATATATAGCTAATAATGGTTGATGTTTGTGCAAAATTTCAAGCCTTTAGCTGTTTAAATGGAGGAGTTATGGTGCAAAATGCAATATCTGAACAATCGGTTGTATAGGAGCTATATGTTATATTTCTCCGATCTTCATGATTTTCAATACTGATACGTAGCTAATAATGGCTGATATTTCTGCAAAATTTCAAGCCTTTAGCTGTTTAAATGGAGGAGTTATGGTGCAAAATGCAATATCTGAACAATCGGTTGTATAGGAGCTATATGTTATATTTCTCCGATCTTCATGATTTTCAATACTGATACGTAGCTAATAATGGCTGATATTTCTGCAAAATTTCAAGCCTTTAGCTGTTTAAATGGAGGAGTTATGGTGCAAAATGCAATATCTGAACAATCGGTTGTATTATATGTTATAGTCACCCGATCTGGCCGATTCCGACAAATGTTTAATCATTTGTACAACGACACCTGCTCACCAAGTTTCATCAAAATAGCTCTAAAATTGAGGGACTAGTTTGCGTTCAAACAGACGGACAGACGGACAGACGGACAGACGGACAGACAGACGGACATGGCTAAATCGACTCAGCTCATCGTCCTGATCATTTAGGTATACTTTTTGATGGGTCTATCTCTTCTCCTTCGGGCACTTACAAACATCGGACCAAACTTAATATACCATTTCATTCTCATGAAAGGTATAAAAATGTTGTCTTATTTACAATGGCTGCACCTTCAACTACTTACGCTTTGGTTGGTGATGAAAGTGGATTACTTTTATCCCTCAAACGTCTTCTTACAAGTCTTTGTGTATTTTCAACACTTTCATCGGATAAACTTTCCAATAAAAATAATAATTCAGCACCCATTTTTACTTTTAAATATTTATAACTCACGTATTCACTTTTGTTTTGTTTATAAACGCAGGAAATTCGCAAGCATCTTTTACAATTTTTTTATTGCATCTATTACATCCTGTAGCGTGCGTACGATCAGTGACGCAAAGTTTTTTCTTACGATTGCCGTACCGTTCGCAGAGCTCATACTTCGATTCCAGACTTACTTCTCCAGAGCGAGCTAAAGTTGTAGCCAATGAATCACTAATCAGTCAAAAATACCCACAAATTTCTGTATAAAATAGAAAATATTTAATCAAAACGAAATGTTATACTGAAATGGCACAGCGCCTAAGCCGGTTTGTCTCCAAACCAAATTTAACAAGGAATAGCGGAAAATTATGCCAAACACATCACCGTATACTCTGTCGGAATTAAAACCCAAAAACCAAGAAATCCATTATGTATTTGAATCTTGTCTTATAAATGGAAGACCTTAAAGTTTTGTTCCAACTTCGAGCGCCTGATGGATTTTAGGGTATACTTTTAAATAGGAGAATTGTTCCAAGATTTCTACTTATATGCAGAGTGTCCTAGAACAAAGTGTTATTAGCACCCGAAGGTTACTCAAATTTAAAATTAATCACACAGAATGTTTCCACGTCGATTTTGCTAATTGTCAATCGTTTAAAACAGAATTGATTGTAAATAAAAGAACTTAAGTTTTAAACTTTCACAATGATAACTTTTGTTATTTGAAAGCGATTCTATTGGGAGCAAACTGACAAAGTTGACAGAGCAATGCTGTACATTTTAAACTTGAATAATACGGCAAAGTTGGAGATGAGCTTTCGACTTTAAATTTCAACCTTTTTCTACACTCAAAAAAAAAATTCTAGGTTAAAGCTTCAAAGATTTATTCGGATAATTCCTAACATTATTTTCCTTTGACATAACTCATTACATGACCGATTACGTGGCGGTGCTTGTCATAACTCCAAGTGTACCGGTTTGCTCGTAATTTATAAAAATTTGACCCTAACATCATGTAGCTCAATATTTGCTCCAACTTTTCTTAAAATTTTTGTCTATATCTGAGGATTTTTGTGAGAAGTTTTTTTCACGGCAGAAATTCTCTCGAAGGTTTGTCATTACCTACTGAGGGGCTACCGCTGTTAGAAAAAGTTTTTTTTTTTAATTTTTGATGTTACCTTACTCGTTTAAGATTTGAGGAATACTAAGGTTAAGCCAGAAGATATGATGTAAAGTGAGACCGAGGGCATTTAAGCCATAGCCGACGAAAACAGAGTAACCCAATATATCCCTTTCCCCAACGGCCATGCGCAGACAAGACTTAATGTTGAGCAGCATCTCATAAATCCTACACAACAAGACCTGATATTCACTTAGCATTTGCGAAGTAGCACATAAATCAATAAAAAAAACCCTTTGCTGAAGATGTTCTGTCTAATTCAAAAGTAATCCAAAAGAAATTCTATAATGTGGTTATGTCTAGCATTAAATATCCAGGGGTACTGATCCCCTGAGTCCCCTTTTATTTCCTCTCATTCATAGTGAGCAGCTGGGTTTCACTTTTTTCGTCTTTGTTATACTACTATATGTCCAAATGCAGAAATCTCGATGTGTCTGCGCGTGCTAACCCAACTCCGCTCAAACAAAACGGGGTGACGCACTTCTTAACTGCGCACACCTAGCTTGCCTTGCAGTGCAGTGCCGTGTTGTGTTGAGTCGCGTCGCTTTGCTTTAGTTGTGGTTTACGTTAAATATTTTTTTTTTTAATTTGGCTGCCCCTTCGACTCCACATTTAAACACGGTTTTTATTGAATTTTTATTTTTTATTACCACAACTTAAAGTGTGCTCCTCTGCCTCAACGGCGGCAGCTAGCTCCCAAGCATCATTTGCCTCGTTTTAATGGTTTTCAGTGTGAGACCAGTCATGGGAAGCTCTCATCGTTGTGATCGCGACTGCAAATGCGACAGTGATTGTGGTTGTGGTTGCTTGTACAATACTGTGTCCATAGTATCAGGGAAATATTCAGTGAAGAGGCGAGTCGAGGAATAGAAAAAGAAACTTCAATCGGTCGATGTTTTGAGTGTATGTACGTAGATATGTATGTTGCTAATGCGTTACCGCAATCACGGAAGGAAGCTGCACAAATGTTGCCTAGCCAGCCGCACTTTGTCGGGCGCTAAGGATCGAGTGGTTGCCACTCGCAACTCTAGAATAAGTTGGTAGGAAATACATATAAATTTGTATGCGTGATTTTCTGCAATCGATGATCACCGGATTTTCAAACGCTTTAATAACATCCGCTAACATAAGGATATATCGGGTCTTGCAATAGGAACGGACAAAAGTTTTTTTAAATAAAACCAAAACGGTTTGGGATATGAAGTAAATTCTTTATTCCTGTGAAAGTATATTCGATGCCATTATGTATGGAACTCGATTTCTTTTGCATGAGCACCACGGGCACACTTGCGGAGTCCAGACGCTGAACCCAATTTTCGACGGTTTTCAAGCATACATCGGCCGATACTGCTGCAATTTTACGTTCGATATTCGTACGAAGTTCATCAATCGTCGCTGGCTTGTTGGCATAGACCATAGACTAGACGTAGCCCCACAGGAAATAGTCTAACGGCGTCAAATCGCACGACCGAGGCGGCCAATTGACTGGGCCATTTCGTGAGATACGAAACACGTTCACCAAACTTGGTTTTCAATAAATCGATTGCGACATTTTTTCGGGATGCAATGTTGACTCATGGAGTACTTGTGGATTGCAGCCTGTCCGATAACGCATATTTTGCTTATTGACGAAGCCATTCAGCCAGAAATGACGACGACCATAAATTGGACGTAGCGCTCTTAAAGTTGAGGTCATTGACTCCGAATTTGGGTAGTAAATGTTAATAATTTCGACTCGTGGTTGGATCGTATATCTTTCTATGATGAAATGGCAAACCTTACTGAAGAGAAATGTCAAAAGAGCGGGGAAAAATATGGCGTCGTTTGCTGTCACTATCGGTCTGCTTTTGTAGCGTCCCTATTGCAAGACCCTTTATAAGCACATATTTACATAGGTATATAAGGACGCTCACTTTAACAAACAATATGAACTTTTTACTAGGTTAGGTTAGGTTTGGTTAAAGTGGCTGCTCTTTGGAACTCACATAGTCCCAATATGTCCACCGGAGAGTGGATAAGGTACGATCCCGGATACTTATGTAAGTCTTAGTCTCGCGAAGGCGAAGGTGAAGTCTCCTCATCCCCCAAACATGGACTCCCATTGAACAGTGCTCTATCAGCAGTCCCATAATCAATGAAAGCTGCGGCTTGGACAACCTTAGAAGATCCCGTGATCTCCACCGGTATACTTCTGGCCAAAAGGATCTGCCGACCTTACATGTACTAGTAGCTACCCAGCGTTTGCCAAACTGATCGCTGACGCATTTGCTCAGAAGTAGCCAACAGGTGGCCAGAGGAACTCCGAAAAGCTCCTCGCTCAAGAAGTTCTCTTCAAGTGTACCTTGCCTTGGTAACTCATCTGCTTCACAATTTCCCAGTATATTCCTGTGCCCAGATACCTAGATTAATTTTATGGCAATCCTTGACTACTTTCGATCGCATTGTTATTAAGTGTGATTACCGCTTGGCTATCGGAAATATTACAAAGGTCGCACTGGTAAGCAACCATTCGGCCGCTTCCTTTATGGCGGTCACCTCCGCCTGGATACGATACAGTGATCTGGTAGCTTGAATTTTTTCCTTAGACTGAGTTTTCGGTAGTATACTAGTATACTTCACCTCCAGCCCATATATCAAGTTTCGATCCATCCGTGAAGATGTTTGGTGGCCCTCGGTGCGAACTTTTTACTAAACATTTTTTTAAATTTATTATTTGATAGCTGATTGATCAGTAAAATTAAATACTTTCTAAGCTTTCTCATACTTATGTATGTATATATGTATGTATGTATATTTGTTCGATAACTTTTTTAAAATCCCAACCGATTTCCTTGCGAATTCGTCAACACTTTCATATGGGAAGCTAGATATGATTTCAGAAAGTATTACTTTTACGATTACGTTAAGAATATACCAAACAACTTATTTTGATTATTGGAAAAAAATTTTCACAACAGGCTCGACAAATTCGAATGCGAAAAATAACGAAAGCGTTAAGTCAAATCAATACACTTTCGACTTTCTGTAAGAAGATCTGACAAACTCGTAGTTTTGCTTTTCTGCTGTTTCCCCAACAACGTCAAAACCCACGATGAATTGAATACAGAAAATGGCACAGTTAGTTGAACTGCTAACTACTTGGGTTTTGCCAATTTTGACAGTTCTCAAGTATAACTGGGCGTGTTAGTAGGCCGGTATTGGCCATCTTTTAGACATTAATTTTTCTGCTTTAAACTAAAATTTAACATGAATTTGATTATAGATAATCGGACACACTTTACCATTTCTGTCCCCTACTATAGTGGGCGTGATAGTTTACCAATATCTGTAATTTCTTTATTAATTCCACAGCTTATATGGGGATATACTACTGTGCGGCGTAACATACCCTACCGCTAATAAAATAATATCTCTATTAAGTTGAAAATTTTCCGGTAGTGTGATTTCGCGATACGCAAATTTCCCAAAAATGATTCAAGTGCTCAAAGACAATATAAGACCTCTTACTCTTGGAATAATGCCGCAATTATACAGAAACATGATGAAAAATTTCGTCAAAAGAATAACAACCTGTAATAAGAGCCGAGGTGGGTATTAGGCTCCCATACCACCGATTGCTCAGATATGGGGTTTTACCTTAAAACTATTTATTTATTTTCATTTTTTAAAGTTAAATTTATTATATTCATGAAAGGAATGAACGCTTCGCCTACACTTTCTTTACTCGTTTTTTTATTTAATTCAGGAACGACGCTACTCGAACTAGAATTAGTTTTTATAATAATTACTGCTTATACTTACAAATTTGAATAAGAAAACAAATATTTAACACATTTTTAAATATTTAATTTATTTTTTTTTATTTATATTAGTATGTATTTATATACATACATATACATATTCATTTCTATGTATATATGTATATAATAATTCACTCTTCATATATTCTCCAATTCGTTAATGCATTGAATATTTAATATATAGTAAATATTTATATATTTGATATTAATTCAAACATTATTTTTTGTAATTTGTTTATTAGCTTTTTAATTTTACTTTTTACTTTTGTTGGCCCACTTTACATAATATGCGGTTTAATTCTGTACATTTTATTGAAATACCACACTTTTTCCTATGTTTGCTATTATTGTTAGAATGTTTTAGTATTAGTATTTATTTTTTATTGTTTAATTGTTCATCGTTATCTACATAGTGCGGTTGAGTTCTAACTGTTTTTTTTAGAGTCATTGCCCAATAAATCATTTTGCCTTAACACCAATAGCTTAAACTCTCTTTATATTATATTAGGATCAATTCTCTAATTTTAAATTTCCTATGGTTCTTCCAGTTTTTATAAAGACATTTTGTGATGCCCATATATTGAAAAAATTGTATAAGTAAATACATGCTCCCCAAAAACTGAGGCTGATTATGAATTATGGGATGATTAGAGAACTTACACGTTTGAAAGGGACGTGTGAAAAGTTTGAGAATTATAGAATTCTCAGCAAAAATAATATTATAATAATTTGACGCTTACATCAAATATCGATGTTTGACCGAACATCGGTTAGAATTTATGTTGTACTGCTTCGTGTTGTGGCAGATGATTTTTATGCAATTTTTTTTCATGGCAGAAAAGTACTCGGAAGTTTGCCATTGCCTGCCGAGGGGGGCCGTTAATAGAAAAAACCCAGTTGTTGATGTTACGGCCGAGATTTGAGTCCGGTCACTCCGGGTGATAGCAGTATTTTAATTAAATTTCATTGCAGCTCTCTAAAAATTGTATAATATTGATTTGAAATACTGTTTAGTTAGCTCCCTAATCACACTATATATAAGTACATATGTACATATGTATTTACATATCAAGGATGGGCGTTATCAGAAAACCGAAATAATTTAATAGCGTAAAAATAAGAATAAATTTTCATTCGTCATTTAAGTCATTTTTAATAACGAATACACTTTTATTCGTCACATAAATAATTTTGAAAAACGAATAGCGTTGTCAGAAAACTGAATGGTTTAATGACGGAAAAATAGGAATAAATTTGCATTTGTTGTTCAAGTAATTTTGAATTACGAATAGATTTCCATTCAACATTCAAATAATTAATGAGGGAAAAAAGAATATATTTCCATTCGTCATTCAAACAATTTTGAAAGAATAGCGTTATCAGAAAACTGAATGATTTAATGGCAGAATACATATTCATTTGTTGTTCAAGTAATTTTGTATTAAGAATAACGAATAAATTTCTATTCGATGATGAATGAAAATCTATTCGTTATTCAAAACTATTAGAATGATGAACAAAAATTTATAATTTAAAAATGAAAAACTTTCTAACGTTAGAAACTATATTTGCTGGGCATGTACATATGTTTGTATGTTGCGTTTCATATTGTATATATTAATAATCGTAATCTAAATACATAGACAAAAATTTAATAACTACTACTTATGGATTTTATTGTATTTTATTTAATTTTGTTTAGTTTTGGTTTTTGCAACTTGTCAACTTTAACTTTCATTCGTTTCATTATAAGTTAACAATTACATTCACAAATATCTACTACATAGTTGTTGTTTTACATTATTTATTTTATTAAATTTTAGTGTACCTAAATTTGTATAAATTATAAATCCGTTTCTATTTCATTATCTTTATTTGTTCTTTGCATTTCTTTTAAGTTTTTAGTTTTTAGTTTTTTGTTTTTTTTTGTTTTTTTTTTTTTTGTATAGTTTAGCTAACACATTTGTAATTGCTTTCAAACGGCTCAACTCACCGAACACGATTCTAGATTTCTATATATACCTATACATACATATTAAATATATATATATATATATATATATTATATACACACGTACATATGCTGCAATAAAACGAAAATCACTCAAAAATTAGTATAAAAAGGTGTAAATTTGTATGCTCCCGTGTCTGCGGCAAATACTCGTAAATAGTATTATTCAATTAGTTAGTTAGTCATTGGTTTAGTTAGTTAATTAGTTAGTGGTAGGTAAGTCATCTAAATTTTTTAATCGCTAACATTTTTACAACTCTAAAGTGCCAACCATATTTGTTTATATTTTTTTTTTTAATTTTCCCATAAATTATTTTATTTTATGGTTGTTGTGGTTGTTACAATTTGAGTAGTTTTAAGTTTCAACATTGTTATTCTACATTTTTTTTTTTTTGGTTATTTTTTATTTTTATTTTTGCAATTCAATAGTTTCACCTAAAATTTGGTAAATGCTCTCTGTGGATTTGTTTGGGTTAGTTGTTGCTTAGCCAAAGGATCGCCAAGCTGTGTTAACCAATTGTTTTTTTTTTTAATTTTTTTAATCTTTTTTTTTTAATTTAATAAGTTTCCTACGTACCGTTTCTTAAAAATACACTTGTACCAATATAAAAATTCCTGTTCGGTGTTCTCAGTTAGTTTTAAATAGTAACCTGAAACATTCTGTTGCGGAGATTGATTTCAACCATATTCGTGTTGTTGTTGTTTTTGTTGTTTTTATTGTGTGAGTTGTGTAGAGTACATGCACAAATCAGCCAAACAAGTTTTGCAAAACTTTTCCACTACCTTTCAAGCTGACTATTTTTTTTTTTTTAGTTTTCAGTTTTCACTATTACTTTTTAAAATTTTCGATAACATTCCATTCAGAGAGTTATCGACTAAACTACACCTACGACTGCATTTTCATATTCTTCAAGCTTTGCTGTGAGATTGTTTTTATTGTTCTAAGATTGTTACATGTACGTTTTATTCGGTTTCTTTCATTGTGCTGCTCACTTGTTTGTTATATTTTTTGTTAGTTTGTTTTTTTGATTGTTTGTTTTTTTTTTCTTGTAATATTGTTAACTATCGGATCACTAACTATGTATGCATTTGCGTTTATGTTTTTAATTTGTGTTTGATTTCTATTTATGTGGAATTTGAAAATACTACATATATAAAGCAGCAGTTCGGTGAGTTTTTCCGGCTGTTTTCGTTTTTTTCTTTTGTTTCCTTTTTTTTTAATTGAAAACTAGACTTCGGATGTTTATGTGTAAGCCTAAAAATATGTACCATCATAACTATAAGAAATATATAAATTATTGTACACTTGGCTTATAGTTATGACGGTGCATATTTTTAGGCTTGTTTTTTTAGCAAAAAATTGCATAAGCATCCACAGTCTATTGATAACCAATTTTACAAGCATACATATTCGTTTAATATACATATATTTATTTGAACGATTTTAAAATCATTACAAAATCGTTGAATTGTAATTTTTATTTTTCAACCATTTATTCGATCAAAATTTATATTTATTACAAAATGATTTTCTGTATATAAATTTTTTATCTATATAGTGCCGGAAAAAAGTATTGGCGCGGTATGTTTTTATCTCATTATTATTTATTAAAGTATTTTATATTATATTCATGTTTAAAGTTTTTCGCATTTTTTTTTAATCAAAATATAGCTCATTTTATAACCAATTTCATACATATATGTACGTCCAGATTTTAAGAGTTCAAAAACATTCCGCAAATGCAAAAAAGAAAAATGTTCATTAAAATTTTTTTTTGTACTTGTTTAAGCTATATTTTGATAAGAAAAATTAACGAACAGGTTTAAGCATAAAAAAAATATACTATACGAATATTCGAAAATAAATAATAATGTGCCAATACTTTTTTGCGGCACTGTATATATGCTATAAATTATATTTTGGCGTTTTTATTACACAGATTATAATGAAAGTTTAAGTCATTTCGCAAGGCGTTTTTGATAAAAATTCTCAATTTTTCTAAAACTCATTTTATCGAAGGATGTAAAATTTTCAGTCCATAAAAAAAAACACAGTCGGAAACAACAAGTCAGTTCCATGAAACAACGTGTATAGAAACTAATTTTTTGTTAAGTACATTTAAACTAATTGAATACAAATGCCAGTTTCTTTTTATATTGAGTTTAAAATTAATACATTTTTAAGTTGTTGAATTTAAATTACAATTATAGTAGTTGAAAACATATGCAAGATGGGGTAATTCGCCGTAGGGACTTGTAATTAGTTGTGATTGAAAAAAAAAACGAATTTTTAAATTACTTTAAAATTAATTTATTTTCCCACAGGTTAACTATAAGTTAATTAGTTAGCTTTGTTTATGTAGACTTCAACTAGAAAATATAGTTAAATATTCATCGTATTAATTTATGCACGGAGAAGGACAACTACAGATCATTGGAAACAATGATATTAAATTTTCCAATTCTTATGCAAAATTTTGGTGACATCAGTGATTGACTTCATCAACAATCAAAAACTCTGAAAAACGGGACCTACGAGTGCTTTAAATTAAAAATAAAGCTTTCATGCTTTTACGAAAAAAAAAATTATGAACGATCAACAAATTGAAAATCCATTTTGAACAATTTGTTTGCAATGAACAATCAGGTTGAAGACTCGAACTATGGTCTTGTGAACGTCTTATTGCTATAGATTTAAGAATAAACTTTTTTGTTCATGCCTCATTCAAAGTCCCTAATAACAGAGCTGTACAGTTGTAACTTTATACAGTTACTCAAACAATTGATAACATGGTGATTTTTCTTTCATTCTCAATATTTTTCGTGATCAATTTTTTTCGTTTATTTTTTATATAAATTTTAAAACTTTTCAATTCATTTTCACTTTTTATATTCATTCATAGTCACGATTATAATATGCAAGTCTAAAAATTTCCGTTGATTTTTGGAATTTTTTAAAATTTTGGTATTCGAAATTTTTTTTCATTTAGTGCGTGCAGTTTATATGCCAGACGATTTTAACAAAAAATATACGTTTATTTATCTAAAATTAACCGAAATTTTTAGCCACTTCAGAGTTGCATATTATTTTGCTAAAATTAAATTTTCGGAAATTCAAAAAAAAAATGATGGACAATTTTTTGCGTTTTTATAAAATCTGTAGAAAGTGTGAAAAAAAGTAAAATTAAAGTATTAAAACAAAAATCATGTGGCCAATTATTTGTGTCACTGTATATGTTAATAATTCACAGAAACTAAACAAAAATGGGCTAATATTAAATTTAAATTCATTGAATTTCTTCATTATATTTTTGAATAGGAAAATGCTATATAAAGTGTATTCCAAATTAAATGTATTCTAATAAAAGGAGGTATAGCTGTCGGTTGCGTGGTATTGAGAATTTTTATCAAACGTATCAATTTGATTCATCAAAAATTCCGCACATACATATGTACTTATATGTACATATAAATATATATATATACATATGTATGTATATATGTGCTATATGCTAAATAAATGCTTTTCTTTTTTTTCTAACTCAAGCTTCCATCAGTTGCAAAACAAAAATCTACAAATTTTTGTATTCGAAAAATTGCAAAACTCCCAAGAATTTTCAAACAAGAGGCAAGGAATAAATAAGATTATTTTCAAAAATTTTAATTAAAAAAAAAAAAGAATTTATTTAAATTTCAAACAAGAGCCAATTAAAGAAGTGAAGGTTATTTTCGAAAATACGTTCCCTACCAGAACGACCCGGATTTATATCCGGCCCAGGACTGTCACTTCAGCATTATTCCCCATAAGTATATCTTGTAAAGCAACAACAACATTTTCAAAAGAACTGACCTACGATTGAACTAAACTGAAGAAGTTCATTCTCAAAATTAGGGTTAAATTACAAAAAGCCCGTCTGCCTTTTTTTGACTGTGGACCTGTGTAAAATAAAATTTTCGAAAAAACAATAAAACATGATGGATGAAATAAAAACCATAAAAGCATAACAATATTATTAAAAATTTGGATTTCAGAATAAAGATAAAATTATGATTTTTATATAAAACTAATAACAGCTGCGGAAAACACACATACATATGTGCATATTTACTACAGCTTGTTGATATTAATTATTTTGAATACGCTTCGCTGGAAGTTTAATAATATATGTATGTTTGCTCGTTTATAGCTTTATGCGCCTTAAGATATGCTACAGCACAATTAAAATGTTATTTTATTGTAAATCCATCATTCCCTATTGGACATTAAATTGTTGTTGATTCAAATGAGATATTCATACATATGTACATATGTTTGTAGAAATAGATAAATTGTTGGGACACTTTCGTATTTAAAAATAAAACTTTTTAATAAATGAAATATGAAAAAAGATTTTGGATTAAATTGCAGATTTTCTAAAATCGTGCTGCACTTAATGAAATTGAACTGTGTATAAGCCGTCATAAAAAACACAAATTTTTATAATTTTTTTAATAAGATGGCCTATCAAACTGCTACTATGTAAATGTATTAATGTATGTATGTAAGTATGTACACTTGACAAAAGAAAAGTTCTAAATCGAGATTAATCATTTGGTCAAAAGTTAAAAAAAAAACAAAATTTCCTTTCCTATCTATACGCAAAACTTGCGTATATTGAGTTGATTTTGTTGTGCATATTAACCCTATAATGCACAATGTTACGGGATAATGAGACGGTGACTGTTCTTGCTTTGGTATGCAATACAATAACAAATCAAATGACAGTAGTAATTTTTGCCGCATAGTTTTAGGCGCCGCAATATTTAAGAGAATTAGCATGCAATGAGTTTTGTTTTGTTTACGGTCAGTGTAGTTTTAACTTTTCTTTTTGACATTTTTTTTTGCCGATCTAACGAATATTTTCATTATTATTATTTTCTCAATTTTACTTTTGTTATAAGCATAGTACTAAGTTCGCGTTTTACAAGAATTGACTGGCAAAATTCATACAAGTTGCATTGTCATGAAATATGCGTGAAATTCCACATTTCCACGACAAATTATTATTCGGTTCACACCGTGAAAAGACATCATAAGCCAGAAACATTTTTTTATAACTTTTAAAATGCATTTGCCATTTAAAATTGCTGGGAAAGTGACAGATCACAACTTCATTTAAGGAATTGCTTTTGTTTATTTGTTATATTTAGTTTTATGTGGCATCTTTTAGGCGCTTCGATAATTTTGGTTGCTAGCAACATTTCACGTCAATCCAAATGCATCTTGTGCTGACTTAATTTCACGGCTATATAGAGTACTAGCTAATACGCACGAAAATATTAAAAAAGTGATTATGTTCTCAGTTTGACCGCAGCTTTTATATTTTAAATAAAGTGAAATTAAATATTAAAGCAAAAATTCCCGACAAATTAACAAATGTTATTCTTTCATGTAAAATCTCAAAATCTACAGTTTTCACAATTCCACTTTCCAGCTAAACTACAACCAAATATTCAGGAATGCAATTTGTTCAAAAATTCACCACAGTTAAACTTGCACTAAAAAGCAAATCATAGCTGGCATGAAGGATTAACGCTGAAACGCCCCCTCGGCCTCCCGAACAAAATAGCTTAAAATAGAAATATTCGCTTGCTCAAAAATTACCTGCCCATACAATTTGCTTTATGTTATCAAAATGCTAATATTCGCAGAAATATGTTTTTAGTTTATATATATATATATATTTCTTTTAAATTCGAAATACGTACATGTAATGATTAGTTAGTGTTCATGAAAAATCACTACGATATAACAGTTAAAGCTGCAACTCATAAAGTAAAACTAAACTATACGTTATGTAATCTAAAGTAGTATTAAAATATGTTATCAGTTTTAAGGATGCGTCAAGTCTAAATTTAATACTATGTCAGCGAAAATAGAATACTAGTTTTATTGGTTTGTCCTAAACAAAAAGTTAAAGTAAATTAATTATAAATAATATTACATTTGTGGTAATTCCATTGTCTTATATGAATGTATGAATTAAAGATTTCTTTTAATGGTCGGAAACAAAATTACCAATATCATACTAAAATAATATGAAAATTGATTGGTTTTAAAATAAAATTATATTACTTCATTAGTTTATAAACAAACGCAAACACACTTTGACTTATACTATATGTTTTGGTTAAAAAACTATTTGACGAGTTGAGAAGCAAAATATGAGAAATCCTAAAAAACAACAAAAAAAAAAACAAAGGGGGCGGGAAAAAGTGTAGTGTGATGAGCATACCGATATAAAAAAGTGTTGTAATATAATATTGTAACTTTTTGTAACTTTTTTTCACTTTTACGTTTTAATTGCAAAATAATGAAAAAGAAACATACTACATTGCTTCTTCATAAATTGCTTTGCTTTGTTCGCTTGGAAGTTTAGTTACTAAAAATTCGAATAGCACTATTTTTTTTATAAATAGTTTACGGAAATATACTTATACTTATAATTTTACTCATTTTTTTGACATCTAACATTATTCCGTAGTTGTGCGAATAACACAATTTACATATTTTTGTTATTACTTATAGGTTAATTTCAATTCGATTGTTTAATAATGTTTTTTTTTTTAATGTTTTTTGTTTGTTTTGCTTTCCCTCATCTTTATTCAATACTTGGCTATTTGAGAACCTAGTTTTTACACTTTTAATAAATAATTTGATTGGAGCAAATCTAACTAAGCTCTTTAAACTGAATGCTTCTCCATTAGTTTTCTTGCGGTTTTTTTTTTGTTTTGTTTTGTTTGTTTGTTGTTGTTTAGTATTTTTTGTTTTAATTATTATTAAATAGTCTACTTTTAAGTGTGTGTGGTAACTACCGACACTTGACAGTACGGGCATTCCGTCACAGAGCAGGCGCATGAGTCGCAAAGTATAAAATGATTACATGGTTCTAGTGTGACTGTACGATTGTTCTCTTCACATTTCATGCATTTCTTAGCATTCTCCAAATATAATACCTTTTCAACATCTTCTAAATCTGTACGCAATTTCGACTGTGAAAAAAGTTATTTATTAATGCATTAAAAAAATTAAGGAATATGTATTTTTTTTGGGCATTCAAATGGAATATTACCTGCAGCTGTTTTAGTTTTTGTATGGATAAATTACGTAGTTCGGTGGATAAATGAAGTTGTGTTTGCGCCAAATCATAACGTTCTTTCCACTCCAATGCTTCCTGTTTGGCTTTGTCGCGTTGCAGCTCCGTCAAATTCAACTGTAAAAGAGCATATTATCGATAATTAGACGTCGTAGGGATCTTTAGGCAAATTTATTGCTACAACAAATTAATTGCTCGTAAATCGAACCACACCAACACTTGCACTTTAAATCCACTGTATGCAATCCTACCTTTCTAGCTGTCTCATCAATTCGATTTGTAAGTTTCAGGATTTGTGAATTCTTCGTCATTAATTCGGTGGATAAACGATTAACATCAGAATTGTTTTGATTTTGTAGTGATTGCAATGAAAATGCATTCTTAGTGGTATTCAATGTATTATCAAATAATATGTTTCCAACAGAACTACTGTTGATGTCATCACGTATTGAGTTTAATTCAGATATTCTGCAATATAAAATATGATATATAATAATTTAGTTTATCCTTGATTAAAAGTGAAAACTTACCTAACTGAGGGGCTTATTGATAAACCATCTGCAAAGCCTGGAGATATAATTCGCGATGGAAAGAATAAGCTGTTACTATCATTTTGGGTGGCCGCTGAGAGAGAATTACTTAATTTATTTGTATTGGAACCGCTATAGTTAAATGCATCGGACACGCTGAATAAATTGCTATGACTGGTTGGGCTGTATGTGAGCGAGTTGCTTGGAATGTTGACGGAAAAGCCGGCAGAATTAAAATCTGTAATATATGTATATATAAATGATATTTAAATTAGTTTTGCATCACATCTAATGCATTAATTTGCGATACTTACACTCACCGTTCATCGAGTTATTCAATGTAGAATTAGGAATGTTAATTGGCGCCGAGGAACGTGATAATAAACTTGAATTAGCCAAACTAGCCGATAGCGCATTGTCGCGCATTTCATCAATAGGACAAGCTGAAAATTAGAAAATGTTTATTTTGATAAATAAGCAGGTACAGCATTCTCTATAAGAAAAAATCCATATTTTCAATGCAATGCACATAGATTTACTAAAAATTGCATACAATTTCAAATATAAAATGATTGTCATCCCTAAAGTATGCAATTATTTTGAGCACAAAACTTTAAAATAATCACTTGGATGCGGTCCAATAATAAATATGCCCACTCAGTTTAGTAATTTTACTTACGTTCCACATGTGCGAAAGCGCAGAAGACGCTACGTGGACAATAGCCGGCCTGTTGTACATCATTACATTTAGTTGACTTGTAGATTTCCGGATGAAATTGTTGTTCGGTACGTGTGTGGCAATACTGACAATTGTCGCCAGCCTCACAGTTTCCAGGCTCACCCCATTCTTCCCCATGCTTAACATTAGGGCACGGTGTAGATCTGTGGGGAAAAAATTTAAATCAAGATTAAAAAAATATGTACATACATACATATGTATGCATCACAATTCCATCATCAATACTTACCTATATTTGAATTTACGTGGACTTCGCCGTTTATCCTTACTATTGTGATACTGTGGGCAAGCGTAGCCTTGTCGGCAAAGACGAGGTGGACGTTTACATGGTTCCGTTTTGTAATTTGTTAATACGTAATTGGTGTCCTGCCATTTTGGGTCCTCATTCATAAGATTGCGTTCCTTATCCAACGCATTTTGTGCATTTGTACCATCGAGGGCGAGCTCTGCATTCTGCAATGATTCCAATTCTTTAATATCATACACTGGCGGACGTTGATCCTGAATGCCATGTGCAAAAGCACAATGAAGACCATTTTTAACACAATACCCACGACTATCTGTGTCATGTACGCACATACAGGTTTTGTAGTATCGCAAATGATAGCGACGCTCAGTATCACCAGCGGTGCGATGAAGAAATGGGCAGCTGTATGTTGAAAATAAAATTTCATTAGTAAATATTATATAAAAAATTTATTTAAATGAATAATATAATAAAATAAGAAATAATGTGAGTTTCCCAAATGTTTTATAATGCTATTGGATTAGTTTTAAAATATATTTTTAACGCATACGAAATTCTTCATACGAATAAAACTAAAATAAGAAATAAACCAAAGCAATCAAAGGATACACATAGAAAATTTGTCGGAAATTTCCAAAATTGTGAATTGAAATGAACTAAAAATTCGTTCTAGAAAAATATCGGTCAGACAGCATCCCCCCCAACACACCCTGAGAATTTCATTAAAAAATACTACCCCCTTATTGCAAACATATTCATTCATTATAAAATTTCAATTTTATACGCAATTGAAAAATCCCCTCCTACGCATACGTCTATGCTTGTATTTATTTACATTTGAAAATGTATCGAATTCGACTCTGCGGTCCCGCAAAGGGGTGAAAATAACGAAATTCAACTCCGAATAAACACAGTTACGAATGAGACGAAAAGAGCGAGTGCGATAAGAAACTAAAGAAATTGGAGTAATAAGTAAAACAAATTACTAGCTAAAACACAACAAAAGTAAAACAAAAACAAAGAATCAAACATAAAAGCAATTCTGGATAATGACGAAAGCGAAGAAGCAAATATTAGGGATTTTTGCTAACGCAAAAGGTGTTGGGAATAATGGAAACGCAATTTCTCTAACCACCAACAAATGGGTGGGGGAGAAGGATAATCGCGTATGTTGCGCAGACAAAACACTGATCACTGGTTGCAGCAAAAAAAAAAAATACTTACTCGTCACCATCAGGACAAATCCCTGTAGTTTCATCATATTTGCTACAATAATTATCTGCACTATAATTGAAAGTGCCATCCCGTTTGCGAACAGGGCGGCGGCGACGCTGATTTTGGAAATGCCAATTGAAACATACGAACGGTCTATGCTGATTACATTTGTGCTGTAGAAAAGACTGGCACTGTTCGACGCGAAACTCCTTTAAGTACCTAGAAGATAGCACAGTACACAAAATATTAAACAAACAATTAACAAGTCACTATTATTAACTTAAAAACACAATTTTTCAATTATTATTCTTTATTTACGTGTAATGATTTGGTTTTTCTTGTTGTGTAGAAAGCAGCAATTTGCTTGCTTCATTCGCCATTTTGTCACTTTTAAAATGCGCAAAGCGTAGAAGACGAAAATGAAGCGGAGCAAAAATCACCACAAATATGGCAATTCGCATGGTGCTGCCACAGTTTTCACGTATTGAATTTAAATGAAATACCTAATTGTGTTCAAGAACGTAACATTTGGTAAAGAACACGACATATATTTTAAACATTAGTTGCAACAACACCAACCTGCATGTAACTGTGGCCTAAAGCTCGAGCCCCATAGCGAGCGTATACGTGTGCGTGCGTTTGACAGCTAAGTTTAGCCAAGTCGACTCCTGCATAGCAGGTACGAAATTGCTATAAAGTTGTTTCCTACGTCAAATGATAGTTGAACCACACGCATACGCATGCTATGGACATCCAGTTTAATTGCATAAGAACAGACGTGGTTACCTTTTTGAACTGATTTTAATGGTATATAACATTTCTTCTGCTAGAGTGCAGTGACATGGAAATTACAAAATCTTATGTTGTACTCCTGTTGTACACCATAGATCCGAGAATGACACAATACAAGTTTGCGCCGTTTGCTCAAATGACATATCTCAAGTAAAAATAAACAGAGCATATGAAGAAAATAAGATAGAGTTGAAGACGTCAACTTTCAGCTATTCAGTGAGATACGTGCTTTAACGGTCTATTTATTTGTGAGTGACATATCTCAAGTAAAAGTTAAAACAGAATATGGAATGTTTTTTTATTTATTTATTTAAATAAGAGAGTTGGAGTCATCATATTTGAACTATTCGTTGAGAAACTTAGCTTTTCTTCATTTTCAATACAGATATAAAAATCATTGGTTGATATATTCAATGATTACTGTATTGGACGGTTGATGGAAACAGCTGCGAAGCGCGGTGGCCGGAAGTTTACGTAAATTTCTTCCTTCGTTTTTAAGGACTAGTGTTTAGTTATTATTTATTTATTAAAATCTACATTACGGTATTAATATTAACAATATGACGAGTGAATATCCTGATATAGCACATTTACCAAAATGTGCAAAAGATATTTCCAATTCGGAAGAATACATAAAATATTTACCCGTGAGTTACACCCAAAAATATATGTATGCATGAAATGTGTTGGTCCAGTGTAAATTTTTGTGTTTTTTTCTTTTTAAATTTTAGTCAATAGCAACAAAAGCGAAAACCAAAGATGACGTGGAATGTGTCCTGAAACACATTGTGGCTGTAATCGAATTCGAATGTTCCGCAAAATCAAGAACTAATGGCGAACTGGGTGCAGCCAATCAGGTTGTTTTGAATACGGCTTACAGGGCGTACTTCCAACTTCATCAACAACATGCACTTCCCGAAGCGCACTTTAACACTTTGCCTCAGCCAAATTTTTTGTATTCGGAAGAATGCGGGTTTCAGTTGCTGTACGCCATATTACTTACCGATCAGAAAGCCAAAACAATAGAGCCTGAGAAGCTAGTAGCTGTATGCAGTAAAGCGTTGAGGGACGCGGTGAACGGAGATTGTGGAAGTCTTCTATACATTCTTAAAGTTCTAAATCTATTGCTGGGAAAATTTCCTAAGCTACACGCAAACATTCCACTACAACAAATCTATCATTGCCTGCAAAGCAATCAATTCGGTATGCGCGAGGAATCGCTGAATCTTTTTACAAATTGCTGCCAGCTAACAACATATGCATTTGAAAATTTTCAAGTTATTTTAGAGTTTTGGCCTTGGTCGAATCGTTATAAATTTTATTTAATTAGCTGTATTTTGAAAATACACAAACTGAAGGAGTTTCTGCATAGCGCACAATGTTGTACGGAGGAATTCTATGCAGGCGTGCGATTAAGCCTAAGTCATAAGAGCCTACTAGCAGCTAGTCAATACTTAGTAAAGGCGCTTAGTGCACAAAAATCCGATGAACTGATGTTTATGTCATCAGAGATACTCACGCGGGGTACATTAAAGGAAATCAAAAATTTCAATGCTCACTGGCTGGGGCGTATAGAGCAAAAGGATAGATTATTTGAAGTTTTGCAAAAGCAACCTGAGATAATCAATTTTCTTGAACACACAATTGATGGTGTTGTCGACCAGGATTACTTTCGATCAACATTAATTTTTAGTATGTTTTCACGCCAGATATTTCAAGCATCTAAGCTGCACTTTTTTAAAATCAGTACTGAACTGATAACAAACTGTTTTCAATTTGAAATGGAAACGAAAATGCTGGTCTTCAAATTCATCGTAGATAATATGGCCAATTTTGCTATTGAAGATTGCCTCGAATTTACAGTGGCATTCATAAAGAAGCACAAGTGTTTGGAAAACGCTCAATATCGAAATGAAATTCTAGGCAAAATACCAGCTATAATCAATTACGTTGCCAAAACTTTTAGCAAATTGCATGACTCCGAAGGCACCACCACACTCGAAACCAGTATTCAAGTGTTTTTCAAACAAGTACATCTGTTAATTGACGCCGATATTGGAAGTACAATGTACCAACCGAAAATATTTTCACTACGTCTGCTGCACATACTGTTGAGGTCATTGTATGCAAAGCAATTGGAGAAGAATGCGAAAAATTGTTGTATAGCGCAAAATCAAAAACTTGGCAAGTTCTTAGTAGGACAGCAAGTATTTGAGCCGGCCAAAGTAACTGCAGCGCTCTTTAAACTACTTAACGATCCTTTGGGTTTCGAGGATGCATTAGATTTAATTTTAGAACTATTAGCCCAAATAAATTTCACCGATGCCGAAGAGACTGTACGGCTGTGCAAGGAATTCAGTCGGCGTTGTAATGTCGATGAGTGTGCGCTAAGCGCTCGTTATGCGCGAATAGTGGTGAACTGCTGCAAGAGTACAGGCAACAACGAACCGCTGCTGGAATTGTTGGAATATGCAATGGCATGCTTGGAAAAAGAACGCGAAGAATTTCAAACAGATCCACTGTTTGTATGCAAGACACGGAGTCATTTGTTTGGATACATCGTTATCGTGGGTGAGATTGTGCAGGGGGGAATTTGCTTGGAAGTGGAAAAACAGCATAGAATAGTTGATCTGTTGGAAAGAGTGCTTCATATAATTCTGAACTTTTTGAACGTGTGCAAAGCAGATGCAGGGGATGCGGCTATCAACGCTGCGAGTTTTCAAGACATGGATGAGAGCCTGGAAATATTGGTGGGTAAAAGTGCTTACAAAATAGTAGATAATGGAGAATGTCGAAAGTTTTTGCTTATGTCATTTTGGCTAACGCTAAAGGTAAGTAGTTTATCACTAGGATATATTCGTTTTAATTCCTAGCAACTTCCTTCCTTTTCCAGGCAGCTTGTGATTTGGCAACGGAAATCGGCATACGATATTTATTAACTGATGGTGGAAGCGACACAACTGATTTTAAGATATTAAAACGATGTTTAGATATAAATGTAACGGTACTTACGCGTTGTAGGCACAAAGGCGCCATTGAAGCGGCCGGTGAAAGCATAGGTCGGTGTGGCCGATAGCTTCTTCTTTCCACTTCAAAAACACATTAATTATCAAAGCTGTTCTTCTTCTCATTTTCATTAGGCAAGCTAACTAGAAACATAACGTTGAATTCTTTAACAACTACGGATGGCTATCTTCTATTAGATAATTGCTTAGAACTCTTATTCGACAATAAGAAACAAGTGAGCGTTACGCGACGTGGCGCTGGATACTCGGTGATGATGTTGCATATTGTAAAAAATGAGCAACAGCGCTCAAGGCCACTACTTAAACGTGTAATGGAAAAGAGTATGCGCCTACTCAATGATTATCGTCCAGTTGTTGCAGTAAATGCAGATAATTGCGATCGCTTTGAGGCTCTTATACTACACTATCTAGGCGTATTGGTGCGTGACACGGAATTGCGCGATGCCACATCGCATTATTACAATGAAATTCTATTAGTTACTCTAAAACGTCTTGAGCATCCCGAATGGACGGAATTCAATGCCGCACTGCAGCTATTCGGTGCACTCATACCCAAAATTGTTGGCCAGACGCCAGCGAAGGATTTTGACGATGCAGCTGGAAATGAAAACAATGATTATACATATGATGAATTAATACGAAAATTGCCAACAGCATGCGATTATATATTAAATTATTTTGAAACCCATTACGACATGAGTACCCGCACTGCCGTACTGCTCCTGGGCTTTTTATCAAAAGTTAAGCATTTGCCGAAGCAAGCGGAACCAATCGAATGCGCGTTCTTACAACGCGTTCGTGAATTAATGTGGCGCTTATTGGCACATCGCAGTGAGAGCGTACGCAAATTATCTGCATTGTGTTTCGTGCGTGCTCATGACTTCAGTCACGAATTACCTAATGCGCTCTTAAGTATTTCAAATATGCTCGATCATGTAGCCGACGAGAATTTATTTTTGGGCTTAGTGTCCACGCTTGCTAAGGGCATATTACGCGTGCAACATGAGAGCAGGCATACAAAGGATGCGGCACACAAAACCTTCCTAGCGCAACTACGCGCGTCGTTGACCAATTTGGAGTTGACACACCAATATAAACCGTACACATTAAGCAAACTGTTGGAGCTGTGCTCAGTGGCTGGCCTCGAAGGGCAGTCGCAGTTGGTGCACAAGTTATTGCAAATGCCTATTGCGGACGAAGACTCAATCGGCTATGATGTGTGGCAATTGAGTGCAGCAAAGTTTGTGTGTTAAATGGAAGAATTACTACTAATTAAATAATCAAGCATTTACATAAGTAGGTATTAAATAAATTTTGAGACTTTAGTTTTACATTAATTTATTATACAAATTCGAATGTAATTAAGACTAAGAAGAAAAGCAATAGATCAGACAAAATGTCCCTTTAAGGCATGTACATATTTGAATTGAATTTGTTTTTTTTTTTTTTTTGCTTTGCTCAAACAATTTTAGTTTGGCTATTAGCTGTTCGGAACAAAATTTTTTTTGTTTATTGAACGCTTATGCTACCGATATAAACCTGCAGATATGTTGTATGCATGTGCAGGCACAAGTAAATTATCATTATTTAAACGGTTTGACGAACGGCATACAAACAAAAGAAATTTAAAAGGGTCTATTTACACCCTGAATATAAAAGAAAAAAAAAAATTCCCAAATTTGCGGGTGTATCAAGTAAGTTTAAATTAAAATTTGACTAAGCTTAAAAAAAAGAGTTTTACTATTTGGCTTAAAGATTGGCGAATGCTCGTAAATTAAAACAAATATTAACATAATTCCCGGAGTAAAATATCACTAATATAAACAAATTAAGTGTAGATAAACTATTCGCCGCATTCAATTCAGCTATCCAATAGGCTCGTAGCGTTTGCGGCTTCCGCTGTTAAATCAACTAAATCCCTCGTTGTCCTGCTGTTGCTGCTTTTGCTTCTCTTGCATCTGC
The DNA here is from genome assembly GCA_951828415.1 of Anomoia purmunda. Lineage (NCBI taxonomy): Eukaryota > Metazoa > Arthropoda > Insecta > Diptera > Tephritidae > Anomoia > Anomoia purmunda. The sequence goes on along the minus strand of OX639993.1, from coordinate 185,921,391 downwards.
GTTTGCGACATCTGTTGCAAGGTGCGACTTAGTATGCTGCGTAAAATATGCGGCTTGCAATATTCCTCCAACCACGGTATAACTCCGGTTGTCAGCTGTTTGAAGTTATCCATCGGTATATGTTGGAATGTTTCAAACATTTCGTCCATAATTTCCTGAAACTAGAGGTTATACGAAAAATGTACGTTTTGTAGGAAATTTTTTTTTTTTACTTAAGACTACAAAAAGCACTGAACCAATAATAACACTTTTATTTTAATCAAATATTTGTAAAGAATAGATTGGCAACGTTATTTTCTTTATTTTTTACAGAATATGTACATTAGGTTACATTACTCCTCATACAAAAAAAAAAAATTCTATCGGAATTATGAAAATATTTCGCAATAATATTAAGATTTAGGTGAGCTGGACTGGAATTTGGAATTACTTCTCTAAAAGTTAAGCAAAAACTATTTAAAAATTTGTTCACCGGAATCATAATGAATTTTTTTTTTGGAAAGATTATTTTAAGAACTTGAAAAATTCAGCTAAAACTTCATCGCTTTAGGCTTTGAATAGATCATTTTCATTTCTTTGCAAATAAACCCATGCGCGTAATAGTTTTTTTTTTTTTTGATCTCATTGAATCTCATTGATTCCCTCGAACAAATTTTTAAAATATTTTTAATCTTACTTTTATCAACTCAAGTGGGTTTTCTGTAGTAAACAAAATTCCTTTTATATTTATAAAAAAATCGACTTTTGGAGACATTTTCAAATCGACCGAGATCACGTAAATCTTAATATTTTTAGAAATATTTTGGCGGGGGTTTTAGAACCTAATAAATTTTATAATTCCGAAGGAAGCACTGCATGTTTTATTCGTAGGACACCCTAATTTTCATATTTTTTAAGTTTAACCCAAGTTTTTTTTACATAAATTGTTTCAAATACATAAAATTTAATACGTGTTGTAGTTTTTGAGACATAACAAAGTACTAGCATATAATATAAATAATATTTTAAAACCCATTAGTAAAATTTAATTGAAACTTTTGATGTTTATCCAATCCAAATTAAAAAAAAAATATTATGCATTCTAATTACTTGTTATTTAAGCGTCAAAAGCTAATTAGTTAGTTTGTTCTTACTAGAGATTCTACGCGATCCAGTAAGAATTTTCTAGCAGTACAATTCCAAATAATTTTCAGGTGTTCTCTCTTTTACTCTTTTTTTGTAATTTTTAATTTGAAAATTCTAAAACTAATTTGCTTTTGCCTAAATTACTATCAGATATTTGTCGTCGAAAAAAAAATTCCAAGCAGAAATTTGAAATTTCCCCTCCGAACAAGATGCCAAAATCACACTCGCCTCTTGTAAGTTTTTTGCATAAACGAACGCGATATGTTGCATACAAGAGCTTATGTTGTTGTTGTAGCGGCTAGTCGCGCCCCGTAAAGAGCGGATTCACCCATGGTCGTTGTCGTCAAACTCATCTAGGGGGAGGCCCAGGAAACGTGCAGTTTCGACAGGGTTGGACCAGAGGGAGAGGGGGGTTAGATGAGTGGGTTTGAGAGGGCATGTGAATAGGTGGTTGGTGTCGTGCGGAGAATCTCCACATGCCGGACATGTGTTGGGTATGTCGGGGTTGATTCTGGATAAGTAGGAGTTGAGCCTGCTACAGTATCCAGATCGTAGTTGTGCCAGAGTGACGCGGGACTCGCGGGGCAGCAGGGACTCCTCATCTGCTACAGGTGGTGGTTGGGCTCCGATGACTGCATTCGCCTGGCGGGAGTCAATGATGTTCGTGACTGTGTCTCTGTGGATGTTGCTTAGGACCCGCCGGTACGCCTCCGGATCCAGCGGTTGTGTGATGAGTGGCTGGATCTCGTCCTTTAGTTCCAGTAGATGTCTTCTAATGTGCCTGGGGGGCAGTTCCACGGCAAGCAGGTGCCCGTTTGGATGCCCCGAGCGGTGACATCCAGCAAGGAACTGCTTGCTGAGCATGAGGTTGTGCTCCTTAACTCGGAGCACATTGACCTCTTGGTGGAGATGCTCCTCAGGCGACATCAGAAGACATCCCGTCACCGTGCGGAGTGCGGCGTTCTGGCAGGTCTGCAGCTTCGTCCATTGTGTCCTGCTGGTTCCCGGCGACCAAACTGGCGCAGCATAGTTTATTACCGGCCGGCCAATCGCCTTGTATGTTGCCAACAACGTTTCTTTGTCTTTGCCCCAAGAGCTGCCGGCGAGCGACTTGAGGACATTGTTGCGGCTCTGTACTCTATTGGCGATTGCGGTAGTGTGCGCGGAGAAGGAGAGCAGGCTGTCGAAAGTCACCCCCAGAATCTTCGGGTTATAAAAGTTATTTGTCGCTCGAACACTCTTATTATTGATAACATGTAGTACAAGAATAAAGCTGTTATCTTTCTTTATATTACTATCAGCTGTTTGTAATCTTTATCTATTTTTAAGAGAAATACATTCGAGTTCAAGGGTCTACATATGTAACTATTGAGTTGTATCGTGCTTGGTTTTTAACAAAATACTGTAGTACTGCAAATTATAATAGAAAAAGTTAATTGCTAAAAATTTAGCTGCAACTCCGACCGCTGCGTTCCCAAAATTTGTATGAGGAAGTTTTCGCATGTTTGATAAAAAAGAGTTTTAAATGTCCGTATTTATTTTCCAACTTACCACTTGAAATTTTGCCTCGTCAGTAAGACGTGCTTCTTCCGGACCAGGGTTAGCTTGCTGATGCTGCAGCATATGCTCGTAACTATGCTGTATTATACGCAATGCAGCGACTTCTTTTTGCAGTGCAGCACTTTCTTCCTCTTGTTTCTTTTTTTGCAAATTCAGATAACCAATATAGTCGATTGATTTTTGTAAGATAAGAGCTTTGCTAAGTTTATAACCAGATGCTGAATCATTTTGTTGACATGTCGGCACTAGCTCTTGCAGACTATCATAACCCTTCTTAATAGCATCCCGCCTTTTTTGCTCGGCTTGGGTGTGCGCTTCACGACGTCTTTCTTTGTAGCTTAGCGTAGATGACGATGCATGTGTCGAGCTACTACGTCCATCGCCGCTATCGTCATCTTCATCTAATATAAGGAAAAACAATAGTAAATCATCTTTGACATTCCTTTAACCCACCTGTATTATGGGCAGAAGAATTTGGTGTATGTGTGCTGTCATCTCGACTCTCTTGTGTATTTTGGTCTGCATCGTGGTCCATTGTCATGGAGTAGTCGTCTTGTGGACGCGCATTTTTACCTGTTGGTATTTCTAGTATAAAGCGCAAAATTTATAAGTCATACAAAATTTACCAAATTCGATTTTTGAGGAGGTAAGATTTTCCGCCATTCTTCAATGATTCACTGAAATATTAGCTGTTAAATAGCTTTGTACGCAAATCACAACAAACAGTAACCACAAAAATAATCAGAATGAAATTCACGTAAGCGAAAACACGGAATGAAAACAAGACACCACAAAAAAACACGAACGATAGAATTCATTAGTGATGATTGATTTGTCGAGTGCCAATACTCGATACCTCATTTCAAGAATGATAGAGCTAACGCACACTGGACTGATTAGTCCGCCGAACTTGGTTTTGAATGCAGCGAGAAGAGAGTGTGAGTTTATCTCATACACATCTTGAACGGGCGGTCTTCATCTGCGTGAAATTCTCGCTTACTTGAAGAAGCACACGAGATGTCGCATGTGAAAGCGGTAACACATAAAAAGCTTTGACTTTGCGTGATATTTGAAACTTTATCCGAAAAACGATAAACGCAAAAGGAGGGAAGCCACAATAAAAGTTTTGACTCATTTATTTTTTGTAAAAGGTTAAAAAACCATAATGTTGAGCATTCATATTGTTTAATCTCTAAATTAATTTTGTTATTTCGTTGAAAATTGGAGTGTAATAAGAGAAATATGGAAATCAGTTGATTGTCAAAGCGCGTGAAGAGATGACAGTAAAGTAAAGCAAGTTTCCTACCTAGCGTAGATACCGCAAAAAGGAAGTACGCTTTTTCTAAAAACAAAGTACATAAAAGCAAGACACAATCTTGTATTCGATCATTCTATCCACAAAGAGCATGAACCCAAAACCTGTAACAGCTTGCTAGTTTTTACGAACAGTTGATTCCTTTGGTTATCATACGAACCGAAACTAAAAATAAATTCGAAAAATCCTAAAAATGTTGATACATGAGGTCACATGAAAAAACGAATACATTTTTAAGTACAAATTTGCAAGATTCAGTACAAATTAGTGTTGACTCCTTGTTATTATATACACCTATTAGTATTCTACTCTATTACACATGGTATTTTACTCTCTATTGAGGTAAATAGCTCACGACCCGTACAACTCTCAATATAGAAAAAATGTCTGAAACTCAGTGCAGAAGTTAATATCATTGAAATATGCAAGGCGCTTCATACATACAGGTTTTTCAAATCCGATGAAATAGGATTTTTTATGGGCGATTGGGTGAAGGAAGTAAGATAAAAACGTTTCAGATCATATAAAGTCTGATTTTTATGAGCAACAACGTAAAGTAAATAATAGACTGGGAATTTAGCCACCGAAAAAAGCAGTATGACTTCGTTTTTACGATAGTCGGTTCTACAATACCGGAACAACTTGGATTTATATCCGACCAGATACTGTCACTTCAGCAACACTTCCCAAAAAACTGTAGGAACTGTTTTATGCTGCTACAACAACGCCATTTGAGTTTGGTTTGAAAAATTACTTGTGTTTAGATACTAAGCTAAGCTAATAGTAATACAAAGGGGATTCTTTGGAAACCTAGTTCATGGTCAAGAATGATAGAATACAAGATTGCGCCTTCCCGCGGTGAAATGACAGATCTCGCCTTTAGTAAACAAGAATACGGGAGAGAGAAAATTGAACAACTTCCAATATTTCATTGAAAAACGTGTTCTAATTGTTCTAAAGTGTAAAATATGAATTTTTAGGCAGACATTTAATAAATAAATTCGCAAAATACTAAAAAAAGTGTCTCTTTTTCTTAATTTGTGAAAAAAGCTTTGTCTAGTTGAAGTTGAGAATTGTCAAACCCGGCAAAACCAAAGTAGCGGTACTTCTAAAGGCGTCACCTTCAGTATTCAGTACACCGTGGTTCATGGTCTGAAATCTGAGACTTCCTTTAAAATCCAGTTACTGTTACACAGTGTTTATGAAAATAAAGGTATAGTATAGATTTGAGAGATAAGGTAACATTGGCCGTGAAACTGCCTTCGTGTCGTTGGCCGACTAAATTTACAGGTAGGTTATGTCAAAGTGAATGAGTGGTTTGTTAAAAATAATCGCCAGTTTTTGTGCAGCTGAGTGTACAATTTAGTTATATTTTATAAAATTTTGCAAGTATCGTCGTTGTGTAACACCATTTAGCAGCATGGGTCTCTTATACGGTATTGGTATTCGGATAATGAATTTTATGATATTTTTCCTGATCGTAATTTTGCTGCCTGGTCTGCCACCCCGTACTACTTTCCCTTACAAAGCTTTTCAGTAAGTCCAAAGGTTTGCATTTCCTTAGTGATTTACTTGAAAAATATCATACATCTTTTCAGAATTGCACCTGCGAAAGAATTAAAAGGCGCATTGGAACTTAATCAACACTTAGATGGCGGTGAACGCCTTTTAGAAGGGCGTGTCTATGGACCCGAATTTCTTATTGCAAGAAATAACGAAATTTACGCCGGCATACATGGCGGTGAGGTGATTAAACTAACTGGCGACCATGTCACACACGTTGTAAAAATTGGACAACCTTGTGGTATGTTATTTACGAATATTTAAAACCCATTAAATTACTACAAAAAAAACTCGGATGTTCTTTTCTCTATATTTTTAGAAGAAATATTTGAAGAAGATCGCTGTGGCCGTCCTCTGGGCCTTGCGTTTGATACACAAGGCAATAATTTAATTGTATCAGACGCATACTACGGTATATGGGAGGTGAATCTTAATACCAATCAAAAGAAGTTGTTGGTATCGCCACAGCAAGAACAACCGGGAAAAAGCATTGATCGTAATGCTAAACTTTTCAACGCAGTTGCTGTGGATCAGAAAGGTGATATCTATTGGACAGATTCAAACTCAGATTTCCTACTTTGTGATTTAGTATTCAGCGCTCTTGCAAACCCCTCTGGCCGGTAAGTCGACTTTGAACTTTATATATGACCTAATAGAAAAGAAAGTTTATTTTTTTAAATTTATGCATAAAACCGGTTCCCTCTTTGATTGTACGTATGTATGTAAATATGTACATATTTTTAATTTTTTAATTTCACCTATAGCAAGGCGACTATCGAATTAACATCGAAATTGTTAATTTTTTAAATGCTCAAGTACACGTTAATTTCATGTAAGGTTTATTTGTGCACATAGAAAGGTTCTTTCGTTTTATTTGTATAACATGTGCGTCCTTATACTCGGTTCAAAATGTCTTATATAATTCTTGATTAATTTTCTTTTAGTTATTTGTAAGAATGTCAATATTACAAATTTCTTTCGTTTTAAAATTATTTGTTTTGCACTGATGTATGTATGTATGTATGTGAATAGCAAAGTTGGCACAGTTTGAGATACAATTTTTTGTTTATACAAGTGCTATGGAAAATCGAAATATCAGAAATGTTGAAGACCTCTAACTAAATTTTTTTTCGATATCGAGTTTGTTTTTTATATTTCCGGGTGAAATGACAAATACACCTACTGTTAAAATGGGCTTGGTAAAGTTTGAACAATTGTGGCATTATTGAAATGGCGTGCAATCGCTAAATATTCTAGCATACATGTTGTTGTTGTTGTTGTAGTGGCTAGCATACATGTATTTAAAATTGGTATCTTTTGTCTTATTTCTTTCTGGTATGTAACTAGGGTATCTGCAAAAGAGTGTCTTTAACGATACCAATCTTAAACCGATTAAGTAATAAATACAGAAAACCTTAATTAATATTGATATAAAAAAGGCAAAGTTGAAATATAATACGGGGAAAATACAAAACGGGCATCCACTGATTCTGATTTAAAAATTTTATGAATTCAGTACAAAGTTTGAAACTCGGATACATAGGATATGTTATAGAATAAACTGCATTTTTAGAAAAGATTTAATATAAAAATGAAGGGATATTATAAAAAGAAGCCCAAGTGTATAATACGTTCATCATTGTCGTTTCATTACGTACATACTGCTGAAAACTTTTTAATGTTGAGTTAAGACCTTTTCATATTAAGTTGAAGATACGCATGTTTAGTTCTTCAATTTGAGGGCCAATTCTAAAATTAGTTTGTTTTAGTGTACGTATATACATAGCTACTATGTACATATACCATATTTGACTAAAAGTACGCCTCTATGCTTCATTTAAATTTTCATGCTCTGTAGCGAATATTAACCCGCATAATTGTATTACAAGATAACACCACCCACCTTGGAGCAAATATATATGTACATATGTAAATATATCACGGATACTCATAATTTTTGAGAAATTTGTTTTTAAAGTTGCAAAATTGACCGAATAAAATTTTTGCATTAACCAGAATTAAACAAAAGAAAGCTTCGGCCTCAAAAAGTTAGTTTTCCCAAAAGCCCGGTGCACTATTGTAAAATTTTGTCAAAAATTTCATGCATGCGTTAAATGGAGCAAGCAGGAATATGAATATTAAATTGAAGATTTTAGAAAGTTGAAAAAATTTTGAAAAAACCACTGTGCAGTGCACGAATTTCGGCTGAAAATAAACGCTGAAAATTGATGATTGCAACTTTGTTTTTCGCTGTTCATATAAGTATGTAATTTTCGACCGCCATAGCCGAGTGTGTAGAGTGTGTGCACTTCATTCGGTGGGTCCCGGGTTTAAATCCTGTCCGGGGCAAGTAACATCTAAAAATTATAGAAAAAGTTTTTTCTACTAGCGGTCGCCCCTCGGCTGGCAATAGCAAACCTGCGATTGAATTTCTGCCATCGAAAATCTTCTCACAAAAAAACATTCGCCGTTCGGAGTCGCCGTAAAACTGTAGGCCCCTCAATTTGCGTTACAACATCAAGACGCAGACCACAAATGATAGAAGAAGTTCGGCCAAAATCGCTTTAGCGGTTATAGCGCCAATTAAGTATGTAAGTAATGTAAAATCCTGAGTACCTTTCTTTTAAAGATCGCTGTGGCCGTCCTCTGGGCCTTGCGTTTGATACACAAGGCAATAATTTAATTGTATCAGACGCATACTACGGTATATGGGAGGTGAATCTTAATACCAATCAAAAGAAGTTGTTGGTATCGCCACAGCAAGAACAACCGGGAAAAAGCATTGATCGTAATGCTAAACTTTTCAACGCAGTTGCTGTGGATCAGAAAGGTGATATCTATTGGACAGATTCAAACTCAGATTTCCTACTTTGTGATTTAGTATTCAGCGCTCTTGCAAACCCCTCTGGCCGGTAAGTCGACTTTGAACTTTATATATGACCTAATAGAAAAGAAAGTTTATTTTTTTAAATTTATGCATAAAACCGGTTCCCTCTTTGATTGTACGTATGTATGTAAATATGTACATATTTTTAATTTTTTAATTTCACCTATAGCAAGGCGACTATCGAATTAACATCGAAATTGTTAATTTTTTAAATGCTCAAGTACACGTTAATTTCATGTAAGGTTTATTTGTGCACATAGAAAGGTTCTTTCGTTTTATTTGTATAACATGTGCGTCCTTATACTCGGTTCAAAATGTCTTATATAATTCTTGATTAATTTTCTTTTAGTTATTTGTAAGAATGTCAATATTACAAATTTCTTTCGTTTTAAAATTATTTGTTTTGCACTGATGTATGTATGTATGTATGTGAATAGCAAAGTTGGCACAGTTTGAGATACAATTTTTTGTTTATACAAGTGCTATGGAAAATCGAAATATCAGAAATGTTGAAGACCTCTAACTAAATTTTTTTTCGATATCGAGTTTGTTTTTTATATTTCCGGGTGAAATGACAAATACACCTACTGTTAAAATGGGCTTGGTAAAGTTTGAACAATTGTGGCATTATTGAAATGGCGTGCAATCGCTAAATATTCTAGCATACATGTTGTTGTTGTTGTTGTAGTGGCTAGCATACATGTATTTAAAATTGGTATCTTTTGTCTTATTTCTTTCTGGTATGTAACTAGGGTATCTGCAAAAGAGTGTCTTTAACGATACCAATCTTAAACCGATTAAGTAATAAATACAGAAAACCTTAATTAATATTGATATAAAAAAGGCAAAGTTGAAATATAATACGGGGAAAATACAAAACGGGCATCCACTGATTCTGATTTAAAAATTTTATGAATTCAGTACAAAGTTTGAAACTCGGATACATAGGATATGTTATAGAATAAACTGCATTTTTAGAAAAGATTTAATATAAAAATGAAGGGATATTATAAAAAGAAGCCCAAGTGTATAATACGTTCATCATTGTCGTTTCATTACGTACATACTGCTGAAAACTTTTTAATGTTGAGTTAAGACCTTTTCATATTAAGTTGAAGATACGCATGTTTAGTTCTTCAATTTGAGGGCCAATTCTAAAATTAGTTTGTTTTAGTGTACGTATATACATAGCTACTATGTACATATACCATATTTGACTAAAAGTACGCCTCTATGCTTCATTTAAATTTTCATGCTCTGTAGCGAATATTAACCCGCATAATTGTATTACAAGATAACACCACCCACCTTGGAGCAAATATATATGTACATATGTAAATATATCTCCAAAACGTCTTTATTAAATTCTGCCAAATTTCGTACACACTTTCCATTTCTAGTCATATAACGGGTATTTACAACAAACCAAAATATTCAATATTTTACTATATCATGTCGCGAATTCTTTAAAATTTGGTGCGAAGATTTTAATTAGGCTGATAAATACTTAAAATATTAAAATATTGCAATATGGTGTGGTACGTAAAAATCAAACTAAATTTTTTTATGTTTTTATTTGAACCAATAAAAGTCGTTTGGGTTTTCAAATTATTGCCATGTTAATAATATTGTTAGATTGTTATACTTGGCTTGTTTTGCTGCACAAATAAATATATTTTTTTTTTTAGATATTGCATAGGTATTTTACCACATTCTTTATACAGTAGAAATTCATCTTGACAATTCTCACGCAACCACAGAAACTTAACATAAATTTATACAGGGCGGTTAAGGAAGCATTCATTTGTTTGCTTTTCCTTACGTGTAACACTTCGATTATTGTTTTCATGCGACTTTATCATGGTATTGATGCTTCTGAGAAACTCACTTCCGGTTGAGGAACATCTTCCTCGATAATTGATCCGCCGTTATCATAATCAGACACTACGAAATCTCAAAAAAATAGATAAAGTGTATAAAGTATAAAATATTATCAAGGAGATTTTAACGAACATTTTGCATCAGATAATTATTTACCGCTAACCTACTTTCTTTTATAAAAATTTAGTCTACACATATTTTATTTGATTACCACAAACCAACGGCTGTGAATATTTTTATGCACATTTTTGTATTATTGTATATATTTTGAGATGCTTCGCAAACTAAATATCTCTCCTAATCTTTTATATTTTTAAGAAGTTTCACTTTTATCACGTGCACGGTGCTACACGCGCCAAATCCCAGAAAAGCAGGTTATCTATTTAACTCAGAGTTTTCCAATTAATTTAAAAAATTAAAAAATGATGAAAACTAAAAGGGAAAGTTTTACAATAGTGCATCAGGATTTGGGAAAATTTTGGGAGGTGTTCATTCATAACACTAAACTGAAAACCGTTCCGCACGGATACTCATAATTTTTGAGAAATTTGTTTTTAAAGTTGCAAAATTGACCGAATAAAATTTTTGCATTAACCAGAATTAAACAAAAGAAAGCTTCGGCCTCAAAAAGTTAGTTTTCCCAAAAGCCCGGTGCACTATTGTAAAATTTTGTCAAAAATTTCATGCATGCGTTAAATGGAGCAAGCAGGAATATGAATATTAAATTGAAGATTTTAGAAAGTTGAAAAAATTTTGAAAAAACCACTGTGCAGTGCACGAATTTCGGCTGAAAATAAACGCTGAAAATTGATGATTGCAACTTTGTTTTTCGCTGTTCATATAAGTATGTAATTTTCGACCGCCATAGCCGAGTGTGTAGAGTGTGTGCACTTCATTCGGTGGGTCCCGGGTTTAAATCCTGTCCGGGGCAAGTAACATCTAAAAATTATAGAAAAAGTTTTTTCTACTAGCGGTCGCCCCTCGGCTGGCAATAGCAAACCTGCGATTGAATTTCTGCCATCGAAAATCTTCTCACAAAAAAACATTCGCCGTTCGGAGTCGCCGTAAAACTGTAGGCCCCTCAATTTGCGTTACAACATCAAGACGCAGACCACAAATGATAGAAGAAGTTCGGCCAAAATCGCTTTAGCGGTTATAGCGCCAATTAAGTATGTAAGTAATGTAAAATCCTGAGTACCTTTCTTTTAAATTCGCTGTAAAATAAAAATTAGTTTTTTGCAAAATGTCATTATGGCTTTCTGTGTGGCTTGTGGCGCCGTCCTGTTGGAACCACATATTGTCCAAGTCCATATCATCCAATTCGGGCCAAAAATATTCGGTTATCATTGAGCGGTAGCGATTCCCATTCACAGTAACGTGCCGGTATTGATAATCAGGGAAGAAGTACAGCCCAATGACGCCGCCGGCCCATAATCCGCATCAAACATATTTTGCTTATTGACGAAGCCATTCAGCCAGAAATGAGCCTCATCGCTGAAGATGATTTTTCGATGAAAATCCGGATCATTTTCGAGTTGTTGCTCAGCCCAATTCACGAACATACGACGATTCTGGTGGTCAAGCGGCTTCAGTTCTTGCGTCAATTTGATCTTGTAAGGATGTAGGCCAAGATCTTTTCGCAAAATTCGCCACAACGACGTCACAGAGATGCCCAACGTTTGAGAACGACGTGTGAGCGACTGATTTGGGTCTTCCTCAATTGATGCGCTAGCGGCAGCAATATTTTCGATACTACGGGCACTTCTTTGTCTCACTGGCACGGGAACATTGTGTACTGTGCCTGTGGATTCAAACTTTTCCACTAGACGCTCAATTGTTGATCTGACAGGAAGATTACGGCGATCATAAGTTGGGCGTAGCGCTCTTAAAGTTGAGGCCATTGACTCCGAATTTCGGTAGTAAATTTTAATAATTTCGACTCGTTGTTGGATCCTATATCTTTCCATGATGAAATGGCAAACCTTACTGAAGAGAAATGTCAAAAGAGCGGGGAAAAATATGGCGTCGTTTGCTGTCTCTATCGGCCTACTTTTGTGCGCCCCTATTGCAAGACCCTATACTATGCAAAAAAAAAACGCTTAAATACAGGCTCTTTCTAGGTTATGCTAGCTGTAAAATTTTTCACCATCCCTGCCAATTTTTATTCCATTCATAATTGCCAAAAATTGTCATAGGCAAAGATAATATGATATGCAACTCTTTTTTTTCGTTAGAGCGCATTCGTTGAGGAGTTTTGATGATTACACTTATGAAATTCCATTTCATTTTATTTGTCAGAATTACAAATGAAACCACAACCTTCATCGGCCCCCTGATTCGGTTTTGTTGCCAACTTAAACCACGAGTTTAGGGCAGACGCTCTCGGCATTCAAATGAGAGAGTTTCGTATCATACAATCTCTGTCACATGCCCTTTGAGAGAGAAAATTTTATACTTCGGCATAATTATGAATAACTCTAATTTGTGGAGGATCTCAGTTTTATCACCTTTGAGGAACATAAGAGAAATGTAAATTAAAAAAAAAATATATATATCTAATACTTTTGCAACATTTTAACTGATTTGAAACCAGTAAAAAATTATACATATATATGTACGTGTGGGAACTGGTTAAAGAAAATACAACACTGTCAACAAATAGGTATACTGGACGAAACTTGACCCACACCTAAAAATTTGGAAGTAACGGACGAGAAAACGACCGAAAAAACGAGCAGTGGAGTCAGTTATAGATTTCAATGAAATCGAGTGGACGCCGCATAATACGCGCATATATTAAACACGTTCTGTAACTAATATTAATATAAAGAGTTATTAAATAAAGTAAGCTTAATTTAAACTGAACTTGAATTATTTATTGTTGAATAAAACTAAGCTAAGGAACCCACATATACATAATTACTAAACTATAATTACTTTCAAAACAATTTAAACAAAAGCAAATCTTTGTTTCATTTTCCCTCAGACTTTTCAAATATGATCGTGCTACCAACGTTAGTAAAGTACTATTGGACGAATTGTTCTTTGCCAACGGCGTTGTACTGAGTCCCGATGAGGACTTTATTGTTGTTGCCGAAACTGGAGCGATGCGTTTGACTAAGTACCATTTGAAAGGCGCCAAAGCAGGACAGAGCGAAGTGTTTGTAGAAGGTTTGCCTGGTCTACCTGACAATTTGACACCAGACGCCGAGGGTATTTGGGTGCCACTTATAATGTCCGTCGATAGTGAACATCCAAACGTAATGAATATGTTTTCCAACTTCCCAAGTATACGACTATTTTTAGCGCGTCTGCTAAATCTCTTCGAATTACCATTCCGTTTAATTAACAACGCATTCCCAAATAAATTGGCTAAACGATTTATTCATTTTATTGGACATTGTGAGAGTACACTCTTATTAGCGGCCAAACGTATGACGATCGTAAGATTAGATTGGAATGGAAATATTGTTGGCTCGTTGCATGGCACCGACAGGTCTGTTGGCGCCGTTTCGCATGTTTTGGAATTCAAAGATTATCTCTATCTTGGTTCACCGTTCAATCGTTTTTTGGCGCGGGTTAAATCACCCAGAGCCGGCAAGCAGCCTGAGATTAAAATACAAAATTTGAGGTATGAGGGTGTTGGACTTGAAGCTTCTATAAAGTCAAAGCCTGCCGCTGCTACTAAGCCACTAACTAGTACGACTGCGAAACCGACAACAACTACAACTACAACGACGACAACGACGTCGACGACTACGACCACAACTACCCCACGACCAACAACAACTACAACTACAACTACACCAAAACCGACAACAACTACACCTAAACCGACCACAACCCGCAAACCTGCAACGACCACTACAACCAAGCCATCGACTACCACCACAACCACAACCACAACTACACCAAAACCATCCACCGCTAAGCCTAAAACTACGACAGCTGCACCAAAAGCAAAACCAACAACTACGACATCGCGACCTACCACAACCACAGCTGCGCCGAAACGCGTGCCAGCCAAGCAACCGGCACCGATTAAAGAAGAAATACCAAATGATACCAAACCACCCAAATTCGATAAACTCAAAGTGATTACAAAAACCGGCGAACACATCGAACTTTAAAAACCAACTAACAATCATTAATTAAATACATTTAATAAAATATCATCACCTTTCGCTGTCATCCGCTGTCGTCGTTCAACCAACCACTGCATAACAATACCAACACATTTGCAGGCATGTAACAATACGCAGGCTTGCAAGAATCTAATCTGAATATTGAATTTAATGTGAGAATGCGAAGTAGCAATAATCTAGTAAATACATACAGTATGTAGTATGATTTAAAATTAAAAACAATTGCTGCTCAGCTACGGTAGTGGGTTCTCAGCTACTGGCGTATAGCGGCAGAGACAAAGTACCGCAGCAGAATTCCTTACATGAGTTGTGCTCATAGTAAAAAAAAAAAACAGAAAACCAACTATGTAACTCGTTAACTTTGCATTCCAAAAAATATTCCAAAAGCAAAGCTAATACTTTTCTTTCCATTTTTTTTTTGTTTTGTATTTTTTTTTTTTGTAATTGAAACCTACATTCCACGCGTTAATAATTGTAATTTGCTACAATTGTGCGATAGCTGATAGAATATTTCTAATAATTCAATAAAGTTGCTGTTTAAGGAAGTAATTATTCTTAATTAAGTTTAAAGCTAGAAATCTTTAAAAAAAAAAAAGAATGTATTATTGAATTATTACTCGAAAAAAAGTTTGTAGCTGACTGTAAATTCTAACTCGTTTATTTTCTACTAAGTTTATAATTAGTACTCATTTGCAACGAGTATACTGATTTAATATGCATACTAGCACAAAATCAATAAAAAGAATTTTATAAAATAGTTTACGAAATCGCTTTCTCCTCCACTGTGGTAATGCTAAAAATATACCATCCAAACTAAATAATAAGTCTAACTGGTAGATTTCTTTTTCTTTTTTGTTTCATTTGTTTTTACTTTTCTGCGATATAATAAAGTAAACTTTATGTACTGATTTTAAAATCATTGTCTTTTATTTATTTATCAAATGTTTGTCTTAATTGTTCCCCTTTAATTTTTACAATTATAAATATTTCTTTAAAATTAAATAAAGCTTAAAGCGTTTTTCGACAAACTATATAAGTACTTGGCAGTTTTTACTTCTCTTTTTCCTTTTTTGTTTTTTTTTTAACAATAATAGCCACTTACTATGTAATATTTTCAGTCATGATCTGTAACTATTTAGATACGTGTGCTTGTAATTAAATAATCTAATCTTTTACAAACACTTATTTAATTGTAATCTATTCAATTGTTAAATCACAACCTTATCAAACAAAATAAGCGCATGCACATAAATATGTATGCTAATTGGCGCAATACATCACACCTAATCGCGTGTCCACCCATTATTGTATGTATGTATGTTATACTTAAATCACGTTTCGTTTGGTACATAAATCATCGATTTAGCTTTGCAAAACATTCACATGCTATGTATATGCAACTCTTCACATGCTTTTTGCGCTTTTCGGACGGCTTGGCGGTTCAGTGGGGTCCGTCCACTGCCATTCGGTATACATTACGCATTGATTTTGTGAATCCATGTAGAGTTGAGATTGTGGACAACGTTTCAGTTTTGCCGGATGACCTTGTTCTTCACATTTCCAATATTTTGTAGGGTCCCAGTAGTGACGAAACATGGCGTTAACCTCGTGCAATGTATGGCAGCCGGGTTCGCCATCGTCATCGCCAGTGTGTTTATGTGTTGATTTCTTTATCGATGCCATCGGCGAGACTTTTTCTGAGTGTGTAGTGAGTATTTCTTGCGTAGCAATGTTAAATATTTTCGAACAATTGGATCTTTCTCTTTTTGCACTCTAGCTTTCCAGTTACACAGCTGATGGATTCAAGATGGATACGCGTTGGTCTACTTCCGCTGAGGTGCTGAAATAAAAATATTAAGAATGTTTACAAATTTGCAACCACAAAGTGATTCATCGTTTTTAAGAATATTAGAGATTTTATGATTGTTGTTATTGCAAGTAATATGTAATGTAAAAAAGTGAAAAATTACTTAATAAAAGCCAAATGTTAGTACAAAGTGATTCGAATTTTTAAAAAATTTTTTTGCCAATTCATTATAAAACTGAAAACCCGACATATGTATATACATACATACATAATTCGCAAATGCATAATGCATAATCATCAGTCTCTCCTTATCTTTTTACTATAACGAATGATGACGTCTAAAATGCGCAACCTCGGCATTTTTATATAACACTACTTGGTTGATACCCGCCAATTCGTCTATACTTCTAGATAAATTTTAAAGCTAAAAATGCTGCTTCGTTTAATTTAAAAACAATATCCCGTAGTCACAGTAAATATGAAGTCGACTCAAATGATCGCAGCAGGTTTTGAATACAATTTTCAAAGACAACTGCTAAAAATAGTTGTAACTAAAGAGTCTACCTTATTTCGACTTTGAATAAGGGGCATTGTTTTAAATTCTATAAAGCTTATGAGATTTGAACTAAGTTCTGAAAATCTCGACTATAAAACCATCTAAGGAATTTTTATTCTTATTTTTTAATATTTTTTTAATATCAATATTGGACCATAAATACTAGAGCTGGGACTATCCGGCTATCCTTGCGGTTATCCGTTGACACGAATAAAATCCGGATGGTATGGATATCCGGTTCAACAAGTTTTATTGATACAAATAAATCGGGCTAAAAAAAAAACAATTTTATATGTACTATTTCTTAATTATTCAGTTTTATTTAATTTCATTATTATATAAGTAGTTTATTATGCTTTAATTTTCTTTTTCGATTTCGAATTTCTTTGTTTATTGGAAATTTACGATTTTTTGCAATTTTTCTTTAGTTTTAATCAGGCGAATTTATATAAGGCGGTGTTACTAGAACAGGTGATTGATTGGTTTTTCCATATTACGGCTTAAAATATAAAATTTTCATTTTTATTTCTATTCTGATTGCTCTCATTGGCTTGCGATATCAATTTATGAAATTGTTTCACAATCGAAGCCACAAAATCAGAAATAAAATACGTGCACATTTTTGTTTTTGTACTACTGCTACTACCTTATATGAATTTGGCTTGGTTTTAGTTATTCTGCTTTTGGGTTTCCAATAGCAACCAAAATTAACACTTTGCTTTGCCAAAATTCACTATTTCACCCCACTTTTTGAAAGCACTTATTTTCAACAAACCTAATTTGCAAACTTTAAAAAACATATTTTTAAAATTTCTTTGTGCTGTTTAAATTTTTTCACAATTCTTACCTTAAATTGTTGCCACTGCCCTTCTGGGTTGTTTTCGTTTTTTGCTGCGTATTGTGAAATATTTTCTTGAAATTTCGTTTGTTACTAAAATGCATCACCCAAGTTTTAGGCGTTCAAACCGTTGACATTTCGAAATTATTTGTACGCTTGTGTTTTTCTTTCTTTCTTTATATAATTTCGCTTAAACCGATTGCAATAAAGAAAACGGAAAATTTCTTTCTTATTTATTTAGTAATTTTATTGTAACAACACATGCGCCGTCTTTTGGATGTATATTATTATTTTTTTTTTTTTACATAATATTATAAATTTTACAATACATATATTCGAAATGACTTGCGATGTGCAGACCGAGTGTGCTGAGTGGTCACAACGCTCAAGGTGGTTGCGCTGTTGTATTGCGGGAGCTTCTGTCTTGACGACTTTATATTTAAAACCCTGAGCATGTTAACGAATTCTTTTCATTTTGTAGTTGTACATAACTACATACATAATTCCATTATTTACTTTGTGCTCAAATGTATATACATACATACATACATAAAACATAAATTTTCTGACGGAATTTTTACTCTGGAGAGAGAGAGAGAGCATTCCCAGTACGATTCACGTGCACGTGAATCACGAAATGAGTGTTAGTCGAATTGTGTTAATGGAAATTTTGTATTTAGTATTTAATCCTAATGCCATGTACCAGTAGGAATTTGCCTTGATATTTTTTACCCGATAATGGAAAACTTAGCAATAGCACCAACGTGTTAGCAAAGACCTTAGATTACAAAGAAGCTGCATCCCGTCCCACCGTTTCTCTAACAGAAAATATCGTCCAATTTCACCATACGAGAACTAATTTGACCTTTGCTGATCGATATTACAATCTGATTTGATTCAATTGGTTTCTGGTGTGGTGAAATTGGACGAAAATTCTTACCGCAGGAAACGAAACGGCATGCAACTTCTTTGTAATCTGCGTTCTTTGGTGTCTGCAATGGCTGGGTTGAGTCGAAAATAACTTTTGCAACCTTTTACTTTTACTCGAGTATGGATCCTATTAGCGGATTTTTCATTCAAATGAGCGTTCTGGTATCAATGCTTTGTATGAGATATGCCATTTAAAAGTCAGGGACAAGTTACTTCTATTGCAAATAAATTGAAATCGTTTCTCAAGCTGCTGTCACCAAAGGAGTTGCACGGCGTTTCATTTCCTGTGGCAACAACTCTCGTCCGGTTTCATCACACCAGAAACCAATTGGATCTAATCAGATTGTAATATCAATCAGCAAAAGCCCAATTAATTCGAGTATTCTGGTGAATTGAGCGAGATTTTCTGTTAGAGGAACGGTGGGATGGGATGCAACTTATTTGTAGTAAACTACGTTCTTTGCTGTTACGTCGAAATCAGAAAGCTCTCTAACATAATAATCTGGGATAGGCAGGACAGACCAAATTTGTTTATAATTTCGTAATGGTTTTCTCTACTGGATATGCACATATCTGTGGCTATTTGAAAAAACAACCTAAGGTGAGTTATCGTCACCTCTTTCCTGCCAAGCCTAAAGTAAGTGTGCTATGCTCGAATATTTCTACATTTTGTTAAGCAAATACATATGTAGTAGTTTAGCAGGGAGTTTTGGTAAAAGTTAAATTAAATTATAAAATTTTTATTATGGCATCCGTTATACGATTGTTTATACATTGCATGTGTACATATCTATGAGTTTTAATATCTCATTTTAAGATAAGTTATCTTTGTGCTTTGTTTGTACCTTTGCACAACTGGAACCACGTGCAGTGCAGATGAAACCCCACTTTCTGCGAACATTTCGAAGCACATCATTTACTTCATTTCTTTCTGGGTTTAAAGTTACACGCAAGCGATGCGTGGATCACAAGTTTCTTAGTCGCCTTGATAATGAACAAATATTCTAGACATTTATGCAATCAGGCATACACTCGTGCGTAGCCATCTCTGTGCGATCGTTGTATGGGCCCTATGATGTAGTTTTTGTTGTCTCTTCGTAGCGTCACAAGAAAACCAGCAGTGATAGAAATACATACATACATACAGAACACGACACAACGATAATAATTTAATCAAATAATTTTTTTTAAATAAAAATATAGTTCATTCTACAACAACGAACGGTTAAATTCAAGTTTCAAACTTTAGTCAAATGTGGGAAGAGATTCAACAAACTCTGCATAAGATTTTACAATTCTTAATTAAAATTTAATATAATAGACTGTAAGTTTTAAGTAACTAGAAATTATCGTTGATTTTTGAGCATGCGTTATATCGACGGATTTACGGAAGAGTGTCAAGAAACAAATTAAAACAAAAAATCATCCGTAATTTCTATCATTTCAAAACTTGCACTTTATTAAACTAAAATTGAATCTGCTATAAAACTGCTTACCGAAATTTTTCTCAAAACTCGAATTAACAATTGCAAAATCTCAAGTAAAGTTTGTTAAATTTTTCTCCTATTTCAACAATGTTTGAAACGCGGATTTAACCATTGCTTTCGATAAAAATAACGATTTTTTAATAAAAACTAAAAAAATAAGTAAAATAAATAGTAAAAATTTGTGATTATCGTTATGTCGTGCACTGTATATATAACTACATACTCGTACACTATGTCAAACAAATATTGATAATTGAACTGACTGTTTAACATGATCTTAACCCGGTTGCCACTTTGAATGGAAATCGGGATTTGAATAGGTCGGAAAAGGGCAAACGTAATTTTTCAAACAAACAGATTATTGTTGTTGCTGTAACAGCATAAAACATTCCGTGGTTTCTACAGAGAGGATACACAAATTGCGTTGTCAATGACGTCCATAACCTGGTTATAAGGGGTTTCTTTCGAATTCAGCCCTACAAGGTGGTGATGTCGAATTATCGAAGGGACTATTATCATTTTGACGACGAAAGTAATTTGGCACGAAATGTTAATATGTTGGCATTTTATTATTATGTATTGGCCTCAAATTGAAATAAGCAACAATTTTGATTGTTTTACCACGAAAAATGTATTAATGCAAACCAGACATAGCATTGATACAACCCTCCTATTGCGAATGACGACAAGCAGTAGAGAAACGATTATTAGACGATGATATTGTGAGCGCCGATTTCTCGTTCAACGATTGACCAAGTTTGACAATACAAAAATATAATCGATTTGATCCACTGAGGTTATTCTACTTGTTTTTGTTTTGTCACAAAAATGGTCTTAATGCAAAGCAGAAACCTCCTATTTCGAATGTAGACCTTTGATAAACGACTATTAGTCGGTGATATTGCGAGTGTCAATGTCGATCAGTTTCACAATACGAAAATATAATCGACTCGATCGATTCATTCTATCGACTATCGACTTATTCTATCGCCAGTCGACATTCATAATAGAGGTGTTTGTTTGGGAACCAAAAAATCAAAATATTAATTCTTATCATCCTTTTTGCCGGGCTACACCAATGTTTGCAAATATTTATTTTTTTTATCAGCGACAACTTTGATTTCATCCCTATTAGCAGAAACTAGTTAAAAATAAAAAGTATTAAGGCAAAAATTTACTTTAATCGAAACATTTAATTAACATAAGTTTTAGTCGTAAAATTTCAAAGTATCACTAATTAACGGTATTATAATTGCAAACAAATATCACTGCGTAACTGTGAAAATTAACTTGGAATGTCACAAAGCTGATATTGCGCGTCTAGTTGTGTAATAAAAAATATACCCCCAAAGTCTGGAATTAGCGTCAAAAACCTGGTTCTCGAGAATCTCATAGGCATTATGCCCATAACGTGAAAATTTCTGAATCGATCTTCAAATATATCACGTAGGATGATAAAGTGAAGTTTCACATGTTTGTGCATGAACTAGCTTTTTCGCATCAAAACCGCTCCTAGAAATGATATTCAAATGCGTCTTTAAAGTTTCTATCTTTTTTTAATTCCATAAGTTCTTGGACTTCTTCTGCAACTTCTCTAGTGTTAGCGCCAAAAAGGTAAGGTATCAGTTTTTTGGTAAACTTTAATTTCAGTATTTTTGTTTTCTGGAAAATAACGATAGAATTCATCAGTCAATATTTCCAGATCACATTTGATATTTCCTTGTATGCTTTCCCTAAATGTGTCATACTTTTTATCGTTAAGTAGTAACTCTAACGCTACGTTCTATTGTCTATTTTTTTCCGTACCATAATTTAAGGCTTGCGGACCATTGGTTGGGAAACAATGAGCTACACTAACTTACTGAATTTTGCTCTTAAAGTCTCGGATTCATCAAAAATTCCCCACTAGACTTGGATCAGATATGCACATAAATTCAAACTTATTCTACTTGTATTTTGTATCAACTTCTATCCATTCCTCAAAAATTTATGAGGAACGAAAAACGCCACTGAAGATAATACAACGCCGAAACCGGTTTGTCTCCAAACCAAACTTAACAAGGGATGACGGAAAATCGTTCCAATATAGGAGGAGGGGTACGATAGTCAGCGTATACGTGATGGACATTTTTTTTCATCCCACTTGCCTGGAGTTTCACAAACTCATAAATTTGCGGAAATATACTGTCAGCAATGTGAAATAACTAATTTTTATCGTAAGTGAAACCATGGGCGGCTAAACGTCCTGAGCCCGGGTGGGTAGTTCTGCTGGTGGTAAGAGGTGAAGGGATTGGGTCGTCGATGAATTAAGAAGGTCAACGGTTTTCGGGAAAAGATTTTATTGTTCTTCGTGCAATAAGTTTATTGTTAGTAAATAATACATGGAAATAATTATTTGGAAACTTTTTCATTTCTACATTGATAATAAAGCCATTCGTTTAGAATGCAAAGAAATGAAATCATTCATAAGGATTTCTAGATCTAACTCATCAACTGCATCCTAGACTTTCGCTCCACTGATTCAGTGTCAAATCTACTTGTGAGGGAGTAATATTCTTCGAAAATAATCCTCAGGTGTTGTAAATGTATGTATGATTCTTAACATTACTGGCAATTACTCGTTAGGAAATTTTGCGTGGCAAAACAGGTTCTTCAATTCCGAATTCTTCAGTATACCTTATACTATTTAGCCAAATTTACTGAAACGTAAGAGTCACGGGAAGGCTCTAGTGTAAAGGTAACAGCGTCTGTTTTCCTAAACGAATCAACTACGCAAAGCTCCGACTTTTGAATATCTTTGTAGAGTATTTCGATTCGATCAAAAATTTCAATCATCGCATTCAGCATAAACAACAATGAAAATGACTCCATGCGCTCTAAATTTTTTTTCTGCCCGAATTTCCAGGTGGGTAATTACCCACTATGGGAAATTTCAGGTGGTTATTACTACCCACCATACCCACATCTTCCGCGCCCCTGAGTGAAACAAAAAATATTAAAATGAACAGACATAACATTTTATTCTCAGACCAATCTTCAGGATCAAATCTTTGCAGCCCACTTTCATTAGTTCTTTCGTTCAAAGGCAAGCACAACGAGGCGGCGGTGATAGCTTAAAAAGTACAAATTATTAATTCCACAACAGTTAAGAGCAAAATAACCATACAATGCTTTTTGGCAGAGTTTCGAACTTAAAACCTTTCGGTTGGCACGTGAATGCTCTGTCCTATCTATCTAGTACCTATTTGCTATTGTTTTGCTTAGGTATAAATTTCGAACTGCTTGAGCAAACGATGCTGATGAAGCTGATGCGGAGTCTAATTAGTTTGTACGACCTCACCAGTTGTGCTGCAGAGCAAGCGGGTAGTAAACTAGTAAAGATCTACATAAATGGCACGAGTAATTTTGAGGCTAGGCTAATGTCTGACTATGACTATATTTTAGTATGTACTTATAGTATCTATTTGTGTACAAACACCCGCTCGGCAACAACTAAATGACTGTGTTTATGTTCGATAAATGCGAACTCACAAATTCTCAAAAAAATGATTGGCAGTAGGCCAGATGAGTTCGATGAATTATAACTGGCTATATGTAGCTCATTTAAATTTGTATACATATGTATGTAAGTATTTTGTGTTGTCAAAAGATATAGAAATGTAAAGTAATGTATGGATGTATATACATACATATGTGCTACTTTTATTTATACATACATATGGAAACGTAGGCAGGCATTAGGTGCTTTAATCTTCGTACACAAATGTGTGTGGCCCCCGATAGCATTTGGTAGACAAAGAGTGTTCCACGATCATTTACTTAATTCTGACAACGAAATAAGTAAAGAATGAACAATTATTTTTTTTATTTATTTTTTTCGTTTAGCAAAGCGATGTTTCTGAAAGAGCTTTGACAGTTTTTGTGTTTGATGGTTATTGATAATAGGCACGGTGTACTGAATACTGAAGGTGACGCCTTTAGAAGTACCGCTACTTTGGTTTTGCCGGGTTCGACAATTCTCAACTTCAACTAGACAAAGCTTTTTTCACAAATTCAGAAAAAGAGACACTTTTTTTTTAGTATTTTGCGAATTTATTTATTAAATGTCTGCCTATAAATTCATATTTTACACTTTAGAACAATTAGAACACGTTTTTCAATGAAATATTGGAAGTTGTTCAGTTTTCTCTCTCCCGTATTCTTGTTTACTAAAGGCGAGATCTGTCATTTCACCGCGAGAAGGCGCAATCTTGTATTCTATCATTCTTGGATAATAGGTACTTGATATCGCAACACGATAGTATGGGGGTTTTCTCTTTTCTAAATATTGCATTAATGTTTCACTTGTATTGTCTCGCTCAGATAGCTGTAGCCAAATGTTAAATAGAGCGCAGGTCGCGTTCCGACAACAGTCGGGGCTATGCACCGGAACGACACTGATTTATATCCGGTTTATATCAGCATCATTCGCAAAAAATTTGTGGTGTATGTTTTGTTCTGTTACAACAGCAGCAACAACAGAGCATGGGTCGCAAATTGTATTCTCAATTCTACAAATACTTTAAAAAATAGCGGTCGGGTATTCAATTTATATTGCAAAAAATTTACAATTATAGCCAATGCAAAAATTAGTAGGTTTTCTTTTTCATATGCTATTAACTTCTATATTGTAGACATTTTTCATTTTCTGCATTTGCTTACATACAAAGTAAATTTGGATCATGCATTATATTGAAGAAAAGGCGCAACACCGTCAGAAAAAAAATGTTAAAAATCAACTAAAACTTTTGGTCACTTGAAACTTGGACTTTATTGTGATAAAATCAAATGGGCTACAAAACTACATACTCTAAAATTCCGATTAAAAAGCTTGAAATCTAGATGACAAATTGCTTTGTATTTATATTTGTTGTATTTTTATTCACTTTCTACATATAAGCTTTGAAACTTCGACTAACACTCTAGAAATTTTCTAGCAATTATTCAAAATGTATTTATCAAGGCGAATACAGTAGCTCCAAGCAAAAGTCGGACACCGTAGAAAAAAATGTTTCTTACTAAAAATATTTGAGCAATTAAATGAAAAGGTAAAATACATTTTTACCTATTCATTTATTGCACTTCCAAAGTATAAAAACAAAACATATAAATTAATTCAGTATTATAAAATATTCTAGTAAAATGTCAAATAAAAGTAAATTCAATGCACAAGCCAAACTCGGACAATCAACAAGTTTCTTGAAATATCGAAATATATTTTAAAAACTAATATTTTGTATGAGGACCTTTATTTTTAATAACCATTTTGAGCCGCATTGATTTAACCATTTTTTCGCAAAAACTTGGTTCGATTTTTTCCCATTCTTGTAATAAGATAGATTTCAAGTTATTTTTGCTTGAAACGGAATGTTGTCGAATTTTTGTGTTAAGATAGTTCCACAAATTTTCGATAAGATTAATATCAGGACATTGGAGTGGTATTTCCAGAACATGGTGGCAATTATAAAGCAATCAAGAACGCATTTTGTAGACGTTATGCTTTGGATCATCGTCTTGTTAGAAATACCAATCATCACCGATATCCAATTTTTCAAGAATTTTTGGTAAGTTTTCTCTTAAAATGTTAAGATGGTCATTCTGGTTCATTATTCCTTCAATAAAATGCAAAGATCCTGGTCCAGAAGCCGAAAATTAATCCCAAACCATTGCCGATCGGCCACCATATTTGACAGTTTGCTCTCAGATTGCGCAGTTGCAGCTCCTCATTTGATTTCCTCCAAACATATGGTTTTCCATCGGGCCAAAAACATTAAATTTACTTTCATCAGTAAACATAACATTTTTCCAGAATGAAAAATCCTTATTTTCATGTTTTTTGCAAATTTTAATCGGATGGCCTGATTGCGTTTGCTGATCAACGGCTTTTTTCGAGCCTTTCTACCATTTAGATTAGCCTGATGAAGTAGATTTATGATGGTAGATGCACTAGATCTTTTTCCCAACTCATTTTCAGCTATAACAGCTAACTTTGGTGCATTGAGGAAAGGATTATCTTTAACTTTGTGAAACAGATATCGCTTATCTGAATCGGTAAAAATCATGCTGTGGGCAGCTTTAGGCTTGTTTTCCACTTGTTTGTTGGTTTTGAAGCGCTTAATTAAATCTGAAACATTAGAATGACTTCCATCGACAATTTTAGCAATTTCACGCACAGATTTTCTATCGTTGGAATGCTTCATAACCAACTTTCTCAATTCAATACTTGTTTGGCCTCTTTCCGTAGACATTTTTAAATTACAAACCGTAATTCCAACTATGTATATATTAAAAAAAACCATCCGGGGAATGCCCTTTAGTCTGTTAAACACTATACTTCAATTTGGTTGCAATTCTTCGACAGACTTGCATTTATTTAGAGGATAGTTGCCACTGTCCGAGTTTGGCTTGTTAATTGAATTTACTTTTATTTGATATTTTACTAGACTATTTTATAATACTGAATTAATTTATATGTTTTGTTTTTATATTTTGGAAGTGCAATAAATGAGTAATTGAAAAAAAATTTTACCTTTTTATTTAATTGCTTTGGTTCAAATATTTTTAGGACGAAACATTTTTTTCTACGGTGTCCGACTTTGGCTTGGAGCCACCGTAAATATTAGACGTATGCTTATTTGACAACATGAAAATAAAACAATTTGTGAATTTGTACATATTAACTCATTTGGATATTTTTGTATATAAAGTATCATTTTGAATCAGCAGTCCACAAAGCTATTTGCCTTATATACATATATGTATATGTACATATGTGGTAAAAAATCCGTTCCCTCGGGTTGAAATTCTCTGTTGGCACAAACAGTATTCAAGAACGTACGATTCTTGCTCCTGTGTAATAGAATCTTGTCGCAGTTCTACAATAAAACTCCGGGGCATTGGAGATAGATAGATAGAAGTTTGCACTTCGACCTAAAATAACCATTGTGTCCTCTACTAATTACAGTACGTCGTCTAATCCCAGCACCCTTAGAAAGTCTAAGCTGGTGACTGGTGGTAGCGAGCGTACCAATTCCTTTCCAGTGTTGTACGAGCCTAGGTATATCTCTCGTATCTTTGATATGGTGTCACAATCGAATACTAAGTACATCGGGATCTCCGGAGCCGAGTCGTAGTAGCGAGACAACTCAGTCGACCAAATTCCGAGCTTGTGCAAATGGCTCCGCAATCTGCAGTAACCTGTGCGAAAACCTGTTATTATCCTCAATATGTTTCTTGAGAGTTGCATAAGCTTTAAAGTGTTTTTTATTGTAACCTCCCAATAGACTCTTCGCCATGAAGAGCTCGGGTCCTTTGGGCGCCCTCTGGCCGCGTCCCTAGCTAATCTATCAGCCTCTCCATTTCCTTCGATGCCTTTGTGGATTGGAATACTCAAGCGTACCAATGATGTTGGAGCCTTGAGTGCGGCTTGTCTGTGACTTAAAGTGACTATACGCTAATTTTTTATATATCCGTATTAAGTTTACCTCAAGCCCAGAGCCACTTCCAAGGCCCAGTCGGAGACGTAGAATGGCTTATGTTAAGCATGCTTGATGTTGGAGCTTTTAAAACGATTTCCTCACCGTTGAGAACCGTGGAGCTGCATCCGCGGGAATTACCCACTAGAGGTCTGCACACCATTATTGCTTTAGCTGCTTTGGATGCTGTTGAACCAGGTGCTTCTTCAGAGAAGTCTGGTTGGATGGAGAGACCCTGATGCTTTACCCCACACGCCACGCCGACTTCAATCCTAGCCAATGAGATTGTTCTCATTTCTGACAGTTTCCTTTTCCTGGAAAATGGTATGATGGCCGTCTTGAGTGGATTAATTTTAAACCCTCGTTTTCTTTTATTATTTTTGACGACGAAGTTAGTTGCTTATTATTTTTTAATAACTGAATTTTTTGTTTAAAAATTTATTTATTTTTCAATTTAAAAATTGAGCGTTCTGATAGAAAAAAACCAATGTGAGAAAGGGTTAAGCATATGAAAAAATTAAACGTCATATACTTATTTCACTTTGTTAAATACACTTTGGAATTACTTATGCTTTTATAAAAAAGTAATTAAAATCAGAAAAGAAAAGACACAATTGTTACAACTTATTAACACATTTTGCTATTACCTTTGTGAATACAAGATATATTAACAACTCGTATGAAGTATAATAAAACAAATCAAAAAAGTGCCTTGAGTTCACGAAGACCCTCAAATAATCGTAATTTTCAGAAAAAACTCGTCAAATCGTCATTCGTAAAAGTTAAAATGACATAAAATTGTCAATTCAACATAGGTGGCTACAATTTACTGCTCCTCTTCGATAAGCCCAAGGCGAATTCATACAAGGTGATAGCATCCCATGAGCTGAATGCTTGTTCTTCTCTCCGAATTCGCTAGGTTGTTTTGTTTACACAAACAAAATCCATAAGCAAACTGGGCGAATTCAGTTTTTGACATTTCACTCGCAAAATAACACTAACAAAATACACAGTGGATTCGCCTTGTTTATCTTACTATCACCTTCTATGGATACACCTTGGATAAGCCAAATAACTCTTCTGCCTTTAAAATGTTAGTAACTGAAAGTGAATGAAAATAATTGCTGAGTAATTCACAAAAGAATTAAAATTGGAAACAATTAAAGAAGTGCGGTCTACTTTTCAGGAATAGAAAAAAATATTAATTCAAATTACTGCATTGTTAGTGTAATAATACTATTAGTTTTTCGCATAAAAATAAAATTTAATAATATAAAGTAATTTAAGTTGCTTTCCGACTCGAAAGGTGTAATATATTTTAAGTTTTGAGCTCAAGGCCAGTAGTTAGTAAACTATGCATTTAATTAAAAATAAATTAAGTAAGTTTGTCTTGTTTTAATTTCATTATTGTCATTCTCGAAATACACTGAAGAAAGCACAACGCTGAAAGCGGTCTGTCTTCAAACCAAACTTGATAAGGGGAAATCGTTGCAATAGACAGGAAAAATAGAAGAGCAAAAATAATGAATCTATCCTGGGATACCAATTAACTTTTCTTACCAAGAAGTTTATAGCCCTGTACAATAAAGGTAGCGGTTGTAAGGTTGAATTAATTTCACATATTTTCAAACATTTTGAATAAATTTATTTTAATATTGTAC
This sequence comes from Anomoia purmunda, assembly GCA_951828415.1. Lineage (NCBI taxonomy): Eukaryota > Metazoa > Arthropoda > Insecta > Diptera > Tephritidae > Anomoia > Anomoia purmunda. The sequence goes on along the minus strand of OX639993.1, from coordinate 185,892,122 downwards.
TATAACAATTCAACTAAGTAATTAACATTTTTAACATAATTATACTGGATAACAAAGCTTGTGATATTGTGACTATTGAAGATGCAGGTCGCGACAAAACGATTGCACAACAAAGCATTTTGTGTTTTTAATCAACTTGAATAAATAAACTTAAACTTTCAGTATAACGCTAAAAAAAACCGCAGAAAACTCATACATATTTTACAATCACAATACAATTCATCATACAATTTCTGTGACTTAGATGCTTTCTGGATATTATAATATAGGGCTCGTTTTATTGTACCCGACTCGCAAAAGAACGCTCCAACTCGGAAACAATTTCCTTTAACGCTGTTCGGGTACAATTTCCTTAGCGAAAAAGCAACTCTGCTCGCATCTTTCATGAAAGATGCGATTTGTTTAGTAATAGTGATATTGAGAAACAGAAAATAGTTGTGCCAGCAAACTTTAGGTTGATGTATTTATATACATATTTAAAAATACTATGCAAATAAATACGGATTAAGTGTTAAAATGAAATTCTCCATATATTTCCTTAGGGCTCATTCACAATAGCGCAGTTTTTTTCACTTCCCAACACTACATCTCTGGTCGGAAATAATTTTACCGAGTTGGCTCAACTCGCATATTTTTCCGAGTTAGTGTTGTTGCTTTACATGCATTTTGTTATCCTACCTACTGTTCTTTTGCAATTAGGTTACAAAGAAACGGGCCCATAATTAAAATTATGATAAGGATTTGATAAGTAAAGTATACCCTCCCTAGCTCTTGAGGCCTTACGACACTCGTTTTGGATTTAATTAGCTTTATAATATATTTTTTTTAGTTAATATGCTATTTTTAAATTCTTCAACGGCACCATATAGGCAATTTTCTGCATGCGTCTACAGAAGGTGACACCTTCAGAGGTACCGCTAATTTAGCTCTGCCGATTTTGACAACTCTCAACTGCAACTAGACAAAGCTTTTTTCACAAATGGATTCAAAGAGCCACTTTGTTTTAGTATTTTGTATATTTATTTATTAAAGCTATGCACATAAATCATCTTTTTACACTTTACCAAAATTAAAACCCCTTTCTTACTGAAATATCGGAAGTTATTCATTCTTCTTTCTCCCGTATTCTTTATTTACTGAAAATAAAACCTGCCCCTTCGTCGTGGGAATGCGCAATTCTTTATTGGGCCCGTTTCTTTGTGACCTAATTGCAAAAGAACACTAGGTAGGATAACAAAATGCATGCAAAGCAACAACACCAACTCGGAAAAATATGCGAGTTGAGCCAGCTCGGTAAAATGATATCCGACCAGAGATGTAATATTAGAAAGTGAAAAAACTGCGCTATTGTGAATTACCCCTAAGAAAATACATGGGAAATTTAGATTTAGGACCTAATTCGTTTTTATTTGCATAGTATTTGTAAATATATAACTACATAAACCAAAAATTTATTTGCACAACTGTTTTCCAATCTTAAATAGCACTAAACAAATCGCAACATTCATGAGAGAGGCTAACAGGGTTGCTTTTGCAACCAAAGGAAATTTTATCCGAGCTGGAGCCTTTTTTGCAACCCGGGTGCAAAGAAATGGGCCTATTCTATCATTCTTGGATTCTGTCCATAATTGCTTTTAGTAAATAATATATAACTTTACAACTTTTATCTAAGTTGTCTGCGATATGACGAATCTTCATGTATTTTTTAACCGAACTAAAGGTAACGCAAATTTCACCTGCTGTTGGCAATTTTCCTCAACATATCTTAGGCAAATTAAACTAAATTTGCATCTAAAATTCCACAAAAAATAACACAAATTAGAGAACACTGAACTGGTAATCTCACAACCACTCAATGCCGAGTAAATTAAAGGGAGGATATGCTAAAGTTTTGTTGCGGTCTGCTTACGTATCTCACTTTTGCATTATTGTGCTAAATTATAAGTATGTGATGATTAGTAGGGGCGATCCTTAACTAATCATCTCTAAATATTTCTTAATTGGACACAATATATTTATCATATAATAATTTTTTATATCAATATCTTATGACTGTAGCAATAAAGCTACTCCACCAAGGATCCATTTAGCAGGTCGTTCGCGAGTTTTCAGATTGAAGGTCCAAACGTAGGTGCTGCCGCGTAATCTGCAACGAAAAATACACTTTGACTATTTTTGAATTATTTTGCTATGTTAATTTTTCCCATTCAATACAACTTTGCTAATTTTCAATTTCAATAAAAGTTATCTATTTCATAAATACATATTGCGTATTGCGATATTTCAATGATTTGAAAAAATAACCGATATTTGCAGCCTTCAAATTTCTAATCTTGCCTAATAAATATTAATAAGATAATAAAAGATTAAGCTTTGATCTGGACATGGCATAAGATCGAACAAAAATATTCGCATAAACTCTGGCAATATAACATAAAATTCTTCGCTGACTAAGTAAATCGGTTTTTTAGGATTAATTAGAATTAACGGAAACCAGCCATTTTCACTTTCTATTTTCTGTTGTTAGAATCCATCTTAGACTTAGTTGTCATAACTGATATTAATTTTATCTTTGCAATCAAATCGATGAGAATTTAGCCTCAATATATGTAAGCCGTCGCTATGTTCCACTTTACAGGATGTGGTTTTATAAAGATTTTAGGCTTTAGTAAAGAAAGTATTCACATACCTTTCATAAAAGAATTTTGGGAATCACTCTTTACCAAACCTACATAAAGTAAAATCTGTTTACTCCAAAACAAGGCGAATTTATAGAAGGTGATGGCATAAGAGCAACTGATTTGATTTTTTTTTTATTCACCTACATGTATTTTGTTTTCGCTTTTGCGTATGAGCTTTCAAAAGCCGTAAAAGCAAAAACCAAGGCGAATTCATACAAGGTGATAGCAAGAAAAAACGTATGTATTTTGTTGTTGCGCCTTGAGCGGGAGTTATGTCAAAATCTGAATAAGAATGTAAACACACAAATTAGAATGTAAACAAACAAAACTAGTTTGACATTACACCCGCTTCGCCGAATTGAAAAAAAAGTAAAACTCAGCTGTTTCTTCACTCCACCTTGTATGAATTCGCCTTGGCAAAAACAAAATGTATTTATATTTTGACAACTCGTACGCAGAAACAAAAACAAAATACATATGAATTTTGTAGTTGTATTTATAACAGCACCTTGTATGGATTCGCCTTGAAACAAACTCTGTTTTCCCCAAAAGTAGTAAATATTTCTCAAGCGCCATTTCACTATTTTTTTATAACTATTTTCTTTTTTAACCCGAGAATAGTTTTTTTTTTGTTTTTTTTGAGTGTAGTGAATAGCTTCAGAGCTTAAAAATCCGATTGCTCATAAGCTCCGTAAATAAAAAAATCCAGGAAATAAATTTCGAATTTGTTGCCAAAATGTATCAATGCCAATACTCTAGTATTTCCGGGGATTAAGCGTAAGCCCTAAAGAAAACACGTGTGTTAAGCTTAAATGCGTTTGAAGGACTCCTTTTTTATTAGTAACATTATAACTAGAAAGCGGTATATACTATGTATGTATATATACATATATACCCAAATGTATTAACTAATATGCAATTGGGTTGTAGAGTTGCTTTTCATACATATCCTAATACCATAGAATAAAATACCGAACTGAAATACCAGAGCAGATCAAGAGCGGAGCAAAGAGAATAAAACCTTAACTCCGAAGCCCTGTGCTTGAGGATCGAAGAACAGACAATGCTGAATGGTATCAAGAACAAAGAACGTTTGTACATAGATTACTAAGAAGTTGCATACTTTCACCGAACAACAACATACTATTTTAGCGTATTTCACCATACCAGAAAAAATATGACGTTCACTGATTGATATTAGAATCTGATTGGCTTCAATTGGTTTGTGGTGTGGTGAAGTAAGCTAACATTTCTTACCACAGGGTAATTTCATTGCGTAGGGAGGAATGGAACCAAGAGTTTAACACTCCACCTGATAGTATTGCCATCTATACAGATGACTCGAAACTCGACAGTAAGGTCGCGAAACCTGAAAATCTCCTTTAGGTTACCAGACCACTGCAGCGTTTTCCAGGCTGAGGTGTCAGCTATTATTGAAGCGTTGGAGAAGCTTGGGACCGGGATTTTAGGAAGAGATATCTTCATCTTTAGTGATAGCCAGGCTAAAATCAAGGCTCTGAGTTCCTTCACGTTTAACTCAAACATCGCGCTGGACTGCCGCCAATCTTTACAGGAGATGTCCAAGCAGAATAGACTGTGCCTCATTTGGGTTCCTGACCACAGGGACAAAGAGCGAAACGGCATGGCACATGAACTTGCAAGACAAGGTACGACCAAGCAGATTCTTTAGGATAAAGAACGCATTGGTATGTCGGTTGCCACTTGCAACCTGCTACTTAGAGAAAATAAATGAGACCGGAAACGGTCACAAAGTGTATACTCTAAAAAGAGAAAATAATTTTTAACTTGGTGGGAGCTCTAACCGGGTACTACCTAATAGGAAAACTTGCTGAAAGGCTAGACGTACCTTTCTGAAGATTCTGCAGGAGCTGTCAGAACTATGAAGATGAGGAAAGGGTCTCATATCTTCTGTGTAAGTGTCTTGCACTGTGCAAAAGCAGGTTGCGGTATCTGGAATCACCGTTTCTGGAAAACCTTAGTGAGGTTTCAAACACCGAGACTAATTCATCAGCGAGGCAAAATGGTTTAGCAAGGGGTAATCTTTCGGCGGATGGTGTCAATGTTTGTAGTAACACAATGGGCCTTCTATTTATAGTCTAAGTGTGCAGCCACTCCTACCTACCTATCTAACACCTTTGTAATCTACTTTCTTTGTACAAGAATTTGCTAATCCGAAGCCAAAGAACGTAGATGACAAAGAGGTTGCATCACTCTCATGAATTATAGTAGAATCTAATTAGCACCAATTGGTTTCTGGTGTGGTAAAATCGGACGAGAGTTTTTGTCACACAAAGGAAACGCCATGCAACTTCTTTGTAATGTACGTTATTTGTAATCTACGTCCTTTGCATATAAACGGTTACCAATAGCGAGGCCGAAATAAAACAGCGAGAAGATTCCGAATGGCGCAGCTTCCCGATGGCGAAATTTATGTAAGAGTGGTAAAATAAATCAATAGAGTTAATGAGCTCGTAACTAAGTTAAGCTGAAGAATTTATTTGAGAGTTTTATTTAACAATTCAGCGATCGAACTCAAGGATATTTGAAGAGCAAACCATTCGTAACAATATCATGAACTCATTTCATTTTTGTTATTCATTTATTTTATGCAGCTCTTTAGTTAAAACTCGAGCTATAAAGCTTTTTTTTTAAATTGGGAAATTCAACTAAAGATTACGAAGACATAAGTGATGAATCTTGGTTGTTCAATCTATGTATGTATGTATGTTTAATCGTGAATCTTGTCGGATATTTGAAAGTTAGATTTTTTCCTCAAAATCGAGCTATGAATGTTGATTTTAAGCCAAGTTTTCTTACTCTTTAATGTTTTCCTGTTCTTAAAGTTTTAACTTATTTTCTACTATAAGCTCTGGCTAAATTATTCCTATTCATTTATTTTCCATTTACTTAAGTTTTTCTCAGAATTAAATTTGAGTTCTGCTTAATTCTGTTCATTTTTGATTAATTTTACATTTTCTAGACACACACACACACACACCTACATACATCTATAAAATGTAATCGCACTTTCTGTATGAAATTTTCTGTGTGTCGCTAGATATATTTATTTGCAACTTTATACCTACATATGTATGTACATACATATATTAATAGAATCTTACCTTGTCTTGTATAGTGGACATTCATAGCTACGTTGCGTCTCCTGTTTCTCCTGCACAATAGATTTTATATAAATCACCGGCATGGCGCAAACCAGCTCTTTGGGCGGCAAAGGCACAATGGAATTAAGCTGACAATCCCAACTGGCTCCATCCAAGTAGAGAGCATGCACGAGTGCACCTTCAATGGGCGGTAATCTGCGTAACAAATAGGAAAGTATATTACCATGGATTGCAAAAGAAAAAAAAAAACGAAAACCTTTTAAACCTGTAAAAATTCCTCCAAATTTTCGACTCAAAAGAAAACATAAATACTTGCTATTTAAAGTGCCCAAAAACAGCAGCATTCGTTCTATGCCAGGCGAATTCATAATAGGTGATGTTGAGTGTAAAACAACAGAGGGATATACTAACAAATTGTACGCACAATGACAGTGAGAATCGGTGAGAATTACAACGAACATATAGTTTTGACATTCAGTCCAGCAAGTGAATTCACTCTGCAGCTTTCTCAACACCACCTCTTATGAATTCGCTTTGGTTCTATGCAATCATGTATGCTAATTGTTAGAAATAAAACAAAGTACAATAATAATTTTAAAAGGTTTGCTCACTCTTATAGTAACAGCAACTGTCTTGCGGAGTTCTGACTTTCAGTGGAAGGAATATAAATCTTTGTATACCTCGTAGGTTATAAATGAAAGGAAATACGTTATTATAGGTTCAAAAACTCATTCAAATTAGCCCACTTGTTCCTATCTCGTACTTTTTGTAATAGAACAGGATAGGTAACTTTCCTGGAAACTCGCCTTGAGCTATTAAATGGTTATACGTATAGTTAGTAGAATCGATACTGCTGTACGGTGTTCTTGTATGTTGGAGTTACCTGGATAAGATCGCGCGGTGGTCAGCCAACTCGAAAGGGGGGAGATCGACTCTTTTTGGAATCAGCGGGGTATTCGGACCGCGTAAACGCTAGCGCCAAAAGCCTTTTTGGATATAATTCCAATAGATACTGCGAGTAAAAGTCTGACAGCTCAGACCGCAGTCAGACTGCGTGACATTGGATAAAACTTAACTCGAATTGCGGCCCGAAAATTTTATAAAGTTTCATCTTCATTGCTTCTATAACGGGTCATTATTCCTAAGTGATAATTTGGCTGCGCAATTTCTTCTAGAGCTGATTGAGCGTGGTGTGATGTATGGCACCGAGGGCAGTTGAACATGTTGAAAGGTGGGGTATACTGCCACGAACTCTATATGCGACGAAAATTTCGGTTACCGCATCGCTGCAAAGTGTTTCAGGCATGTGACTTTTGTAAGGTTATTAAATATTTATTCTGATAGCTAAGTGGCAATTCGAATTCTTGGTATAATAACGATGCGTTCAAAAGTGCTTATGGATTTCCCGACTTCTCTTTCGAGAGCTTCGGAGCATTTCTTCGTCAAAATAACCTGGGTAGCGGGGCACAACACTTATATCAGGAAATCGTGAAACGAATGGGTTAGCCAGGTAGGGTACACTTGAAAGGCACTCTTTAAACTAGGAGCTTGCGATCACCTTTTTAAGCGCTGGGTAGCTATTAGAACGCATAGGGTCCTTAGGCAGGATAAACTTGAAAGAGACTCTTTAAGCTAGGAGCTCGCGATCTGCTTTTTAAGCGCTGGGTAGCTATTAGAACGCATAGGGTCGTTAGGTTGTTTTGATTAAGAGTTCAAGCACTGATCCTTCCTGCGGCAACTGCTTAGAGGATGAATGTTGAGTATTGTTAGCTCTTTTTGATGAGTTGGTCTGCTTTTGCGATACGAAGACTGAATCATCTGGAATTAGATCTTATTCACCCTCCGGTGGACCTATCGAGAGTGGAGATTAGCCAGCTTCGTAGCTTTATTACAAGCAAGCACCGTTTTACTGTAAGTAGAAAGCTGACGTTCTGTTTTTGAATATACTGGGGTATTATAATGGACCCCAGCGAGTTCCTACGCTAAATCTACCATAAGTTTACCTAACTAGATGGTTGGAAAAACCCTTCAATAGACTAGCATATTTCGGCTATATAAATTATAGAGATTGGTCTGCCTCTCGAACACTGTACAGAAAAATATTTTTGAGGAAGTTTTGGAAGTTAAAATGAAATGATTCTATCCCAGATTTAATTGTAAAAAATCGCGACCTGCCAGACAAATTCCACTTTATTGTTTTAAAACCAACTTACGTTATGTCGTCCTTCTCTTTCTTCGTCACCTCGCAGCTGAGACACATTCGATCCAAAGGCAAATCATGCTTTCGAGCGCTCTCTTGCATTATGGCTGTGAGAAAACTTTGAGGATTAAACAAGCCGCCAAGCCAAATGGTGCAGGGTAATTTAAAATCGTTTAGCCAACTTGACAATTCTTTTATGCGATGTAACAGATCTGCAAACCAGCTCTGCAATCCCAGCATACTGGGATATGCCAATTGGGCCCAAGTTGTTGGCACGGTATCATAAAAAATAGCATGGTCTAAACGTTCCATGTCAGGTGTTATGGTGAGCTCGCCCTTTAAGCCCAACAAAAGCTCACGTAATGATCGTTTGATTTCACATATAAGCGCATTCATGCGTTCGCACTCCTGCAGCGCCACCACAACAAATGGCGTCTTACGTTCCACACGATTTAACAGAGCCTGTAAATTGAATTCATCCTGCATCTTATCTAGAAAATCCTCACTCATGATTTTCACAAGTTCCTCCCGTGGCGCACCACAATTTGTGCTCAGCTCTGATTCACGTGGCTGCAGTTCGAATATGGTTTTGAGCAGCTGTTCTGATGCACTTGTTAAAAATCCTATTTCAGCATTTGCATGCAGTCCATAAAGTACCGGCGATTCGGCCGGCAAAACTTCATCAATGTAGCTATGATAACCTTGATAGTCAAGATTGGGAGGTGCCACAAAACCAGGGCATAGTTCTAAGTCGCCATCGATTAGCTCTTGCTGCAATAACTCCTCTAGATATGTGCGACAGAGGCGCCGATCCCAGTCGTCTGTAATGTGGCCACCGTACATGATTTCACCGAAAAGGTAGCGCAGATCTTCCCATGGTATACGACTGCTACCTTCCAAATAATTATGTAACACATTGGCCGAAATCATTAGATCGCTGACGTTGAAGGGATATACCTTATTCCAGCCTTGTGGTCCGAATTTGCAGCGTTCGCCCGACACCGCGTGGAAGTAGCAAAGTGCAAAAAGTATCGATTTGAATTCGGCTTCCTGTGTGCAAGTTTCTAAGGCTTCCTGTGAAAAGTTGTCCCAAGCTTTGTGCAGATTGGCAGCCATACCTGACGGCGGTTCATTAACTATTTTTAGCGAAGACTCAAGTATGCCTTGCGGTATGACGTGATACTCTGGATCGGGCGCAGGCTCGGCACTGATAAACAGACGAAAATTTGAACTGGCGCTATCCTCATTCAATTCATTTTCGGCAACTATGCGTTCGATTAATTTCTCTAGCGAGGGTAGCCAGTTGACAACTAAATGAATATTCTGCAGTACAACCCACTGTTTTTTATTCGTCAAGGCGTTGATGATAGCTTCTTCCGCTATTTGCTCTTGACCTTGTCCCAGGGATATATTAATCAGCGTGTCGTTGTCTGTGCAAAATCCTAACTGCTGGCCAAGTTGCTCCACATCGCGCACAGGATTAACGCCGGGTGAAAGTATAAATAACACCGGTGTACTGGCATTAATTTCTTTGAAGATTTCTACAAAAGTCGGTATTTGTGTTCTTGTGTACTCCTTGCCCATCGTTAGTTCTACGAATAATCTGAAAACAATTTAAAAACAAATTAATGGTCATGAGGTGTAAGTTACTTTGTTTCTTCTTTTCTAAATTGTTAGCCTCCATTCACAAAACTCTGATATATAAATATATGTATCTGACGATCATAATTTACTTACCTCATGGCATATAACATCCTGTCCGGCCGTAAAGCTCGTATGATACACAGTTTCTGTAACGGCGAACGATACTTCCACTCGCCCGGGAATTGTTCTCGTTCTGGTGCCGCGCTGGCTAGAAACTTACTCCATCTTTTCGGATAGCTCTCCAAGTCCTTATCAATACCATAAAAATGTTCGATACTACCCAGTGATTTTATGCCGCCCCACGCTTTTCGGCTTACAAATTCTAGCGGAGACAGTGAGTTGGGATCGTGAGGAAAGCGTAGTAGAAAATCAAATTCATCCTTCGAGATCTGACCCGCTGCACTCTGAATACGCAGGATCATATGTGATGTGAAGGTCAATTTATCGGCTTCGAAGAGCCCACGTACTGTGTAGATGAATGTCTGTAGCGTTATCGACGAAACTAAATGGTTTACACGCCGCTCATGATTTTTGCTTTTCGGTGCCGTGGCAATTGCTTTCTTGAAAACATTCATAAATGATTTAAGCGAGAATTTATAGATTGGGTTTATACGACTGAGATCAGTTAGCACAAAGTAGAGTATGGCAGCACGCTTGGCAGCCGCACGATACATATTTCGCGCTTCGTCAATTTGTGCGCTCGTTATGAGCGCCTCTCGCACTTTCAGTTCTATCTCGTCTACTGTGTGCTTCGTCGCCTCCAGATTAATGACAAGTGCATGATCCTCCAGCACATTCGTGCTAGCTGATGCCAAGCGTACAAGTAGTTCATCCTCTAAGGATTTAAGTGAAATTTTGAATTTATTTTGTTGTAACGTTACATCGATCTTCATCTGTTCCAAATCGGGTCGTTCGATTTTTACAACTTCAGCGAGTAACTGTTCTTCCAGCCCATCCGGTGTGACTGTAAAGTTAATGAGCGTAGTTTGCGCCTGGATTTCTGGTTTGTAATGTGGATTCGGCAATTTGGTATGCAAAAGTAGTCGGAAATTATTATTAAAGTCCATTTCTTTGCCGCCGATGCGTATACAACGACCCTTTTTGATTAGCGCTCGACTAAGCAGTGGCTCCAGCACAGTGTCTATGGTTTCGCCAATTTGCTCAATCAAAACTGAATCACCATTAGCCATTGATTTTTCTAGCACATCTAAGAAGCCCTTTTGGCTCAGGCGTATAATAACGAGTGCATCTCCGTATCTATTTTTTATCCATTTAATCCCTTGGCTTCGTGGGAGATGTGAATGAATGTATGGAAAAGATATATCAATATTAGTTAAGGGCTCTTTCTATGAACAGTTCTGAGCCTAGTAACGGTTCTGCGGATTTGTGTTATATTGTGTCGATGAGAAAGCGACCATTTTATGTTCACTATTGCAGGGAGGGCAAGTGCTCATCTAGTAAAAGGTAGTTTGAATCGCAATATTCCCACTGATAGTTAGACTATTTAATTCAGTGATAATTTTTCAAACCGGTGACTGAGAAAACATAGACCATAGATATAGGGGCGAAGCTTTTTAAATCTTTTACACAGATTAGTTCTCATATAGGGGAAGAGTACGTTCCTAGCTACTTTGGTGTAGGAATTATAATGTGAAACCTCATATCTCAACAATCAGTTGTATTCCATGTCAGTTCCTCCAAATGATCAAGACATTATTACATCTGACTACTAAGTTTCAGTCTAATATCTCTAAAATTGAGTGATTAGCTTGAGTTCAAACAGCGGGACTTGGCATAGATAAAGAACTTTCTATAAACTTTAATTTAAATGCAAAAAGTAATAACCTTTCGTTTGATGCTCGTATTACTGAGCTTTACTCAGGAAATAATTATTTTTTTAGCTTTATTAATAGATGGTAACCTAACCCGATTAAAGTATTCTCTACAAACATTGGTTTCAAGTTCATACCCACTTTATATTACTAACCTTACACTGCTCCCTTATTTAAATTTTTAGAATAACTCTACCCATCCACAGTAATATAGTTTCCTAAGATTCCTAGATTGTCTAAAAATCGCAACATTTTTGAAAAAGAGACAAATACTACGCTTACGCGTTAACCATCTTGACTGTAAAGCAATATGATCACTCGCTTCACCTTTTCATGAAATTATGCCGAATTTCAAAAATATTTGAATTCATGCATTAAATGTATTTGTTTCATGTAATTCCAAATGTATAAAAGTAGTAAAAGTCACCCCATATGTTAGTATATAAATGTATTTTATTTTATTGTAACTATTGAATAATAGATGTCGCTGGTCAAATGTTAATTATAGGCGGCACTAAAGATGAGATAGGTAACAGGTATTATCCAACGTTAATTTTTATGTTGTCTGATATTTTATCATCTCTCAACGAAATCAATAAACGTTGGGATATACTATACACAAGTCTTATCTAATAACTGTTATGGAATAATTTAAAAAAAAAATAAAAATAAGTGAAGTAGAAACTATCAGTAAAATGTGGTTGAAAAATAGTACTGTATTAATGTATTTCATGTGTGCCCAATTAACAGGGGGGTTCCCTACCTATCGAAATCGCTTCCTTGGAAAAATAAATTAAATCCATTGTCGACCCAAAATAAGTCTAAAAAGACACTTTTTCAGCGAGGTACCATTAATTTATCAAATATTTGTAAACTAGTGTTAACAGTGAGCTAAATTTATTTACGTCTTTCAAAGTCTTTTATTTTGACAGTTATATTAAAAAGTCTTTGGAAAATAATTATGAGCAGGGAAACTGTGTTTTTTTGAGTCTTAAAAAACGGAACTATTTCCGGACAGGTTCTTGCACAGCCAATTAATTCCAAGCTGGTTCCAAAATGGTGTCGAACTAGTCCAAACAGTATACCGAACTGATTTCGAATCGGGGCTGGTTCTAAAAAACTCCCGCCCTACAAGACTTGCAAACTTATTTTCTCATTTATAATTATTACGCGAAAACTCAAAGTCTCAAATTTAAAGCCTTTGAAGGAGGGACCGTAACGGTTATAAATTTTATTAAAAAAATTGTTTTGGAATCGTTATTTGTTGAGCTTTTTCTGTTTTGCTCCGAAAATACTCGTTATTTCTTGAGTTTTATTTATTGCTCAGAAAATGAAACTTAAATTGTGTGACAAAAATTCTATAAATTTAGTTTATATGTAATAAATGAAACTCAAGAAATATCGATTAAATTTGATTGTTTTTTTAACAAATCTCAAAACATTAAAAACTAAGTCGCCTAAGGTACAAGGAGTAAGTTACTTTAATCCTTGTATAATTTCCTTTTATAATATAAGTCTCAAAACAAAAGTCTTTGAAGACTTAAAAAATGTATATCGCCGATAATTATTATGATAAGACTTTTATAATATAAGTATCGGGTCTTGCAATAGGAATGTTACAAATTTTTTTTTAAAATAAAACAAAAACGGTTTGAGATATGAATTAAATTCTTTATTCCTGTGAATGTACATTCGGTGCCATTATGTATGGAGCTCGATTTCTTTTGCATGAGCACCACGGGTACGCTTGCAGAAGCCAAGACGCTGAACCCAATTTCCGACGGTTTTCAAGCATAAATCGGCCGATACTGCTGCAATTTCACGTTTGATATGTGTACGAAGTTCATCAATTGTCGATGGCTTGTTGGCATAGACCATAGACTTGATGTAGCCCCACAGGAAATAGTCTAACGGCGTCAAATCGCCGACCGAAGCGGCCAATTGACTGGGCCATTTCGTGAGATAACACGTTCACCAAACTTGGTTTTCAATAAATCGGTTGTGACATTCGCTGTGTGGCTTGTGGCGCCGTCCTTTTGACACGTTATATTGCCCAAGTCCATATCATCCAATTCGGACCAAAAATATTCGGTTATCATTGAGCGGTAGTGATTCCCATTCACAGTAACGTGCCGGTCTTGATAATCACGGAAGAAGTACAGCCCAGTGACGCCCCCGGCCCATAATCCGCACCGAAGCCATTCGGCCAGAAATGAGTCTCATCGCTGAAGATGATTTTTCGATGAAAATCCGGATCATTTTCAAGTTGTTGCTCAGCCCAATTCACGAACATACGACGATTCTGATGGTCAAGCGGCTTCAGTTCTTGCGTCAATTTGATCTTGTAAGGATGTAGGTCAAGATCTTTTCGCAAAATTCGCCACAACGACGTCACAGAGATGCCCAACGCTTGAGAACGACGTGTGAGAGACTGATTTGGGTCTTCCTCAATTGATGCGCTAGCGGCAGCAATATTTTCGATACTACGGGCACTTCTTTGTCTCACTGGCACGGGAACATTGTGTACTGTGCCTGTGGATTCAAACTTTTCTACTAGACGCTCAATTGTTGATCTGACAGGAAGATTACGGCGATCATAAGTTGGGCGTAGCGCTCATAAAGTTGAGGCCATTGACTCCGAATTTCGGTAGTAAATTTTAATAATTTCGACTCGTTGTTGGATCGTATATCTTTCCATGATGAAATAGCAAGCCGTACTGAAGACAAATGTCAAAAGAGCGGGGAAAAATATGGCGTCGTTTGCTCTCACTATCGGTCTACTTTTGTAGCGTCCCTAATGCAAGACCCTTTATTTGCGTAACAGTTATAGATTACACGAAAAATTTGTATCTTATTCTAATAATTATTGATCTTTTGTTTTATAAATTATAATAGTTATTTATCTGTTTTTTAAGCACACTGCTTTAAATGAGTTATAATCGTAATAAGTGTTTCTCAAGTAAGTTCTAAAACTGCTTGTGAATTGGTATTTTAATAAGCTTTGTATAAATGAGTTAGAGAAATGGTTACAATTGCCTGTTAATAGGCCCGTTTCTTTGTATCCGTGTTGCAAAAGAACACTAAGTAGGATAACAAATAGCACGTAAAGCAACAACACGAACTCGGAAAAGTATGCGAGTTGAGTCAACTCGGGAAAATCATATCCCACCTGAGATGTAGTGTTCGGAAGTGAAAAAACTGCGCTATTGTGAATGAGCCGGGAGAAAGGATGTGGGAAATTTTAGTATAAGACCTAATTCATTTTTATTTGCATAGTATTTTTAATTATATGACCAGATCGATCCAAAATTTGCCAGCACACCTTTTTTCCGTTCTTAAATAACACTAAATAAATCTCATTCTTCATGAAAAATGCTAACTTTTTATCCGAGCTAGGGCGTTCTTTTGCATCTCGGGTGCAATAAAACCGACCCAATGTTAGATTTGATCTCAACCACTATTAGAGTAAATTGTCAGTTCGGTATATGTGTATGTATGTGTGTATATATGTATGTATACATGTGCACCTGTATATGTAAAATATATATTCGTAAATGTGCATGTCTATTAAGTATGCATTCATCTTACAGCTGAGGGTCAATCATCAGTGGCCAGCGAGTGGAATGAGTTAATATTGTTGCATTTTCCGTTGACATTCGATCCACCGGCAGTCCCTCATTATTCCAAGTCGCAACCTGTGCATCGTCGGTGAGAAGTGTCAGAGGGTCAACGCCAATCGTGTATGGCACAAGAGGCTATTCATGCAAAAAAAACAAACAAAAAAAAACAAGAACAAAAAAAAAAAACAGAACAAAAAAGGCGTCACAAGTGAGTTTGTAAAATAACTGCGCAATGTTTTTTTAAGGATCCACGTTTTTACCTCTATTTTAGCGAAGCTTGTCATCCACATCTTCTGCTGCAACTCCTCTCGATAGCGTCGCGTAAAGCAGCCAACATATGACAAGAAGGAGGAAATTAGCAAGATATCGCCGGGCAGTGTACCAATTTTCGCTTGTAAGCTGCTTATTGCCGACGAGAATAACAAATAAGTAAAATCAAGAGCAGCAGTAGCGGTGGGGGAAATGAGAAAAAAATAAAAGATGAACTCTTAAAATATATATATGTATGTATATATGTACCATGAATATACATACATCCATCTTAAAGTTGAGGAAAATGTAGCCAGTGACAACGGAAGTCAAAGTTAATGCGCTTATGCAAAGGGAAATTGAAAAATGACATGGACCTCAAAAAAAAAATAAGCGGACGGACGATGGGCGATGAGCGTTCGCAGACAACACTAGCAGAGCAGAGTTGCAAAGATGCAAGGTTGCATTATTGTTTTTTATACCGACGAATATACATACATATTATATTTTTATACATTAGGTACACTCGTATCCAATAACTACAGAAACCAGCAACTTTTTATACCTTTCATGAGAATGAAATGGTATATTAAGTTTGGTCCGATGTTTGTAAGTGCCAGAAGGAGAAGAGATAGACCCATCAAAAAGTATACCTAAATGATCAGGACGATGAGCTGAGTCGATTTAGCCATGTCCGTCTGTCTGTCCGTCTGTCCGTCTGTCCGTCTGTCCGTCTGTTTGAACGCAAACTAGTCCCTCAATTTTAGAGCTATTTTGATGAAATTTGGTGAGCAGGTGTCGTTGTACAAATGATTAAACATCGGCCAGATCGGGTGACTATAACATATAATACAACCGATTATTCAGATATTGAATTTTGCGCCATAACTCCTCCATTTAAGCAGCTAAAGGCTTGAAATTTTGCAGAAATATCAGCCATTATTAGCTACGTATCAGTATTGAAAATCATGAAGATCGGAGAAATATAACATATAGCTCCCATACAACCGATTGTTCAGATATTGCATTTTGCACCATAACTCCTCCATTTAAACAGCTAAAGGCTTGAAATTTTGCAGAAATATCAGCCATTATTAGCTACGTATCAGTATTGAAAATCATGAAGATCGGAGAAATATAACATATAGCTCCCATACAACCGATTGTTCAGATATTGCATTTTGCACCATAACTCCTCCATTTAAACAGCTAAAGGCTTGAAATTTTGCACAAACATCAACCATTATTAGCTATATATTAGTATTCATCAAGATCGGAGTTCACAGTGTAAATCGGCAAGATAAATTCAGGACAAATATTTATTGCGAAAAGTAATAAGCTCAGCGCAATATCACATGAATCATAGCGTTAAACGTTTGGGAACTATTTACGGATCTGATAACTGTTTTCAAAGACCGACATATGAAGGTCTTACATATTAATACTTAATTATTTGTATTTTTTAAATGTTAAATATCAAGCGTCGATACGATATTAAAAATATTCAAAAACCATTCCCTTCTTAAAACATAGTTCTTTTTAATTACATAAGGAAAAGCATTAAATAATTTATAATAATGCCTTTACTAGAATTATTTTTATTGATTTGAAGGAAATTTTCGCTTTTAACTATAGGTAATACGAAATTGTAATACAATAACACGTTTTTTACTATTCTTCCATTCATGAAAGGTATGAAGCCTTCGGCATAGCCGAAGACAGCGCTGTTTTTACTTGTTTTCATACATTTTTGAATCTTTGAAATGAGATAAAATAAAGGTATTGGCTTTTGCCCGCTACTTCGCTCACACCGCATTCGGCTTAACCTTATGAATTCGAGAGTAACAGAAACTGAAAGAAATAATTTCATCGAAGGTTTTAAGTTTTAACTAATGTTTATTTGGTGTTTTAAATTTTTTATTATCTAAAAAAGGTTTACCCCTATTTCGGAATTGCCAATTACATTTGGCTGCTGAGACTTTTTTTTTTCATTGGCCACTGCGTAGTCTGCCATTCGGGATTAGTAGTAATCGTTTTAAAGTCTCATTATTGACTTCTACACCATTTCCAATTGTAAATGAGAAAGTGTCAAATTAAAATGCGAAAACGCCAATTGTGAATGAATAGTCAATTGTAATTCCGAAAGTAAGCATTTTAAAATGCGAAACCCTCAAATGAATATGAGAATAGTTAATTGTATTGTAAATGAGAAAGTGTGAAATGAAAACGCCAAATAAATAATTAGCGACTTTAGTATTTCGAAAAACTCGTCGATGAAGTAAAGGCCAGTATTGTAGGACGAGATTGGGCAATACCATTTCAACAGGTATAATTGTTTAATGGGAATACAATCATCTATTAAGATAAGCCGGTGAGCACATAAAACAATTTATTGTAATTATTATTTGAAAAATATGTAGTAAAAATAAGCTTCTTATTCCCATTTGACACTTCCCATTTTCATTTGACACATTTTAAATTGCAATTTACTATTCTTACTTTCAATTGTCGCTTTCTCATTTCTAACTGACTATTCTCATTTTAAATTGACAGTTTCTCATTTACAATTCGAAATGGTGTAGTGTGGAAAAGCTGAACCTTCTTCTAATAAAAAAAATGCTGCAGATATTTGCTGATCATTCCAATGCCCTCTTTCAGGTGACTATATCAATATTAATCAAGGCAGTCTCAAAAATTCTACTCAAAAACGTTTATTCATAAATGCATATAGTACTAATTAAACTATTTTTCATAGGAATTAAATTTTATTACAATTTATTCGACTTAAACCACAATTTCTTCAATTTTCGAAATTGCAACTCTTTTATGAACTGATTTCAAAAAACTTGTGTGTTATATATATTTTGATTACACGTAGGTTTATTAATAAATTATTATTTGATTTTCAAACAATTGGTAACTCCTTAAATTTATCGAGCTAAAGTTTTCCTAAACCTCTAGCGATTCAAACCAGTATTGTACTGCTCCGTTTATCTTTTAAATTTAATTAAATTAACATTTTTTTAAACAGGTGGCAACATTCTCCAAATAAAGCTTTCGTAATTCTTTTATCATTTGACACCAGTATTGTAGAATTTCAGTTACCCAATCAATTAAACTGGAGCAACGCTCTTCAAAGGAGTAAACGTACGGCTTCCATGCTGGTTACGGGAGCGCTACCCTCTACACCTACTAAATCTTCCACCGGTTGATTTATATGGTAAATTTCTGGCTGGTTGTAGTGCCGCCAGGCTCAACGCGACCCAGCCATGGAAAGAGCTAAAGTACGGGCATGCAAAGGTCCTGGAAGCTCCTCTACTCTGCATGGACAACAGAATTCCAGAGAGGAATGAATGGGAAGATGTCATAGATCTAGACCCAGAGTCGACGTCTGTCTTTACAGATGGATCCAAACTCAATGAAAGAGTGGGCAGCGGGATTCACTCCAAAGTCGCAAAGTTGCCATAAAATGCCATAAAATGCAGAAATTCTCTCAATCTGCTCGCGCCTAAGCGTTCCGTGACTGTGACATGGGTATCTGGGTACAGTGACATTCCCGGCAATTGCGCAGCAGATGCTGCTCTAGAAGCGGGTATGCCTCTAACTTCTTGTAAATACAGTTTAAAGACAAAACTCATCGAGGAGGTGAATATTAGGTGGGCAATACAAGTTTGGTCAAAAGTTGACGTAAAGCGATCCGAAGCGTTGATCCGCCTGGACCGACCACCTCTCAGAATAATGGTCGGGGTAATAACCGGACACTGCCTTATGGGCACACACGGGAAGAGATTGGAATGCATAGCAACGATTTCTGCCGAAGTTGCAGGGACGAAGAGGAAGTGGAGAGCATCGAACACTATCTCTGCCATTGATCCGCCATGTCCAAGACTCGAAACCAATTCCTAAATGTGTATTTTCTGAACTGTTTGCTCGACCTGAGCTCGGCTAGCATTCCCGATTTTCTGTGCTACGTAAGGCGCACACAGTGGTTCATCTTTCGCCAGCGGTATCACAACGGGCTTTGTCAGCCCACGTGCGCATCCGTGGACTTGCATGGTTGCAGCCGCTCTAATCTAACCTAACCTAACGTTCTTCAAAACCCTTCAACAATATTTTAGTATAAACACCTCATTACTTTCATATCTCAGTAGACTTAGAAATTGGATTAAATTATAATTTGTAAACAGGTGACAGCACATTTTCATCTACCTCCTTCGGACCGCATGTCATATTATTTCTTTTAATGTAATAATTTAATTTGCTTTATTATTTTCAAAATAAAGCATATTTGTTTGAGGCCAATATTTCATCATTTAATTTTACTAGTTATAATTTTAAATATTTTTTTTAAATACATGGCAACCTTACAAAATCCAATTTCATTTAGTTTAACTTAATTTACCTTTAAACAGATGGAAAGGAAGCTCTATTAAACCTCTTTCGTTTGACACCCAAATTGCAATATTTGATTTTACTAATTGTCTTAATTAATAGTAACATTTTAAACAGGTGGCAATGACAACTCCAATATAAAAAAGCTTCTATGTTAATTCATATAAAGGACTATACATGTGCCAAATCTATTCATGGCAATGCGCCATTTAACTTATTTAATTGTTTGAAGATAAGTTATTTAATAGGCAACTTATAAGTTAAACCAGGTTATAAGCTATTAATGTGATAACCTTTATAAAAATCCATTAAGCTAATTTGGTGTGAAAAGGTAACAAACATACTCACAAAACAAACGCACACAAATTTTCAAAGTTATCATATTAGTCGTGTTTCTTTTGACGACTACCTACATATATTTATGCTAATACTGAAAAAGAAATTGGCATCGGCGACTCAGTGAAATACTTTGAAGAGGAAGTATTTAATAAGTACCCATAGAATCGTGTGCTTTCCGCTTCATACAAATCATACAAAATGAAAGCGTGGCTACATATTTGCGTCAAAATAAACAATGCTATTATTAGGATATTGTAATAAGGAAATATTTAAATTAAACTGTAGTACTCTGCATATAAGTGTTGCTATATACTTCCATATATGCACATATGTATGAACATATATACATATGTAACCCACAAAAAGTATACATACATATGGAGAACTTATATTTCGCTAATTTGAATTCAAATTTATGCTTTATGTTTTGCATGTTTTGGATGTTTAGTAGTTTTATCACTTGAATGAGCAAAGAAAAGCATTTGCAAATAATCCAATATTCTTATTAAATTCTATGAATTCTAATTAAAACCTTTTAGGGTGCAGAATACTTGAAAATAATTTAAGTCTTTCACATAGAATTATCTTCAATTGAATGCACTTTGTGCGATCAATAATTATATAAGTATTACCAGGTAGATGAGTGCAGTATAATAATTTATTTTAAAATTACTATGGACTATTTCATTGAAGTAGGATGTACGAGTCGACCAACAAAATTTCGTTTAATTGATGATAGTGAATAATACCATAGTTATTGGCTTTCAGTCAACAAACGGACTCTTCGAGGTACCGAAAAAAATGCATCCAAAACCCTTTGAACATCTATCTTGATGTAATCCCGATGTATATTCAGGGAAGCTAAACCGTTTAGTCGATCTTCAGTCATATTTGATAGAAGATACGTCTTCAGAAGACGTAACGTTGAAAATGAGCGTTCATTCGTCGCCGTAGTTACGGGCAAAACTGCCATTATTCGAAGAATTTGATGAACATTTGGAAAAGCTTCAAAGGAATGGTCGATGTACTCCCTAGCAATGCGTCGTCGCTAAAGCTGAACTTCAACAATCCATATTTCACTAGAATTGCCGTGTAGAATCGCAGAGTATGGTTTGAATAATTCAACACATGAGTTTTCATCAAAAATTTTCATCTTGTTTGGGAATAGGCACCCGAAATTCGATAAAATATTCCGATGATTCAAAATCGATCTTGTAAATGTGTTATAAAAGTATCGAGGTAAGGTACGTAAATGGTGATTCGATAGTAATCTTCGACTGAATCAGCTGGTGCGTTGGAGTGCTGAGATTGTTTCGAAGCAAGTCTTGGCTTCCGCAACTCAAAGTCATGTTCTTCGCTAATTTTTCTCACATTTTCAAAGGTTTCTCTGAATCTCTCTACAGCACATTCTCTTCTTTTGATCAATTCCTTTTTTGCAGCATCGGCTAGTTTGATGGCCTCTGCAAGGTCCTGATTTTTTGTTTGTATAACTCGACTAAGAGACAACGTTAAGGAATGTACTGAGCTAAGGACTGCCATGCATATCTGCGATGCATAATATATTTTGCCATATAAAGTGCTTTGTCGATATTTTTTCTTTCATTTAGAGTTTTGAGAATTGGATCCTAATAACTCTAATCATGTTTGAAAAATACGAATCTTCGCTCAGAAAAATCATCCGCTAAAATTCAGAG
The DNA here is from genome assembly GCA_951828415.1 of Anomoia purmunda. Taxonomy (NCBI): domain Eukaryota; kingdom Metazoa; phylum Arthropoda; class Insecta; order Diptera; family Tephritidae; genus Anomoia; species Anomoia purmunda. The sequence continues at coordinate 185,870,328 of OX639993.1, read as the reverse complement.
AACGATCATCTGAACTTGAATATACTAAAAGTCAGAAAATATTTTTTTAATTCAGAGGATTATTCTCAAATTCGTAATAAATGCTCCCTTTGTCAGCCACACAATAGCAGTCCGTTAACATTATTTCGATTTGAAAGCCATATTTACGTCCGGAAACATGCTTTTTCTCTAAAAAGCATCATGCTTCATATCAACAACCAAACGCTTATTGTCCCATTGGTAATTACGCTGGGCTTCGTTTTGCCTAGCCACTCCTGTACACTTTCCATTCGGAGCATCATTATTAAACATAAACTTTGCGGTGCCTATCTCGCCTATGTTGAAAATTCAAAAAGTAACTCCAATTTCAACCATATCGAATAGGCTCCGCCTCCAGGTAGAATCACAATTTCTGAGTAATTCTTTTGTTCTGTATTCTCAGATGAAAATCAACTGAATTTAAGAGGATTTTTCTCTGAGTCTAAGGAAACTGCGCTTATCGCACTTATTAAGAACTGGAAAAAAAATTAACCTAATTTACACGAAATTATTAAAATTTACTACCGAAATTCGGAGTCAATGGCCTCAACTTTAAGAGCGCTACGTGAAATTTATGGTCATCGTCATTTCTGGCTGAATGGCTTCGTCAATAAGCAAAATATGCGTTATTGGACAGGCAACAATCCACACTTACTCCATGAGTCAACATTGCATCCCGAAAAAATGACGGTTTGATGCGGTTTATAGGCCGGCGGCGTCATTGGGCCGTACTTCTTCCGTGATGATCAAGATCGACACGTTACTGTGAATGGGAATCGCTACCGCTCAACGATAACCGAATATTTATGGCCCGAATTGGATGATATGGGCTTGGACAATATGTGGTTCCAACAGGACGGCGCCACAAGTCACACAGCGAATGTCACAATCGATTTATTGAAAACCAAGTTTGGTGAACGTGTTTCGTATCTCACGAAATGACCCAGTCAATTGGCAGCCTCGGTCGTGCGATTTGACGCCGTTAGACTATTTCCTGCTTGGCTACATCAAGTCTATGGTCTATGCCAACAAGCCAGCGACGATTGATGAACTTCGTACGAATATCAAACGTGAAATTGCAGCAGTATCGGCCGATTCATGCTTGAAAACCGTCTAAAATTGGGTTCAGCGTCTGGACTTCTGCAAGCGTGCCCGTGGTGCCCGTGCAAAAGAAATCGAGTTCCACACATAATGTCATCGAATGTACTTTCACAGGAATAAAGAATTTAATGCATATCCCAAACCGTTTTTGTTTTATTTAAAAAAACTTTTGTAACGTTCCTATTGAAAAACCCTGTATTACACTTGGTTGTAGAACATTTCCTTCATAGTGAATTTTTCAATGACAGTTTTTAGAAATAACTGTTATTTTCCGTCCCTGGTTGGAACCCATCCTTTCAACTCGAGGCTAGAGTGCTCTTTCATGTATTAGAATAAACGAAATTATGCTAGTTTTAGAATCATTAGCCTTACTTTACCTTTGAACTGACTCTTTCCAGCGTACATTCTCATTAGCCAAACCATTAATTAAGCGATGCGCCAAGTCTATAGTGAATGCTGTTTTATCTGCCTCACGCTGACACATCTGTTTTGCTGCTACGGCCTCTTCGAACTCAGCCTGAATTGCCGCCAACTTCATTTCGAGTTCATTAATTTTAAACTTTAAATACTGCAGACGTTCGCGTGCTTCCTGCAATTCTTTTTGTGAATCCTGCAAAGCCTGTTGTTTAGGGCCGACAATTAGAAACACTTGATGATAGCGATGTAAATTGATAACCCAAGCGCAAAGGCCAGCTGCGGCTACAGATTTTTGTACCACCTTTTCGGGAATAAATTCGGGATCCTGTTTTAAATGAAACAGTTAAGAAAATTTTGGTATATCATTTGTTTTTTTACCTTCAAGTACTCCTGCAAGACTTCAATAATATTTGGATGTATACTGTCTTTGCTGTAATTGACCAAATCGTAGAGGAATTGATCGACACGCACCATCGTTAATTTGGCTGCCTTCCAACTGCGATCACGTGGTATTTTTCCATTTTTGGCAAGTAAAACCATAACAGCCGCGCATACATTTACCACAGCCGTGGGTGGCGAGCCGAATGACTTCAGTTCGGTTAGATTATTCTTGTTCAAAGTGTTCAGCGCCGCTTGGGCGGCGACAAGTGCTGGTTCAGCTTTGCGTAAATCTTCTTCACATAATTTTGTTTTCATACAAACATCCTCTTCAATGATGCGTACGCGCTTTTCCTCCTCAGACGCAGTCGACTTTTCGCGCTTCACCTTCTCACTCTCAGCACTGACGATGATGATCAGCTTATCTGCGGCAGCATTTTTTGCTGCCAATTGAACTTCTTGTATGGCTAATTGATTCTGTTTGGTGAAGTAAAAAGATAAAAAGCAGATATAGAAAATGAACTTTAAATTTGAGTTCAACTAATTAAAATAATATTTTGAGGGACGGAAACGCAGTTGGGTATTCGAAGTCTCTCAAAGTATTGAGAACGGCCCAGTTTAAGCTGCCAATGCGTTCTCTACTCTGCATAAATCTATTCGATGGAAGCAAGAAGCTTTTTCTCGATAGGCCAATAGATGTTTTTTCCATAGACGGTTTTGTATAGAATATCATACTATGAAAGTAATAGTTTTTCATACACACTAGAGCAGGTTAGGCTATGCCGGCTGGCTGGCACAAAGAGAGGGCTCTCTAAGACCAAGTACAGGGTGGCCCAAATGAGACCAAGTGATGTTAAATACGTGTAACTCTTGTAATAACGGTTTTTTTTAAATGATTTATTTTTATATGTTAAATTCATTTTATGGAAATTTAACGTGACTATGTGTGAAATATGACATCAGACAAATTACCACCATTTTGCTCGATACAGGCATTGGCTCTTTTTAGCGCATTTTGCATTACACGGCGTAATGTTTCTGGTTGCAGGCGCCGTATTTCGTCTCGAATATTCTGCTTGAGCTGTCCAAGTGTCTGTGGTTTGTTAACATACACTTTGTCTTTTAAATATCCCCATAAAAAAAAATCGGTCGCAGTTAAATCTGGTGAACGAGGAGGCTAAGTTAAATCTGAATTTCTTGAAAATATGCGTTCACCAAAAATTTCACGCAGCATGTCCATAGTTTGCCTAGCAGTATGCGCAGTGGCTCCATCTTGTTGAAACCACCAATTAGGCGGTTGCTCCACCATTGGCCGCAAAAAGTTGTCGATTATTGTTCTGTAAGAAGCCCCGGAGACCGTTTCTGGCGTTTCATCCTCATTCTCAAAGAAATATGGGCCGATGATCTTTGTGGCCATAACACCGCACAAAACAGTGCATCTGATTGGGTGTGACTGATGCTGATGTATTGCCCTTGGAAATGCGCTTCATCCGTCATCAAAAGATTATTTAAAAAATCATTTTGTGTGGCTAATTGTGTAAAGCGAATAGCGTATTGTAGTCGTTGTTGGGGGTCTTGCGGTAGAAGCTGTTGCACAATTTGATATTTTGTATGGATACATCTTAAGATTCAACTTTAAAATTCTCTGTAATGTTGTTCTGGGTATACCCAATTGGCCGGAACGGCGACGAGTTGAGACAGATGGATCATTTGCAACACTCTGCTGCACAGCTTCCACGTTGTCTTCAGTACGAATATTTCGATGAGCACCTCTTCCAGGACGGTCGGCAAATGAAACCAGTTCCTCAAAACGGCGAACTAAACTTGTAATCATGGAAGATGTGGGCGCTGATCTTACGTTAAAAAAACGGCTATAATTTCGCTGCGTCAGAACAATTGATCGTTGAGAAGAATAATAAAAACTGATAATTTTAATGCGTTGTTGTGGACTGTACGTATTCATTTTAAATTTCCAAGAGTTCAGTTATAATCTGCAAAAAGAAAAAATTAATTATGTTAAAAAATAAAAAAAGTTATTTGTGTTTCACATTAGCTGGTCTTATTTGGGCCACCCTGTACATAATTTCTGTCGCCGAAAATAAAAACCCACGACCGTTCAAGCTTAGAAATGTAGAATTTCGTTGGGATGCCTTGTTTAAGACATTCTGAGGACTGGCGACCGCTGCATTAATTAAGGCCCATTGCTTCCACGTCCTCTGATAATATTGTGTGATGCTGCATGGTATAAAAAGCGCTAGGTGTAACACTATTGGTACGGTTTTCTAACAGACTTTCCTGCCCCAACGGTTGAGAAGAGAATGTCATAGGTTAGGTCAGGCGAAACGGGCTGCTGCAGAAAGCCACACACACTTAGAATCTAAAATTTTCATTATGAATATCATATCCACTAGATCTTTAAGCAAATTAAAACGTCTGGATTGTTCACCCAAAGTTCTCGAGCGTGGAAATGGTACGCTTCATACCCGAAATGAAGTTCGGCTGATTGTCACCCCTGAGAGCTCTTCTGGAGGGGGTTAATGTACATAGAGCCTAGGTACTTAAAACTCAGCCTCGCCTCGGCAGGGCAGCTAAGTAGAAAATGGGCGGATGATTCCACCTGGTCATCTTCTAAACAGCTGCGACAAAAAGAGGCGCAGACTATATTCAGCCTAACTGAATGAATACCTATTGGGCAATACCCGGTCAGAACTCCTACGAGGATTAAGAGTTGTCGCTTTGTTAGCGACCGGAGGTCCGTCGAAAGACCACGGTCCACCACCGTCAGATGGTCTTTGCTATTTACCCAGCGCTCGATGAGTCGATATAGAGCCCAATTGTCCAAAAGAAGTCGTATGTATTAAGGAAAAATATGAAATTCTTGCCTATTCATCACACTTTTTCCCTTACTTAAATGGCGCTATAACCTCTTACGAGATTTTGGCCGAGTTTAACAAATTGCGGCAGTCACTCCTTCTTCCAGCTAACTGGCGCCAATTGGAAATACCAAGTGACGTCAAGTCCAATTCCACTTGGTCTTTCCAACGCAGAGGACGCTCTTCCTCTACTACCACCAGCTGGTACCGCGTTGAATTCTTTCAGGGCTGGAGCATTTTCGTCCATTCGCACGACATCTTCCAGCCAACGTAGCCGCTGTATTTAATTCGCTGGACTATGTCTATGTCGCGGTAAAGCTCATACAGCTCATTGTTCCATCGCCTGCGGTATTCGCCGTCGCAAAGACGTACAGGTCCGTAAATCTTTCGGAGAATCTTTCTATCGAACACTCCAAGGGCCGTCTCATCCGATGCTGACAGTGCCCATGCTTCAGCGCCATACAATAGCTCGGACATGATGAGAGACTTGTAGACTGTGGTTTTGGTTCGTCGAGAGAGGGCTTTACTGCGCAATTGCCTACTCAGCCCAAAGTAGCAAAAAAAATCATTGACCCTATAGTGGTTTTTTTAAATTATTCGCAATGTTTTTTATGACAAATTTTTTAAATTATTTTTTTTAATAAAAATACTACCTCTGCTTTCCCTGTTTTATTAACAGGTGACAACTCTCCTTGAGGGACTTTAAAAATAAAGCTTCTCCAAAACCATTGCGATTATTACTCGTTATGTAATGATTTACTTAACCAAGATGAACCGTTTTATTATTACATTTAAATTGTGAATAATTTAATTAAATTAGAGTTTTTAAACAGGTGGCAAATCTCTTAAAAATATAGCTATATACCTTATTTTCATCGGAATGCGTCGTTAATGATCCGTATTTGTTCAATCAGTTTTAAGTTTCCGCGATGTTTTGTAGCCAATTTAGATTTAGTATTAAAATGCGTAAGTCTCAAAGAGCTATAAATTCTCTTTGATTTTTGACAATTTTTTTTTTAAATTTTAGTCTCAAAAACTGTCGCTTCAATTTTTTTTTCGCGGTTAGGGTTCGATATGGAAAAACGGTCGTAAGACCAAAATTTCAAACAGTTCTACAAAATCAATTTTCAGCAAGTTCAGACTTGCCTATCATTATTCTAAAATTAAATTAATTGGGTTACAAAGTTTGAAGTTTTAATTTATATGCGTTAAAAAAAAATGGCTTGAAAAACATTGCCAATATAGGTTAGTATTCATTCTCTGTTTGCCACAATAGCGCCCAATATTAGTAAACGAAAGGTGGACTATTCCTAGAGTATTCATTAAACGTTTCTATCTTCGCGTGTCAAAAGTGTCCTTCAACAGAAAATTAATTTACCAAGTCGTTTTGTCAGAGCCATTCGCTTTTCGCTCTTTTTCCTCCGATTGCACACACATACGAGTACGAGTATACATAAATACCAGTTTTGAAAGCGCCATTGAAAAGCGCACTTACTCGCGTTGGCAACTCAATTACCAGTACTAATTGAAAAGCGCACTGTCGATTGTCCACTCAACTGGCTGATGTCCAAAGCGTAGAACTTCACACGCATTTTGTTTGTTTTTGTCTAGGTGTTGCATATTACCTGAGTATGTATATGGGCGAGTGTGTGTGTGTGTGTGTGTAAATTGTGAATTTGCATTTCGTACCTTCAGCGCGTCCACTTGACAAGCACACTCAGCCAATTTAGCCATGCCGCTCTGCAAACGTTGAATGCGTCCGGTGTGTTCGCCATTCTTCTCCACCAGCAATTTACGATAGAGGAAAATGTATTCGAGAAAGGTTTTCGGTGTCGTGTAGTTGTAGCGTTTTTCGTTTTGTAAATAAATTTTCGAAATCTGATTGACTGTGTGGTGAACGTAAGCCATAAAGCAACCGATAGGTGTGACCATGTTACGCTGTATTGTGGCATATGACAGATGTGGAGGAAAATCAATAACAGTTAGCAAGAAAAAATATGGGGCATGAAAAATTGAGGTACTGTAATGGACTTACCGGCAAAATCTGCATGTCAATTTCACTGAGAAATTTTTGCGATACAGACTCTAGCGCTATTTTGGGCCATTCATGAAACCAATCAATGCTGGTGCGGCTAAGTATTGTCGGGAATTTTCGCGCACGTACACGCAAAGTTTGTCCGACAGGTGAAAAGCAGAGTACTACTTTCAAGAGACGTCTTATTTTATCTATGAAGTAGCGCCAACAGTTCTCCTTGGTATCGAGGGTGCCACTTTGTTTCACTTCATTGCGTATACCATTGACAATCGTTTCCAATTGATCTTCATTGAACAGCTCCGGTATCTCACCCGATGCCAAAAGATCATTGATCAGCATTAGCAAAGATTCATCGGGTATTTGTGCGTCGGACATAAGAAAAACCGAAGCGACATTCTTCAGACCCACTTTCATATACAAAGTGGCGAATTCCTCTTTTAGATTCTGTAGGCCAAAACCACGTTTTAGTTGAATTTGAAAAACGCTTAGTGATGAGATAAATGAAGCTAGACGTGCGAGTGTCTGCTTGCCCGAACCGCCGACGCCGATTAGCAGTGCATTGCCACGCGGACTCTCCAATATGCGATTGATGCTGAAAGGCGAAGTTATGTAGTGGTGAAGAAAATATATTTGAAATTGTAAAACATACCGACACACATGAATCATCGCATCCTCGAACATCACCAAATTCATGTAGCCTATGACTTCATTGTAGTTAGCTTGCGCTTCCATTAGCAACTGGTGTAGCTTATCCCAACTGCGCAATGGCATGTATTTCTGATCCACCAGTGACTGCGCAAAATGGCTGTAAATTAGTGGCTCAGCAAATACAAAATCCTCATCAAAGTCCTCAAAATCCTTCTTAAAAATATCGCGTATTGTGGCCTTGAACGACTTGATGTCATATTGATCCACCAGTCGATCGTGGTAGACGCGATACGCCTCGTGCACGTACAGGCGTATCAAATCGGCGGGTTTGCTACAAATAGTGCCATTATTCGCCGTAATCGCACTGTTCACAGTGTTACCACCCTGACTCATCGGCGCGCCGCAGCTAAACATCAGACCCTGATAGATGTTGGTCAAGTCACGTAAATTGAAAGTGTAATGGAATTTTAATGCAGTTGGTAAAAAAGCGTACTCCATGCGACGATGCAAAGCGATACCGACTTGTACCAGCAGTTCAAAGCTGCTTTTGATTTCTTTGCTGAACGCATTATATGGATTTTCCAAGTGACTGCGCAGAATTGTACCGAATATGCGTAGCAATGTCTCCTCGGTTGGCGCTGCCACCGAAAATACACAGAAATGCCGTTGTAGACGTGAATCAATTGTGAAAGAGCCAGCCGTGGGATTCATACAGGCCACAAATTGGCAGTGTCGTATGTCCTTTAGTTGTAAACGTTGACGATCGTACCTGTGGATTAGATGGGAGTGGTGATTTTTTTAGCAATAAAACCTCCACACCACCCGTCTGTTAACTCACCACTGTCGGTAATCCATGAATTGCCGTATGATCGTGTGTGGCTGTACGGTGCCGTAAACATCCACCTCTGGCATATTAAGATCGTTAACAAAGTAAATTAGATGCCGATTGGCGCCACTTGGTGCATAGCAGCGTCCCGATTTCTTTTCAAGCGGACGTTCGAGTATCTTTTGAAACATATCGGATGTGGTGTAATAGTTGAAATGTGTCGTCTGTACGGCAATGCTACGTGGCCTGGTCGATAACAGCTTACTACGCTTGAGGTCCGGCGGCTGCCGCTGTTGCATAACATTGCCAGCATCATTCGCATTGCCATGTTCGTTTTCGTACATGGCGAAAAGTTCACGGAAAATTGCACTTTTGCCACAGCCTGATGTGCCGACCAGCATGCAAGCATACCTGCGTTCGATGAGCAGTTTCAGAAAATATGTGAGGCGCACTGTTTCCGCTGTAGGCACGATCACTGCCTAAGGTGAGAATTAAAGGAAATACAATAGTGAAACAAAACTTTTTTTTGCCGTTTATACAACTAACTTGTACCTGTATTGGCATTTCAGAATCCATTGTCTCAATCTTTCGATTCAACGCCAATTCCGACCAGCGTTGAAATTTATTTGTACGCACATCCAGCTGGTAATCGAAAATGGAATCTTGCGCAGGTAATTTGACATCTTTGAATTCACTTGTCCACCATTTGTGAAACTCACGGCGCCAGTCAATAATGTGGTCCTGATGCAAAGCCGAACCGAATCCCCACATTGTCGCGTAGATGAAAATCAGTTCGATGGATAAGTCCAGAGTGCCGGCTGTCGCTTCACTGTGATTCACAAGATTGTGTGTATCAATGGTGGTTTCCTCGACCTTATTTACCTATAGATGGAAAAAAAATTGTGGCATTTAAATCGAACTTTTAAGCCGGGCCAACAAGGACGCCAAGCCAGTGCTGTCATTTCAGTAGCATTCTCCAAAGTTTTGTGGAAAGTGCTTCATGCTGTTATAATAATTAAAACAACACCAATAAATTCAAGTAATATTAATTCCAGATCTCGATTTGTTACTTCCTGCTTCGTGAATCTCAGAAATCTCGGTCTCTTTGGCAAAGGTGTTTTTATTGGAAAGTTTTCTTGTTTTGGCAGTCCTTACAAAAACTTAGTCAAATAATGGGTTACCATCCATTATATAGGATTTGCCTGCAAAACAAATGCTGAACAGAGAGTCCATGACATCGATGATTTATGTTGAATAGTGAATGGTTATCTCTCAGACCTTTCTAGGTTCTTCACTGCGAGAAACCTCTCTCCTGCAAGAAGGAGGTGAAGCTGAAATTAGACATACAGATCGATCACGTCAAAATTCCGGCGGTAAATAACCCGAAACTTTTAGGAGTTACTTTCGACAGCTTGATCTTCTTCACTGCGCTCCCAACTACAATCGCCACTAAGGTACAGAGCCGCCAAAAAGAGCAAAGGCAAAGAAACGTTGTTGGCAACATATAAGGCGATTGTTTGGCGAGTTTGAAAGTATGCTGTGTAGGTGTGGTCGCTGGGGAATAATAGGACTTAGTAGATGAAGCTGCAAACCTGCCAGAATGGCAAGTTTCAGACCACCACGGGATGGTTCGTAATATCGACCATACACCACCTGAGGCCGAAATGTTCTCCGTTAGGCGTTTGGGAACAAAATAATATGCTTAGTATGCAGTTTATACTGGGATATTACTGCAGGTATCACCCCTGCCGACACCTACTGGAGGGTGAGCCGCCTCCCAGGCACATCAGGAGCATATGATGGAGTTTAATGATCAGGCCAAGCAATACGTGCAACAACCGCTGGACCCAACGAACTTCAGAGAGACCTTAAACGGTATTCATCGGGAGTAAATCAGAGCCTTCATTACACGATCTTGAATCAAAAGAAAAGCTCGAGTCGACCAATCTTTTCTTCAGGGCCTTCGAGTGAAAAGAAACTTTCACAAAGAGAATGCAGCTTAATGGTAACCAAGAAACCAATCTTATAGAATTTTCCTGTTCAGTAAACATGTTGAGGATGTAACAGTCACTCTATATATAACTCGTTTCTTATGCTGAAGTCCATAAATGTTTCCAGAGTTTCAGAAGAATTTGACAAAGTCTGTTCATTCTGTGACGAAATAACTAAAAATAAACAAACTTTCACCTAGAGTGTATTCGCTCTTGTGGTAGAGAGAGATGACGAGTGCTTTGCATATTTTTGCCAAGAGTGTTTCCACTTCTTTTCGTCGTCTTTTTGTTTTGTCCTTTTTCGATTGTGACATGGCACGTCTGGCACATCTGATGCCTCTGGTATTTCTATATTTTTTCTTAAGAGATACACTCGGATAGAGATATTCCGACCATGGGCATCAAAATTATAGTTCAGAGCCTACCGACGAGAGAACACCTTTGAACAAGTTGAGCGCTTTCTAACTTATTTGAAATGACTAGACATCAATACGTGGATAACATATTGAGATTTCTACATGTCTCAGCATCAAAAAATACGAGCGGTTCCAGGCTGCTTATTGTTGGCGCATCGACTCATCTCGTATCCCATCCGAAATATAGGGATTGCTAAATAATTTTGCTCTGTTTAAAATGTGGGTGTACTGCCCTAACTTAATATAAAAAAAAAAAACAAGGTAATCCCAAGATAGTACAACAAATTTAGAATTTCGGGAGGTCGGGTTAGAGCCCAAAACTCCCCGCCCCCTTAATTACTACACAGTATTTATTTACCTGCTTCAGCATATAAAGTAAGCTCTCGAGCAAATGACAAGTCATTTGTATCATAGCCATTTCGCTAATTGGCGTCGTGCGCCGAAATGTGCGCTGTCTTGTCATAAGGCTGGGGAAGTATTTCTCGAACAGTGTGGTGAGTGTTCCTCTTTCCATGGGGTCTCCACGCGTTTCTATCCACGATAGCACATATCTAAAGTAAGGATTATAGGTTTTAAACAGTTGATTGAGAATAAAGGCCCAGTCAGCTTTACAACTTACGGCGCCCAACCCATATCCTGTGGATTGATATACAAAATACCAGCTCTCGAAACAGTGGCTGGTGTAGCCGCCTTAAGATGACCCACTTCGAAAAGTAGCCGCATTTCTCGCTTCAAGGTAATCCTTTCATTGCTTGCGAGCGTTAATATTTTGTTGTCATCCATTAGTGTATTCAAACTTTCGATCCACATTGGGTCGATGTCGCCATCAAGTACAATCCACTTAGGATTGCCTACCGGCAAATTCGTCTGCTCTCGCATTATAGATGAGAAGAGACCATCCTTCCATTCACGTGTAGTCGAGTTTACGACGCCAAAAAGTTCATCATTCGATAAAGCTTTTGGGTTGAGTACACTACAGACTGGCTTCAATTTTTGTATGCGATAGGTTTCAAGCAGTGTCTGCCAAATTTTTGTTTTTCCCGTGCCAGTATTGCCAACGATGAAAACTGAATGCCGAACGTCCAAAAGATCTTGCAGTTGCACGACTTTCATTAGAAAGCCTTCTTCAGGTTGTAGTTTATTTTCATTCACCGCGCGGCGTATAGTTTTTTCAAAGTCAAAGATACGCTTACGTGGTACATCCAATGTGGGGAAGAGATCACCAATAAGGCCCATAAATATAGCAACATCCTCTGTAACAATTTTCGGAATATTGAAATCGCGTAAAGCACGCATGAGCACCTGGGAAAATTAATGGAGAAAACTTATATAGAAATAAACCAGAAAATTACTACACCGATATTTACCTGATCCTCAGGACGACTGTGATCATCTCGCTTCAATGTGCCAGCCACTACTAGCACGGACTTGATAGCACGCAGACCCCAATCATAATGATCCTGTTTAGATAAAAGTTCTCTACACAACGTGTAAAGCGTTATAAATTTGCGTGCGAGCATGCGCGCATCTTGAAAGCCTTCAGCCATCAGCATAATTTCGCAAATTAGTGCAAAGTCCGGTACAACCATGGCACAAGGGCGGAAGAGTGTCTTTAAATTTTCGGGTAATTCAGTGCGTCCTGCGTAACCAGGATTAAGAGTGATGAAGATGCCCACCGAAGGTACCAACGCAATGGACTCGCCCATGAATGTGAAGCGATTTCGATGCATCTACATAGAGGATGTTATTTAGTAGAAGGGCACCAGCAGTTATAGAATTGTTTTTTCGAATAGTCTTACCTTAATGGCATCTTGTATGGTTTTCACTTGCACGGCCACAACCGACAGCACCTCCACTGCAATACGATTGAATTCATCGAAGCAGCCCCACGCGCCAGTCTGTGCTAGTCCCTTATAGATATTTCCACAAGACTTATAGTCCATTTGTTCGGAACAATTGAATACGTATACCATCATGCCGAGTGCTCGTCCTAGGTCTTTTGTTGTTTCGGTTTTGCCTGTACCCGCCGGTCCAGCGGGAGCACCACCCATTACAAGATGCAGTGACTGTAATTTAGAAAACATTAAACTATACTAAAGATTGCGATTGTTGTCAAAAATGATTGCCTGATGATGTTGTCGAAGTTGCGAGGAAGAGAGAGGAATGCGAAATTGGACTGCAGTACAACAGAGCGCAAAACAGGCAGATATAGAAATATATAACTGAATTTTATAAGATTTCTTAATTGTGGCATTTATAAATTTTCCATCGACTCTGACTTGCATAGTTGAGAAGAAAGCTCGCAAAAAGCGGTTCCTGTTTTGGCAGCTACTAAAACTCTGCCTACGTTAAATCGAATAATCATCAGTTATTGTCGCTGAGTTTGTCTAACGAAATAAACAGGCAATCTCATATTTTGACAAGGTCGAAACAAAAAGTGATTAGAGTTTGTATATTTTACGAAAAGGCGATTGTGTTTTATTTAAACTTTTGGAGTTAATAAAATTACTTAAAGGCTAAAGGTTTATTAAATAAAACTGGCTTCAGTGACCCCTTCTCCGCAAATTGGGATTTGTATACGAGAGATGCTTCTCTTCGGACAAGATTTTTGGTTTTGGCTGACCTTTAAATGGTGATCCATTCTATTGTACCTTTTTAGCTTGGGTTTAAGATCAGCTCAGAACGGCAATGTAGGTATGTTCAAAGGAGGCTTCGAACGGGATATTTTAAATGCCGCTGATAAGCCCTGATCTATAGAGAACCTTAAGACCAGCGGAATTGTTAATTTGGGAGAGTAGTTCCAAGGCGAATCCATACAAGGTGGTGTTATAAATACAACTACAAAATTCATATGTATTTTGTTTTTGTTTCTGCGTAAGAGTTGTCAAAATTTAAATACATTTTGTTTTTGCTTTTACGGCTTTTGAAAGCTCATACGCAAAAGCAAAAACAAAATACATGTAGGTGAATAAAAAAAAATCAAATCAGCTGCTCTTATGCCATCACCTTCTATAAATTCGCCTTGTGTAGTTCTTTGAACAAAACACTTTGAAATGCATATACAATCGGATTATATAAGTACATATCTGAAAACATCATTTTTAGGCCAAAGTCTCTCTGGACCTCTACAAGACAGAATGGTAGGCATATAAATACATACAACATACGAGTATTGGCAATCTTTTCGAACATTATTAGAAATTAATTCGGTGGACCTTCAAAATATGTAAAGCTTATTGCGATTACTAGAAATTATGAGTAACTTTCAGTAGGCAGCATTCGACAACTGGAAGTTCTAAAAAACTCATGGAGCCTTAAAACACGAACATAGCTGGTATTCGCAGTGTTTTAAGTTTATCTTGATGTTGAATAGTCACGAAACTGGCTTGGCTGACAAAATGATTCGGAATGAATATCTCATTGACTATTCAAAGAATTTACTTAGGTTTAGAAACCTAATGAGTTTTAGTTTAATAAATAAGGTATTTCTTACCACTTCGTTCAAATCTTTGACAAATTTTCGAGGTATGAAGGGGCTGAACCAATGGCCTATTAAAAAAAAAGCCGATAAAAGTGTCGATTCGCTCAACGGCGATTGCCAGACCGTCAATTTTTGTGTGCGGAAACTAAAGATATACTTTTCTTTTCAATATGTGAAATTTTCTCCCGATTGAATAAGGGGTTCTTCAAATTTAATAAAAACCTACAATGAAATATGTTTTCTGTTTTCTCCAAAAGAAGTAATTATTTCCTAACATTTCATTTCCCGTTTTTCTTTCTTTTGAGAACGTGTTTTCTACAATCTAGGTAATTTTGTTTTAGTGTACGCTACGACGACCAAGTAGATCAAATAATCAATATATACTAAATTTCTTACGCGACAGTCTTAGGGATACCCTTCCGCTGCTGTATTTCAATATTCCAGAGTAAATATTGATTAGCCAGAAATTAGCTTGGGAAATGAGCTCGACATGATATAAAAAGAAAGACTTCCTCTACCTGAATAATAAATCTTTGGTTTATTGGGCATTTTGAAGGAATTCAGGAAGCGTGAGTGTTTAAGTTGCGGAAATTTAATTAATTAATTGGAAAATTGTTTTGACGGAAGTAAATAATTTACTTGTGTGGGTGAGCGGAAAGACAAACGTGAGTTACAATTATATTCACCTCTGATAACCACATGAGTGTACAATTCTTGGTGTGTGTGTGTGTGCAATAATATCTACCCTGCAGTGAAAAACCAAATTAGACACAAATATTCCAGTTCATGAACTGGCATTTAATGGAGGTTACCATACCAATCTTGCTGCGGGGATAAAAATTTTCCTAATTGAATAACGATAAATTATTTCATATTTTCAAATTAATAATAATAACACATTTTGTTTGTTAATTATTAAATTCACAGCAATTTAAATAGAATCATGTGGGTAGAAAAAATGTAGTTTGTGTTGTGTGCTAACGATTTTTGTGCTGGGCAATAAGTACAGGTGGTTAAAAAAATGACATCGGCAATTGGTGCTCATGAGTTGTCATCTTGGACTCAGATCACTTTAGCAGATACAACATCAAAAGGCAAACTAGTAAACTGCCTTTTTATTGGAGGTAGCCATATCAGTTCGAACATGACTTGTTCTCAGCGTCATCTGTATTCGAAATGTGGAAGTTGCACAGTAAAAATTTGACCCCTTCGCGCATGGCGACCGTTGTTTGATAAGAACAGCAGTGCTTACGACTCGAGGGCCTTTATTAGATATTTTTTAAACTTAATAAATAAATACGTAATATTTGCTGATTTTTAATATTATTGTTTTGAATACGACGTTAAGAATTTTCTCCCATACAAAAGTAACTTTTCTTTATGCGCTTTATGATGGAAATGGCACAATACTGACAGCAAAAAAAAAATGTCAAAATCAATGACCATTTTTAGGTAATTCAAGCTCGCACCTTATTATAGTGAAATTTAAAACTGAAATTACTGGTCCGTGCACCCTACATTTTTTTTCCTCTTTGGTTTGCTCCAAGCTATAACATGTTGTATTTCTATAGAGATTTTGTTCTTCGGCCCTCAAGTTTTTGAAGTTTATATTTCTTCATATAAAGCTATATGTCAGTTGATCGCCTTATTATTTCATTGTTCCCAATACAAATCTTCGAAACAATCGGATCTATCATTAAAACCATCATATTCTCAATATTCCTAAAATCTACGAAAAAAACTACCACCGAATTGTAGCATAAATTTTGAATATATTCGTTCGTAGCTATACGGTCGCTGAGTCCGTTCGTAAAATCTACGAAAATCGAGTTACGATAAGCATATTATGCCCCAATAACTAGAGAATTTCATTCTCAAACTGTTTTGGTGTAGATTTTTCCATGGATAAGTCTTAATTTAAATCACTATTCAATAAATTTGTAACTTAAGCTATATTCTCATGGACGTGGTCTGTAAGAATACCATTGAACTATTTGATCGCGTATTTCAATCACATTGATTACTCAGTCTTGCCATAAATTCTGTTACAAAGTTTACAATGCATACAGCGAGGACAAATTCGCAAAAAAGTGTGCCGCTATTTTTTATTATAATTTGTATGCGGTGTCTATATATAAAGGGTGTTTTTTTTTTAGACTGATAGAACTTTCGATAGGGATAGCTGTCACTTGACAGCTGGTAAATGACATTTCGTTTTGACATTTCTGTTCAGTAAGCATTGACAAATCATCATGGAAAGAATGACGCCGCAACAACGTTTACAAATTGTGGAAATTTACTTTAAAAATCAGTGTTCTGTTCGCCAAACTAATAGAGCACTTCGTGAATTTTATGGTCCACATAATCGAGCATCATAAGCATCAGAGCAGCTTATTCGTCGAACTGTTGATAAATTTCGAACAACATTTACTCTACTTGATGAAAAACCAACAACAAGACAAAAAACTGTACGTACAGAAGAAAATATTGGTGCTGTAAGTGATAGTGTTGGAGAAGATCCGAATTTTTCTATTCGCCGCCATGCTCCACAAGTTGGACTTTGCTCATTGGTTCAAAATTGGACTGAACGCATCCAATTCACCAAAGCTAGTCGTGACGGATATATGCCAGAAATCGTTTAAAATTTAATGGCATGAAAATATCTTTCAAATAAAAAAAATTTGACATCATACTTCATTTTTTATGTGTTTTACTTCAATTTAAAGTTCTATCAGTCTAAAACAAAACCCTTTATAATAATGAGGTCAGCGTTTGCTTTAGCTGTTGGAGTGTGGAACTGAAGAAAAAGTGCAAGTAAAATTTATGCACTTCTCAAAAAACTTAATATTTCGAGAATTTTTGTTTACCGCACTATTGATCGATTTCCCCGAACGTATACAGTTGAAGACAGAAAATAATGTCAAGGAAAATGGATATATCGACCAGATCAATGTCAATACTTATTCGAGATGACATCCACATGAAAGCCTACCGTCGCTCAACTGGACATCTTCTGACAAAGCGCTTGATGCAAATAAGGCTCAACAGATGCAAGCGATTTCTTCAGTGGCATGCGGCCAACGGCCATGAAAGTATCCTTTTTACAGATGAGAAAATTTTCACTGGTGAAGAAGTTTCCAGTAAGTAAAATCACAAAATCTACGCAAAAACTTCCAAAGACGCAAAAAATGTCATTCCAAGGGTTCCACGTGGTTTTGGTTTGGTGGGGAGTCCCTTGTAAAGCCCTTACACCTCTTCACGTCTGTGAAAAAGGCGTCAAAACTGGGGCAGAAGTGTACCAGCCGAATATTTTAGAAGGCATGGTAAGTAGTAGTAATATACGGGTTCTACCCCATTTGGTGAAAGGAAATTTGGTGAAAGGAAAAGTATATACATACTGTCATACATACATATATGCGTGAGAATTTAGTGTGACCGCAAGTGTGTGTATGTTTCTTTTGCGGTTTTTAGGCGTGTGAATTTAATGTGACCAGGTGTCTTTTTTTTCGTTCGGTGTGTGCGTGTGTGCGTGTGTGCGTGTGTCTTTATTTTTTTTCGTGTGCGTGTGTGTGTGTGTGTGTGTGTGTGTGTGTGTGTGTGTGTGTGTGTGTGTGTGTGCTAGCGGAGTTAAGGTGAACTTTGACATCTAATTAAATTTGTCTATATTTTTATTTAAAATATGAATGTATAAAAAGCTGTATGTTTATTTTGTGGTTTTTAGATAGAAGTCATGTGAGAATTTTATAGACAAGTGAGAATTTTATGAAACCACAGAAATATGAATGTTGATAAATTTGTCTATATTTTTATTTAAAATATGAATGTATAAAAAGCTGTATGTTTATTTTGTGGTTTTTAGATAGAAGTCATGTGAGAATTTTATAGACAAGTGAGAATTTTACGAAACCACAGAAATATGAATGTTGATAAATTTGTCTATATTTTTAATTAAAATACGAATGTATAAAAAGCCATGATCCATTAAAAATATATTTCAGTGTTAATTTTTTCTAACACAATTCTCAAAAGTTCATCAGTGAAATTAATTTTTTGCATAATTAAAATGCCTGGTTTACTATATGATTTTCTTAACGATTATGATGAAGATATTTTACTTGATGTGGATTGTGATATTACCAAAGGAATTGGAGTTTTCTCTTTTTGTTTTGAACTAAGTGAACAAGCGCGAAGGAATATCATCAGGGGAAACTGGAGGAGTAATATTTGGGTGTTTAAGTTACAAGCATTTTGTGAAAGTTTCATTCGACAACTATATAACAAACAGAGGGAATACTATTTTCGTTTTAAACTTAATGGAACCCCTAGAAAATATGAAAAGGAGAGAACATATGGGGAGTTTGAAGTCAATGTTCTTGGCTTTAAGTTAGATGAACATTGCGCTACATACTGCACACAATTTCTTGTTGCAGTAAATTTTGATGTATTTACAATAATAAAAGAAACAGTATTGTTTTAATTATTTTTATTTCTTTTATATTCAAATAAACTGTATTATTTCAAATTTAAAACATTTGTACATTTATAAATAAACCATTTGTTACAACTAAATTTAATAAATGCATATAAACTTTTTTTCAAGTGATTAATACGTGCAAAACCACCAATACCTTTATATTTATATACAATTCCTAAAAGTTCATTAAGAAGTTTATCTTCATAGATCCATTCAACATCACAGCTAATATTATGCTTTTTTGGTGAAGTTCGAGAGCATTCCAAATCGATATCATCCGCTATAATTTCATCATCAAACCACTGTTGTATTAAAAATTTTAATTTTTGAATATCTCTATCATTTTTAAAATTAACTTCAAATGAGGGATCTTCTTTCGCCTTATCATTTAAATTAATTTTTCCAACATTTAATAACCCTTTAGTGTCTATAATCCCATTTATAGGAACAGTTGCTAGTGTTGATTCACAAAGATCAATACAATTATTTACATTTTTGGTGTTAGCTTTTAGTGGGGTGGCTTTTTGTGTTGATCCTTCAGCTGATTTTATCTTTACAGGTCGTTGTCTCTTACGCTTATTTGCTACATATGTCTTCACTTCAGTTGAATCTTGTAGGGATTGGGCGGGCTCTTCTAGTTTTTGAAGCTGCTTATTAAATTCTTCTTCATCAAAACTTTTTAACACCTTTTCGAATTCCTCTTGATCGAACACAAAATTAAACATTTGTTGTTCGCTGTCAAAGGCTGTAGAATCCATTGCTCTACGTTAATGTGCCCACCATAAATATAATATTACAATTAGTTTATTTCACAATAAAATTTATATTTATAGCTTCTTCAACCGTTTATCGAAATTGTTTTTTTTGTGTTATATTATATACGTTAACCATTGTCATAAATTTGTGGTTTCTTTATCACACAGATTACAACCACCTAGGTTCGTTAAACATGGCTGCATATAAATTATAAATTTTTTTCATTGTTTTATATCGTGAATAAAGCGAAATACAATTACATATATCTACTATTTCCTTGTATGAATTATCAGCAAAATGACAATCTTTCTTATGTAACCCATTTGATGAATATATGAATGGATCGGATAAACATGATCGCAATTCATTTATTATAGAATAAAAAAATATTTGATGTTCGTTATCAATTAAATCGGTATATTTTCTTAAAAACTTTTCTAAATAATTCGGGAAAGACATTTTTTTTTTTTTTTTTTTTTTTTTTTTTTGTTTTTCCTTTTCTCTCTACTCTTTACTTCATACTAAATTAGAAATTATAAAACCCCTACTAGTAGTACGTAACTGGTGGTTTGCGAAACCACAATTTCCGCAAAATACATACCGATAGACATATATGTACATATAAGTATGTACATATGTATGTATGTATATATATATCTATATATATATATATATACATACATATATGTATGTACATTTAGAAAGATAAGGCTACTTGTCCCAATGCCTATAAATTAGACATCTTTTCAGTGAAATCATACAGTAAATTATTTGAAGCGGCTATTGTTTCAACTCATTTATATTTCAAAGGATAATAAAATTATTTTATAAGAATTTTTAACATTGTTTAACCACCAACACTTCTAATTAACGGAAATAAACTATAATATTTTCACATTATGCAGCAAGCTCTTAAGGATTTAAAAGCTGTTTCGAAAAAAAAAAATGAACAAAAACCAATATTGAAGGCGATTGATGTTTCAATTAATAAAAAATTAAGAATATTAAAAGCCAAACGGGTGAAGACAAAGTTTGGGGAGACGGTAATGATAGAACTAGATGATAGTGTTCTTTTTCTTCCGAAATCCTACAACTCCTTAGAAGATTCAACTATTGAAACAATAAATAATAATTCATTTTATATTGAATTGATTAAGCCTGGTGAAAAATTTACTTCTCCGTTATTTAAATTTCATACAGCATAAACTTTTTTTGAATGCTTTTCAAAAAAAAAAAAAAAAAAAAAAAAAAAAAAAAAAAAAAAAAATGTATCCGTGTAGTTTTTGTGAAAAGATATATACTCGGAAGAGGAGTTTAGACAAGCATATTACAATGAAACATCAAGTTTCAAAAAAAATAATTTTTTGTGAGCAATGTAAAATTCAATTGAAAGAAAATGTATGGGCATCACACGTGAGAACAAACATGCATAAAAAAAATTGTATGTATAGTGTGAAAAGTAATGTTAAATGTATTAATGCTATGTTTAATAATCGTATTGAAACATACGTTTTGGAAAACGATCAACCAAATGATTTAGTTATTGAAAATTTTTTCGAAAAACATGAAGATAAATTATCTGAACTTTTACTGAAATCTTTAGAAAAGCATGAAAACATCAAATTTAACTTTGAATTATTTTGTAAATATATTCAAATAAAAGAAAATATTGAAGAATTTGCTATAATGTCACATCAAACATTAATGACTGAAGCATTTATGGAGAACAACAATGTTGTTGATATAATTAAAGAAAAGTTTAGTAAATTGATTGAAAAAATGAATACATTTCAAGAGCGAGATAGTGGTTGGAGTCTAAGTGAAATTATTCATCTAGAAGTAAACATAAATAAATATCAACCAATTAGAGGCTCGTTATATATACCACTACCAAAAATAATTGCAGATAAAAAAGCATGTGTTAATATTGTTAACAATGATATATATTGCTTTAAGTGGGCCATAATTTCATCTCTTTATCAACCCTCAAAACACAGAGAAAGGTGTTCTTCATATAACATTAAAAATATCGAAGGTTCCATTATAACTTTAAATAATGAAAAAGTAGTAAATTTTGAAAATTTAAATTTCCCATTACAAATAAAAGATATTAAAATATTTGAATCAAATAATCCAGATATTAGTGTAAATGTGTTTGGTATAGAGGACAATTTGATAATAGGTCCCTTTTATTTAACAAAAGAAGAAAAAACGCATCACGTTAATCTTATTTCTTTATACAGTGATGATTTCAATGAAAGTCATTATGTTTGGATAAAATATTTAAGTAGATTACTTGGATCACAAGTTACAAGAGTTAAGAAAAGATTATATATTTGTAATACATGTCTAATACATTTTTATGAGGAAGAAAAATTATTTATTCATAAAATGCATTGTAGAAAAATTGTAACACGTATGCCTGAGCCTGAAAAAAGAATATTAAAATTTAAAAATTTCAAAAAACAATTAGATGTACCATTTACTATATATGCAGATTTCGAATGTATTCTAAAACCAATAGATATTCAAACTTCTACTAAGACTCAATGTGTACAAGAACATATTCCTTATGCCTATTGTTATTTTATTAAGTGTTCATATAATAATCAACTGAATCGTTTTAAAATATATAGCGGTTTTGATGCTCCAAAACATTTTTTTAAAAGTATTTTCGATGATGTTTTAGATATTTACCACCGTTATTTGAGTAAAACAGTAAGAATGCATCCATTAACTGCCAACCAACTTAGTCATCAAAAAGAGGATATAGTTTGTCATATTTGTGGAATGGAACTTTTATTAAATGATAGGGTAGCAGACCATTCTCATTTAACAGGTGAATATAGAGGTCCGGCACATAAAAAATGTAATTTAGAGTATCAGATAGTAAATTTTATTCCAATATTTTTTCATAATTTATCGAAATATGATTGTCATCTATTCATTAAAGAGTTGTCATCTGTTAAGGGGAATATAAATATTATTCCCTTAAACAAAGAATTATATATTTCGATATCAAAGAGAATATATGTTAATGATAAAGATACAATTGAACTTCGTTTTTTAGATTCATTTCGATTCATGCCTTCTAGTTTAGACAGTTTAGCAAAGAATTTAAACAATAATGATTTAGAAACAACAAAGGCTTTTTTCCCTAACGATTATCACTTTATCTTGATGAAACGTAAAGGTATTTTCCCATATGACTACCTAGATTCTGAAGAACGTCTCAATGAAACACAATTACCAGCTCGTTCACATTTCTTTAATAAATTATCAAATGAATCATGTAGTATTGATGATTATCAGCATGCACAAAATGTTTGGGCAACATTTAATTGTTCCAATTTATTAGATTATTTATTACTATATTTAAAAGTAGATGTGCTTCTCCTCAGTGACATTTTTGAAAATTTTAGAAAATTATGTAAAGGAATATATAGATTAGACCCATGTCAATATTATACATCTCCAGGATTATCTTGGGACGCAATGCTCAAAATAACTAGAATAGAATTAGAATTGTTGACTGATGAAAACATGCATAATTTTATTTTGTCAGGGATTAGGGGAGGTATTGTTCAATGTTGTAAACGGCGTTCAGTTGCTAACAATAAATATTTAAGTGATTACGATGCGACTAAGCCTTCAAATTATATAATTTATTTAGATGTCAATAATTTATATGGTTATGCTATGTCACAATATCTTCCTCATAATAATTTTGAATGGGTTGAAAACGTGGAGGAGTTTAACGTTTTTAGTATACCAGAAGATTCTTTAGTTGGATACATATTAGAAGTAGATTTAGATTATCCCATAACCACTCACAATATTCATAATGACTTACCATTTTGTTTTGAAAATAAAAAAGTTGATTCAATGAAAATCTCAAAGTTGATTGGTGATTTAGGAAACAAAATAAAATATATTATTCATTATAAAAATTTACAACAATGTATTAAACATGGACTTGTATTAAAGAAAATTCATAGAATTCTACAATTTAATCAATCGGATTGGTTAAAAAAATATATTGATTTAAATAATTATCATAGAACATTAGCAGCAAATAAGTTTGAAGAAAATTTCTTTAAATTATTAAATAATGCGGTGTATGGAAAAACTATGGAAAATGTAGATAAAAGAGTAAATGTTAAATTAGTACAAGATTGGGAAAATACTAATCTTGGGGGAAGAGGTAGGAAAAAATTAGGTGCTAGAGCCTTAATAGCAAAACCAAATTTCCATAGTCTAAGCAAATTTTCTGATAATTTAATGGCTATTCAAATGAAACAAGTGTCCATTCTATACAATAAACCGATATATATTGGTTTTTCCGTTTTAGAACTTTCTAAATTTAAAATGTATAGTTTCCATTATGATTATATCAAAGAGAAATATAAAAATAATATTGATTTGAATTATATGGATACTGATTCATTCATATATGATATTCAAACTGACGACTTTTTTAATGATATTCGCGTTGACATTTCAAAGTTTTTCGATACCTCTTCATATCCAATAGACAATATTTTTAACTTTCCTCAGTTGAATAAGAAGGTTCTAGGTATGATGAAGGATGAATGTAATGGAAAGTTAATAAAAGAATTTATTGGTTTAAGAGCGAAAATGTATTCATTTAGAATTGATAACGATATAAATGAAATTAAGAAAATTAAAGGAATAAAAAATAGTGTAACTTCTACATTGAGTTTAAGTGATTTTAGAAAATGTCTGTTGGAAAATAAATTGTATAATGAATCAATGTATATATTTAGATCTAAATTACATACGGTTTATACTCAAAATATTTATAAAGTAGCTCTAATTAATATAGATGATAAGCGAATTGTACGAGAAAATCATATTAATACTTATGCTTATGGACATTTCGAAACACTATAGGAGTGCTTTATTGTTGTAATAAAAAAAAAAAAAAAAAAAAAAAAAAAAAAAAAAAAAAAAAAAAAACAATTTATATTTTATGTTATTTATTTTTTATTGAATAAAAATTTTAAACATAATTGACCACATATTACAGTGTTATATTTTTGTTTCTGCTCATAATTGTAATGTATTGGTGGCTTCAGGTAATTAATTAGTTCTATCGGTGGCTGTAAATTTCCAAAACTATCAAAATATTCTTTATAATTTTTGTTTTTATAGTATGCTACCCAATGAGTGCCAGGACCATCAACATCATCTAAATTAAGAATTCCACATTCTTGAGATTTCGGTTTATTCGGTAAAGAATTTCTCATAAAAATTCCCCTGAAATCTTTAAGATGTTTGCAATATTTCATTAAATCTACATCCGTCAATGGTCTTTTGGGTAGCTTTTTTGTTAGTTTTTTTGATAGGGTCGTAAATATAAACCATATCCCTTTTTATATGGCTTGAGGAATAAGCCCTTCCCCATAGCGATCGATTCCATATATCTATTATGACGGCTAGCCTCAGCCAATTGCTCCTTTCCATTTCTGATATCATTAAAAACTTTTGCTATAGCTGATCCACCAGATGCTATACCACCAAGTGCACCTAACGCCGTTAAAATAGGAAGTAGTGGTAAAATTCCACCAATTTTTGGAACTGGAATTATTCTCGGTATGTTAATTTTTTTATTTTTTAAGCTAGACTTTATAGCATCCTGAGAAATGTTATAAGCCTCATTAAATGACTGCGGCTTCTTTTTGTTAAGCATATTGACACCTTTTTTAACTGCCATCAAAAAAGATTTATTAGATGTTACCTTACAGTTTTTCATCTTTTTACGTTTTTTACATTTAGATGTATTTCTTTTTTTATTTTTAATACCCATTCCCAATTTGAGTTTTGCTTTCATTGCATTTGTAACGAACCAAGCGTTTGCTCGCTCTTTGAAATCACTGTCCTTAGATGTAACACGCTGCCAGGCTTTCTCAGATAAAACTTTATCAGCTTGGTGTCTGATATTTATATCTTTCGCTTGGGAATATGCAATATCATGTTCTCTGCAAGCTGCATCTAAATGATTTATACCCTGATCTCCTCTTTCTATCCGTTGTCGGAGTTTTGTTCCTGGGCCACAAAATTGATACCCGGGTAAATGAAGTTCAAAAGGTAAAGAATTAATCAAACTATTTACAAAACCCTGTCCAATCTTTTTATGTATAAGTCCCATTAGGTGAGTTTTTTTTAATTAAATGATGACCTTATTATAAAAGCGATGGTTTATATTGCTATAAATCTAGTAATCAAAATGAAAGTTGTTAAACAACGTCTCCAACTTAAGGTTAATAATGCCGACAATTATATAAATGTTAAAAATGTTTCTAGACATAGTCCCCTTTTACCAAATTCCATACGAGCGCTGATTGTGGGGCCATCAAATTGTGGAAAAACTAATGTTATGCTTAGTTTGATTGAAAGCCCAAACGGTCTTAATTTCCGAAATATATACATTTATTCTAAATCATTATATCAGCCAAAATATATCTATCTAAAAAGACTTATTGACCCAATAAAAGGAATAAATCTTTATACATTTAGTGAAAACGTTGATGTTATTAAGCCCACTGAAGCCAAACCGGACTCAATTTTTATATTCGATGATGTAATATGTGGAAAACAAAGTACAATACGAGATTATTTTTGTATGGGTCGACATAAAAACATTGATTCTTTTTATTTATGTCAAACTTATACAAGAATTCCTAAACACTTAATTCGTGATAATGCAAACATGATTATTGTATTCAAGCAAGATGAAATGAATCTTAAGCATATCTATAATGATCATGTTATTGGAGATATGTTATATAAAACATTTTTAAAAATTTGTACCGAGTCTTGGAGAAATAAATATGACTTTGTTGTTATAAGTAAAGACGATCCTATAAACAAAGGTCGATATCGAAAGGGTTTTGATAATTTTATACAATTATAAAACCTCTATAAAACCCATATACCAGACCAGATTCTTATCAGATATTCAGCTGATAGGTAGCAGATTTTTCACTCACTCGTTAAAGAACATGTTAAATAATCATATGAATGTATTAGCAAATCTTGCTAAGACCAGGAAAGTATTAAAGGAAAAAATTAAAAGAATGAAATCGGGAGAATTGGATAGAATTAATTTGTTGGAGGATACATTTAAACCCATTTCAAAACCATTAAATGAATTAGTTGATAATTTGAAAAACTCTAATCAATATAATGTTACTAATTATAATGGCGATCATGATGAAGGAATTTGGCAGACGGATAGTGTAAAAAAAAGTGAAGAGATGGACGTTGATACATTGTCAACCGTTGAAAATTATGAGAAAGCTAATAATCTTAATAATAAAATAAACACTTTTTCGAATATCTCAGAATTAGAAAATTCTGCAGATAGTTCCCAGAAACAAAATGTTAGGAAGCGAAATCCTATTAATATTATTAATGACCAATGTTTTGATAAAAAACAAAAATTAGATAAGGTTGTTAGCATTAGAAGCAAAATAAATTTTATGAATGACCCTGAAAAGCCAGCATCATATATTCCAAGTAAACCTAATGATAATGAATTACTAAAAAGAGCTGCACAAAGCAATGTAATGAAAACTAAAACAAATATTGATAATAAACCTGAAAAGCGAAAAGCTATTGATATCATTAATGACCAATGTTTTAATAAAAACCAAAAATTAAATAAGGTTGTTAGCGTTAGACAAAAAATAAATTATATGAATAATTGTGAACGACCAGAACCATATATTCCCAGTAAAGCAAATGATGAAGAATTACAAAAAAAGGCTGTAGAAAACCAAAGTCAAGCTGAAACGTACAATAATAATACTTCTCCAACTGAAAATGATATTTTAAGAAGAATCGAAGAAGATCCTGATCTGTGGGAAAGACATAAACTTGTAAAACGTCAGTGTAAAAATCAACTAAATGAAGACTTTAAACGGATTAAGCTTACTCATCCCAATTCACTATTACAAAACATAAAATTGCTTAAAGATCTTAAAATGCTTGATACATTGTATGGTCTGAATAGAGATTCAAATGGCCGATTGCGATTTGGATTGAAACCATTAAAAATTAATTCCAAAGACATTATACATATCGGGAAGGATAAATGGAAAATGACACCAGGTCTGTTTGAGTTAATATTTCATAAAAACCCCAAACATTATAAAAAGTGTGATTTGAAAACTTATCGTCAGATCTTATTAGATACAAGCGCTCACAAACGTAATTATAACCCAAATAGTCAAATTAAGGGAACAAAATCTTTTAAATATCTACATATTATTAGGAAATTGTTCAATTATAATCCACACTCATTCATAAGTGGTAGAGGTTTATTGAAATCATTCGATTGTCGCAAAAATATTTATCAATATTGGGATAACCCTAATGAGTTGGTGGATAGATTGAGATTGCTTATATCTTCAACAAGTGCCGGCCATAACAACCATCACAACGAGATTATATCAATTATTGAAGAGTTGCGGGAAGCAAATATTATTAAATAATATGAGTATAAATAAATTTGGGCATTTCTCTTTTGATCATAGTAATGGATCAAAAGCGAAATCAATTCTAGACCGAAACAAAAATCTTAATTTAAACAAGAAAAGAATAATTAACCTAGCTGCTCCTATAGAAGACGATGATGCCATTTCAAAAGTATTCCTTTTAGAAACATTAAATAAGATGAAAACCAAATTAGAACATCAAATCAAAGAAATAAATGTAATCCTGAATACTAGTATTAAAAATGACATATCAATTCTTGAGGGTCTAATAGACCAACGAATAAAAGATGCATGTGGGGAAGAATTAGGTGATATAAAAAACTATTTATCAACTATTGAGGATTATTTGATGCGTTTCGTTGTGTTGAAACAACACCCAACTGAAAAAGACGTTGAAGCGGTAAAAATAAAGTTCCCTACTATAAAAGGATTAACAAAATGAATAACAAAAGAGCTATTGTAGAAGAATTACATAAACAAGCTAGAAAAAGTTTTAAACGAAGACGAGTTATTATTAAAGGCATCGATGATTTATGGCAAGCTGACTTGGTGGTAATGACTCAGTATTCCAAAAGTAATAATCATTATCAATACCTTTTAACTGTAATCGATACATTTTCTAAAAAAGCATGGGCCGAAGCAGTTAAGGATAAAACCAAAGAAAATGTAACAAATGCAATGACTAAGATTTTAAACTCAAGTAACCGAATACCGAAAAACCTACAAACAGATGATGGAAAGGAATTTTATAATACTTATTTTAAGAGATTATTACAAACAAAAAATATCAATCATTATTTAACATTTTCATTATTAAAAGCATCTATAATAGAGCGATTTAATAGGACATTAAAAGGAATGATGTGGAAAGAGTTTAGTTTTCGGGGAACCTATAAATGGATTGATATCTATAAGAATTTAGTCAATGATTACAATAATACTATTCACAGGACCATCAGAATGACTCCAAATGAGGTAAATTCCTCGAATGATCAACATTTATTGAATACTGCATACAACAATTTAAAAGTTTTTCATAGACCAAAATTTAAAATAAATGATGAGGTTAGAATAAGTAAATATAAACATGTATTTGAAAAGGGGTATACACCAAATTGGACAACAGAAGTTTTTAAAATAAAATCAATTAAAAACACAAATCCTACAACATATATACTTGAAGACTATCAAGGTAATGCTATTAAGGGTGGATTCTATGAATATGAACTAATGAAAACTAAACTCCCTCATGTATATTTAGTTGAAAAAGTTTTGAGACGTCGAAACAATAGAGTTTATGTTAAATGGTTAGGATTCTCTTCTGAACACAATTCCTGGGTAAATGATAATGACTTAAATTAAAAAAAAAATAAAAATAAATAAATAAATATATACATATATATATATATATATATATAAAAGTGTTTTAAGAATTATTTCAGTTAAGTATTTAATGATAACCTATCAACATGTCGATTACATTAACAATAAATGGTAATTCATCTATACTGATTGCAAATTATTTCCCTCCCATAGAACTCAAGCAAGACTATGTTTGTGGGTTAATTAGTTTTGACTCGTATCATACAATTCCAAATGTGGACAAAGAAAACAATTTGTTTCACATTGGATCGAATGTTTTTGAGATACCTGTTGGAACATATGAATTGGATGATATAGTTGAGAAAATAAGCAACATGTATGAACCTTTGAATCGAGGGTTTATTGATATAAAAGCTAATCCTAATACATTTCGAACCGAAATTATGAGTAATAACGAAGAAGTGAATTTTGAGAAAAAATACACAATTGGTCCATTACTAGGTTTCAGTAAAAGAATATTGGAGCCAAAGATTGTTCATTACTCTGACAATCCAGTGGATATAACAAAAATAAACACAATATCTGTTGAATGTAATATCATCTACGGATCATATATAAATGAAATATCTGCGCATACAATACATCAGTTTTCTCTTAGAGTTAGTCCAGGGTATAAAATCTCAGAAATACCTGTTAATGTTATATATTTACCGGTTAATACTCGTCAAATAAGCACTCTAGTTCTTAAAGTTGTTGATCAAACGGGTAGCCTGATTAATTTTCGTGGAGAAGACATATCAATAAGACTACATTTAAAACCTATCTAAAGGGGGAAAAAAAAAAAAAAAAAAAAAAAAAAAAAAAATGATAATTTTTAATAAAAAGCAAATACATACAGATTTTGTGAATAGTTTCCAATCATCCTCAAAAGTATTGGTTACAAAAACAAAAAATCTACGCTCTAAAGAGGTAAATTCTTCTGTTCAACATAAAATTGATTTAACCCCATCGAATAAGGAGTTTCTAATAAGCCTAGGATTTAATTTGAAAAATGAGTGATATAATAAACGTTTTGTACAAGCCCATTTTTGATGATAGTATCATAAAAAATGATTATCATACCTACATACCATACTTACAATCGTTTCAAAACAATGATGAAATTCGGATCCCCATACAAAATCAAGACCTATATGTGCTACCAAGTGAGAGTATTTTATACATTGAGGGATTCATATCAAATAGTGATGCAACAATTTCAAAAACTGTGCAGCTGCTAAATAATTGTATGGCCTATTTATTCGAGGAGATACGATATGAAATAAATGGAATAGAAATTGATCGCACTAGAAAGTTGGGTATTGCAACAGAAATGAAAAATTATGTATCACTTAACGAATTTGAGAGTACAAATCTAAAAAATGCAGGGTGGTGCCCTTTTAAAAATATTAACTTAAAAACTGGACATTTCAATTTTTGTATACCATTGAAAAACCTGCTTGGGTTTGCTGAAGATTTTGATAAAATTATTGTTAATTGTAAACATGAATTAATCTTAATACGAGCTAAAGAAGATGATGCTGTTATGATGACAACTATAGAAACAGAAAAGCTTACATTAAAACTTTTAAATATTACATGGAAAGTGCCACATATTCAACTTTCAGACTCGTATCGGTTAACTATGTTGAAAATAATTAATAGTAAACAACCGCTAAACATTTCATTTAGAAGTTGGGATGTCTACCATAACCCCTCTCTACAGGAAAGCACGAATATCTTATGGAATGTTAAAATGGTTGGTGAAAATGAAAGACCTCGCTATATTCTTTTAGGATTTCAAAATGATAAAAAATTTAAACATTGTGACTTATTAGATGTCAAAGTTCACCTTAACTCCGCTACATATCCATATGATGATCTTAATATTAAATTTGAACGAAATCGATATGCTCTATTATATGACATGTATTTAAAATTTCAACAAAGTTACTATGGACGCACTCCCCAACCACTTTTATCACCTGATCAATTTGTTGAAAATGCTCCAATAATTGTTTTAGATGTAACACATCAAAATGAATCTATAAAAAGCGGCCCCATCGATATTCGGATTGAATTAAAATTTCACAAGTCCGTCCCTGCCAACACCGCTGCTTATTGTATACTTATCCACGATAAAATGTATGAATATATTCCATTTACAAATGTTATTAAAAAGATTATTTAAAAATTTAAAAATAAAATAAAAATTCTTTTTATTTAAAGAAATTATTTACAGAGGGGATTTTTTATTTTTTACAATGTTTACATTGCAATTGATTAAAAATTTTAGTATAAGTGTCCAAAATGTTGTAGGCTTCCTTATCCAGACGCTCTAGGTATGAGCAATGGCAAGTGTCTGGGCCAACTGTGCAATTAGAATTCGACCAAACGCAGTCTTCATAATGTTCACCGAAACGATTCTTTATTTTATTTAATTTATCTCTATACTCAATTTTTGAATGAATATCCAAAAGTATTTTCTTCTGCTCTTCAGGCAAAATATGTTCAAAGTTTTTTAGAAAATTAAATATGACTACAGCTGACGACGACATGCCTTTGATTACTGAACCTTCATATGTAATGTTTGATAATAACGATCAACATGAATTATTGTTGGGCTTATATCGTATGAAGTGCGCTCATGTAATGCTTCTCGTTCATGTAATTCCTCCGTATTGTTTTCCGAAAATTCAAAACAATAGATATTTAGAGTACGCTTCACATAATTGCTATAATAAGAGCATTTAATTCGAATTTCACAATTATCGTAAACTAAATTGAAATGTCGATAAAAAACCCCTGGGCTTTCAAGAATACCTCCAATTCTTTTTTCCTTTTCAACCAAATCTTTTTTAAAAACGTCAATAGCCTCGAGTATGGTGTATACACTTCTTTTCACACTATGCGACTCAGTCCTTTGGTCGGGGTAAGTTGGTCTAAAAGATCCCCAAGGGCTCTGCGTTGTTGTTGTTGTTGTTTTTAATAATTGGGGGTTCAGCTCAGGAAAACTTTGATCTATCAACTGAATTGTCACATTTATTTTTAAACGTAAAGAAGTGTTTGGAATATTGTATTCAAAACTAGCCTGTTTACTATTTTCAAAATTTCTAAAGCTGCTTATATTTTGGTTTTGATTCATAAATTGATTATAATAATAGCTTGTTACATAAGTTAAATACAACAGGTGTAGAAGTAGAATTTTTATTAAATTAGTTAATGTCATCTTTTTTTGTAATGTATATACGTCTACAATATGTTATACAATGACCATATTATATGTTTGTCTATAGTTTTTTACATCAATTATTTCTACATTTGGTCTTTTATATGAAGTATCCTGGACTAGAACCTTTTCAATGTCACCATTACTTAGAATTCGTTCAGTTTCAATTTCACGATATTCAAAGCACTTGATACTCAACAGTTTGTCAATATATCTGCTATCATAAGTACAACGAATGGGTATATCAAAATTATCATATTCCAATTTGAAATGTCGATAAAATGCTTGTTTTGACTCAATGATTCCTCCAATATCAGATTCCTTATCAATAATCTCTCTACGAAATGCCTCTATAGCTTCATCTATAGTAAAAATTCTCATAGGTTTCCCTTCAGTTGTAAAGTCAACTATAGACGATGGTGTGATTGTTGTATATGATTGAGTTATTTTGGTAGGGGGTAGAGATCGTTGTATTATCTCTACAATGGGGGTCGATGACGACAATGAGGATGTCGTTGACAACACTTCAATTTCTTCGTTATAATTCGTTAATAGAGGCTCACTTTGTTTAAGTAATAATAATGAAATATTTATTTGTAAAATATCATTACTATTCGGTAATGTTAAATTAAATTGAATACTTTTCGAGTTTTGGTTTATCGCAAACCCTTTATTATCTAGTTTTTGCCAAAATGGTGCTCCGTAGACAGCTTTGAAAACAAGTAATAATGACAATAATAAAATATAAAATTTAAATTCCATTGTGTCATATCCCCTTCTCTATAACAATTTAAAATGAGGGTGATATTTGAAAAATATGTATTTATATACTTACTTTTCTTCTTCTTCTTAGTCTTTAAAATAAAAAAACACTAAGCTTAAAATCTCTAATCCTGTTTTATTTCATTATAATTTAAATTACAATCCAGTATGTACTTAAACAAAATATATGCTGTTTTTAAAGCACAACGAATTTGTAGTCTATTTATTTTTACATTACACTCACTATGAAAATGATACTGACAACGCACAGCATCTGTGTGTAAATTATATAATCTAGAGAGATTCAATACATCACATTCTGTACTCTCCTCTTCAATGTTAAACACCGGCTTTTGTAGGAACTCTGCTATCCACACTTGCTTTTCTTCTCCCTTTACATACACTTTTAAGTTTTTCAATGCCGTCATCAAATAGTTTCTTACAGCTTTAAAGTTTTCACATCCATAGGTCCATAATAAATTATGGTGGTGTAACATTAACCAATTAGCTTGTCGTTGATAATCCTTACTCAGATCTGAAAATTCAAACGGAGCTTTGATGTGAAAACAATGAAACTCTTCATTATTGAAGACCACAGCTATTTCCTTTATAATAAATGTATTATTATATGTTTTGAAGCCTTGAACATCTACTGTCGCAAACATTTTAAAAATTAATACTGAAATATATTTTTAATGGATCACGGCTTTTTATACATTCATATTTTAAATAAAAATATAGACAAATTTATCAACATTCATATTTATGTACTTGTCTATAAAATTCTCACTTGTCTATAAAATTCTCACATGACTTCTATCTAAAAACCACAAAATAAACATACAGCTTTTTATACATTCATATTTTAAATAAAAATATAGACAAATTTATCAACATTCACATTTCTGTGGTTTCATAAAATTCTCACTTGTCTATAAAATTCTCACATGACTTCTATCTAAAAACCACAAAATAAACATACAGCTTTTTATACATTCATATTTTAAATAAAAATATAGACAAATTTATCAACATTCATATTTATGTACTTGTCTATAAAATTCTCACATGACTTCTATCTAAAAACCACAAAATAAACATACAAACAAACAGCAAAACTAACAAAATTATCAAGCACACACACACACACACACACACACACACACACACACACACGCACACGAAAAAAAATAAAGACACACGCACACACGCACACACGCACACACCGAACGAAAAAAAAGACACCTGGTCACATTAAATTCACACGCCTAAAAACCGCAAAAGAAACATACACACACTTGCGGTCACACTAAATTCTCACGCATATATGTATGTATGACAGTATGTATATACTTTTCCTTTCACCAAATTTCCTTTCACCAAATGGGGTAGAACCCGTATATTACTACTACTATGGTAAATCAGTTAAGCAATAATCTCTTCGATGGAGAGCATTGGATCTCCCAGTAGGATTCTGCTCCAACCTGGCAAAAATCACCCAGCAGTGGGTATAAAGCAATATTCCTGGTTTCATAGCTGCAGACGATTAGCCGTCTGGAACTCCAGATTTGAAGCCTTCCAATGGCTGGTAAGAGTTAATGGACAGAGTTGGAGAACATGACCTGTCGAATACCCTACAGAAATTTGGAGAGTCTTAAAAAATCTTTGGTTCGCGCAGCATCGTCAATATCATTTGAGGGCTTGGGTGAGAACAAAAGTTAACCAATTCGAACAAAATTTTGTACATCGCTCATTTCATATACATGTGCATTATTCAATAAAATTAACTATATTAAAAATTTAGTAAAGTTTAATTTTTTTAACGGCCGAACCGAACCGAACTTATGACAGGACTAAGTATATTAAAAAAATGATATATTAAAAGAAAATATTTAAAATGCTTTAAATCTGATGTCGTATTATGATATTGTACTCTATCAATTTCCCTTATTTTGAAAGGTATCGATTTTTACGTATATCTCCGAGATTTTTCGAGATATTTAAAACAAAAAATATCCCATATGTTCGGAACTATCGTAGCTTTGTACAAGTGAAATAATTTTCAGAATTGATGTAGTAGTTTCACAGATTATCCGAAAAATACAAACGAACAAATTTTTCTCATATATTTTTTCATGTCCTGTATGAATCAGTTACGATTTAAAAATATTTGAGTGATATCTCTAAAAATTATAATTAATAATTACTTGTAGATTTGTAGTGGTCGATCGGAACAATCATCTTATATCAATTAATATATTTATTTTTTTCATTATAAAATAATAATTATTATGTAAACGGTAATGTTTTTGTTAAAAAAAGAATCATTATTTATGAGCTTAAAATTGTTGATCAAAAATGACCATAACTTTGTGAGTTTCAATTTCTTCATCAGAAATAATTATTATTCTTTGAGTGATATTTTTTTGATGAAAAGTAAAATTCTGTTCTAGAGCGTTATTTTATCTCTCAAAAAAAAAAAAATAAATAAATTATGTAGCGAGCTATATTTTTTTGAACAAAAATAAAACTAAAAAAATATAACAATTTTCGCTCTGAAAAAAATATTTTTTTGTGAATTTGGCCGTATTTTTTTAGATCAAATTCAAATCAAAATTTTTGATTTTTTTTTTTATGGAAAGAATAACTCAAGTTTTGAGCGTTATTTTATCTGTGATAAATAAAAAAATAATTTCTGAGTTTTATTTTGTCGGCAAATCGAAAAACTCAAAACGCCACACTGTCTTCCTAATAACAGTTATGGTGGTAAATTTTTAAAAAATAAAACTCAAAAATTAATTTTCATTTCTCACAGATAAAATAACGCTCTCAATCTGAGTTCTTCTTTACATCAAAAAAAAAAAAAAAAAAAAAAATAAATCACAAAAATTTTGATAATCTTTAATCTACAAAATAAAATGCAATTCAAAAAATAATATTTTTTACAAAGCGAAAATATAACACTCGATAAACGATTTTTATTTTTTCTTCTAACAAATATAACCCGCTACTTAATTTTTATTTCTAAACAAAAAACTAAAACTCACAAATGTATTATTATTATTCATTGCAAAATTTAATATCTTAAAAAATAAATTAAATATAATTTTTTTTGATAGACCTCACATTGATTACCGTCCCTGGTTACAATAGCCATCTATAGAATTACTACTATTAATGTGTTGCTTTTTTATTATTCCAACTTACCTGTGTCAACGTAATATAACATCTATCGGTTAGCGGTGTAATAACCAATCGTGAAGTATTGCCGAGATATTCGTAGGCATAGCGGAATTCCGCATCACAGATGTTCGCAAAACAGTCCTCGTCAGCTGCTGCCGGCCGACGCTCTGCCTCGAGCATAGCATCATCCCAGCGATGTCGTAATTGACTTTGCCACTGAAATGCCAGCGCACTATCGACCTTAGCGTGTATAATCTTGCCGACCACATCGCGCGAATGCACATCGATAGTGCATACGGTCATTACTTTCTGACGATCGCCGGGTGTGAGTTCGCCCAACAGCAAGTTGATGAGTGAATTCAATTGCGTCATCTGGCGCTTATGCAGATCCTTCATGGCCGCCTCATAACCCTCATCCATCCATGCAAATGCACGATTTACATCTGCTGCCCAAGCGATTTGACTGCAACATAGAGCAACTTGTGCGGGCCATTCGTGCAACCACAATTCTCGTGGTTTGTCCACATGGGCGTGCAGTGCACGCCGAAAGAGTTCATGTAGAGTGGTACGCATTTGAAGTATAACGCCATTCAACCACATTTCCACACGCTCGGCGCATATCACATGGGCTTCGGTTACATTGGCTCCAACAAAGCGCACATATTCATCATTCTCCTTCGAATACATACCGATAGCGCGATAGGGACCACCATCCGCACACAAATCGTATTCAAGTCGTAGTATCGAATCGAAAAGTTTGATCAAATGCCGATCAATGATGCGCGGGCAATTCCCATTCGAGAGTATGTCGAGTAAATCGACTACGGATATGAAGTAGAAGCGCGGAAATACCATACGTTTTGTCTCCAGATAATCGTTCAGCGCCTTCTCGCACACCGCCAAGCGTTCCTGCAGCAAGTTTAATGTTTTGAAAATATATTCGCATTGCAATACGATTTGCATAGCAATTCCAATGCGTATCACTTCGGCCAACAGCTGTGTGAATTCGCTATCGATAATCTCGAACCGTTTGGCATCCATTGGTAATTGAGCGCGTATGTCGGCAGTGCCTATGAAAATCGCCTCCAAGTAGATCCATTTACGTTGCACTTCGAACCAGCTGCCGATCAGTGTATCGATATCACTTAGTACGTGTTGCCAGTAGCTCAACTTATCCAGTAAATATTCGATATTCTTTGAAGTTGCGATATTTTGCAATTGCATTTGGTTATCATCCAAGGTCTCTATTAGCTCTTCAGACACCTTAAGTAACTGTATTTCGGTACGTCGTTGATGTGGTTCCGTTTCGAAATGCATGCGCGTCCAGGTGATTTTGATTTCATCCAACACTTTAGTTACGGTCATTTCTTTTACTGCGCGATCGACTGTATTCTTTATTTCCTCTTCGTGCAAATGAAGCTTCAGTTGGAGTAGTTGCGCTAATGAGGTGTTGTTGTTACGCTTGAAGGATAGCTTGAAGGAAAAGGAAAAGTTGTGTTTTGATGCTTACTTTGGAAGCTGCTTTTCAGGCTAACTCGCTTTGATATAAAGGAGAAAAACGATACGAACATACAAAGAAATTGTTTTGATATAAACTGATTCAGAAAGGATAAGTCTCTCTTAATCTTCAAAAGAAGAAATAACTGTCTGTTCATTTTGACCAAGAAAATTAGTATTCGAGTTTCATGGAAAACGAAAAACATGATCCTGTTGTTGTTATTGTTGTTGTAGCAGCTAGTCACGCTCTGTGAAGAGCGAATTCACCCATGGTCGTTGTCGTCAACTCATCTAGAGGAGGACCAGGAAACGTGCTGTTCCGACAGGGTTGCACCAGAAGGAGAAGGGGCTTAGATGAGTAGGTTTGAGGGGACATGTGAATAGGTGGTTGGCATCTGGCGGAGAATCTTCACATGCCGGACATGTGTTGGGTTGATTCTGGATAGGTAAGAGTTAAGTCTACTACAATATCCAGATCTTAATTGAGCCAGAGTAGCGCGGGACTCGCGAGGTAGCAGGAGCTCCTCATATGCAATTGGTGGTGACTGGGCTCCTATTACGGCACTGCGGTGACACCCAGCAAGGAACTACTTGCTGAGCATGAGGTTGTGTTCCTTAACTCGGAACACTTGATGGAGATGCTCCTCAGGCCACATCAGCAGGCATCCCGTCACCGTGCGGAGTGCTGCGTTCTGGCAGGTCTGTAGTTTCAACCACTGCGTCCTACTGGTTCTCGGCGACCACTCTGGCGCAGCATAGTTTATTACCGGCCGGCCAATCGCCTTGTTGGTTGCCAACAACGTTTCTTTGTCTTTGTCCCAAGTGCTGCCGGCAAGCGACTTGACGACATTGTTGCGGCTCTGTACTTTATTGGCGATTACGGTAGTGCCCCACCGGAATGGGGGAAAGAGTGTCGCCGAGGACTTAGTATCGGAAAACGCCAGCCTCCTGCCTGGGAAGAAACGGGAAAGTTCGGCGAGATATCCGTTCACTTTCGAACACAGGTCTGGCGGTTGAGGGAGCTTGGAGATACCCTGCGGTATCCCCTGCTTAATTATCCTTAGTTTCGATGTTGGGCCTCTATATAATACCGATGATTGACGACCACGGGAGGAGTTGGGCCTAAAGTATCTTTATCACTGGCGAAAGCAGGGAAACTGGTTGATAGGAGTCAACCTTAGTACTAGTAGATTATTAACTACTACTACTACTAATTACTACTACTATTACTTCGACTACTACTACTACTGCTACTAAACTACCTTTACTACTAATTACTAAAACTACTTCTAGAAGTGCAACTTTTATTACCACTTGTACTATTAACTACAACTACTAACTTCTACTACTACGGCTACTACCAGTACCACTACTACTAACTACTACTACTCCAACAACTTCTACTACTAGCTACTACTACTTCCACTAACTACTGCTACTATTTCACTAATTTCTGCCAATAGTTTTTAACTATGGCTACTATTAATTTCAACTACTAGGTTTATTAACTTAAATTTCTACTATTTTTACTAATTTCTACTACTATTTTTTATTAATGCTACTACTAATTGATACTCATATTTTTACTAA
This sequence comes from Anomoia purmunda, assembly GCA_951828415.1. Classification (NCBI taxonomy): domain Eukaryota; kingdom Metazoa; phylum Arthropoda; class Insecta; order Diptera; family Tephritidae; genus Anomoia; species Anomoia purmunda. The sequence goes on along the minus strand of OX639993.1, from coordinate 185,830,769 downwards.
AGCACCAAACTTGCATTAGTTATTGACTTTTATTATTTTCTTTTATAGTAATTCGAAATCTGGTTGTTGCGTTTTAATAAGTTTAGAATCGTTGCAAGCTTTTTTTTGCAGTAAAAGTACTCAATATATATTTAAAAGTATTTAAGAAAGATTTTGGCTTTACTTGCATACATTAATAGCATGTATATGTTGGTAACTTAGCAAACAAATATTTATTATCGGATGATAGTAAACTTACTTACTTCCTTAATTGGCGCTATAACCGCTTAAGCGATTTTGGCCGAACTTCTCCTACGATTTGTGGTGTGCGTCTTGATGTTGTTGCGCAAATTGGGGGATCTGCAGTTTTACGGCAAAGGGGTTTTTTTTGTGAAAATTTTTTTTTTTGCAGAAATACACTCGGAAGTTTGCCATTGACTGCCGAGGGACGGCCGCTATTAGAAAAAACCTTTTCTATAATTTTGATGTTATTTGGCCCCGCCAGGATTGAAGCGCGCATACGCTACACACTCGGCTACGACGGTAAACACTTATACCAAAAATAACAATAATAATCAACAACAGTGTGGCGGAAGTTCTTCAACTGCTTGGGATGTGCGTCTTAATTGAGGGACCTACAGGTCTTCAGGGACCTAGTAGTTTTTTCATGACAGAAATATACTTGCCATCATCAGTCGGGAGCCGATCGCTATTAAATAGAAACAATTATAAATCTTTTTTGTCAGAAATTTGAAGCTAGGACACTCCGGCTGATGGCACACACTCGGCTACCCGAACTCTGGTAGTAGATATTAATTTATTTGCTCTTTGCAATGTGAATTGAATTTTATTTAATTCTGCTTTTAGTTAAAGTACTTCAGACGTACTTCATACATACATATATTCATTATATCTACGTATGTTTTCTTAGGTTGTCATCGACTTTCTCAATGACATTTGTGCTAAGAGCTAAGCAGAATTAAATTGACTGCAAATTAATCGCTATATTTACGCAAAATATTTCAAACAGCCAAAACTGGTAGGATATTATAGTAGGTGCTTTTAGATGCAATAATAAAGCATACTTATAATGCTGAGTGCACACTCATAATACATATCTACATACATATTATCTACATATATTTGAAACATTGAAATTTACGAAACATATTTATCCTTAGGTAATAAGTGCCTGCAAGCATAAATTATGAAAATAATTTTAGCCTCATTATTTGTGAAACGCCAAATGTAGGATGTTGAAAGATATGTTTGATATATTGAGCTCAATTTTCTCCCCAACAACTTGACTTAATGTCACTCATACGCCCTGGCATCCCGCAATATACTTGCATATATTATAGATATGTACGTATTTACTTATTATACAAAGTAACTATGGCTGTGCGTGTATTCATAAGTTACCTATAGGTACTGCATTAATATGCATTTGTATTCATGCAGTTTAATCTTTGGAATATGCAATAAGGATTCACTTTGGCCAAATTTCCTGTTACCGAATTGAATAAAGGATACCATGGAATGAAATGTTTAAAAATCCAGATCCCAGTTTCAATCGAATTGAAGTTTGGTTTCATAAAAGTCGTTATGGGTTTTTCTGTAAAAAGTTAAGTGGAATTAACATTTCTCAATTCCATTCATGCTACACGTTGAAAGTAGTCAAAATCGTCTTAAAGCAATTCGTGACTTACGGAAATTTTTAGTTTTATAGAATCATAAATTGATTGAATTAATGAAATTGCCTTTACTGACCGAATGTATACTACGAATAACCAAATGTACGACATATTGAATGTATTAAGGACCGGTACCGAAAGTTCTGCAAATTTTAAATTCACTGCAAAATATTTTAGCAATAACATAGTAGGTTTGAAAAGATTGTTTTTAAATTGGTGTTTATCGACATTTTTCAAACTAAATTACTTTCTGCAGTCAAGGCATCAACAACGAAAAACATGAACACTAAGAAAGGTGGGCCAGTAAAGAATAAGCTTAGAAGTGATCGTCCAAATGGATCAGCATACGTCCAGTTAGAGAATAAAGTAGTAGCCATAATAAGTAAGAACCGCTCCATGTCGACAAGAGATGTTGTTTAAAAAGATAAAACCAGACATCTCCAAGTCATTCGAATTAAGAAGAGAAATGGAATAACAACTTGAGAAAAGAAAAACGTTCCAAAACGAAGCGAAAAACAAACTAAAAAAATCAAGCAAATCCCTGCCACATAAGTTAATTGAGCCACAACTGGCAAATAAAAATTTTTGTGTGGTTATAGCCAACGAAACTTATTTGCAAATGGACTTGAAGACATTGCCGGGTAACTAATTTTACTACCTGCAGTCTGGAGAAGATATTTCTGGTTCGACAAATACCATCCAGATCGAAGTGTTGCAGAAAAGTTCTAATTTGGCAGGCCATTTGTGAATGTGGGCATAAATCCACGCCATTCTTCACTGTGAGAACTATCAACGCCGAAATTTACGTGAAAGCGTGTCTTCAAAACTGTATCCTGTTCTTTCTATATAGTCATAATGGTCCAACTATATTTTTGCGGGATTTAGCTGCGGCATATTACGCTAATGTCAACCAAAAGTGGTCCGAAGATGAAATTGGGAATTAGCAATTGAGCGATATTGGGCTGTGATGAAAGCCAGATTTTTGAAAGTTGGAAAACCAACTAAAACAATTACAGAAATAAAAATAATGTGACGGACAGCATCACTGAAAGTGGACAAAACCGTTGTACAAAACTTGATGATGGACCGCTCAAGAAAAGTTCGCGCAAAGGATAAATTGAGATAATTTCTTCTCTTATCATCACTACAAATACGTTTTGTTATACGTTTAATGTTTGCAGTTTATGAACGTTTTTGAATTTGCAGAACTAGCTATATCTGTCTTTATACCTGGGGTCAGCTAGATGTTCACCTCTCATTCAACTAATTTTGAATAGCGAATAATTTTTTATTCATCATTCAAGTAATTTTGATTAAATAATAAATGAAATAATAGATTTTCATACATAAATTAAATAGTTTTGAATTCAAATCATTTAACGATTTGTGCATGTGAGGGGACTAAGAAAAGTTCGCTTAATTGGAGACCCTTAAATCTTCATAGCAAAAAAATGCAAAATCTTTTGCAATTGTTTTACAAAACCTTTTTTAAATTTTCAAAATAAACAGTTAAAACAAGAAAATGTAAAATAGCGGAGGATAGATCAAACGAAATTCCACCAACAACGCAAACAGTAATTGGTTTTGTGATTCTCTTATGTTGTCGACGTAAACCTAGGCATTTTTTTCGTACAAGACAAGTCCCGAGAAGGTCGACCAAAATCTTCCGCTGATAACGCCACTGTTGCTCTGGTTGACGATGATAGCATCCACAGATTTTAATTATTTGAGGCTCTAGCAGCAGATCAAGTGCAGTTTTGCTCAATTCGAAAATAAGCAGTCTAGTTACTTTAGTAAAGTCGTTATTTCTGATGAATCTTGGTTCCATTAAATAGTACGATCCGTAAACCAAACAGCAGTCCATGGTATGGAGCCCAGCAGAACCAAATCCATCCACAAAAGCCAAGCAAAAAAAATCAGCAACAAATGTTATGATGCCAGTTGACTTCAATCGATCAAAAATCTTAGCTATAATAATAACTAATCATTTTATTGCGATCTTTGGCATCGAAGAAATACAACCAGCATCGTATCCTCTAGATCTAGCCCCTCTGGTGATTTCAAGAATTAAAAGAAACTTGACAGAATAATTAATGCGGTTATTGTTGAACTTGATAAGCTTAAAAAACAAGATTTTGAGAAGTGAAACCAAATATGAAAAAAATTGTATTCCGATTTTATTTCTGGGCAATTAAGCAGGCCTTTGTTAGTCCCTCGTATGCATTTATTTATGTATATATTTACCAATGCGATATTTATATATATATATACTCGTCCATTAAAACTAATTTCAACGATGAATGGAATTGTATTAATTATTCATTTTCTGATAACGCCCAACACTTTATTATGGTATGGAGTCGGCTCATAAATAGCAGTCTAAATATTTTTTTCTTAGAAATTTACAATAAAATAACACTTCAACTCTTGCTGGATTACTGGATATATGATATCAAAACTAACAATTTCTGAGTTAATACACTGTTAAAGGTTTTTAGGGTTAATCAGCAAAATTTGTATGAAAGAAAATATAAACCGCATGAGTAACGTAAAAAGCTTGAATACCGCTAGTATGATTTAGAATATGTTTTGAATGATGGATGCATTGATAACACAGAGAGACAAGACAGTAAATTTCAAATTATGAGTGTATTTATACGCAGAGCCATTTCGTGACTTGAAGATATAATTAAACAAAATCAATAGCAATGTTATACTATATCTTGAACAAATCTTAATCTTGTAATTTTCACAATTTTTTTGAGCAATCCATTTGATTTAACAAGATTTCGTCGCCGAGAAGATTCGGATCTACCCCCTACGCTGATGACCTGATAAAAATTATTAATCTGACAGTTGTCTAGTTTACTGCGCCTAAAAGTATGCAACAAAAGTGGGGTTCAGTCTTCTAATAATGACAATAGTCGTTGTAGTTATTATGTCTGAGTACGGAACAATGACGTTTTAGTCTGCGACATAGTTTTAGGCGCAGTAAACCTGACTGTCAGGTAATGAATTTTGTCATGTCATCAGCATAGGGTGAGTTATCCATGTTTGCTAACTCTGCGCAGCCATGATTTGCGCAAACGGCATGTGGAAAAACTCTCAAACTGCAGTGAAAATAAAACAAACCAAGAGGCTAATTCATATAAGGTGGTGGCGTCGTATGAACTGGGTGCGAATTGTAAAGTTTAAGGTTTCCTTCTTTATTTAACAATATATACTTGGATTTCTAGTATTTGTATTGGCCTTATTTGAATTGTAAACCTCAAACAGCGGTGTGAACAGCTAAAGTTAATGATGTAGATTTACTTCGTTTTGAGATGATTACTTTTTGGTTTGAACACGGCCATTTTTTGCTAATCGTTATACTAGTAGCATGAGAAAACTAAAAGGGAACCAGTCTGCTTAATATCAATCTCATTGTAATAATGTAGTCTAGGATTTCCTATTCCATTTCCATTTTTTTTTTTTTTAATGTCACTAAGCCTATGCTGGTTCACAGTGTCTCAATTACAAATTCTTGCTTCTTACCTTTTGAAAATTATATATCATCGACATAAGGTTGGGAATAATTGAATGACATATACAGCCCCGTTCAACTAATTAGCAACGATGCCCTGATAATCAGTTCTTCTTGTCTGCTTTACAACTTACAATGTATATATTCACCATACATAAAGGATCCAATTATTGAAAATGTATATTGGTTTAAATGCCAAAATTTTTTATTTACTTCTGCTAGTTCGATAGGGTTTCACATTTCCTTGCCATTATTTGCATTTATTTCGCATTTCTTGTCATATATTGCATAATTTTGGTACGATTATGCAATTTATAGAAAAATACAACAAATTTGTTATATTCCAATGTATTTTAGAACTTGAATATAATAGGTAAAAATAAATCCTGCGCTGAAACTACGAGAGCCATAATAGTCAAATTCCGCAAGGACGGAAAATCGTATGGCGAAATAGAACCATCAAAAAAGTTCCACGAAAGCAAAGATCCCGAATAACGTCGACCAAGGAAGACGAATTCATATTCCGTAAATCTTAAAAATTCCCCCAAAAAAAACCGGAAATGAAATTCGTGTTAGTGTTTTTGGTGACAACAACTTCTTCATCTATAGAAAAAATAGAGAAACAGGTTTATTTCGAAGGATTTCTCAGAAGAAACCCTTAGGTTAGGTTAGGTTACTATGGTAGTTCCCGCAAAGGGAACTCATTTAGACATAGTAGGAGTCCATTGTGATACCACCTGATTTATGAACGGTAACGTGAATCGGAAAGTCAGGAAAGATTAACCTGAGAAACGTTGCGTGCCCCGAATGAAGTCACGCAAATTACCAATCTCCACCCCAGAAAGACCCTCTGGAGTCCTAAAGAAGTACGAGCCTAGGTACTTGAACCTCAGTCTCGCAAATGCAGGGCAGCTGAGCAGAAAATGACAAGATGAATCCACCTCATCCTCCTCCATACAGCTGCGGCAGAAAGGGTCAGAGAGTATTTTCAGCCTAAGAAACCCTTGCTATCGGAAAAATCGCGATTGGTCTATTATGAAAAATAGTGGGGTTTCCGATGAAGCAAAAATAAATTAACTTTCAACCGATGGAAAATCTTACGTTCAGCGACTCCCATTGAAAGTGTATGACTCGAAATATACCCGCCCTACGATTAAGCACGGAGGTGGTTACATCATGGTCTGTGGTCTATGTCATGCCGAGCAGTTGGGCCCATTACAAAAATTGAGGGTCGTATGGATCAGCATCAATATATCTATTTCAATTTTGAATGATGTACTGCTTCCTTTTTTGCGATGAAAGCATGCCCGTTACTTGGATTTTCAACAGGACACCGATCCGAAACATACCGCACGAGCAACAAAACAGTAGATGGAGTAAAATATGATAAAATTGTTAGACTCTGACATTCATGTAGTCCATTGAGAATTTCAGGGAGCACTTAAAGAAAAAAGTTCGATTGCACAAAATATGAAATTTCGCAGATCTAATGGGAAAGGTTCAGATGGAGTGAGAAGCCATTCCAACGTCTGTGTGCGGAAAGTTAATCGAGTCAATGCCCCGTAGGTGTGGTGTGTGCCCCCGCAGTGGTTCGAAATAAGGGGTTTGCAACAAAATATTAATTACACTACAATAAAAAACATTTTTTTTTAAATCAAAAAGGCGCTGTTAATTATATAACCGATAGGTTAGGACTAGTTCTATGTAATTATTATAAAAAACGCAACATATTTTAAGTCTATTTAAAAATCAAGTTGTATCGAAGAAACATTACTCTCAGAGAAGTATGTACCGTGAAATAATTAATAGCTTTGAGAGTTGTTTGGAGTTTTTAATAAAATAAATTTCGATACCAATTTAATACCGTTGTTAACTAGTTGAGCGGAGCTGTATATGTATTGTACATATTTTATATTACAAATATCCTTTTATTACCACGCTTGCTCTTCGTGCTATAGCAAATCTATAACTTGGGCAAAATTTAACTGCCAACAAACCAATTTAATTAGTACAATATATGTAAATTCTAAGTAAAGAACTACTTACATATTTATCTCTATATTTATATACCAATGTACGTCTTCTTACTATCGAATTTAGACGATCAATGTTCCTTTGTATCTCGAGGGCGGCTTTTGAAGCACTTAGTTTTGTTTGTATTTGAGAGTACAAATGTATTTGTAATCAAGTAAATGATACGGTTGGTTAATTTGACATGTAGATAAATCGTCTGCGTAATTTTGGGAAGCAGCTGAACTACATCTACATACATACATACATACTATTTGTGTATTTATGTACAAACAAGTAACTTTCGTTCTGTTAGTACATGTGAACCGAGTGGAATGATTCTCTATTTCTATGACTTTGGTTCGCAAAATTTGCCTTTAATTGAAAATGTAATTTTAACTTGTCAATTATTTGCTAATCACAGATGGGTGAAGAAACTATTTGCGTGTATTACATTAAATTTTATTTGCTTGTAATAGCAAACTTCCACGAAGCAGAGATTTTAATAAGACTTGTTACATATGTACAATATGTACACTGTGATAAGGATATGCCTGGAGAAAATTATGTTTTAGCAATGATATGGTTTATGAATTACTTAATGTATGTATGCATGTATGTATGCAAATATGTTTATAGATATGGCCTGTGCGATTCATGGATATATTTCCATACACACATATGTAATTTGCAAACTTAATTAAAGAGGTCATAGAGTATCAATATATGCAAATTGCTCAAAGATAAAAAACAAGTTGACAATCTAAATTTAAGCGCAAGAGAGACTTTTGAAAATTAAACATTTCATTAAAGTTAAATTTGTAATACACCGCGCGAGCAAATGATAGGGACAAAGTATAAATTTCAATTACTTACGTACATCAAGTGGGTTTAAATTTTTTTATGTTTACATACTTGACTTTGTTGTTGCATTAGCTGGTGAAAACTGGCTTTGTGTTCAAAATTTCTTTTCCTTTGTATTTATAATTGTTCAGTTTAGACCAATGTGAATGAATACATGGGAGAAGCCTTCTAAATTAAAGATGGCGGCAGCTAATATTAAATGTCACAAATAGCCAATATTAACTGTCAGGCATACAAATTCGCTCAGAGAATAACATACAAATGGTGAGGCTTGCTACAACAGGTCATCTCAGCTGTGCCGAATTTTGACGTCTACGGGCTAAGATTAGTCACTTGTATTTATTCACAATGGTTTAGGTTTTGCCTCTGCGAACTAAAGATAAGGCCACTCTCACTGATTTCAGTAGATAACCGTGAAAGAACCACAATACTCACTTCTTCGTATTGCTATAAGTACGTGTAGATATCAAGAAAAAAAAAAACAGTAGCGTATTTACAAAAACAAAATTATTTGGAGAAACAGGGCGTGGTAAGAAACTTCCTAAGGAAAAGCATGGAAAAATTGTAGCATTTCATAAAAATAGTTTGACTACAAGACAGATTGCAATCCGCTTAGTAAGATTGTTATAGCAAATTTATTAAAATTCAAAGAAAATTATGCCAAACGAATCTAATAACCAGGCCGATATAGTCCGAATTTTTGGTTTAAATATTACTGCGCGATGGTTTCAAAAAAGTTTCCAACGTAATCGGAAACCTTACATATAAAGGGCCTTATAACAGTGACAGCAAACGACGCCATATTTTTTCCCGCTCTTTTGACATTTCTCTTCAGTAAGGTTTGCCATTTCATCACGGAAAGATATACGATTCAACAACGAGTCGAAATTATTAAAATTTACTACCGAAATTTTAAGAGCGCTACGCCCAATTTATGGTCGTCGTCATTTCTAGCTGGATTACTTCGTCAATAAGTAAAATATGTTTGGTGCGGTTTATGGGCCGGCGGCGTCATTGGGCCGTACTTCTTCCGTGATGATCAAGACCGGCACGTTACTGTGAACGGGAATCGCTACCGCTCAATGATAACCGAATATTTTTGGCCCGAATTGGATGATATGGACTTGGACAATATGACGTTCCAAAAGGACGGCGCCACAAGCCACACAGCGAATGTCACAATCGATTTATTGAAAACCAAGTTTGGTGAACGTGTTATCTCACGAAATGACCCAGTCAATTGGCCGCCTCGGCCGTGCGATTTGTCGCCGTTAGACTATTTCCTGTGGGGCTGCGTCAAGTCTATGGTCTATGCCAACAAGCCAGCGGCAATTGATGAACTTCGTACGAATATCGAACGTGAAATTTCAGCAGTATCGGCCGATTTATGCTTGAAAACCGTCGAAAATTGGGTTCAGCGTCTGGACTTCTGCAAGCGTGCCCGTGGTGCCCATGCAAAAGAAATCGAGTTCCATACATAATGGCATCGAATGTTCTTTCACAGGAATAAAGAATTTCATTCAAAACCCTGTATTTTTTCGTCAATTGAATTTCGCGAGTGTCTACTTTCAAAGTTTTTTTTAAATTAAAACATGTTTAGATTGGGTTACGAAATGTTTTTAATAACTTTTTTTGGCAAATATATGTGGAGGGAATGCTTGATTCTATTATGTTGTTAGTAACCGTATACATATATATACCTATAAATTAAATTATTTTTTCTTTAAGCTTGTGCTTTTCAATACATTTTGTCTTAAACATTTTTTTTAATTTTAGTTAATTTTTTTATCAATACATATTACGAGCCAATATTGCGATCCAAATATTCCAATAAGTATTGAACGTGTAGCATCCGCCTAATACTCGTACATGTTTCATTCTATGACTGAGCAATAACTTATACTTCAGCTTAATAATAAGGAATATAGTAAACAAAAATAAACAAAATTGCCCTTACAAAAACTCACCAAATATTCCACAGTATACTGTTCGTTTAACTGTTTTTAGCGGATGAAATAAAAAAACAAATAAAAGATAATACAATGTTTATGCATCAAAACCCATCATGTCATAATGTGAATGTATGTACATATAATGTACATATGTATATCAATTCATGTATACCTTCGTGGCACGTATTAACTCAAGCCAATGCCGTTCGCTGATAGCTGGATTTTGAAGTTCGGTGATAGCTCGCAATGATGCCATCAACTCTTTTAGAATATCGACAATGTAAGCATAGGGCGCCCAATCGCGTATGCATTTATCCAAGGTGCGTAAATCGCGTGTAAACTTTTTGCATTCTGTTTCCAATTCATCAGTGTCGATGCTATGCCATGCTGTGACATGCCACTCTACTATACACGATTCAATGACGTAAACATAGTCCCAGAGTTGCTGCAAAGAGAGACAGTTATGCTTGTTGATACTCGTATTTGCCTGTGTGTGTGTGTGTGTGTGTGTGTGTGTGTGCACCTGTAACTGAATGCATAGACTCACTCACCTTGATACGCTTCACTTCGGCGGCACAGAATTGCAACATAGTGGGATCTGCGGCATCAATACCGAGTAAAATAGCGTAGCGTAGGTAACGTCGATGAAGGGTGGCAAAATGATTCAACCGCACGCAAACTTTGTCACAGTGCTCGTAAACATTGGGGCAGGGTACGGAGAAAAACTGGAAAATAGATAGTAGATATGTATGTGTGAGTAAATATACTAAGTACATATGTAAATATATATATACTTATATATATAGTACTTGTACAATGTCAAAGAGTAAAATCTTGTGCAAAAAAAAAACAAAAATTTAAAAAACATTGGAATATTGAACATATTCAGAAATTAATAGGAGCAATTGGCTGAAAACTTAACAATAATATTAATTTGTGAACTCAAGACCAGTATAATGAAAAGTATATTGGAAAAAAGACAACAACAGTCAGGAGTGGTAGAAATTATAGCTATTTCGGAGATCACCACATCTCCTCATCAAATTTCTTTCATGACTCCACCGGCATTCGAACCCACAACTTACGATTTGCTGGGCAAGTGCGTAGCCAATGGACCACAGTCGGCATGTGAGCTGCTGTTTCTTTTTACCACTTTTCCTTATATCCTATCAACACAATTCAAGTAAGACGGTCTGAAGCTATTAAGTGAATGTGTGGTTTTTAATTGTTGTTGTGTAATACAAAATCTGTTATTAGTTTTATTATTGTTAGAATTTTGTTACGTTTGGGCGTGCGCGTCCATTTCAAACTTAACTTACTTTGGAGACATACAGAAAACTTATCTGGCGTGCCTTCCTTTGCCGAAAATCTCAGCGAATAGTTATTGTTACTATTATAAATGCCCGAGTTCTAGGTCAGAGTTAAAAGAAGGTTTGGAACAAGTGAAGTATAGGGTCCGTTGAGCTAGAAAAAAATGGGTGTGACCTACCACTTTCCTACTAATTTTACTGGTATACATTTTATTGGTAGTAATTAAAGTTGAGTTAGAGAAAAAGAAAGAACGGTAGAGATCTTTCTCTTTTTTTACTGATTGTATTGGCATAAATTCCTTTTTTTCGGTAGTAAGTAAGGTGTAGTTTTTAAAATTGTAAAAGCTGATAATTCGATATACTGAACTGAACCGAATTACTTTAATTAAAAAAACCAGCATTAGACCACCTTTCGTTTGACCTATGACTTGTTAAAAAAATTCTGCGTTGCATGATGATCATAATCCTTGGTATGGCCAAGTCTCTCTTCGCCAGCAACACAAATAAATCAAACTTCCTCACAATATCTACTTAAACCTAACTATTTATATAAGTAGATATTACTAGAAAAATTTCAGCAGGCGTTGCCCTATAGATATTTATTTATTGATTGCATAAGTAAACATAAAACGCACTTCTGTCTTATACAACAGGTGGCAACCCTCTTAAAAATATAAGTATGTACCTTGTCCAAACAGTTTGACACCCGTATTCTAATATTTTATATACTCGTGTCTAATTTAATTTAATTTCAAGCAGGTGGCAACCCTCTATATGCTATAAGCCTTCTCTACAGCGAAACGAACCGTTCTGAACCCCATACTTTACTATTTCATATAACTTGGGTATATTTTAATTAAATTCGACTTTTCAAACAGGTGGCATCCCTCCAAAATGCGCCAAAATATATGTATGAACTTTCATCTCACCGATACACACCATTTTCATCCATATTTTAATGTTTCATAACTCTTGTGAATTAAATTCGACTTTCAAACAGGTGGCAATCCTCGTAAATTTTAGCTATAAACCTTTTTGCAGAGATGAACTGCTTGACTACCGTGTTTTACTTATTCATATAACTCGTTTATATTTTTATTAAATTTAACTTTTAAAACAGGTGGCAACCCTCTCCCAAACGACCTATCCCCATACCTATCGAATATACATACAAAATTTCATAAAAATCGGTCGAGCCGTTTCGGACATACGCAGTACTTGCAGAATACGATGGCGATGAGTTATTTAAACTCGATTTGCTTTGTAGCCACAGATATATAAGAATTAAAGAAAAAAAATGTACTTTTTGCTCTTTATGATACACATATTTTTACATATAGGATGATCAGGTTATTTAAAAAAAAATATTTATTGATTGAGAAAATTAGCAGAATTTCGTGTGTTTGGTTTTCTCAAAATTTAAATGTATTATATAGTATATATATATATGTATATGTATATATTAGATAAAGGTTGTTTTAATTACATACCTTTCTAACCATATTGACATTTCGAAAATCTGTTCAATATTTTGAGAACATAAGCCTTGAAAATTTACATTGAACTTAACTCCATCCTATCCAGACATTTCCAACATACATATGCCCTTCATATGTAGATTTCAAGCTTACTCATCTAACACCCTTTTCCCTTTGGTCCACACTGTCGAAACAGCTTCTTTCTTGGTCCTAGATGAGGTTGACAATCACGGCCGTGGGTAAGCTGACTGTGGACAAATTTCCTCGGTAATATTTTTTAAGCTTATTTTCGAAGGCATTACTAAATTTATTATAGATATTGTACCTAGCGTTGCTACTTTTTGGGGAAATTCGACTAAAAATATAAAGAAGGAATTTTTTCTTTTGACCGAAATTATTTTTATTCGATATGTTTCGGCAATTTTAATTTTGATGTGAAAATTGTTATTTTCCCTCTTTAAATAAATTTTTTTTAAATGCACATAACTATAACTTCTCTATAAATTGACCGATTTTGATAATTCACCTTGTAAAACGTTCCTAATTAGTTAGACACTAGGATGCGAAAAAAAAATTTTCAACTCATGTGAAAACAGCCGATTGACCAAAATATATTTTGAAGTGTCTTCATTTTTTTTTTCGAGAACTTAAATTTTGAAAAGTGCCTTCTTTAATTTTTCCAAAAAAAAAATTTTTTTTTTACCTGAGTTGGAAATTTTTTTCCTTTGCATTTTATTGCTCAACTAATTGTGAACAATTTGAATTATCACACATCATTTCACACGGAATTAAAATCGCCGAAAAATATCGAAAATAACTTTTTTTGGTCAAAATAGAAAATACGTGTCTGATCATTTTGACCAAGAAACAACATATTTGAGTTCCATCGAAAAAAAAGAAGATTTCGGTAAGCATCATAGTTGTAACTCTTCAAGTTTTTATATTTGGGGTTACAAATACTCACTGTGACCACATTAACCTTTAAGTGCAAATAAAAAAAAAACTGAGATGTGCTATACTACAGTTGCTAAATTGCTGTTTTACAGTGTTATCAGTTGATTTTAAACGTTCAATTTTTTTACGGAACATCAAGGAGAAGTATGCCCGTACAAAGTGTCAAATCCTTGTTTCATTCCCGCCGTTGTTATGCCTCATTTTGTTAAGCATTTAAACTCAGCTAGATACTCAATTTTATTAATTGCGAGTTTTTAATTGTCATACCGAATTTACCGAATTTTCACTTTTCTAAAAAGATGAAACAATTGAATATTTTGTTTGACATTAAAGCACCGATAAATCTAAAATGTGTAAGGCCAGAAACTTTTTGACTTTACTACGAAGGTGCTAGATTATGGTAGAGTAGCTTCTGTCGACGGCGAGAAGATGAGTTTCAACCATTGCATATCAAGAAAATTAATATTTAGCGGAAGCTTAATCGTCAGGAGCCTCGCAATTCAGCAAACTGGAGAACGCGCAGCCTGCAGCCTCGTGAGCTTCTCAAATTCGCCGTTGACATCATATTGCCGGCCAAATTAATCGAACTTAACCTTAATAATTTCCGTAGGATTTTTCAACGACCATTTGCCGCAAGGAAAGAGTATAGTACCAAAGAAGGGCGACCGCTGTTAGAAAAAATCTTTTTATATAATTTTTTTACATCTTAGATTTCTGAGATTTGAAACCAGGACACTTCGGGTGAATTCCGAATTACAAATGCTTTTTTTTGCTATAAAATTACTCTAAGAGGTAGTGACAACCCGTCAAGGGTCTTTCGTGGGGCGACTGCTATTCAGGGAAGGATTGAAAGAATTAATGATTTGAATATGCCAGTAAATTAATTGTCCAACAAATTGCACCATAGAGCGGGTAAAATGATATAAACAAAGTGGGCTATTGAAAGAATCACAGGCTAATAAACAAATATTCATGCATACTTCTAGACATACCATTTGACAACACTGTGCAACAATGGAAACCAGTCCAGACTTTGTATTTTTTTTTTGATAGTATACATATCAAGTAATAAAACACTTGTTGGATTTGCAAATGTTAGCTCGAATTTATTTTATAGCCTACTCAAGTTTTCATGTTCCGGCAAAAATTGTGTTCATACAAGTGGAAAAAAAATTGTGAAAATATAGTCTGAGCGAAATGAAATCTTGTGCCATGTACAGTAAAATTCCATGGAAAATATTTTCGTAGAACATTTGAACCCCTTTAACCTCATCTAAACGTGTCATTTTGAGCTTTAAATACTTCATAAAGAACCCTTAAAAAACAATTGTGCTTTCTCAATATGCTTCCTCACGTTTCACTCACCGGCAAGCGTGGAAATTGCTTAGCATAATTCTGCAAACGACATGCATGTATAACAATCATGGCATTGATCCTTTCTCGCTGATAATTTTGAGCATCTTCGAGCTCCTCCGAACGTGCGGCGGCAACATCTTTCAAATGTTTCCATTGTAGCGGCAAATGATCGATGTTACGTAAAAGTTGCTGATCGAATTGCACATTATATGCCTTTAGCAAAGCTATGATATCCTTGAGTGGCTTAAACATATTATCCGCGTAGGTGGCATGTTTCCGAATTTGTGCCATAACAGCCAGAACGCGCAGTAAGCGGCGAAAACTCTTCAAACCAACGGGGAGTTGGAGGATTGCCAGACCTTGCCGGATGAAATTGGTGAGCGCCTGGGGTAAGAAAAAATAGAAAGAGAAATAAAAAATAGTTTGATAGGCAAATATAATAATGCAAAAGAAAAAAATATAAAAAAATTTGAGTTTAATGTTAGCAGTGGATCACAAAGAAAATAAAGAATTCTGTGAGTTCATTTTTAGAATTTTTTCGGGCCATGTTATTTTTGATAAATCCATGCAATCTTTAAATCGTTTTTATTTGTGGGAACCCAAAAGCGCTTTGGAGCGCTTCAAACCTTTTAAATAGTGTAGTATGCGTGATATTGCCCCCTTTCCTATACTGCAGCAGGGATATGACCCTATAATTCTCAATTTCGTTTCCTTCAATACCAGTAGGACCCGACCTGTCTAGAAGTTACCAGGTGAGGTTTAAAAACCTTAATAGTTGCTGTCGGCAATTATAGAAGTATTCTGGTTCCGGTAGTTACGGGTGGTATTGAAGTACACACATCGTTCTATAGTAAATATTTCTGATAGACATTCGCTTTCCCATGGCTTTCGAATATCGTAACCCCGGACCGTATACAACTACACCACTGTCTTTTTCAGTTAATGAACCATCCGTGTGTGTATCAGATATTGTTTCGCTAGATTCTCAATCATCCTGCCTCGTTGTTGGTACTAGTCATCCTCTAGATAGCTCTCTTCGCTTGTGTTTGGATGAGAATACGAAGAGTTGTTAGCTCCAACATAACCTCCATGGCTGCTGTCGGACAAGTTTTCATTGCTCCTGTTATGCAGACGCAGACCATTCTCTGTAGCTTGCTGATAGCTCTAATGGCCCCCTGTTTAGTGGTTCTATCTACCCAAACGGTGGGCCCGTAGGTAATAATTGTCCGTACGATAGATCGATCACAGTATTTTTGGGGAGTAGCCCATTATTGCGATGGATATGCCAGTCACAAATGCTCTCACAGCTTTATTACCTAGTTTTTGGTTTACACCATTGCCAATTATAAATGGGAAAGGGTCAAATTTAAATGTGAAAATGTAAATTATAAAGATAGTCAATTGTTATTCAGAAAGGGACAATTAAAAATAAGAACAGTCAATGTAAATAAGATTAGTTATTTTAAATAACGAAAGCGTCAAATTAAAATCCGAAAGAGTCATTTGAAAAGGATATATGGAGTAAAGTTGAAATGTATATGAAGAGTCACATTGCAAACTCACTTGTAGACGAGCCGAATGTTGGAAAGTAGTGACATCAGTATTTAGAAAAGCTGGAAGCCATTATTACAGGAGGAAAATGCGCAAGTGCATCATCATAATCGTTCTATGCTCATACAAAATTGTATTGTAATTGCTACTTAAAAAATATGTAATACAAATCTGTTTTTCATTTTCGTATAATACTTTCTCATTTACACTTGAAACTTTCTCATTATAAACTGACTAATTTAAGTTGATGCTTTCCCATTTATAATTGATTAATTTTTATTTGAAATTAGCATCTTTTTCGTTTAAGGCCTTCAAGTTTATATTTTTTTTGAAAAAGGGTACAATGGTGGTTTTTTATGCAATAATATTCAGTCCCACCATAGCTTCTGTGTTGATATTTGTGAGAAAAAAATATAACAAAAATCAAATACCGGCCGCCATAGTCGAGTGTGTAGCGTGTGCGCACTTCATTCGGTGGGTCCCGGGTCAAAAAAAACCACAAAAACTATAGAAATGTTTTTTCTAATAGCGGCCGCCCCTCGGCATGCAATGGCAATGGACATTAGCCGTTTGTTTTACAACATCTAGACGCACACCACAAATTGTACGAGAAGTTCAGCCAAAATCGCTTAAGTGGTTATAGCGCCAATTAAGGAAGTAAGTAAAATACATGAAATCAAATGTAAGAATGAGTTTTTCGCGATAAGGTCTCAGTATTTCAAGTCTCTTGGAATCGCTCTTCTGGAACCGTTTTTCATGTCCTTTGGAACCGAGTTTCGGTTGCTTTTGTAAACGCCCCAGTTCTCAAATCACGGTTTCTCGATTCTGTGCATCACTAATACCATACTTTTAGTATAAAAAATGTTCAGATCTGCTTTATAAAGAGTTTGTAATTATTTTCATAAAAACCTCAATCATCTGCTAGTTTCAAAATAGTAATTTCACATATGTATATAGTATCACTTACGTTTAGTGTCCGCTCAACGTAGTGCAATAACCACCGCTTGTGTAGGTGAGCCCATTTACAGACATGATTTAGCAGCGCATACTTTAGCGGATTCAAATCGATGCTTAGCCAACCATTTATGCGTTGTTGCCCGGCGAGTTGCTCGATTGCCTCGTGATGATCGTTGTAGTGATCAATCTACGAATAGAAATTGTACAACAACTTATAATTAAAACGGGTATATGTAAATATTATTTTGACAAAACTAAATATTGTACATATATTAAAAAATTGGAAGAATTGCTTTGTTCATAGCTAACTTGGCACAGCTGCGTACGCGTTAACCACAATTCAGCTAACCAAAATCCAATAAAAATAAATATGCATATCAGAATATGAAATTGTAAATCTAATTTTCTTAGCAAGAAGTTCACATATACATACATATGTACATACATACAGAAATTTGTACCAGCATAGCTATTTGGTATGAAAGTGTGAATTGCGTGACGCAGCTGGCTTACTGTTAGCTGAATCATTGGCGCAATAATATGCATGCTCTGCTGGTCCAATCAGACTTTGGATACATACTCGTAAATTCATACCACACATATACATATGTAGTACATACAAACAATAAATATATCAACCACATATGTGACGCTGAATGAAAGATGGACGCCTAATTTGGGTATTTTAATTTAATGCGCACACGCAGCCAATACATTTTGCGCCATCACACACTCTGTGTGCGAGCTATAAGAATAGCACTGGTCATTGATTACAAATGCGATGCATAAAGGGTCCCGCAACAGGAGTCTTATTTCTCGATATTTTTGAATTGCCGATAATAGAACTGACAGTGATATATTATTTGAGAAGTTGTTGTTTTCGAAGTCGTTCAGGTTTTACAGACGTTTCAGACATTCGAAATTCGGTTAACTCTATATGATAATTTTCAGGCATGATATTTCTTCGCTATGTTTTCATTTTACAAGAGTTCTACTCGATAACTGCAATATTTGGATGGGCGGTAATACTGGGGAAACACTAAACAATAGATTTACTTACAAACTTAATTGGCGCTATAACCGCTTAAGCGATTTTGGCCGCACTTCTACAATTTGTAGTGTGCGTCTTGATGTTGTAACACAAATTGAGGGACTTTAAGTTTTTACGCCGACTCCGAACGGCGAATGTTTTTTGTGAGAAGTTTTTTAATGAAATAAATACACTCGGAGGTTTGCCATTGACTGCCGAGGGGCGACCGCTATTAGAAAAAAATTTTTTCTATAATATTTGATGTTACTTGCCCCGGTCAGGATTCGAGCCCGGGTCCACCGAATGAAGCGCGCGGACGCTACACATTCGGCTACGGCGGCCGCCAGTTAAAACAGTAAACAAAACACAGTAAGTTGAAAAGATTTGGCATTTTCTTCACCGAATGGAAGATTTTATTAATTTTTGAAAATTATAGATAAATTTATTGGTTTCCGTTCGTTATATCTCTTGCACTAAACTGCGAACAGACCTAAAAGTGTATACAAGAGTTTAGCGAAGAATTTTCCACCAAGTAATTTGTCGATTGAAAATATGCGAACCAGATGAAAGAAATCTTCTTATTTAAAGCATTTTTAATTATTTTATTGTATTGTAAACAAAAACTTTTTATGCAAAATTTGCATAAAACGTTGGAAGAGCTATCGACTACTTCGTGTGCTAGAACTAACCGCTCTATACAGATGACCTGGGAAAACTCAAATACCTGACAGTTATCAGAGTAAATGCGCCTAAAACTATCCCACAGAATATAACGCCGTTGCCATGTTCTCTGTAGAACATAGCAACTACAACGACTGTTGTTATCATTAGAGGACTGAAAATCAGCTTTGCTACATTTTTACAGGCGCTGTAAACCAGAGAACTGTCAGGTTAATAAGTTTTCTCAGGTCATTAGCATAGGGGGTAAGGTCGAATTAAGTTCGAAACGGCTGTTTTTCACTAGAGTATGCCATGCTTGGAAAAATATAAAAATTTGCATACGTTCGGCTTTACCAAAATTTTGATTTTTCAAAAACGATATTTTCCATCTCTCTGTCTATGTAAATAAAAAAGATTTTTGTAGTTGTGGATCCAAAACTCGAAGTAGAATAGTCGAACAACCACTTCAAAATCAGCGAGTGACAGTTTGATGCGGCTTTTGGGTCGATGGTGTTATTGTGCTATTATTATTTGTTTTTTTTTTTGGAAATACATTATAAGTTAAGGATTTGTTTAAGATGTCGACAACGTTTATTTTTGCCAGAATGCAAAATGATGGAAAAAATGGCTCTGAAATGGCATGAACAATTTAGCGGACGTGTGATTTCCCGAACTTGACACTTCAATTTGCCCTCGAGATCACCAGTAGGCTTACTTCTTTGTGGCTGTTGTAAAGAAAAAGTTTACGCAAGTGCTACAGCAACTGTAGAAATATTCAAACACAACAACAGAGCAGTTTTTCTCCGATTCAGGGACTGGAAATAAATGTTATTTTTAGATTTTTATATCATAAACGTACAGAGAAAAAATTGTTGTGCAGTCTTTTCAAAAATACCGCAAGAATCTTCGCTCTGAGAATATTACGATTTCCGCATGATTTTAAAACTATTCTGTTTTTTTATTATCTTGAGCAAGAAATGCCGAAAATACACTATGCGACTGCTCCGCGAAGAACTGGGTTTCGGTAGTATTTTCTGAAAGTACACTTATCGAAGGCAAAAACCCCAGATGGGTTACTAAAATTTAGCTAAAATTTTTTGAAATGCCAGATCAAAGTGAAAGTTAAGACGTACGTAGAAAACTCTACGGAAAATATTTTCACCGATTATTCTAACCCATTAGCGCCCACCTAGAAGTGTCGTTTGGCCTCCTACTGCAAGAAAACCAAAAACAGATTTGATTGCCGTTAGAAGATTAAAATGTTCTGGAAAACTATTCTTACAATAAATTACAATAGGAGCCGGCGTAGTCAAAATCTTTATATAAAGAACGTAAAAGTCTACAGAAAAAAAAAAACACTTAATATGCTACCTTAAAATATACAACTTGTAAGTATTTATGCTCTCCTTCATTAACATTAACATTCCAAGTTAACTGAGCTGTTATTTAATTTTTATATAATTTTTTTTGTAGTGAAACTTCGTAAGCGTCGAATCGCATATGGAAAGAAAAAAGTAAAACTTTTAAAACCTTTTTGATTTCGTTACATAATTGGAAACGAAAGATATAACTTAGATATGGAGAGAATGATAAAGAAAGCGGCGTATACACAACCATACAAAGAGTTAAAATAAACATTTTTTTCTGCGAACATACAAGATTGCGCCTTCCGCGGACCGCTAGTCCTCTCTTGGTCGAATAGACAGCATCCACCCAATCGCTGACGAAATAAACGCATTTTACACAAACAATGCTAAGGCAACTTTTCAATCACTCTGCCGTTTGTTCGCTTCTTCTGCGCTTCTTCTTTTTCTTTTTTAGCACTTTTTCTTTGCTCTCCCTTTCTCTAGCTATTATTTCGTCACTATCAGTTGATCTCAGTGTAGATGACGCAATCTTGTTTTCTATCATTCTTGTATTTGTGTAGGTACTTACTTCATTAAGAACTACTGGCCGCAGAGCGATAAATGATATATCAAATTAAAGTGAGTGATCTAGAGTTTTGCACACACTATGTGATTTAAAATGCTCAGTGGTAAGATGCTTCGGCCCGCAGCTGTAGAGCAGGCAAACTTCCCTTTTTATTTTTACCTTAAAAATTAAAAGCAAAAATAATTGATATTTATTGCTGAATAGGTAAAAGGTCAAAACTGTTTGCTGCTTTTCACTATAAAATCTATACATGGTATGGTTCTGCTCGAAACAGAGCCGCAGTGACGCGAAAACGTAGTTAAGAATTTAAGCAAAATAATCAGCCTGTAACAAAAGAATACATTGTTTTTTCATTATTAACCTCAAAGTTTCTATTGAAGAAAAAAGTATTATTTTTCACCTAATTATTAAATAAAATTATTAAAATAAACCTCCTGTTGAAGGACCCTATGCGCAATAACTAAGCCTTGAAAAAAAAAATGAGTAAAGTCCATTACTATTGTGGAAAACATCGAAGCTGGTATACGCCCATGTGTGTGAGTGTGTGTGAATTTCGGAAATCGAAATGGCTTCCGGTGGTAATAGCTGGCCGATATTAGTGGGCATATTAATGTTGTTTTGGCTTAGCTTGTGTGGAAACTTGAAATTGGTTAGCTCATCACCTCTTGAGAAATTAGCCAAAGAAAATTGGATGCATTATGAACAGCTGCGGCATTACCAATTGCCACTCATAAATAACAGAGTTAGCAGTTGGCTCCATTGGCATTTGGTCATTTGGTCATTTGACAGCGCGCCGTTGGTAGTGTCCATTAAAACTTCGATATTTCTTGCGGCTTTTTTGCGCAAATTAGAATCTTTTGAGTTACGCAAAATAAACTTCAAGCAATTTTTCTATTGTATGTAAATACTCATACTTCAAAGGATACATATGTGAAATTATACAGTTTATGTGAATATATAATTTGGGTTTTTCATAGCACCAAATTGCTACAAGCTTCCTGCTCAGCTTGAGGCACAAAAACTATCGTAGACGACAAAATTGACGTCCATACAGCTGATCACGAAAAAAATCCATTTTTGCGCATGAAAAAATAAACAACAGCTGTGTACTCTCAAAAATGAATCAAAGTTATATAAATGAAGTTCTATATATTTAAGTTTTTTCAAACACCGTTTGTTTGACATAAAAGTTCGTAATATAAATAATTTTTTTTTTGTTTTCATAAAAAGTATAGGAATCGACTCAATCAACGAATCGAATCGGCGAAAAGATAATTTCGCGTCAAACGGGGCGACATCGTTTTACAACATCGGCCGGATAATTTCGCTTATATTAACATAATTGAATTGTCAGCGATAGAAATAAAAGGTGTTTTTCAATGAGGCAATTCTTTTTTCGGAGTTGGTCTTTTTGACAGCTGTTACTTGATTTACACTCAGTTTTGTTTGTCAATTTCACAAACTTACTCCGGAATAACGTTTGCATATCGTCTACACTTATTACTAAAATAATGGTTCGGTTCGCGCGACGCATCAAGCGCTGCGTCCACTATTCGGTCGACATAATCGCCCAGCAGAGTCGGTAATTCGACCAACCATGGTTCGGTTAATGCGCATCCTAAGAGACTGCTTACGGTGCGCACCGAATACTCTACTGCTTCTGTGGAGCAGAGTATAGAAGAATACCAGAATGAGTCCATCCGCCGTAGCGCGCAACAATTGGAGCTGTGCCCATCCACTTTATTGAAGGGTCTTGCTTTGCGGACTTACAAAATCCAACTCGTGCAAGAATTGAAGCCGGACGACTACCATGCGCGTCACATGTTCGGTGAATGGGCTCCAAACGATATGGCCACCGATTCCGGTTATCACAAGAAAATTTTGTTCAGCGATGAAGCTCACTTTTGGTTGAATAGGTACGTTACTAAAAAAAAATGTCGCATTTGTGTTGATAATCCACAAGCCATTGTTGGGACGCCGTTGCATCCACAAAAGGTCTCCGTTTGGCTTGCTTTATGGACAGAGGGAATCATTGATTCATTATTCTTCAAAAGTCGGCCATAATGTTATAGTCATTGGGAAACGCTATAGAACCATGTTTAATGACTTTGCCGTTCCTGAATTGGAGGATGTTGATGTGGACGACCTTTAGACCCAACAAGACGGCACTACATGCCATATAGCCAACGAAATAATAAATTAATTGAGGGAAACTTTTGGTGAGCGCATTATCTTGCGTCTTGGACCTGTGGCGGGGCCTCCAAGATTGTGCGATTTGACATCGATGGACTATTTTTTGTTCGTAGATAAGCCCGAGACGATTGACGACATACGATCCCAATTGCTGCAAAAAGCGGTCGAAAATTGGGCATCTCGCTGGAATTTATTCGAACCAGCCGCGGCGGTCACTTGCACGAAGACATTTTTAAAACATAATGACCCCTTATCTTTATAATAAAGCTAAATTCTTGGCCAAAACATTAAATTATATTTTATTTCTTCTTGAAAATCATGGGTCGAAAAAAAGCCTGTAAATCTATCATCACCAATGGCCGCCGGGGGAAATTCGTTGTTCGTTTTGGCGGTGAGCATCCTCATCTCATCCTATCTCAGTGCGTTCGATTTTCGACAGCGAACTTTCGCCGTTCGCCGTTATTGTGCGTGAGCTGTAAAGTGTAGTCTCAAACAGATAAGAATAAATAACATGGATTCGAAAACTTTTACGTTTGTGCTTTGAAGGACGAGCAGTGGAACTCCAATCGCTCGCTAAATCTCCTTTGGCGAGATATTGACAATCTCGACTTGCGCCAGTCTGAACTTAAAAAACGATATGAAAAAGGCAATCGTAACAATTAGATAGTCAAGCAGCCATTAGGGTCACCCTCCAACTGCTGATATTAAGGAATGCAGTTATGCTCTGTTGAATACTTGACCACGTTGGGGTCGAAATAAATATAATTGTAATTCCACAAAGGATTATTTACTCGTAATGAGTGGGTGGGCTCAGCACGCAGTAAATGCTGGCGAGCTCTTAGGGATCTCAGGCAGGCTAGACTTTCCGGCTAATCTTTTATAAGAAGGGACAACGCCTCACTTGGTAGAAGACTTCAAGGGTTAGACTTTTTTCGTTTTACGTATCCCAATCTCCTACGTTTTCCATGCATCGGCTGGGATACCTGGACATAATGCCGGTTCTATTTTAAAGATGATGGGATATCTGAGCATGTCTTTCGCACATGTCCGGCCATGCATATCATATAGAGACCGAGCTATTTCAACTCATCCCTTATCGATCCATTAAGTGGCAAAATGATTTTCTTACCGTTCCAAATTTACATAACTTAAGAAACTAAAATCAACAGATTCTTACGTAATGTTTAATTTACCCAACACATATTTCAATTTAGCCGATTGGCCAAAATAAGAGGTTAAGTTTAAAAAAAAATGAAGTCTTAACTAAATAGGCTTTAAATCAGTTGCAACTTTGGGCTCGCTATGTAATACAAAAGCAGAGCTTTCTCGCGAAAAATCAAGTTCTTGCTCTACAAATCTCTTATCTTTGCTGACCTTTTATATGGAGTACAAAAGTGGACATTGTACAATAACAAAAGGCTTCGGAAAAAATTGTCGGATGATTTTGAGATAACTATTCCATGCTGGACCTATGACGCCATCCCCGAGGTCGACGGATGTCATAGAAGATGGAATGATGAACTGTACGATATATAGATAAAAACTAGGGTAAAAAAGAATCGAAATGACACTGCAACCTTAAAGGTCTATTGCATTCCAACAGCGCAACTCTAATCCTGATTTATCAGGTTGACTTCAGCTTTCCTAATGAACGCTGGAATGTCCATTGACAGAAATAGTATACGATTCTGAGTTTTTAAGTACATTAAGTAAATTAAGTAAAGTTTAAGTCTAAACTAATTATACTCTTATTCTTCGCTTAATCTAGGGTGCAGTAGCGCGATAGGGTGCAACTGTGGATATGTAGGTTCGAATGCTTTCGCAAGGGAAATAATTTTCAATTACCATTTTTTAAAGTTAAGTCAAACGTGGGGGAGGAACATGGCGAGTGTATGTTGACAGAATGAGAACGGTTGCGTTAAAAGTTTCTGAGATATCGAGGGCGGAGCTGTTCCGAGCCAGCTTATCGGCATTTTCGTTGTTGTGATTGTTACGGTACCCCGAAACTCACATAAAAGTGATGCTGTGGCGGTGAGCAAAGATCGCAACACACCCCCTGAACTCCTTCTCTAGGCTCATTGCCCCTATTTCTGAATCGCTGCCTGACTTTCTGAAAAAATAGGGATGCTAGACTCAGATGACCTCGATAGTTGAGCAGTTCTAAAATCCGCATTTATGACCAAAACCTCCGACTGAAAAAATTCGGTAGATCATGAAGACGCACAGACATCTCTAAACTGAATATATTCGAAAACCACTGACCATTTTCGAATTATCCGTGAAAACAGATATTCCGAAGCGCTCTGTGAATAAAATGCCCCTCCACCACCTTCTTGGGAGAAACTAAGGTACTGAAGTTTCTGGATAATATAATTGTTGAGCATAAGTATTCAGTTTTTTAGAATTTAATCAAAAAACGAAATTGGGTTTCTGCCACATATAACAGGTGGAATAATAGTAAAAAAAATATAGGTATACCTCTTGAACTCGCCGAGACGAACAGTTTGACATTTTTATTTTATATCCATGTGTATAACTTGATTATAAAAAAGTGGCAACCCTCTCCAAAATATAGGTAAGAACTTTCACTCCGAGACGAATCGTTTCGCACCCATATTTTAATATTTCAAATAACTCGTGTACAATTTAATTAAACTCGATTCTTCAAGCATGTGGCAACCGTCTTCAATGTTCAGATAGCTATTAACCTTCTCCTCATTGAAAAAAGTATGAGGACCAATCGTCATATTTTTTTACACTTGTATGATTTAGTGAAAATTTGCCGTTTCAAACAGGTGGCAACCCTCTTAAAAATATATGTATAAACATTCTCCTCGCCGTGGCGAACCGTTTGATACCCTTATTTTAACATTTCATATAACTTCTGTATAATTTGATAAATTTGACTTTCCAAACAGGTGGCAACCCTCATAAATATTAGCTTTGAACATTTTTCCAAGACGGACCTCTTGACAACCATATTTTAATACTTCCTATAACTTGAGTTTATTTTATTTAAATTGTACTTTTCAAACGGGTGGCGACCCTCTTTCTAGAAAAATATACTTACGACCTATTTTTCTATCTACCAAATTTACATGCAAAATTTTATACACATATATGTAGATAATATGTTCAATGTAAACACAAAAGTGTACATTTATAAACTAACGTAAAGTAAAAAGAACCAACATAATTTACACGCTATTGAATGGAAATAGTAAAACAATTTTATTTTGTAAATGTAAATAATCCAAATGGGTATCTCACGCAATAAGTGCATGTATAGAAAATATATAACGGTATGAATGGCTCATAAATGAAAGATCACACATAGTTGACATCTTTAGCCAGAATTCAAACACTTTATCTTTGATATCAAATATTTTATAAGCTGCATTTCCCACTAAAACAACAAAAGCTTTATATTTAAAAAACTAAGACTGACTACCAAAAACAACTGTCGAGTATTCACTTACATTGAACCGTGCACGCACACATTCACAATTACATAACTACGAAGAAAGGTCAAAGCATCAATGAACTTTTCATAACCACAAAACATTATTCATACTCTTCTTATGGCTTCCCCCGCCCACTAGTTTTCTTTTTGGCTTTTCGCCACTGCAAATGGCATTTGACCAACGCTGCCACCCTGTCATCTTGGGGCCAATTACTAGCAAATGCCACGCATTTATCAAATGTAATAGGCCATCTGGGTGTAACTTAACGAATTCTGATAATCAATATGACTTTATATGGAAACGGCGAACAGCAATTTTTGGGGGGGGGGAAATTGTCATACTTGTACTCGTAATTCATAAATTTTTACACTTCCGGCTAGTAGTAATTCGGAAAATAAATATAAACGCTGAAGTTGCAAATTTTATTTAAGTATTTGCGCCACATAATTGGCAGTCCTGTTTTTAATACTTTCTCCTACACACCAATTTATGTTACGAGAAAAGCTATGTAAAGTTGTATGAGTTCATTGGATAATTTGACTATAACTATATTCAATTTTGGATATGGCCGTGTTGGTGCAGTAATTTTGTTTTCAATATTTTTGAGTTAAATACCAAAAGTAATTAAAAAGTAATACAAAAACGAAGGTCACACATTCCCACATGAATTCTTCATATGATAAAGTTCATGAAAACAAGTCTTAAATCCTATCTTTACTATAAAGAGTCTATCGATAAATGTTTTTCTGCAGATTTATGAAATATAATTGATATTTAATTAGCTAGGCATAAGCTAAACTATTTCCAACTTCGCAAATGTAATAAGATGAGTTTACGGGTTAACGAATTTAAAAAAAAAGACCATTCGTTTAACATGAACATTACTGTAGGCAAAGTTTAACCCCAAGAATGATAGAAAACTATATTACGACATCGTCGGCAGCGTACGCGTAGCAGCGGTTCATACCACAGAAATAGCGAGAGAAAATGGAAGGTGTTAACTGCACTTGGACGTTTTATTTTCGCTGCAATTGCAATCAATCAATTTTTTAAGAGCTAGTTGTGACGTCAACGTAACGGAAGTGCTTTTGTCGTCACCTTCTTTTCTCTGAGTTGAGTGGTGTAGTCGATTTTTGGTACGGCCTTGCCTGAGTTGGAAGGCGATAGTCACCCTCTGCCGGTGTGGTGTGGGCTCTCATTTCAATGTCGGAGATGCAGCCAGATGTTAGTCCCAAAAGTGGAGAAGTCCATGTTTTCAACAATTTGACCTTAATCAATTTTAGTTCTATAAACTTTACTACGGAAAAAGGTGTACCAAATACCTTACATATATATAATATTGTTTTTTGGATGAGTAAAAATCTTAGAAAATTGCCGAAGGGTAGAGAATGAAAGTTTTCCATTATCAATATATCTAAACCAAATATACTCCATTTCAGTTTACATAGAAAAAGTAGGACAGATGCAGAGGAAATTGCTCTGTGCTATCCGCATTCTCCAGGAAAAATGTGCATATCGTATCATCGATGTTGCCTAAGGTGACCATGTGCTTGCTGCCCCCATGGTTTGTGTTCTGTATTCAGCTCAATCAGTGCTCGTTACTCCTTCCTTCACTGGGTGAGAAGGATTTTCCTCACCATACTTACTTACTTGATGTTGTAACACAAATTGAGGGACGCCGAATCTGAACGGCGAATGGTTTTTGTGATGGTTTGCCGTTGCCTGCCGAGGGGCGACCGCTATTAGAAAAAACTATATTTCTATAATTTTTGTATGTTACTTGTCCCGAGCTGGATTCGAACCTGGGACCCACCGAATGAAGCGCGCACACGCTACACATTCGGCTACGGTGGCCACCATCCTGCCCGGTTTTTATCGGGTAGCATTCGGTTATTTTGCAGGTGTCGGTAGTGCACCCAAGGTTCTCATGCGTCTTATTTATAAATAACATCTCCTTCAATTATCTCTCCACTAAAAATAATCTTTAACAAATCATTAGCAGAAATTACCAACAGTTACGCCAATTTTTAGGAGTGACAAAAATAATGATGAGCGTAAATTTTTAAACTATCGACTACTTCCAAACTATTTGAAGCCATCATTAAGGATAAAGTATATTATGCAACGAAAATTTTAGTATCATCAAACCAGCAGGGTTTTATTACAGGCAGATCCATAGTCTCCAACCTAGCCATTTTTAGCGAAAATTGCATTGAATCTTTCTCGTCTGGACTTCAAGTAGATTGTATCTGCCCGGATTTTGCCAAAGCTTTTGGCGCTCTGTGAAGACGTTGCATCGTTACGATTGAGGGTGAATCCTCCGCTCCTTTCATTGCTGCTTCTAGGGTATCTCAAGGAAGTATTCTGGGTCCCCTACATTTTGTTTTATTTATAAATGATATACATATGTAGTTGTCATCTTTTATATGCTGGTGACTTGAAAATTTTTGCCATAATAAGAAACTCAGAGGATGCGCTTAGGCTTCAGGCTGATTTCAATAAAGTTACTAATGGG
Source organism: Anomoia purmunda (assembly GCA_951828415.1). NCBI lineage: Eukaryota > Metazoa > Arthropoda > Insecta > Diptera > Tephritidae > Anomoia > Anomoia purmunda. The sequence continues at coordinate 185,801,347 of OX639993.1, read as the reverse complement.
TGTACTAATTCTGGTATCACTTTAAATATTAAGGAATGTTTTCAAGTAACCTGCTCCAAATCTCATGATATTCTTCAATCATCATATAATATATCTAATAATGTCCTTCAACTGGTGGGTGACACAAATACTACATCAATTTTATTATCTCAAAATCAAACGAGTATTAGGTCTCGTAAGACGCAATATGTAGCTAAAATTTTTCAGATCCATTACTGTTTACTGCATTTCTTTGATCTAGGTTAGAAAACGCTACATTTATTTGGAGACCTTATCACCAATTCGCTATCTTGAGAATTGAAAGGGTGCAAAACGTGTTTCTAAAATTCGCACTATGATCTTTAAATTTCTCTAGCTCTATTCCGTCTTATGACTACCGTCTGCTTTTAATCAACTTAAAGTCCCTTGAACGTCGAAGATTGATACTATCGCTGACTTTTGTGTTTAACTTAATTCAAGAGGACATTGATGGTGCGTCTCTGCTGCAACGCATTCATTTTTTTTTGTTGCTGCAAGGATTCTACGAACTTCTTACCACTTTTTTCATAGGAAATGTAAAATCAATTCCGAGAGGAATGTACCTATTGGTCGTGCGCGTCGTGAATTCCACTTTGTTTGATTTTTCAATTTCAAAAAGCCAATTGTCTTATTTGTTGATTGCTTCTTTTTAACCTATAAAACATTTATGAATTTATCTAACATTGTTATATTCTTAGTTTTTAATTAAAATTGAATTAATTTGAACAATTTGTGCTATCATTAAGTAGTCAGTATAAACTATTATGTATTTGACTAATAAAAGAAATAAATAAACAAACATTCGTCCCTGCTATTCTGGTTTCGCAAAACTGAGAGGCTAATATTAATAAATACGTTGTCTAATATAAAACTAAGGCTACATAGGTACAATAATATGAGATGTAAACTATTGGTTCTCTCTTTTAATTCGATGTATATTGGAATGATTTTCCGCCACCCTGTTCCATCACATTTTTCGTTCTGACACAAAATATGGCACAACCCGGAAATCTGGTTTATCTCCAGACCTAACTTGACAAGGGATGTTGAAAAATTATACCAATATGCATCAACTTTCCATCCTTTCGGAAAAGATAATAATAAAAAAGAAGCATTAAAAATTACTTAAATGGCAAATGGGAATTTATTTGTCCATAAAAATGACTTGAATAACGGGTGATAATTGATTCTTCAATTTTCTAATAACGGCCATTCCTGCCTAAAATTGTGATGGACAGATCAGGCCGAAGTTTTTTAAATCTTATTTGGCTTACCAACTGGCACATTAAGATAATATTATCTGTGATTGATACAGGGATTTAATATAATCATTTCTTGTATTTTTTCTATGTGTAAAAAAGTCAATTGTTTGCTGCTAATGACAGGCTATATCAAACACGAACATAAGTAGAAAATTGCTTGCCAACGAACATTCGCACACTTTCGATACCTTCGCCAGGCGTACGACAGAACGGGGAAATCTTTCATATGCCAATCTTTCTTCGTCTTTGGCGGCATAACTCGCTTCAAACATATATACATACATACATACATACATACATAGATAAGTTTGTACAATAGCTATGAAGTTGCTCACCTGCATTTTGAATGCCTCCATAATGGCATAACCCTTTCCAGCGATAGCTTCGTTTTCGCGCGTGACTTTTAAAGTAGTTTGTAGGACCTGTTCGCGCTGTTGTTGCCATAGAAAAGAGTACGCGTTGAATTGGTCGGCAAAGTTTTGCGCATCACGGATGGTCGATGCCAGTGCTGCGCGTATATCGGTGTATAGTTGGCGCAACTCCTCGGGAGAGATTTCTACAGAGAGAAAGAAAAAAACAAAAAAAAAGAAACTGAGCTTAGCAAGAGGGAAGTAGCAATTTTAGCAGGCTTGAAGGCACAAAGTTTTTGCTTACATATTTACGTATCACATACTTATGCAAAGGATGCCAAGGAGTGTCTATGGAAGTCAAAACAAAATCAAATTCTCAAGTAAACACGTCGCTGTTTCTAACCGCGACTATGTAGATAAGGCCATTCATTAAACCAAGAGTTTAATTTTCCTAGTCAACATTTCTCAATAATACCTGTTTGAGATCGGCTTCTAGTATTAATTTACGATATAGTAAAAATATCTCTAGGTCTGTTGTACTCTACTCGTGGGGGGGGTTGGTACACCTGGCCTTGGCAAACACAAAAATTATAGAACAGTTTTTTCTCGGCAGGCAATGGTTAACCTCCGTGTGTATTTCTGCTAAGATAAAACTTCTTATAAAAATCATCCGCCTTTCGGAGCCGGCGTAAAACTGTAGACCCCTAAATTTGTGTTACAACATCAAGATGCACACCACAAATTTTAGAAGTTTGGCCAAACATCGAGCTACATATATGGTGTAAGCGCCAAATTATTATTTTTATTATTATTAGTTGATACAAAAAAAAAACTAGTTGCATTGAGCCCCTACGCGCGTTAAAAGTGAACTTGATAGGAATATTTTTAGAAAGGATAAGTGTTTACTCCGTTCGCCGAACGCTAACCCTAACTTACCGCTTTCGTCAAAAAGCTCTGCTAAATACTTCGGCCTCTACGAAGTTTAAGGAAGCCTATTCTCTTGCGATCCCCACCGCAGATTGACACGGCAAGTTCAGTTCCTTAATTTATTTTAAATAAAAGATACTCTAATTCAATTGTTTGCTTGTTTATTCTCTACGAAAAACTGGCACAGCGCTTTACACACACCTCATCAATAAGATTTACAATATATACAATAAATTGCTGGCAACCACTTTTGAAAGTGTTTTTGAAACTAAGCTTTTCTAAACCCCAAACCTCTTTCTTTTCACATTTATATTTAACTTCCATAAATATTACAATAAAAAAAAGCTTTACCCTTTCTTGTTTGATACCCATATTGAAATGGTTCATTAACATTAATGATTAATTGAATTTAATTTTTAAAACAGTTGCCTATCCTCTTTAAAAATAAATATCAAAATTAAGCTCTCTTTAATTTTATACTAATTTATACTAATATTGCAACATTTCCAATCTGTTATTAGTTAAATAGAATTATTTCTTTGGACAAGTGGCATCCCTCTTCCAAAATATGTACCTGTAAGCTTCTTCCTTTTAAACCAGTACTCTACATTTGATTTGTTTTATTAATTAATTTATATGTAACTATTTAAAAAGGTGGCAAGTCTCTCCATACATAGTTTTCTTAAAAAAATGTTGTTTAACATTAAATTTTTTTAATGGTTTATGAAAATTATTATTATTAGATGAATTTAATTTTTAAAAGAGGTGTTACACTCTTCAAATATATTTGCAAAATATATTGCAAAAAATATTTCTAAAATCTCATTAATTCCACACCAATATGGTAGAATTTCCCTTAAGTTGTTAGTTAAATTGAATTAACTCTTCTAAACAGGTGGCAACCCTATTTAAAAGCACTTTCGCTCATAACTCCTTCGTTTCACATTAGTATTGTAATATTTCATTTATATTACTTATTAACTCTAATTTCACTTTTTAAATTGGTGGCAGCCTTGTTCAAACATATTATCGAAATTCACATTTCTTAATCTCTTCCGTTTGACATCAATATTGGAAAATGTGATGCAATTAAATAATTTAATTCCATTTCACTTTTTTAAACCGGTGGCAACTCCCTTTAATAATATTTTATATGTTAATCAAAATTTTTTTCAAATCTGTCCAACCGTTCCGTGGTAAAATAAAAAACAATGACGCTAAACGCTTAACGCCACAAACTCCTAAGGCCATAAAAAGTTTCAATTCCATTAATTGTTTTGTTTTTTTTTTTGGAAAACTGTCTGTTAGAAGGCGGGAGTCAAGCACAACTGCGATAGGAACTGATGTTATTTCTCTCTTTGATTGCAAATTAAGGGGTACACACAGAGAAAGGGAAAGTCCTAAGGTCTATTAGCGATCTGCACAAGTTTCAAATTTCCTATTGCCTATTTGGATCAAGCAGATGTTATATGCAGGATTTAAAGGACTTCAGTTATCTGCTATCTACGGTATTCGTCTGATAACACCCGAACTCCTTATTCATTTTATAGTTCCACTTATTTGAAGTTCTTGCACCTGTAAATCTTTTGGACCACACCTTCGAAGACCTAGACAACTCTTTAGAAGAGTTGCGTTAATTTTTAACCCTTCGTTGGTGTGGTGACTAAAAGTTCCTTGAGTGGTGTGGTGGGGTATGACATACCCTATGCCTATCAATTTCAAATAAATACCAAATTCCAATAATAGCAATATTTTGTGGTGATTTATTATTCTTTAACTAATTTTTAAAAAGTGTTAATTTGAAAACATAACAATTTTTCCTTCGTATTCAATATTATAGCCATAAAAAAAAGACAATATAAATTATTCCAAAAAGTGAGGTTCCAGTTTTCTGAAACATAATTTTTTTTGTATTTAAACAATTTCAAAACTGTTTTTACATTTCAAAAGTAAAAATAACATTTATTTAAAGGAAAGAAAATTCACTGTAATGCATTAATTACATAAAAAGATATGGCGATCGAATATGATACCCCAGCCCACTTTGAAAGGCTGTCCCATGGAACAGAAATATCTGGGGTATGTAAAACGTGGCAGATCTCCTGTATTTGAATGTTAATGAAAGCTATTGGGAGCGATAACGTATTCCTTAAACAAAAACATATATATATTTAAGGAAATACATGTGCTGGGGTATGACATACCCCACCACACCTCCGAAGGGTTAAGAAAATTTTTACATATGTTTAATAAAATGCAAGGATAGAACTTGGGAGTGTTAATTTGAAAACATAACAATTTTTCCTTCGTATTCAATATTATAGCCATAAAAAAAAGACAATATAAATTATTCCAAAAAGTGAGGTTCCAGTTTTCTGAAACATAATTTTTTTTGTATTTAAACAATTTCAAAACTGTTTTTACATTTCAAAAGTAAAAATAACATTTATTTAAAGGAAAGAAAATTCACTGTAATGCATTAATTACATAAAAAGATATGGCGATCGAATATGATACCCCAGCCCACTTTGAAAGGCTGTCCCATGGAACAGAAATATCTGGGGTATGTAAAACGTGGCAGATCTCCTGTATTTGAATGTTAATGAAAGCTATTGGGAGCGATAACGTATTCCTTAAACAAAAACATATATATATTTAAGGAAATACATGTGCTGGGGTATGACATACCCCACCACACCTCCGAAGGGTTAAGAAAATTTTTACATATGTTTAATAAAATGCAAGGATAGAACTTGGGAGACGCTTCCTGTTGATCAAAATGTGAACGATTTAACCTTTTATTGTATAAACATTTTTAGAAAATCAGGAAATATCTGAATATTAATGGAACCTCAGAAAGAAACAAGCGACCTGTTTTAAAAATTAAATACAAATTATTTAGTAAGTTAAATGCAATATCGCCATACTGATGTTTGGTTTGGTTTCGCAAATATTTTTGAAGAGGGTAACCAACCTGTTTTAAAGGCAATTGAGTATAAATTGTCTCCTTTTTCCGCTGAAGTCAAAAAATCAACGACAGAAAGTAATCAATACATTGATTTTCTCCGAATAAAAGTTCATTGATAGAAGCCGTCAGAATCTGATCATTTTCCACTGCCTTAAAGTTAAGCGATTATTAAATTTGCGAATTATATTATACTTTTTTATGATTTTCATTTTGTCGGCCCTAATTGATGAATATTTGCAAACTTTTTTACGATCGAATTTAAATATTTTTGTTTACATAAATTTTGGCTCTTATAAAACTCTACTGGTTGAATGAAGGGGAAAAAATAAAAAAATAAAATAAATCAAGAAAAAAACATAATCACGGTTTAAGCAATAAAAGTCCAATATATCGACCAAAAAGTCCAGGAATAATTTTAATATACGTAGGTAAATATGCGTGCCCATTAGACTGGGTCCTGCAAAAAAAGTTAGCAGTTATCGCTGTTTAATTAAAAGCTCACTTTCGGAAGATTTTATGGACATACAAATTTTTGTTCTAGGCGTACCCTAAAAACAGGCAAAATTGGCTTCCATTCATAACTTCCTTATTTACTGCTTGATTGAAAAGTGTTAGATATCATTAGAAAGATAATCTTGTGCAATTTATTGTTACTTTTCAAAAAGAAGAAAACCTTCGCCTACAAAAACGTTTAATTTTATGAAGGTTAAAGTAATTTTAGGGAGGGTAGATATTAAGTTATGTGAACTTAGTTGGCTTAATACGTAGTACTAAAAATTATCTTATCAACTGTATATCATTCTTTGGTTGTTCTTAGGAGACGCCAATAACGGAAATTTCAACGAAACTGAAACCGTCTCAAATTAAACTTTCAAATTAGGGGAGGTAATTACAAAGTTGTGTCCTTCATATGGGAACCGGCCTGGTCTAGTGTACACTGACGAACAAAACTGGTCGAATGGTGATTGCTTTAAAATAGCAGCAATGCCTTTCACGGTAATTTTTTTCGTTAATTTTATGTATAAATCATGGTAATACTACCACAAAAGCCATCGTTTAAAATTTATAAAAACTCAAAAAAATTTTATAAAATTTTTTATAAAATGTCATTAAAAAAAAGCTCGCAAAAACAAAAATTCCAAAAATTATAAAAAATCAGCAGTAGTTTCTACCCCCTTCAAAATTGCATTTTATTATACTAAAATTAAATAAGCTCTAAAACTACATTACCAAAAAAGGTCTAAACATTCTTCTAAAAAGTTTAAAATTTTTATGAAAATTTGTTGAGTTTTTCTCAATTTCGTATAATTTTTTAAGCAATAATTTACATACATGACTTTTGTGGTAATATGAACTATATTTATACATACACTTGCGGCCAATAAAAACGCACCACCACTTTGGTAGACTATCTTCATCTATATAACTGTAAATTTGAAAAAGCACTCAGAAATAAATTATTTTATATGAAATTGGGTTGCACACTGTTCAGTTATAGTCGTGTTTTGGTTGTGTATTTAAAAAGTTGTGGAAAATGCCAAATAATCGGAAAAAATTAACGCGTGATCAAGAAATTCGCGTATTGGCATTAGATGAAGAAAAGTTATCTTCTCGGCAAATAGCAGCTAGAATTTGTTGTAGCCATTCAACTATTGTTCGTCTTTTACAAAAACAAAATGGGAATAGTGATGTGTTGGAGCGTAAAAAGGGATCAGGTCATCCTCGAAAGCCAACTGAGAGAACAGACAACATACCGCGGCGGATAAGTTTAAGCGACCGCTTTAAAAGTGCACTTTCTATAAGGGCGGAGATGCAAAATTTTCACCAAGTGGATGTAAGTGTCGAAACCATACGCCGACGGCTTAGAGTTGTGGATTTATATGAAAGACGCCCTGCCAATAATTTAACACACAAAATGAAGGCTACACGAATTTCTTGTGCTAAATAGTATCGAAATTGGGATAAAAATGATTGGCAACAGATTATGTGGTCTGACGAAAGCAAATTTAATTTGCTAATCTCACAAAATTTGCCTTACCTACGTCGTTCAGGTGGTGAGAGGTTCCCGGGTAATTGTGCTATAAAGAAAGTTAAGTTTCCTCAAATAATAATAATGCAATAATGATTGCACAATTTTTAATTGTTATTGATTAACAATTTTTTATTACCAGCAATTGAAGAGCATTATTCTTATACGGACCAAATAATCAGGGCCATACCATCGTGCAAAATGAGTAAGTTTTGATAGGAAACAAATCTTGTATAAAAAGTGTATACAATATTGGTGTATATGATCCTAATCAGCTCGAACATTTATTTTTAGTTGGCCAATACAATTAAAGATCTAGGGACTCAACGCTTGGATTGGCCAGATTTAAATCCTATTGAGCACTTATGGCACATAATGAAGTGTGAAGTTGCTAAACAGAAGCCAACAAATAAAAGTCAACTGATAAAGATTTTAGAACTGGTTTGGTGTGGTCCCGTTATAAGGAAATCAATTGAGGTTCTAGTGAATTCCATGCCTTCAAGAATTAAGACAGTTATTGCGGTTAAAATAGGAACGACTCGTTATTAGGAAAACCTATTGTGAAGTCTATATTTCTATCGTTAGTGGTGAAAATGATTTAGTTGTTTTAAGTTAAGTTCATATTGTTTTATTTTAATTAATCAAGAATATCATCGAATGTACATTTTTGTTAATTTCTTTAATTAATTGGCTATTCCTTGTAAAAACCATTTTCGAGAAAAATTTTTGTGAATAACTAATTTACACTATGTGGCCAAACAAATAAAAATTACCCTAATATTCTAGCTTTATAAACAAATTGCTCATGTGATCTTATTTCAATTATATTTGGCGGTGCATTTTTATTGACCGCAAGTGTATATAAAATTAACAAAAAAAATAATTATCACGAAAAATCTTGCTAATATTGTAAAAGGATTTTGCTCACCACTGTACATGTATCTAATATAATGCCGGTATTCTGTAATTCAGTCTCATCTTATGTCACTAAATTTAAGGCTTTCAATTAGAGATAATCTATGTGACTTGAGACGATTTCGGTATTCAGTAGTCAAAAAATTTCCCCAAAGACTATGGTGAAATGCAGCGGAGCCAACAGCATTCTTTCTGTTTAAAAATTAAAATAATATGGTTGTTGCAAATTCAATGTTGAACTCAGCTGTCTTATTACTGAATTTTATATGAAACGATTATTAAAACTATGTTTAAAATGTAAAGCTACCAATAATCGATAAATATATCTATCCGTCTATATGCACATTTGATCAAAATGACTGAACAATATATATTTTGTGCTATGTTTATTGAAAATTTAGTCTCATTTTTTTACAGACTTACTAAGAAAACCATATCGAATGACCAAGAACAGGACAAGTGCTATTTAATTTTTGGGTTTGCTCAATACTTTCCTCAATTTCCTTGTTTTGTGACCTGCTCAGAATTACCAGACAAATAAGTGACTTTATTTTGAGACGGCTTACTGATTACCGAATAGTTTCAACAAGTGACCAGAGACTGCTTACAGAATACCGGCATATAATAAAATAAATTAATCAAATATTTTTAAAGGTCGGTAATTCATTGTAATTAAAATCCCTCTTTAGATAAGAACACCCCTTATATTGCGTGCATTAAAGTCTCTTCTTGAAGAAGAGCAAGGTCGCGCTGGCGAAGCAGTTAATGTTAACCAGACATCGCTACTGTTTTTCTACTTAAATAATTATTATTTTGTGTTTTAATACTTAAAATAAAATGGTTAGCCATTATTTGGGAGCTACGCGTAAATCTAACATTTCGTTAAGGTGAAAGGCATAAAAGAGTTAGCTTCTTCACCCGTGTCAGTTGCCGACATAGCACCATCCACCGTTGCATCCTTGCTACCCCTCTGTGAGACTCGACTTCGTTCCAATTTGAAAGTCAGCTGTTGCAGTTGCCGACGTTTTGCCGCTGCCACTTCGTGTAATGAAATCATAGTAGTCTGCCGCCGCTGTTGCCTCTCTATAAGATTTTTGTCTTGCGCCACATAATCTTTTCTATAACATTCCACTGCGTCTACGTAAGCGCTGTTGTTTTTGTTGTTTTTGTTGTTGTTGTCATTATTTCCATTATTTTCATCTTCGACGTTGTCTTCGTTGTCATCAGACAATGCCTTGTCGTCAACAATTCGTCGTGGCATGCAGCCGTGGCTAGTATTTTCTATGTCATCCAACAGCTGCTCGACAATTTGTTGAAAATTATTTTCTACATTCGCGCTGAATGATGGCACGTAACGTATTTCCGTATTTGCATGCACCGCATCCCCTGTTGCCGCAACGCCCACTTCTGTCATCATTTCCATTTCCATCTCGACGGCTGGCAGTAATTCTAATTTTACTTCAAAAAGCGGCATTGCGGTTGCCGCAGACATTACAGTTTGTCTGTTTAGTTGATAGTGATGGGTCGCTGTAAAAGTATTGGTGCTGACTGCAGATCCAACTCTGTTAGTTGGGTTTGTTGTTGTTGTTGTTGTTGTAGGTGGTGTTGCCATTGGCGGTACCGGTTTCGGTGTCGTCGTCGTCGTCGTCGTCATCATCATCATCGTCGGTGTTTGTGGGCGTTTTAACAACAACTGTTGTCTGCTATCTGCTTGATTTTGAGGTAAAAGCTTTGTCTGCACCTCCACCGCCAGTGTGTCCTCATCATTTGCAGGTGTGCTGCTCGAAATGCTTGCTGTTCTAGCGGTTGTTGCTGTTATTGTTGTTATAGTTGTTGTTGTCATTGTTGCTTTTGTAGTTGCTATCAGCGCCGCTTCAGTTTCGTTTACTTTTGCCATTTGGTTGTGAAAATACACTAAACTGTTTTGGGAGAACAGGAGGCGACCACCGTGTGCGACGGAGCGTATGAGTGATGTGCAAATTAAATTGAGTGCATGTTGAGTGAGTTACACGCAAGCGTTGCAAGCAAATGGCAAGCAAATAGCGGTGTGTGGCATGTTTAAAAAAAAAATAAAAAAAAAACATTTTGTTAAAATAAAATAAAAGCGAGACATCGTCGGTGGAGGTCGAACGGGGAAAATGCGCCAGCAGTGCAATGGTAATGGGAATGTGTAAGCCGGGTTGCGTGTCGTTGCAATGGTTTTTGGTCTTTGCGGTCAGAAATTCCGCATGGCGGGTGTTAATGCAATTGGTTTTTGTTTAAAAAAAATTCAAACTTGCACTTACGAAAGAGAGTTATAACGGTGTAATCGATGATTGACGAAAATTTTTCACGGCTTTAATTGCAGTGGGTATTTTGAAAAGCGGAGAATCAGAATTCAGACAAACATGCAGTTAAATTTTTATAAAGCTACACTTAAGTGGACTGATTACTAAATGCGAGTACAAATAGCATATAAAAAAAGATATCCGTGCTCACTCTTCACCCTCCACCACGAAATGAAGTATTCCCCGATTATAACTATCGAAAAAATGCACTTCAAAACTAAGAATTTTATTAAATTTATTCAAAAACAGCTTTGACTTAGTTCAGGAAGTAAGTCATAAATAAGAAAAATTTAATTAATGCAATTTGCACAGAACAATAACAGCTTTGAAAGGTTAAATGGCTTTCAACAAAAATTAATCGTTACATTGATATGGAAATGTACTCGAAAATCGAAAAAAGGTTACTACTCGTATTGAAAAAGTACTATGTATCCAAATAGCCGAACATATAATATTGCTATGATAAATATTGACAGAAAGAATTGAGCCAGAAATATTTGACTATCGATCTATTGAAAACAATAAAACTCACTTCCAAATTTCAGAGATTATAGAAAGTGAAATAAATTGTAAGGTTTGAGCTAATTACTACCATAAGCAAGAGCTAATATATGCATAGTATCTTTAATTCACTCATACATACGTCCAAAATACGTTCCAAATATGTATGTATATATGTATGAAAAATTGAATTTTACTATCTGAAATCTTAAAGCATTTTATTGATAGTGCTACCAAAGATACACAAGTCGGATGTTGCAATAGAGCCCATAGTAAACTACAAATCGGCACCTGCTTATAAATTATCGAAATATATAAAGACAACTCTCGAAGATAAGTAAGAGCTCCTGAACGTTCATATGGAACTGATTGACAAACTGAAGTCCATAAAATTCACGATATACAGCAAAAAAGTATCGTTCGACATAAACAATAGGCATGGTGGACAAAACACTACTGGGAATACACAAGAAAATATCACAATTACCTTATAGTAAAAACAACGCTGCGTCAAAAACTTCTTCAAAATTAAATTTAATAATAAGATATATAGGCAAGCGAATGGACTGCGGATGGGAAACACAACCTCGGCTATTCTCATGGAGGGGTTGGCTCATGCAAACCCTAAAAGGGCTATATATTGAGGAACTACAAACAAGAAAAGGGGTGACTTTCGACGCGTGATACGTTGATGACATTATCTGCATATTTACCAACAGCAACGAAGCAGAAATCTTAGAATAAAATTTACGATGAATATAGAAAACGAGGGAAAATAAAGTATCGGGATCTGGTAATCAAGATAGACAGGATCCTAAGAAAGGCTAATTATGAAATTCATAGGAAACCAACGGTCACATTCAAGATAATACACAACAAGACATCGACGCATCCACATTAACACAAAAAAACACCACCAAGGCCACTAGAAAATAGACTAGAGGGAACACATATAATATAGCAATCATATAAGATAGCTGAAAACAATGCGTACGAAAAGGATCTGGTGGATAAAATTAGAAGGAATCATAGAGCGCCAAAAATAAGTGGCAAAGAGAAAGTGGGAAGACTTGGACGGTAATAACTTATACAAAAAAGGCGACATACAAATTAGTAAATTTTTGAGAAAATACAACAATCACACAGCATTTAGAACAGAAAATTACTTAGAACAAATCCTATGGTCAAGCACGAATACAGAGGACCCGCTCGTTCCCACGACAATCGGTTTTACAATACCGGAACGACCCGGATTTACATCAGGCTAAGGACAGTCACTTCAGCAGAATTCTCCAAAATTTTTTGGGGAATGTTTTATGATGTTACAATAACAACAACAGGACCCGCTAAACAGGCAAGGCGTATAAATACAAACTGACTTTCGAATGCCAATACAGCTATATAGAACAGACGGGACGTAAAAAAAGTATAAAGTTTCGCGAACACAAACAGGACTATAACAAAAAGATGCAGAAGCCCGATGCAATACCTAAGTCTAACTTTGCAAACAATATATGCAACAAACATTAAGAAGAGCTAATGTTCTGCCTGTGAAACATAAAGGACGCCGCCTAAACGCACGCGATCATGGAAAATATAAATGAAAGAAATATAAAGGAAAATATAACGGAGGAATAACTATCACTCCCTTAAAGAAGTTTTACTTCAAAAATACATACATAGTAATGAACCTGTGTTGTAACGAGTTCAATAAGAAATATTGCGATATGAATTGATTACGAATTGGTATGATGTGATGTGATATTAAGTCATGCAATGTGATGCCGATGATGCGATGTGATGTTGATGATGTGATTTGCTAGGTCATGCGATCATTATGCATTACGTGAACTTTATCACCTGACTTTTATAGCCAATCGTACTTCTCGATTGATCAATGCCTCCACCTCAGCTAAATATTTATTGTAGCTGCGTTGTTGAGAAGTGGGAAATTTGCGTAAAAACTGAGAAACAAAAAACAACGAGCACTCAGCATACAAGCAGATGATAAAACCACTGCCAACTCACCTCCTGTATGCAGCATTGGCTATCGTGTCCTTCAATTTCACAACGCTGCTGGTCATAATCGAAAAACAAACAAAAATTGACAATCAATAGTCGATTGAGTAGACGTCTAGTTTCATCGCATTGCATGCGTCGCTGTCGCAAACGTTCTTGTTGTTGTTGTACATCTAGTAGATTACGCCCATAGGCATTACGTTGATAGAGCGGTTCACGACTCCAACGGCGAATGCTTTGCACAATCGACAAAAGGTTGCGTTGTGTTTGCTGTAGGCGAATGAAGAGTTGGTGCGAACGCTCGTAGATTTCATTCATCAAAGTCGTATCTGTGTGAAAAGTAAATTAGATGGGTGTGAATTTCTGAATTTCTGAATTCACGATTTTCTAATGTGTAGTGATGAGGAAAATTAGCATAAAGTGTGAATAGAAGTGATATGAAGCTATTGCTTTGGTGGTTTGTTTGAATCTGCAACCGGTTTTGAGTTTTATGAAACGTTAGACATAAGAACAGCCAGACTTTGATGGAAAAATGCAAAGATAAATGGCACTTCCCATAAAAGCTGTTTTTTCATACCGACTTTCTCTGGCACCAAATGGCACCAATTTCATACCAAGCGAGAAAAATGGGCCTTATGGGGAAAAGAGCGTGGCACTTCTCAAACAAAGTGAATTTTTCCAACTGCATATTTCTGAAACTATTTGTTGGAAATTACTGAAAGTTGATATTGAGATAAATGAAATAAATGCCATACCAAAGAAGAAAAGTGGACCTTTTTGGAAAAATGAGCGTTAAATTTCTCATACGAAATATATTTTTTATTCTGTATATCTCTGAAAGTATTTGTGATAGAGAACTGAACCTTTGTGTGCGTATTTTGATACTAAACGTTTAAGGAATTACACAAAGATTATAACAGTAAAATTCATACCTAATTCTATTGTAGCTATGATTTTTTCCATACCAAGGAAATTTACTTAAATATCCTACAATTTCAAACGCCTGTAGTTTTCAATTCGATTTGATTACGCAATGTCCATCAAGAAATCACAAGCCCATATTTGAGTAAAAAAGGTTGTCCGTAGAAAATTCATCATTTGGTGAACACAACATTAGATTGTCCAAAAGGTTTTCACTAAACGTGTCAGTTGGCAATGCTGGCGGTATTTCCAAAGTGTGTTTTGAAAGGTGACTAGCGTTTTGATAAATAAATAACCAACTAAAAGAGGTAAATCAGTTTTAATTTCAAATGCGTATTGCCTATATCAATTCGACATCATTTCGAGAACGCTGTTTGGAAGGGTGCATAGGGGAAAATCGTGTAAGCATTCGTCGAAACTGTAGCATAATTTTAAATTCCAAAAAGATTTAGCTGTATAAATTGAATAAAGCCACATTTACATTATTTCAATTAAGTTTTATAAACGTTCCCGAAATGACCTTTTCCATTAATTTTCGGAATAAGTTAAAAAATATGTTATGACTTAAAAAAATAATTTAATCCAATTCATAACAGTGAAAAATCAATTTATTAATGAAGCCTAGATTTTTATTTTTACCACAACTAAATTCACCACCTCAATGATTTTGACCACAGTACAACCAGTAGGCAACCTTTACGATTTGTTTACTTTTTGTTTTTGTAATTTTGGTAAAATTCACCCCTGGACAAGGCTTATAGGGTTGCCGTTGGGAAATTTTACAAACAAGCTTAAAATAAAGTGATTTATTACGATGTAAAAGAAAACTTTCAAATATTTTATTATGAAATATACATAAATATATATACATACATAATTTCTTGAAATACAGAAATACATATACCTATATATCCAAGGCACTTCGACAAGGGAGAGTAATAAAATTTTTTATTAATTCACCAGTACTGAACATCAAATTCATCAAAATTTCGGAAATATCCAAATTCTGTCTTCGGCACATTACTCATTATTTTCGAGGAACGTTCTGGGAAAATGTACTGTTTATCGTCTTTAAAGATTTCTTAAAAAACTAACAGACAAATATGGTTTCCATTTTAAGAGTTTGTAATCTGAATATAGCCCACGTTTTCTTTAATACCACCTGATTTTATTCAGATTATAAAGAAAAGGTATCTTCCCATTCAACGCAAATCAAATCTAAACAATTTAAGGAATATCTGTAGTTCGAATTCAATGTCGCTTGATTAAAGTAAACAAAAATTGACCTGCAATTTAGTTGCACTTAATTTGATAGATAAATTAATTTCACCCCTGAAAGGCTCAACCCCAGGCAAGGTTTCACTTCAGGTTGTCTACTGTGATTTTGGTCCTTATACGTATAATCAAATCAACCTCAGTTTTCAATTCTCACTTATCTGTATGTTGTACTAAATCTACATACTATATGTTCGCCATGTGAGCGTTGTACACGCGTCCTGCATACGTTCGTCGATTGTGGCCACTTCACTGCGAATCAGTTGCAATTCTGCCATGCTACCGATAATGCCTCCATTCGAGTCATCATCGCTGGCTAGACCGCGAATGCCATTGTAAAATTCGTTGATTTTGATGAGTTTCACTTTGCGTTGCCAAAATTCGTCTCTTTCAGCGTACAAATCTAGCAAAATATTTTCCAATGCGTATTGCCTTTGTTGTTGTGGTCGTTGCTGCTGTATAGTCGTCGCCATAGCTCCCGCCGCCACTTCTCCTGCTTCCATGGACGATTGGTTTTCTAAAACAAGTTGAGGTAGGACGCCCACAGGCTCACTCGCATATAGATTGTTGTTGGTAATGTCGTTGTTGCTGCTCCGTCGTACGCTGTTCACATGCTGCATTGCCAGCAAATACTTGGCCTCTTGCAAAAGTCCAAATAAATCTGGTGAGAAATTCATTTGCATTAGATGCTTGTTAATGTTGTTGCTGTTGTTGTTGTTTTTGTTGTTTTTGCTATTGGCTTTGCCCGATTGTGCCAATGCTGTGGTGATTGCACTTCGAAATTTCGCGCCAAAGGTGTAATTTGCGTTTGTGCCGCTCAAATTTTCATTGGTGTTATTGTTGTTGGCATTGCTGCCGGTTTTGCCGCCACCGAGGGATATCACACGTGCGTCAAGTCCTTTGGCAATCCTCTTGCCTATTGTCTGCTGCCAATTGTGCCAGATTTTCAACTGCAAATTGCTAAGCTTTGTTGTCAGAATATCGCGTCGGGTATTTAGCCGTCTGTAGGCGTCGGCTGTGTTCGACGTTTCCTCTGCGGCCACACCTCGATTCCAATACCCGTTGTTGTATTCGATATTGATGGTAGGGGTGTTGCTGCTAATTGCGTCACAACCCTCGTTATCGGCGTCAGCGCGGTAGAGGCTAAGAAAAATGCGATTGTTAATTGATTGGAAATAACATCAAAAGGGAGATTGAGGTAAAATGCGTATAGAAGTTGGAATTGAATTTAGCTTCTCTGTGCAGTTCATGAAAAATGCTCCAGATCAGAAAACACTGCGAGTAAATTTTGATTTTATACAAATATTCGCGTTGAAATGTACTATACATATGTATGTATGTATGTAAGGTAATTTTTTAATTTATCGCAGATGAAAATATTTTAATCTAACTTAAGTTGATGTAGTTAGTTAATGTATTTGAACTTTGGAAAAAATTAAATTTTTCATGCTGACGCTTTCGAATATACGATTATTTTTGAAAAATTTAATAATTTTGGAAAAGGTTGATGCCTATGACCACTTATGATAAAAATTTGTATCTGAGTAACCGCTTTAGAAATCTTTACCAAACTCGATAGCTGCAGTGCTTTCGGTAAATATTTAAAATGTGTCTGAAAGTAAACATCCAAGGTTTATAATAAACGTGAATACAAGGAGCCACAATAACAGAGCTCTTTGTTTTGTTGTAGCGGCTATCTACGCCCTGTTAAGATCAGACCTATCCATGATCGTTGTCGTCAAACTTATCTACGAGGATGCCCAGGAAACACGTTGTTTCTACAGGGTCGGACCAAAGAGAGAGGGATGTTAAACGAGTAAATTTGAGAGAGCATATGAATAAGTGATTGGTGTCGTACTGGGAACCTCCACATGCTGGACATATGTTTGCAATGTCGCGGTTGATTCTGGAGATCTTAGTTGGTCCAGAGTATCGCGGGACTCACGAGGCAACTGGGACTCCTCTTTTGCGATTGGTAATGGTTGGCCTCCTATTACAGCATTCACGCCCTGTGAGAGTTGATGTAAGTGTCATTTAGTGCCTGCTTGAATGTCGTCGGATCTAGTGGTTGGTAACTCGTCGGCAAGCAGAAGCACGTTTGGTTGCCGCAGGCGGTGACAACCAATGAGAATCAGCTTGCTTAGCATGAGGTTGGGCTCTTTAACTTGTGTAGAGCAAAGTCGAGATAATCGCTGCCTTTCGAACACAGGACATCAAGTACATTGCCAGTAGCCACAATCGAACAATCATCGGCTTATGAAGCAATACTGACTTCCTCTGGTGGTTGAGGGAGCTTGGAGATATAGTGGTTAAACAAAAGTAAGGCAGAATGACATCCTGTGGTATAACTAACTCTCCTAAATTTGAATGTCGACCCACTCGGTCTACCGTTTAAATCCCTGCGAGAGAGTTTATATCTCCACGTCAGCTAGTAGTGTGGAATAGCTTGTCATGCCAAAAGACTTTGACTGATCCAACGCCACTATGATGGTTCTCTCACAGACATGTTGATGCTTAACCGAGCCTAGGTGATAAGTGTAGGACGGTGAGAGGAACACTAGTGAAAGCAGGTAGATAGGGTTTTTGAGCATCAATTCATATTAGATAACCCGATATTTATCTTCGTTTTCAGTAAAATAATAAGAATAATTACTACATCATTTTTTTTGTATTGATATGACTAAAACGCTATAGGTAAGTTAATTTTTCCAAGTGAAGTTCGAGCGGCCGTCTATGAGCTTCTCTAGTCCGATGGATTTAGGTACTAGGCTTTTCGTCTTCTTACACTCCCTAACCAGTTTTCATGCTTCTTTACAAACTTCATAACTATTGGTTGATTGGGATTTGCTATTTATTTTGATGCAAATTAAGTTGATTTTTACAGCCAGTCCTGCGTCTTCTTTTTTGCTGTATATTTTGATCCTTATTTTTTTCATAATATATGAAGTCTCTTTTAGTATTTACAGCTCTAAACACCTGTTATAGCTTGGAGTTCTCTAGACCCATTATTACAATGTTTGAGCTAGTATAACTTACTAGAAAATAAATAAACTTTTCAAAGTGCTAAAAGGACTTTTGTTAAACATGGTATAATAAATATACTATAGGTTTATATTCGTAAGTTACTAAAAATCAAACGTTACCCTACTTGTTATACATAGAATTGAGTTTCTCTCCTAGTAAGTTATGCATTTCGTGACCTAAAAGTATGGGATAATTAAGAATTTCCAACCAGAAGACTATATGAATTCGTTGAAACATTGGTATGGTTTTAAGACAAGATAGGGTTTCCAGTATAAGATGGAATTTGGGGAAATCATGTCTGAGCTCATTGGTAGCCCAGCCTAAGCCTAACCTATAGTATATATGAATATTTTTTTGTTTTCTTGACATTAATAATTGACCAAATAGTATATTTTTTATAATTATAATAAATAGCTTATAAGTATCTTCAATTAGTTAATGATTGATCAAAATCGAATTTGAGACAATTATCTTTTGATTTTTACAAAACGCCGTTATGTGAGCGTGATTTTTATCTGATTTCAAGAGTACAAAGTTTCTTTGAGATCTCTCTACGTTTACTCGAATTATCCGATGCTCGCATGGACGGACGTACGGGCACATAGACATGGCTTAATCGATTTCTCTTTTCTTTCTGGTCCTTTTGCTATATACATATATGTGTATGTATATGGTATATATGTATATCTACCTCGGTTGCTTTATGCTGTTGCAAACAACCGTTACGTGATCAAAGTTATAATAACCTGAGAACTAGTGCGCTCGGGTATAGAAAAGTCGAAGTGAAACCGAAACATCTATACTCTGATTTAAAATCCATGTATGTATCTACAAATAAAATATGATATTTTTATGCGGCAAAACCGCGGAATTAACTTTTTCCAAGTTCTATTAATTTTTTTTTGTTGCAAGTTTATAGTACATTCTTCTAAAACAAGTACATAATTACTGTATCTATGTACATCAGTACAATATTTATGCCCAGAGCATTTACACTTTCACAATTTACCGTTATGACCTGCCCTGCACAGAGATAGTGAAATCTATTTCAGTGCGCTGCCACAAATTCTAAACGAAATCAACTTTGCCAAGTAGTTGCCAATTCAGTTGCTGTGAATGAGTGCAAATTCCAATCGATTGCATCGGTTTCATGACTACTCACTGAGCAGGAATATGACGTCGACTCCCGTTCACAATACACCACACCACACCACACCACGTTTTTACTTACATTCTCCTCATAAACTTATGCAGTTCACGAAATGCCAAAGTGTCTATGCGTTGCATATGCTGTTCAAGCCACATTAGAGCGCCGGCGGTGGGGGGGAATCCACGCTGAATGGGCACTGCCGACACACCGCGATATTCGAATTCCAGCAACATGTCGTGCACTGAACATTCCAGCTGCTGTAGCTCCTCACTGTAGATATGAAGGAGATGTGAATCAATGACACGAAGTTCCGGTAGAATAGTACGACGCTGTAGAATGCCATTGCCAAGCATTACCGTTAGCTGTGCGAAGGAGTGTATATAAAAATGCACGTACATACATATTTGTTTAGTGGTGAGAATGAAGGGATAAGATAGCCAAAAGAAACGAAAAAAAAACAAAAAGTGAATATTAAAGTCAGGCATACCTTAGTTAAATGCTCCCAGTTTTGGCAATCTTTGTACGCCTGCACGAATATCGTAGCCAATTTTTGTTCCAGAGCGTGTATTTGCTCGAAAAAGTTACGTAACTGTCGCTTGAAGTGCGACCATTTGCCGCTGCACGGCTGTTGGGCATCCAACTGTGGTGTTTCGAATTCGGTTAGAGTCCATTGTTCGAAGAGCTCTGTGAATTGTGTGTGCACCTGTGGCGAATGTATTTAATGTTTAATTGATGTAATTGTGGAAATGGAATTGACTATAATTTTTGTCTCTGCTCTGCAGCTGTGAGCTGCTATGAGACCCAGTTAGTTACTTTCTACTAAATTTTTGAAGGAATCCAAAAAATTTCTTTAAACAAATTTAATGAGAAAACAATTTAAATGCTGTAGGTGTAAATCAAAGAAAATAAAAAATTATATAGGACTGCGTCAGTAAATCCTAAGACGAATGTTCAAGTTAGAAGAGAAGTTGCTAGCAATGAGGTCTTTTTCGAAATTCATATCAAATATTTTTAAACTTTAAATGGAATTATATAACTTGTAATAGGTACTAAAAATATATTTTTCAGGGACTAAAAATAACCGCAGTCTCGATTTTACAAATTGAAAACTTTGTCCGCAATGTGGATTTTAACGAAGAAATTGGTTCATAACAGTTATTAAATTTTTTTCGTCGATAAGAGTTAATCCCTCCCTTTACTTTTCTACAAATAAGTGTTATGCAGATAGAAATTTTTGCGTTGTTAATAAAAAATCTGTCTGATAAGAGTTATCTTGTCTTTACTTTATCTGCATCTTTACCTTTCAATTTATCTTTATCATTTCACTTCATTTTCATATTCGCTTTAAATTTCATCATCTTTGTGTTCTTCTGCATCTCTATCTTCTCACCGCTAGTGTTGTTCGGGCCGTAACGGTTATAACTTTTATGAAAAAAATTACTTTTTAATAATTATTTGTTGAGTTTTATTTATTGTTCGGAAAATAAAATTTAATTTGTGGGGGAAACAAGTTTTATAGTTGAGCGATAAATAAAATTCCAGAAATAATGATTATTTTCTGAGCAAAAAATACTTATTATTTTATTTATTAAGAAAAATTATTAATGCAATTTAAGATAATCATTTATAGTAAAACAGTTTCAAACTAAAAGTAAAATAACAAAAGATATTAAAACTAAGTTTAACATATAAAACAATCAGCATTCATATACATATGACTAGATTGCATGTATATTTTGTGCGTAGATAGCAGTGGTTTAAGACGAGAGAATTGTCTACCATTTTTCACACGCTGGACCCTACCTACTAAATATGTAGCTTCTCGTGAGGCGCATTGCAAAGTCCCCAAAACCAAAATAGTTTTTTTTTTTAATTTTGAGCAAAGTAAGTTATAGTCCATAGATTCAAAAAGCCTTAGAAAAGTTAAGTAGACATTATAAAGTCAGTTCGTTTTTGTCAAAAAGTATTCTTATATCCAAAATTTTAATAACAGCCGTGGAGCAGCTTTGATCGGCCCTAAAGCCAGACTGTGATGGGGATAGTAAACTAAATTTGTTTAAATTACCATAAATTTGTTCAGCCATTAGGGTTTCAAAGGCTTTAGAGAGTGCAGGTAAAATGGTTATAGGACGAAAATCACAGGCTTTACATTCATGCTTACTTTTAGCAATCGGTAACACAACTGCAACCTATCACATTTCGGGGAAACACGAAGTAGTAATGCACATGAGTGAGACATGCCGCCCTCACTAATTGCATTTGAACGTATTTTGTAGTTACGCCTTGCCACATCTAAGTCCGATGCATTACTGAACTCGAATACCTCAACGACAGACACTAAAAAAGAAGAACTAACTGTGGAGTGTGAGGAAAGGCATCAATAAGGATTTCAAGGTTAATAGAACAATCCGGGCTAACACTAACCAAAGGAAGATTCTTTAAAATGCGCCATAGGGTATTATTAATAATAAACTTGGTTTTTTTTTTAAATAAAACTCAAAAAATTATAAATCGATGTCGCTGAAGGTAATCCTTGTTCAAGGAGTATGTTGCTTTTATCCTTATACAAGTAGCATTTCCCTTTCCGCATAATTTTTTGAGTTGAAATTCGGACAAAAAACGTAAGTTGCAGCCATTGATTCCGATACGAGTACTGAGTACTGTTTATACTCGAATCCTCCATGCAAGTACTCGAATGAGTATCTATTACACGGTTAAAATATTGATCTGCTTTTGCATCTTTTTAAAAACTTTTGTTTTGATAATATATGGTTTATGGTGTGGAGCATTCGACAATACTTCACAGTAGATAATTTCTGAAGTTAAAAACCATTTCAAAAGGTGCTCCTGACTGTCGAGAGGTCTTCTTTCTGTATTCCCTTTGTTTACATTGTTGTATGGAGTGCCACAAACTAAAGACATTCTTCTTCTTTCGCTACCTATAGAACGGCTTCCAAAAGGGCGCTTGTTGAACGTACCATGAAAGGAATTCTTATTGTGCTCGTAACTACAGAAAGGCTTTTAAAGATGTTCTTCTAAAACTACTTCTTTATCCATAAAAAACAATATAAATATGTGAATCATAAATTGGCAAGCCCTTCAACTAGGCATTCTTTCTAGAATGGCTTTGCTTAACGAGGTCTCTCTAAATTATCGTTTTTCAACTAATTACGCTGATGAGTTCATGTTCCTAAGCGAAATTACTCAGCCTGCCATTTTCAGGTAGATTTATAAGTTTAAAGCCTCCGTTATACTTACATTTTATTGCATTGCATTGCATATGCAAAAATGGCATATGAAACATATGGTTGATTATATTTCACATGGCGCATGGATTGATAGCTGTTTACTAATTTTGTTTTTGCTCGTAAGAGAAAAGAAGCAATGAGAGGAAAGAGAACAGCGGTAGTGCCAAAGAAAGTTCTTTGGTACCACTCTATGAAAGTGTAACATAGCACCGAAATAAAAATTCAACCGACTTCGCTGTCACAGGTTTAAAACTTCGACAATCTAACAAGGAGAAAATAAAGCCTCAAATTTTGTATACCCTTTGTAATGCGCACACTATTTCTCGATTAATTGAAATTAATAATCATTAACCCTTTGATCGGTTGAGAATTCTATACAATATTAAGTAACGAATGAGATAATAATTGCATATTTGTAGGCGTGGCTATAATATACTGAAAGCAGTTTGTGAATAAGCAATGTTGGGCCCCACATGAACATTCCTCCGGTCAGGAGAAAGCCCAGGCTGAGGGAAAATCCAAAGTCAGGATTCTGGGTCACAAACGAAACATCCCGGATGTACTCGTATGTCCACAAGCATTTGCCACTTCCGCACAACACACTCGGCTAGGAGTCTACGGCTCTCTAGATACCCGCCCTGCACCTCAGCGTCAGAAATCCATTCATCCCGCAGCAACGGTAACCTCATCCCCCTTCTCAACCGGAAGGCAACAGCAAGCTGTATAACCACCAGATCAAGAGGGGCACACCCATCAACACCTGCAACGCATCAGTCGAAACAGTGCGGCATACAGGCAGGCAGGCCAGCAACATGATTCGCTGACACGACACCAGTCGTCTGCGACCTACGACCGTCGCAGCCGTCTCGTACCACACCGCGGCCCCATACGTGGCACAAGCCACGAAAAGTCCACGATAAATGGTACGAACGGCTCGCCGACCAAGGCCCCATTCGTGCCGCAAAACACGCCGCAAAGTACCAACCACCGCCTGCAGCCGCTCCTTCACTCGCACCAAGTGTGGAGTGAAACACATCCTTTCACTCATGGTCAGCCCCAGATATCTGACTTCCGTCACGTACCTAATGCTGACAACCGGTGGGCGCGACGATGACAGGCTGCCTTTCAGCAGCATGGTCACCGTTTTGTCCACCGATTCATCCACACCTACCACAACTCCAAGGAGCTGCGCACTCACTTGTTCCAATTTCGCTCTAGACTAGCCCTCCACTAAAAGCAGAAGGTCATCCGCATACGCACTGCATTTACACAGTGACTCGAGCAGCCGGAGCAAAGGATCCATCATCATGTTCCAAATGAATGGACCACCGATGGACTCCTGCGGACACCCACGAGCCACGTCCACATCCACGCTCCCATTTACGCCAACGATGGATGCCCTTCTGCCCGAAAAGTAACTCCTCCAAAGGGTCCAAGCGTTGCACCACACGATCCCAGCGCAGATAGTCAAATGCCCCCTTGAAGTCAACAAATATGCCAAGGACATATTTGGTGACATTCTCCCTAACCACATTCTGAACATACATCCACGCATCCTCCGTACTACGTCCTTTCATAAATCCATACTGCCTATCCGACAAACTACCCCGCGTTAGCTCCCGAAGTCGTTCCACCATGACCCGCTCCAGTACTTTCCCAAGGACCGGGAGCAGGCTGATGCCACGATAAGACCGAGGATCACTCCTGATCTTATCGGGCGACTTCAGGAGAGGTACAACTCTAGCCTTTTTCCACTCGAGCGGAAAATAGCCCTCCCATATGCACTTATCATAGATGGCCTCCAAGTATTCCGGAATGAACTTCCACAAGCATTTGCAAATCTCTCCGTTCAAACCGTCGAAAACTGGAGACCTTCTAGACCTCACCAGGCCAAATGCATTGTCCAGCTCCTCAATCTCTATTGGAGGAACAGGCACCGCCTGTGCATGGGGAACCTCCTCCTCCGCCCTAGGAAAGAACGCTCATAAGAGAACATTCGCACACTCTCTCCACGACGATAACAGAGAGTCACCGACGCGAAGGGAGGTGACCACCTAACTCTGACGACCCCTGCAGATCCGGTAGACCTGACTTCAGGGGTCATTCTCATTCATCCCAACAGACCTCCAAATGGTATGTAGGCCCCGAACTTATAACTTTGCTTTTTAAAAAAGTTGACTAACAAACTCTAAAGATATGATAAACTAACTTTTTGAAATTCTGCCAATATCAGAATAAAATGTACCAAATTAAAGAAAAATGTACTAAAAATTACAAGTTTATTTTTCCAAAAAGATGACCGAACTAAAAATTTGCTGTGCTCCAAAGAGTTAATATACTCATAATATATATGTATGTACATATATTCACAGAAACTTTCTTCTTCTCTCGGAAATTGTAATTATTTACATATATATGGAGAGATCGAAAACTGATCACCTCCAAATATCTAAACTCACCCTGCAAATAAAGAATTCGAATAGAATTTGTTTAACTTAGATCTCGTAAATACTAAGAGAAATAAGCCCAAATAAATATTTAGATTTAAAGACTTGTCCAATTCGCTTTGAAATATTTGCAGAAACTACTCCCAAAACACATCAACCTTACACCTGATATGAGAAATGGGGAAACGGAGAAAATTCCCTGGAAGTTTTTGTTCAGAATTGGAGCGGGATTCTGTTTTTTTTATTAATCGGATTCTGTGTAAACTTTGAGAGAATATACTGATTTACCTACATCGAATTTCTTATAGAAATGCTCTGTCTCAGTTTGATTCGCGAAATTGATTCAATAAATTTGATGGTTATTGAAACGATTTACCGTCATCTCTTGCCAAGTTTGGTTTGGGCACAAACCGGTTTCGGCATTGTGCGATCTTCAGTGTCATTTTTCGTTCGAACGAAGCGCATTTGGCTCCAAACCAAACTTGACAAGGGATGACGGTAAGTCATTCCAATACACATCCACTTTCCCCCTATCGGGAAAAACAGAAATTAATTAAATTTTCCCTCTACTTATTTTTATCAACAATAATTTTTATGAGCACAAGGCCATTTTTCACAAGTTGAGTTAAGTACGGAACAAAATGTACACAGCTTACTTAGCTCAACTCGTTAAGGCGTTGCCTTAGGGAGTACGCATAGGAGTTGGCTGTGGAGGATCCTCTCAGGAAGGCGGATGAGGAGATGTGGTGATCTCCAAAATAGCTGTAACTTCTATCATTGTTGTTTTTTCTATAATTTTTCCTATGAAAAAGGATCTTGAGCCTATAAAAATTATGGTTGAAGAAAACTGGATATACAAATTACTCAATTAGCTTTAGGTTTTTTTTTTCTGTGAAAACATTTGAAGTGACTGTAACTGACTCTGTGCAGACGAGTGGGTTGCAATGAAAAAAATTTGTATGTTCACAAACAATACATACAAAGTGAATGACTTACTATACGCACGCGCTCGTTCAGTTGTTTACCGCGCAGCCCACCAAATTCGATCTTTTCCAGATTTTGAAACGACACTGCTGCTTCAAATAGTTTGCGCATATCACCCAGTTGTGTGAGAAACCCATTAAGTGTATACCCAAAGACGTCTTCGGGCAAGAAACGCCAAAGCTCGTGAGCTATATTAACATTCTCAACTGATTCTGAAGATGCTCGAGACACGCTTGGCAGAGCAGGTAAGAGTTGCTGACCACTCGAATACTTTTCCTTATATTCCAATAATCTGCATCTGAAGATAAATATAGAAGATGATTAGTTCTAGCGCTTGTCTGATTTCAAACCGCCAATAAGACATTTAGGCAATAAACGTAGAGCAGCGAGTAACAAAGCATGAAACGCGCAAAGCAAGCAAGCGAAAAAGATGCGTTTAGGCTAGTCGTAAAGTATAGGCCTTTTCCGAATAGAAACTCCCGTAGGATTTGTTTCCTTTTCCAGTGCTACAATATGGTAAAGGGAGAAAAAATACCAGGGAATTTCTATTCAGAATTGATGATGAATGTGTAATGAATCATTATGAAAAATCGCTAATTTAATCTTCGCTCCCCAAAAGTTTTACACTTACTTGAATTGTTCCAAAACCTCAATAGATTTAGTTATTTTCGATAATCCCTCATCGGCTTCGCCTTGAAAGAGCAAAGGAAATTCCAAATCTTCGCTGGCGCGTCGCACCAAAAGCTGTGAAATGCAGCGCAACAGCACCGTCATTCGTTGGGTGCTTCGATAGCATCGCGCATTTGTCCAGATCAAATGTATTATATGCACTAGAGGATTCACCAGCTCAGCGGCTGCATGAAAGTTGACAGCATTAAATGCAGCTGTCTGTCGCAGCAGTGGTTGCAGCCACAATGTATTGTCCTCGGCTTCGTGCCAAGCACAAACCAAACGCTTAAAGATTTGCACAAATGGCTCATAGTAGACGGAATCGATGCTCTTCAGGATGTGGGTGAGTGTTTTGTGTGTCGGTTTGCGTAATTGTTCGTAAATATTTTGCAAATTTTGTTTTCGGTTAGTCCAGTAGGCGATTTCGTGTGCGGGTAAAGTTACAGGCACTATATTTTTAGTTTGCTGTGTGGTATTTCTTGTTTGAATGCCGCCGGTGCATTCAGATCTCTCGATGAGTATTTCATGTATCTGCGTTGTCCAGTTGATGTACATCTCTTCGAGCGCTGCACGGAACTTTGGTTCTATGGCCGGTGCGAAGTTACTGCAAAAAAAGAAGGGCATTTTTTGGAAAAGTAAACAAAGTATTTGAAATTTTAATTAACCTACATAATTAAAATAAGTAATTCACTGCGCTGCTAAAAGTATATTAGAAATGAATATTAATTGATAGACGCTACGCCATTTCAATTAGCTTAAAGCATTTTTGAAGAATTTTAGAGCGGCATCCGAACTTACCTTTATAACGAAGCAAAACCCATAAATGTCTTAAATCTAGTTAGCAATATTTGACGCAAGTACCTAGGTCCTCTATGTATGTCTATTATTCTTAAAGCGCTTAATTCGCCGCACTATCGAATATAGTTTGTGAACTTTTTCTTCTTCACACGCATGATACGAGTATGCCCATCTTCACAACTCCTGGTAGCGCTCCAGCATATACCGCATTGGTTGTAATTGAATGGGAGCATGTGGGAGAATGTACTTTGTCAGCTACAGGTAATAATTTGTATTTAATTATTTGGCAACGCTATTCAGAAATATTTTCGAAATTCAGCTTTCTTAAACTTCTTTTTTTTACATCAATATATTAGCATTTCAATTCACATATAACTAATATTGAATTAATTTTCATAAATAGGTGGCAATCCTGTTTAAAAATGTTTTTGTATAAACTTTATTGTTTCACACCAAAATCTCAGTAAGCTTGTTAATTTAATTAACCCTTTTTAAAAATAGCTTCTTAGTTATAATGGTAAAGAGACTTCGTCGCCAAGTATTGTCGTTCACTCCGAGCGTCTCGCCACGTTTCGAAACAAAACGAGTTTTTTTACATGATCAAAAATCGCTTCATTATGGTTGGGTAAGGAAGGGATCTTTGGTCACACTATGGGAAATTTCAGTCTCCATAACGAAGCCTCCGCTAACGGACTGTGACTAACCTACTTTACCGGGGCACGATACATGATAGCCTTTAGTAGATTTCAGTATAAAAAAAATACACCAAGCCACGTGGCTGTCTTCAGATAGAAAAATTCGAAACCAAATCGATCATATTGCGATAGACAGAAGGTATGTTTCCAGTGTATTCGACGTACATACCGATTATCGAGTCAGCTCATTATCTTGTCGCAGCCAAGATGTTCATACGCCTCTGCGCAGCAAAAAACGTGCACCTAAATACACAAGGAAACCTCGACATCGGAAAGCTGCAATCGCAAAAGACAGCGACACATTTCACTACTCGACTCTCACACCTGCTCCTTAAAAGCACTGCGCCACAAACCGGAATTCGCGAGCATTGCACATTTCCCTATCACAACGTACCATCGCTGAGGAAGTCATTAGCTTTCAGCGATACCGAAAAAAACAACTGGTACGTTGAGGAATGCCGCGTTGCTGCGGCAAGTAAAGATTATGCGAGCTGTTCGAAGTTCGAATAGCAATAACGCGGCTCCGGAACAACACAGCCGCGGGAGCTGATGGGTTACCAGCTGAGCTATTGAAGCATGGTGGAGGATAAATGCATGCCCGTGGATTGGAATTAAAATGCGCTCTGCCAGTTCACAAGAAGGGTCATCCTCCATTGTGCATCAACTGCCGCCGGATCAGCCTCTTCAACATTTCATACAAGGTTCTATCGAGCTTATTGTGTGCAAAAGCCAACCGTTAAAGATCTTATTGGATCTTATCGTGTGGCTTTAGACCTGGTAAGCCTACCATTGACCAGACATTCACGATACGCTAAATCTTGAAAAAGACCCGTGAGGAGAGAATTGCTATACATCATCTATTTGTCGACTTTAAATCAGCTTTCGACAGCATGAGAAGAAGTTTTCTACATGCCGCGGCGATTTCTGAATTTGGCATCCCAACAAAACTAATACGGCTATGGAAAATGACGTTGAGCAACAGCCCAAGCTCAGTCAGAATTGGGAAGGACCACTCCGAGTCCTTTGATACCAAACGGGGTTTCAGACAGGGTAACTCCCTAACGAGGTACATCTTAAATATAATGTTGGAAAATATAATTTATGCTGCATAATTAAATCGGTCAGTCACTATCTTTTCTAAGAGTGTGCAACTACTGACGTATTCTGAAAACATCGACATCATTGGCCATCAAATAAACCGTCAGAGGATTTTGCTTATTTTGGATCCAAAATTAACTCCCACAAAAATGTGAGCCTCGAAGTCGAACGGATAATTGCTACTTTGGGCTGAGTAGGCAAATGAGCAGTAAAGCCCTCTCTTGACTAACGCAAACCGCGCTCTATAAGTCCCTTATCATGCCAAGCTATTACATGGAGTGTCAGCATCGGATGAGATAGCACTTGGAGAGTTCGAGAGAAAGATTCTCCAAAAGATTTTTGGACCTTTGCGTCTTTACGACGGCGAATACCGCAACGAGGGAACAATGATTTGTATGAGCTTTATAACGTCAGAGACATAGTACAGCGAATTAAGATTCAGTGGCTAAGTTGGCTAGGTACCCCCTTGTGGTGGTGGAGGAAGAGCAAGGCCTCCCCTAATTTGGAAAGACTCGGTGGAGAATTATTTGGTTTCACTTGGTGTGTCTAGCTGGCGCCAGTTAGCAAAGGAGAAAAGCAGCTGGCGCGCCATGTTGAAATTGGTCAAAATCGCCTAGGCGATTATTGCCCCAATTAAGAAGAAGAAGAACCGAAGAGTACAGTTTATGAATCTGGTATATCGGAGAGGATGAAATATTTTAAGCTTTATGACAAAGAAATTTATCTAATGGCGTTTAAATACAACAACACTATGCAACAAATTTATAGTAAAACAAAGGATAAAATTTCCAAGTATGAGAAGTCTGACGTAGTCTGACGTATATACATATATGTATATATATGGCAAGGATTTCCGCTCACATGTCAAATATTAAGTTAAGCAATAATTTTTGGGACAAAAAGACGCCCTTGTCATCTCACTGTAAGAATACGGGACACGTACCAGATTCTGAAAACCTAGCAGTCCTACAAGAGGAGAAAAATTACAATAAGCGATATACGTTAGAGATGTTACATATTGTGAATACCCCTAATGACAAAAGGATGAATTTCAAAATGGATACCGAAAATTGCGCTCATTTCTATCGGAACTTAATTGTAACAACATGTTGATATAAATATATACATATGTATTGTAGTTAAGTGACAATTTTAGATTCTGAATGTACACATGTACATATGTATACATACATACATATGAGCACAAAAATTATTTTGCCGAATGCAATATTTTGTTTAAAAAACTTATGCTTAAAAGTAAACCGTAATAACTCCACCGCCAAAAAAAGGCTTTCAGAACGGATTTTACATATCTATGCGCTTTAGTCTAAAGAGCGCTCTCAATAGTAATGAACACAGGACACAAAAACAAACAAAAATGAACTTGCCCCTTTAATACCTTACTCTACATATGGTAAGCTAATTATCGTGTTGTAACTCATGACACTATTATGTCAAACTTTCTAAATACAAATAAGGCGTTGTTTGCAATTTCAGCCCATTTAAGTCATTGAACTTTAAACAGCTCTTTGCTACTAATTCAACTCAAAACTCCACGAACCCTGTGGGCCATTGTCATAAAGTTTCTATGATTTTATGTTAATTACTTTTTGTCTCATCCAGCCACACAAACAAACAAAAATGTTTTAATAAATCCTATTTTTTTTTTTTTTTTTTTTTTTTTGTTAAGCGGCAAATTGTTGTGTTTCGATTTTTCGTTTTATACAGCGACTTTCAGCGATGACTCTGAAACTTCCCAAGCAATTTGATTTACTCGTTGTGTTCATTAACCATTCACCATTCACAGGCGGCAATAGTAGTAGCCCGCAATCTCCTGCAGTTAGCTGCT
Source organism: Anomoia purmunda (assembly GCA_951828415.1). Classification (NCBI taxonomy): domain Eukaryota; kingdom Metazoa; phylum Arthropoda; class Insecta; order Diptera; family Tephritidae; genus Anomoia; species Anomoia purmunda. Next base: position 185,769,873 of record OX639993.1, on the reverse strand, counting down.
CGTCGTCAATCAGCATTTCGATATCCACAACTAAGTAAAGTGTTCATTGACCTATTTAAGTTGTTTATTATTCGTTCACATTGGCTAGGGCAAAATGGTTTAGTAAAATTCACTATAGATGAGGAGCAGCATGAATACGAGTAGCTGAAAATTTAGTGGCTAAGCTGTTGCTATTTCATTCGATTGATTTGCATCTAGCCCAATACTAATACTTGGCCACGTAGCCCTCTGCCCCGCGCCATCAATCGTCAGTCGTTAATCGAGAATTCGGCCAACCGCCCAAATGGTTAGGCTAGAACGACTGTCATTCCCACACTGGCACTGTTGGTGGTTTCGCACTCTGTTTGATCAGCAGCAGAAACTGAATTTTAAATTTCAAGTAAATCAATAAAGTTAAAAAGAAATATTTGGACAGGGATTAGCATGGGATGGCAGGCTATAGCTGAGTGCTTTTATGTTATTGTTAAAAGTTGGATTGGTCAGAGGCAGAGGCGAAACTGATTTTGCTGTTTTGCGTGGTCTTATGCTTCAGCCTTGGGGGAATGTTGTAGTGAAAGTAAAGTGTGAAATTCGTACAGTGGCGCAAAGGAGGTAAAATATCAATTTCACGGCTTCGCCGTTAAGTAATGCAAGGGAAAAGTGAAACGTTTAGTACCGGAGCGAATAAAGTGCTATAGAATATTTACAAACAGTTTAGGCAAAGATAATAGTGAGTTTTGGAACGAATTTCTTTCTTCTCTTTTAATTTTTTGGCATTGAAGATGATTTAATGTTGAGACCGCATTCAAACCTAATTCCACAAGGAATAGTAGAAATTTGCTCAAACCATGACTTATTAAATACAAAACTTCCAACAAATCTAAGTGGTCTCAGTATGAGCATTCGAAGAAATTGCGGTTAGGCAGCCCTGCATTAAGCATTTACTCTTTTCCCAGTATAAACCGTAGAAATATAGCCAACCTGTTCCGATAGTTGAACATAAATATCTATATTCGTTTGATCCAAATTGTGAAAAGATAAAAATGCGTTCCTCTAGGAAGGATTGGGAAAAATCTAAATATCATAAGCCACAGTGGCAAAAAACAGAGACTGAGCTCCGTAATTTTTTGACTAAACAAAATCTATTAATCCCTTTTCCTATGGGTCTATATTCTTTTGGTAATACCAGCTAAGAGTCTAAAGTAATTGACAAGAAAGTTTTACTGAAGCATGATGGAAATTTTTAAAAAAGTAACTAAATTTTGCCGGTAAAAAGATTGATTTTATAAAGACAGGGAAGAGAGTTGGCTGCTAATCAATTCCCCCAATAACCCCCAACGCCTCCTTAAGGTTTAAGTTTTAAGATTTTAAAATGAAAATTATTTTTCGTGTAGCCCTTAACTCTTCCGAAGTCAAGTTATCCACCAACGAAGAGCTAAAGTCGCCTGATAACGACGCCTGCGAGCCCACTTTCCCACCCTGACTAGCCGCGGACAACAGGGTATCCCTTCTCTGCATCGTGGATCTATTTTTTACCTACTTTTAACGTGCAGACATTTTTTTTTAACCTAGGCACTGTCATAGTTATCTAAGAAGAAAAATTGATATAATTAAAGGGTTAATTTAAATTAAAAGCTCTATCTATATGGCAACAGTAACGTTTGACTATAAGTCACTCTTATTAATACATTAAATAAAATACAAAATTTTCAATCCGCGAGGAAACCCGAAGGTTGATTGGTAAATTTAGAAGTGGGAAGAAACTGTAGGATAAAATTTTGAATTTGAATTTTCATAGAACCTTAAAACTTGACCTTAAAGCGGTGTTGGGTGTTATTGGGGTAAAATTTAAGGGTGATGAATAAATTTTGATCTCATATTAATTTTTAGGATATCAAAAGACGTACTATTTTTATTAAATTTTAACGCTGGGGGTGTTGGGGCAAAGTCTAAGGGTAATGCGTAAATTTTACTTCAGTTTCGTTTTTAGAGCACCAAAAACCGTAGGATAAGATTCTTAATCTGAATTTTCATAAAAAATTTAAAACTTGACCTCAAGGGGTGTGTTGCTGTTAAATTTAAGAGTAAAGGGAAAAGTTTTAACACGGATTCTTTTTGGCAAAAAAAAATATTAATTTTAATTTTTTATGTAATCTAGAACTTTGACCCTTTTGGAGGTGCTGAGGTGCAGGTGAAAAATCTAAGGGTTATGAGCAAATTTAGAGCTCCGATACATTTTTAGCGCACCAAAAAACTAACTCTATAGTATTTCACCTTTCAGAAATAGAACTTTTATTGTTTGCGCCTGTATAATATGCTGAAATTTAATTTGCAGGATCGGTTGGTATAAGAAAATACAATAAGTATATCTCAGAAATTATTCCATCGAACTCTACCAAATTTCGTAATAAGTATAATTTCGAAAATTATTGTAATCGAGAAAAATCTAGCTCAACTCTCAGATAAGGGTCCTCTACAAAGATTAAAAAAAGTGATAATTTTAATCAATAATGTAACAACTTCGCTCAAAATTTATAAGAATAATTTTAATAGAGAGAGAAAAATACACAAAAATTAAAATTTTTAAACAGGAAATTGAAAATTAAACCACCAAATTCGAAAATTTTAGAAATCGGATAAAGACCACGCGAACCTTCCATACAAAGGTATTTAAAAAAAATATTTGATATTTTACTAAATCATGTGGCAAATTCGTTTAAATTTGGAACGAAGAATTCAATAAGGGGCAGAAATGCGCAAAAATTAAAATTGTGGAAAAATGGTCGTGGTAAATTTAAATAAACTTGAGATCAACGTTAAAAGCGGTGCAGGGTTTTCCACTAGGATTATAATATTTTGTTTCAAGACCCTCGGCAAAGTGTTTCTATGTATTGAGATAAACGTGAGCTGGATGGGTTTGAAATTTCTCCAAAAATTAAGTGTTTTTTTTAATAGAACTAGTTTTGGAAAATAAAATTCTCATTAGCCTCGAGCGGGCAGAAATTTAAAAAAAAATTATAAATTTTTAAAAATTATTTTTTATTTAAAACGAAAACCACTTGAGATAATAAAACTGAGGTGATTAAAACTATTTAGAAATTATTCTGTTTAACCTTTTAGACTCTTATTTAATTGTTTTAATTAAAAACGTTTTTTTTTTGTTTGTTTCAATTCGAAAAGGGTGTTTGATATGTTTTCTAGATTTGCTTTACTATCGTTCGAAAATGACATACTGTACGTGTTTGCAATCTATTTAAATTTTACTGCAAAGCTTGTTTTTTTTTTGTTTTTAATGATGGATTGAAGAGATTTGATCCGCCAGGCTGCTTAAGTAGTTCGTTCAAAATTAATTTATGTTTACTTCTTCCTCACCTCATCCCCAGATGAATCACTTCAGACTGGCCATTGCAATAAAATAAATTGGTAAATATTATCACTGAAAAGCAAAATTATTGAAAATATTTTCTTAAAATTTTTGTATAATAGAACTTTGGAGAAAATAATTTTATCTTGAATAGCAATTAAATGTTTTGTTATTGTGTATTGAATTTTTAAGCATCAAAACTTCGCTAATTTGGTATCGCTACGTAAGTGAAATGCAGAAGTGGCGCGTGTTCATCGCCAGCCGCAAGAAATATTTGAGAATCGTCGTTCAATTTATTGCAAGCGGAAGATACTTAAATAAATAAATATAAAAATCAAATGTATGTATGTATGCACGTCTTTTAAACTAAATGCACAATATTTACCAATTTGTACATATGTATTTTTTACACTCCTAAGGGATAAAGCTTGGGAAGCGCGGTGTGTTTCAGGTGTCTGTGTTCGTTTTATTTTTGTTGTTTTCTTTCAAGCAAAAAATCGTTAGCTAAACGCCTTTATAATAATATTATTGCAAAACGCATTACCCATACACATAAATTTATATAAGAAATATCGCTCTTTCAGTGCTTGAAATTAATTGGAAGTTTATTTTTTTAATACTTCTGCGCCCAAAGGTAGGTATTACAAGAGCTTAGCAATTTGGACAAATACAAAAAAAAAAAACACAAAAAAGCCAACGCCCCAATATATTAAAGAATATGGAAATGCATAAAGTTTTATTAGAGTCAATGTCACGTTAGCGAAAATTTCTATATATAATTTATATATAATAATAAGACTCTCCAGATTGATAATTTAATAGTGCCATTCGAATTTAAGAATCAAAAGATTATTCCACGAAACGATTTTAATTGTGATACCGTCACACAACGTTATAAATTCCTGCTTTCGCTAGCATGTTGTACAAGAATATTATACGTTCATGTAATACTTGACAGAATACACAATAGCACAGAATTATTTTATGATTGTCACCTATCCTGACAAATATAGTTTACAGCAAAAAGCTCTCCTTTGAACATTCATGGTTAAAATCTCTTTTGGTTTACAGTTATCATGGTGCATACTTTTAGGCTTATTTTTTAGCTTGAAAATGCCTAAATATCCGATGGTGCATAATAAGCAAATGAGAAACTCTGGCAGCTTTCAATGCCACACAGTCTTTAGAAAGACAAAAGTCTTTTGTAATGTTTATTCTGGTAACTATTTTGAAAGCTCATTTCTGTCTCTAGAAAGACGCATTGAAAGATGTGCTAAGGAGCGCTGGCCTTAGCGTCGTTTTATTTTCATTTAAGCAATTATTTTGAAGGGTATATAAGTATATGTGTGTAATTAATTTGTAATTTAAACATAGCAGAAGTAATACTTTTATAAAAAAATATTAAAATAGGCTCTATAGTACGGAAATTTGGGGAGTGCACATTTTTAACAAAATTTCAAGTATGCAAATTTTAAGTAAATTTCTTAAAAAAATCCCAGCTAGTTGAGAAAAAATGAAATAAGGAAATAATTCCATAATTTGATTTCGCAAGCCCAAGGCATCGAACCTTGGATAACCGGAATAGCAGTCGCTGGCAAACTTAAAAAATAAGCCGAAAACTATGCACCATGTTAACTATAAACCGAAATAGCTTTTCACCATGAATGCTCAAAGGAGAGCTTCTTGTGTAAGATGTTTGTGTCAGAATACAAAAAGTCTTTCAATTGTCTCTACTAGGCCTATTCTGGCGAAGATAGTTTGCGGTCTTTCGAAGGACTAGGCCAAAGAACGTAGATTACAAAGAAGTAGCATACTTTCACCGGATATACCAACAGAATATTTTGGCTTATTTCATCATACTAGAACAAATTTGATTTTTGCTGATTGATGTTAGAATCTGATTGGATCCAATTGGGTTGTGCTGGGGTGAAGTAAGCTGATATTTCTTACCACAGTATAATTTCACTGATGCAACTTCTTTGTAATCTACGTTCTTTGGTTTATAGTCTTTCGAAAGACTAGGCGTTCTTTGGACTACGTTCCATGGACTAGGCCTCTATGACATAAGTGGAGAAAGAGGGTTATGCTTTCATTGTTATATATTTGGAAGACACGCTATCAAAGGTAATGAATCAAGATATACCACTCTTAAGTGGAAGGACTGGTAGGGATAGTATATAGTATCGGTATTTTTAAACAATAGCGGTATATTCAGATGTGAAAATATCGATATTTCCTTACGTCACTATTTTTACCTCATATCGCAAATACCGAAAGTACTACAAAAAAATATTCGATGGTTCTATAATACATATTTGGCAATTGTAATATTTTTATATATACACGGCGTACTTTGTTATACCTCCAAGGGTAGAACGCATTAAATTTGATGTCTTTGTGTACTGAAAAAATTTATTTAAACAAAACTTGAGTCTGACATAGAGAAATATACCTACGTCAGTTCATTAGGGTGCCTCACCAAAACAATTAGCTTAAAAAAATATCGAATTTGCTTTAATTTTGATACTCAGAAGTAAATATCGGTATTTCGAAATTAAAAATACCAACGTATTTGTCTATTGGTTTATTTAAAAAATATCGATATTTTGATGTATAGATATTTTTTGGCCAAACCTACATCTGTCGTTTCTTATAATTTTGGTTTGTGACACAAAGGAGCTTATCGTTCGTTCTACATGTTGGCAGCTGAAAATAAAGCATTTGCCATCATTTGTGAATATTAAATAAAAATAAATCCTAAATAAATTAATTTCGCGCTCAAAACCAGTAACACTGAATATTTGCGAAAAAGTAAAAAAAAAAATTATGTTGAATTATATTGGTATGTGTTTTTACTATTTATTTTTATTTATTTTGTTTGGATTATTATAATTTTTTGTAATTAAACATTTTATGCGCCTAAAATCGCAAATAAGAAGTGCAATTTTTAAATTTGATTTCGTTATATAATTAAAATGGAAGATATAACATAGAGAAAGAGAGAATGAGAACGACGTAACTACGGATTCTAGCATAGGGGTGGCAGTTTTTTCCATTGAACAAAGCATTGCTCTACGATCATTTCGATAGGCAGCGCATTAGCGGTGAGATTGAACAACTGCTCATTTTATTCGATTTCGTCTCTATTCATATTATTATTTTCCTATTTCCATACTGAGCAAAAAACGAAACGGCTTGTCAGTTCTAATTGGTTTTATACGCCATGGTTGTGACAAGTTTGAATTAGGAATCAATTTTTTTTAAATAGTTTATATATGTATTTGTCAAGCGTCGCCAATTCCCAATTATGGTAGTGTTTTGAATTAAAAATAATAAATCTGGAGGTCATTCCCTAGCAAGAGTTGGTGTATTTTTGAAGGAAGATTGTTTAACGCATGCGTAAAAGAAATACGAAAACCATAAAGTAGAATAATATATGGATAAAATTTATATCTAATTTGAAAAAATGTTACTAGTAATCAAAAGCTCTATAAATAAAGCATACCTATGTATATATCATCACAATCAAACTTTTAAGAATGAAATTTAACTAGAAGGTATTTATAGTTATATATTTAGGTGCTGGTGGTCTTAGTACAGGCAAAGATAAAATTCATTTGATTTTCGGACAATATTTTAATGTAAATTTTGAATCAGATGATTATTTACCGTTAACTATATCATCATTTTATTTGATTGAATGAATAAACGTTAATTGTTTTATTGCACATCTTTTGAGATGCTCTCTGTCTCTGCCTCGAACTCTAAATCTCTATTTTCCTTCATATTTATGAAGTTTCGTTTTTATTACGCACTATATTTGAATTTTTTTTTTTAAGAAAAATATAATTATAAGAACCCTTTTAATCAAGTTTTAAAGTTTATTCCGATGTGTAAAAAAATGTAAACAAATTGCAATCAAAATTTCTAAATTTGTAATCAGATTTTATTAGAGAAAACTTGGGCATGCAGTTTTGTTTAGAGCCTATTGAATTTTGGTGTAAAATAGTGCAAGTTTGAAGTAATAAGAAATTTCAACTGATACTCCAAAATTGATAGTTGCTGGCGATTACTCCATAAACAAATTTCGAACATGTGCTTTAAGCAAGAATTTAAGGAAGAACGTTAAAAAAGGTTATGAAAACCCAAATGCAACAAATTGCCACTTTATTATACCAAAAAACTATAAAACTGCATATGTAAATTTATTCAAAAAATTCTGATTAAAAAATGTGAAACTAATTTTCATTAAAATTTGTTGTATCTTTTCACAACTGGCCAAAGTTGGAAAGTTTTTGATAATAAGTGCTACTCACCCCTGGTTAATATGTGCTGCTATATTGCCGATGATATTTGGCGCAACTAATAATGATAAGATAGTGCGATTGTTAGTCTTCCCCTTGATCTGTGGAAATATCAGAAGAAAAAAAGAAGTAAAATCAGTAACGGAACTTAAATTTTACGACCAACCACAAACACGGCACAGCATATGCACCCGTAGGATGTGGGTATCTATGTGGCTATGTGTGTGTGTGTGTGTGTAGCCCAATTCTCGAACGGGAGATAGAGTTACCAACCTCCACCGACCGAACATGTGTTTACCTCTATTATTTTACATCTGTATTAGTACACACAGTGGCTTACAGCAAACTGGCGTTTATAACAGAAACAAAATACTACCACCATTTCAGTGAATAAAAGTTAGAGACAGAAAGTTTTGCCAATTAGCAAAAATGGCCACGCGCACACGTATTTCGCATCGTTGCTGATTTTCTTTCTACCGCACTATTGTTTGTAATATATTCTCTATTAGTTAAATGAAAATGCAAATACACACAGAGACCACACACACACAGATCCATAGATCCATACACACTCACTCATACCAAGCCAATAATAAGGTAGCTGTTTGTTTTTACCTGCTGTTGGCCTTTCGGGCAAATGAGGGTTGTGCGAAAAGTTTTACGTTTTAATAAAACATTTATGCTGTTTGTGCGAGTTTTTTCCATTGTCATCTAATGTCAGTTGCGTGTGAGCCCTTAGGTACTGAAGTAGATATTATACGAGTAGATATTTGTATATACAATAAATTACATGCACACAGTTTAATCCACTACGTAATTGCATGAATTAAGCTAAGCAATCAGGCGGCGCGTCGATTAAATGCAAAGGAATTGGGGTTCTCATAACATAACGCTAGCGGTTTCCATAGTTTGCTGGGATGTGCGATTGCTTTTGTTTTAATTTAAAATGATTGTATATTTCATTTGATATCCTTATTTTTTACATATTTCTATTGATATCTTCATGCCAAGAAACGTAGCAGAAATCAATGCCATAGCATAGGGATGGGATGGTGGTGATTGAGGCTTCTCTGAGAATGAGAAATACACTGAAAAGTGTGAAATGCCGAAGTATATAGTCTTTAAACCAAATTAGATAAGGAATCAAGGGATGACAACACATTTTTTGTGTCGGATAAAAAATAGAAATATTGGTATGCAGATATATTGCGGCCGCCGTAGCCGAGTGTGTAGCGTGTGCGCGCTTCATTCAGCGGGTCCCAGTTTCGAATCCAGCTCGCAGCAAGTACCATCCAAAAATTATAGTTAGTACAGTTTTTTCTAATAGCGTTCGCCCCTCGGCAGGCAACGGCAAAGCCGGAGAGAATTTCTGCCATGACAAAACTTCTCACAAAAACATTCGCTGTTCGGATTCGGCGTAAAACTGTAGGTCCCTCAATTTGTGTTACAACATCAAGACGGACACCACAAATTGTAGGAGAAGTTCGGCCAAATTCGCTTAAGCGGTTATAGCGCTAATTAAGTAAGTGAGTAAGATATATTGTCAGAACCATGGTGTAATGAAATAAGGTGGAGTCACTTACATAGACTCACTTTCTTTGCATGCCGACTGCGTCCATGTATTTGAAGGTAGTAGAAATAGGTTAGAAAAATAATATTTTTTTTATTACTTCTTGGGTACTATTTCCAGTTCTGAGTTTAAATGTTCAAACGTTAAAAAATGTTCCTTTCCGTCATCCTTTACAGTTGAAAAGCATTTCGTATAATTTATAGAGCTTGTGGCCAGGTTTGTATTAGGAATAATATGAGAAAACAACAATTTTTCAAAGTGCAGTTCGTTTACATTCTGCGACCGCAATAACCTAAATAAATAGCAACAATACCGCCTTCACAAAAGCGCAACTATAAAGCCATGTTGCTCTCTACAATTAATTAACGCACGTAAAAGTATTGTCTGTGGACTCTACATTAGCTAACTGAAGCTTGCGGATAATATAGCCAACGTTACACTTAACTGCGTTCTCGTGAAACTGATCTACATATTTCATTCTCTATGCTAAAATAATCCACAGCTACCACAGAAGCACACAGATCCCACGAGATATTCGTAGAGGTATTCACAATGACGAAACATGCAAGAAAGTTGAGGTACGAAAAGTTGACGGTTCAACGAATCGCACGCAATAACCCGGAAAAAGCCATTCTTCTGCGACACCAAAAGGGATGAGTGGGAATCGGAATGGATTAATAATAATTAATACACAGTAATCAGACTCTCGATTTATTTCCAGTCAAAATAGAGTCGATGCATTTGCAGGCGTAACATTTTCTTCGGCAGGATCAGCTTCGTTGTTAGAGCCAGTAACACCGCCAGCTCGTAAAATTTCTTTTATGCGACCACCATTTTGTGTGCCATCTTTAGGTCTGCTATCTCTGTTTGTAGTGACTGTGAGCGGTGAGGTTTCTCATCGAATTTGTCGCGCAACAGCTTATGTTGTTGTTATGATGGAGCTATGTTTCCTCCATTTTTCTTTCTATTTTGCCCATAAATAAATATAATCGGCGTCACTTTAAGGCTGGTATGCCGAAATTTTCGAAATTACAACAACCATCCCTTAACATCACCTTTTTTATTACACCCTGGTCAGAGATTTTTACAATGTGATTTAAGTTTCTTATACTTCTCTGACTTGAATGCTTGAATTTATTTTAAGTGAGGACTGCGTATATATTTGATAATCAAAATGGGGCTAAGTTTTAACCAGAGGTCAAATGTAATAATAAAACTGCGCCAGTTGTAGAACTGAACAACCGCGACATCTAATTTTTCTAGGTAGGTCATTTAAGAGTTAAAATTTGTGAAGTAGTGGGCCAGCATTGTTTCGAGGTTCGAACTTTAAATAAAAACCTAACGATAAAATAAACCGAATTCGAAATACCTCAAGAGTTTTAGCTATTAACTATTTTTGAAACCGTTTGGAATTTAGTTATTTTCTAGCGATTGTTAAATAATAGCGATTTACCTCATAAAAACATGTACAACAATATTAGGCAAAAACAAAAAAAAATGATGGTAAAGCGACTGAGAAGTCAACAATATTTTTAAAAATTGTTAATAACTCTAAAATAAATTTTATGAAAAAATAATATAAAGTTAAAGCTACAACTATCAAGGTATTTCGAAATACCTCCAAATTAATTTTTTTTTGGCGCTGTGAACTAGAAAAAATTCGTACCATAAAAAAAGGCCGACATTCAGTAAAATATTGGCCCATTTTCGCTTAAGAGTCAAAATCTGCTAAATTTTAAAATTTCTTATCTATGTAGTAAAGTTTTTTGTTTAACTTTTTGTTTATTAAATTGAATTATTTCACGAAAAATGTATTATACTTGTATTATTTTAGTAAACTAAACGAAATGGGAATCATGTCAAAAAATATATTCGGTTCAGGTCAATGGAAAATGTGAAATTCTTCACACCTGCTAATAAGTTACTCATACGCCCCGACAAACGACTGCCCCATAAAACCAGTAGTTATCCATGCGACCTAAGCAATGTGAAATAAAAATGGCATTCTCTATTGTATCTATATTGCATCTTATGTTCCCTTCGGCTCCGCTCGCACGTCATTCTGTTGAAATTAATGCTTACGAATGTAATATACATACATAAGTTCTCCAAATATAAGAAAATTTTATTTCATTTTTATTTTTGCCATTAATTTTTTATATTCTAAAAAAACAAAATCTACCTCTGTTTCATAATCGCCCGGTTGCCGGGATTTCATTGTCATTTGCAAGGGCATGATCATTTTAACTTATAAACAAATTATTTTTCAAATTATGCTTTTATAACACTTTTTTGTTGAGGCCAGTACTATACATATTATTTCCGCTACCTAATGAATTAAATTGAATTAACGTTTTCAAAAACCTGGCAACGCTCTTCAGTCATTTCTTTTCTACTTTTATACTTTTATACTTTTATATTGCAATTGGCTTATAAATTTAATTAAACTCATACTTTTAAAGAAATGACAACCTATTTTTTTTTAAATATGTCAACTCTCCTTTGTGTGACACCTATATTAAATATTTCACTTACTAATGTTAAAAAGGTAACAGTCTTTCTAAAAACTCGTTTGGAAATTAGCCTCACCTTGAAATCTTATTTAACTGATGAATTTACATTAATTTAGTTTTTTTTGTATTATTTTTTATTATAAAACTTTATTTATTTCTGTCGTTAGCACCCATATTGCAATAATTAATTCCACTTATCAATTTAATTTAAATTAACCTTTTAAAGAGGTGGCAATTACCGCAGAAAATTGTATTTGTGCTAATTGAGATTATAGACTATATACATATGGCAAAGTTCTTATTCAAACTTGGCATGCCGTTGAAATTAAAAAGAGCTTATCTCGTATATTTTTGTTCAATGAAATTTTTACGATATCGTCAAAAATAAAATTGCAATTTCCTCGTGATACATAATTCATTTGGTATTAATTATGAAAGTGGCCTAAATCACGACAGACCAGAATTTTTTATTATTGGGTATTTCCATTTTACCGAATCACTGTAATTTTGGCTTGAAAGAAATGAAAAAAATAAAATAAAATTATTATGAACTGATAGCAAAGTTTATAAGAAGAAATACATTTTCGATAAACGAATATTGAAGTCGGATTTTATTTTAATGAAATCATTAGTAGAATCAATAACAAGAAGATTGAAAAATACCGCTGGCAAATGTGACTCTTGACTGCCAATTCAATGGACGAGATTCTTGAAAAATGAACCTTATAAATTTTTCTATGAAACTTCGTTTAATGATTCTTAATTCCACGATTTGGATCTTTTACCTAAAAGAGGAAGAACAAAAATATACGCAAATATTACATTACTTTTATTACTATGGTGGTGTAACAGAAGAAAAACATAAAGATTTTAAGTGTTTACCTACCATACATCTCTTTAGTTTTTCAAGAACATTAAATAATTAGTAACTGTTCATGAATTAGTTTATTAAAGTTATTGTCTCAAATAAAATTCGTAGTTCTTTATTGCTTTAAGTCATTTATAGGACACTTAGTCAATTTCAAAAACAACATTTTTCTATGAAATTCAGACAAAATTGCATATTCATAATAAATTTCCATTAATCAAGACTAATAATAAAAAAAAACTAAAATGTCGTATAATGTTAAAATTTATGACTTAGATCACACATATGTGATTAAATTAATTAAACTAATTGCAATTAACATTTTAGACAAGTATTTTCTTATTTTCCCTTTATATTTTATTGCGGGACGTAAACTATTAACATATAAATCGTTTTAGCTCTTTTGGTGTGAAAAGGTAACAAACATATGTATGTACATACACAGTTACTCACAAACTCAATCAGAAAACTTTCACATTTACTTATAATATTGGTTTTCAATTACTCATAGCAATACCCCAATATATAGTAGATACTTAGGTATTTATTTTATTTAGCCATTTTCCTCCAAAATGGTCATATTTATGTATGTAAAAATAGAAGACAACCGTTTGCCGGGGCGTATGAGTGACCTCTTAAAATGTAATGAAAAATTGCACATTTAGTATATTTCACTAAAATAATCCATGTCAAATAAATGTTTAGCGAAAGCAGTTTAATTAATATATTAAAAATTGTAATTAGAGAAATATTACTAGTTAAGGAAATTTAAAATTTAAAAAATCTTCAGCTATCTTAGAAAAATGTTTACTACCACTGAATTCAGCACACTGAAATTCACTTTATCTGATAGCGGCCGCAGTTATTCAAAAACAAAGTTATCAATTTTTATTAGAAATGACCGAAATTTGTGGTACTTTTTAAGCCATATTTATAAAAAATTCGAGTTCATCACAAAGGTTTGGCTGCAGAATTTTTGTGTTTTTTTTTTTGTGGCTTCGAAGTTCCAAATTTGACAAGGAATGTCGGGCATTTTTTTCATTATCAGCCATTGCTTGATAAGTTTTGCCGGTCGTGGCACCGTATTGTTTTCCAACATTTAATATGGGTTTTGAGTTAAGCTTTTGTAGCAGCATAATTCTAGGCAACAATTTATCAGGAATTTGTTTTTTTTCATTGTAGAAGTGAACTTCGTATTTAGTTAGTTATTTATATTTTATTAATAACATAAAAAAATGTGATAGGATAAAATTTTAAAACGTTTTGGCTAAAGATAGTGATATAACTTTTGAATATATTTGATTCATAAGTTATTAAAGTTTTTTAAGAGTTTCCCCCTAAGACTGTATTTCAGGATACATACTTTGACTCAAAAATTGGTTAATTAAAAAAATCCGTTTTTAATATAACAAAAATCATATATGAAAATTTCGAAATTTATAAAAGCTCAAAAATGTTTCATTAAAACTTTAAATTTTCGAATTCAAGTTTCTTAATATTTTTTGGATATACATCTGAGTGGCTGATTTAGTTTTAGCTTGGTAATATGCAAATCCGGAATAGCTAGAAATTTGGATTGATTTTTGAGTTTTCAAAAAAATTTTGGTCTTGCAAATTTTTTTGTGGCAGATAATGTGCGAGAAAGTCAGCACAAAATAATATTACAAATCCACGCGAGTTTGTGTAAAATCCATCCGTTGTATAGAAAAGGTGCGTAAGACCAACGTTAAAAGAAAAAAATTTTCAAATATCAACCGAAATTTAAAATGGTACCAAAAAATGTTCCAAAAATTTAAATGAAAAAGTTTTCAAACAAAAAAAAAAAAATAATATATCTGAATATTTGAAAAAGTTTTATATTTTGTTGAATATTTTTTGAAGTTTTATAAATTTTGTACAAATTTCGAAATTCTGACTTATATAGTTTTTGTAATATTACCAACTATATTTTTATAAAAAATGTACGAGAAAAATTAATAAAGAAAAACTTTGCTAATATTAATAAAATCAATATGTAGTTAATTGATTTAATCACTGTACATATTTTTTTCACAGAGTGATTTATTTAGATAATAATAATAATATTTCTTCGGCCAATCGTGAATACAAATTTGAGATGGTTTCGCATAAATCATTTTTAGAGATTGAACTTTGGGTTAAAAAAAAATTTGGAGCTAATAAAATTTAATTTAAGTTTTTTTTTATGTACAGGTGTACTTTCGGAAAATACTAATAAAACCCAGTTCGTTTTATGGTTGTTGCACAGTGTAATTTGGGGACTTCAATTGAATAGAAGTGAATTGTATTTGGTATTTGTAGTCGGTCCGATTTGAATCCTTGTGAAAATCTTGCTCCATTCGTCTCGCTGCTGGCAAAATGAGGAAACCACAAAAAGAGGAAGGAAAGCCAAGGCTATCTGTAACAGCACACCACCCTCAAAGCTCTTTCCAAGCTGCCCATTTATTTTTTCTGCCTTAAGCATGATCAGTAAATAATTTAAAATTTCTCAAAACTTTCTATGCTAAAACTAAAGAAAAACAATAGCAACCCAAAGCTACAGGTTAATCTTCATTTACTTGTGACTGCGTTTGTGTGTGTATGCGGTGTGTATGCAGCCTGGCTTTAGATGTCCACTTACCTCAACCAAAGTGTTGCGCAACTCCTTGATGCGTATTTGCAAATCCTTCTGCACCGGCTTCGGCCACGATTTCCGATTCAGTGGACACTCGAGCAGTGGCTGAAAGATTTCGTCGAAAAGCAATGACATAGTTTCTATTTTACTATGCACTGGCATATCGCCGCAGAGTATTTGCGTACGGAAATTAGTTGCGGTTAGCGTTATGTCCGCGCTTCGACGCACAAAGTAAACGCATTTGCCACGCGGTACACCATCGAGTGTCGAGAAGCTGCTAGAGGGTGGTGGCATCGGGAGCATTAATACTGCGGCCGCTGTAACTGCAGCTGCGTTTGCCATAGCGGCTGTTGAGCCTCTAGTGTTGGTTGTTGTTATTGTTGTTGTTGTTATTGCTGTTGTTGTTGCTTGACCGACATCATTAGACTTTGCCCCTAGCGCTGTCGCGGTTGCTGTTGCTGTTGCACCAGCATTGCGCGCTTGCCCTGGACCGACTATCTCTGCACATGGATCGACGAGAGGGAATAATGTTGCGGTTGTTGTTGCTGTTGTTGTTGGGGTCGCAGGTATTGAGCTTAAGTTTGGTTGCAGCGCATAATTGTGGTGCAATTCAGTGAGCGCAGTTTTGGGTACCAAATATCCGCTATGATTGAGCGTCATAACGAGGAGGCGATGCTGGGTGCTGTGCAGCCAATCAAACATAATGACCTGGAAAATTGTGAAGGCTCCGGCTTAGAGGCGGCGTCAAATGTGCTAATTTCAGTGCATTGCGTTTTATTTGGTGCGTCCTGCTGTGTGTGGCTATGATAAATCATGTTATACGTAATACTTAGAAGTTTTAATTTATACATATATAGAGCTAGTAGATAAATTGATAGCTTCACAAGTTGATATTTTTATATTCAACATATCTTGCCTTTTCCTTTGATGAAAAATTGTTGTGCGAACAAAAGAGCTTACTACTTAATATGTAGATCCAGTAATTTTGCCAGTTTGCTGTCAGTTATTGGTAAAATAGTTGATCAACCGTGTTTAGTAAAATTAAAAAGTACCTAGAGGTTGAGAAAACAGAAGCATTCTGTTCAAAAAAGGCAACATTACAATAAATCAGCCCAAAGTAAAAAGTGAAGACTACCTGAAGCTTTTATGAGTATTGAAAATACATATTACCTTAAATAAAAAAAAACGTCCAATGTAAACTCTTACTGTGGACTACATTGTAAGTTTTGCAATTTCAAATTATTTTACTCCTTTTCGTGTATTATTTTTTGGCATGATTTTATTAAATGACAATATTAATTTTATAACTAAATGCCAGTATAAAGAAAGTATTTAAAAAAAAGACAAAAAACACCCAGGAGTGGTAGAAATTATAGATATTTCGGAGATCACCATATCTCCTCATCAAATTTCTTTCATGACTCCACCGGCAATCTACGACTTGCGGGCAAGTGCGTAGCCAATGGACCATAATCGGGTCCGAAATGACTATAATTTCTACCACTCTTAACTATGGTGTCTTTTTCCAAAATACTTTCCTTATACTGGCATGTAGATTAAAAATTAATAAATGTGGTAACTTCAATACAAAAACAAAATAAATTAGTAAAAAGGAGTGCAAAAATAGGTGACACCAAAACTTAAATAAAAGGTAATTGTTGTATGCAATAAATCCAGTTAATGTAATTCACTTTATTTTGAAAATGTAAGCGATTTTTATTAATGAGACAAAAATCAGTTAGGTATTATTTTGCATTTTGAAAATTTAATATTTAAATATAAACAAAAATTATTATACTTTGAACGTGCCAAGCTTCATTCAGTGGGTCCCGGGTTCAACTTTAGAAACATTTTTAGAAAAAGTTATCTAAATTGAAAAATTTTTTCTAACAGCGATTGCCACTCAGCAGTCAATGGTAAACCCACGAGAGAATATATACAATGAATAAAACTTCTCACCAAACTCATTTTAAATTGGGAGTTGGCGTAAAACTGTAGGCCTCTCCATTTGTGTAGGAGAAGTTCATCCCAACTTGAAGCTATGGTGTAAGCACCAAAATATTATTACTATATATCAAACAAAGATTTTTCTGAGCTCAATACCATTTTCTTTTCACAGTCTGATGAGGAGATGTGGTGATCTCTGAAGAGATGTGGTGAATCTACTGTTGCTGTTTTTTCTATAATTTTTCCTAGTAAAAGTGAATTTGCGCTCATAAAAATTATTGTTTGATATAAATTGAAATTAGAATTAATGTCTTCGTACATCGCAAGATGTTTGCTGTTAAACCTGAAATCATTATACATTATTGTTTCTCTCACTCGATTTTTTTTGACATTTTATATGTGCTGAGATCGACTCTCCATCAGGCCCGATGAAGAGGAGGGCGGATGGCGGCGTCGGAGATGATCCCCCGCGGCCGGAGTTCTCGAAGGGGCCCGTATTTTTCAAGAAATTGAGTGAATAGTTAAAATAGAATGCTTCTGATTTGATAGTCGATTAATTCAAACATTTATTTGAAAATTGTGATTACCGATAAAGCGCGTTCTTACGTGGAGGTACAAAAAAAAAACAGTTACGTATATCAGCAAAAACTGACAAAGTAATGTAATAAGAGTCGGCATAACAGCCGCCAACCGAGTCCACTATACTTTTCAGCGCGTTAAGGCTTAGCGTTAAGGCACTTTCACATGTACACTATAGGAAAGTTGCTCCCCACCATCGAACGTCACCAGATGCTACCCTAGTCATTTAGATAACTCTGGGCGAAATGCATGGGCGTCAGACGGAAAAATACATTTAACTTTAACAGTGACATTGACGTTTCCAACTTGAGAGTTTACGACTTTATTTGAAGTTTTTCGTGTTTCAAAAATGTTGTTATGTTATGCTTGGTGCTTCGAGAACGAAATTGATCCGCCAGAGGCCAGAGCAATTTTGTGAACTTAGAGTTGGAAGGCTGTCCTTAAGGTGAGTTGAAATATTTAATTCACAAACAAGTTTGCATCGCTTTCGGAAAATATTCGTGATTCACAGGGGCCCGTAGAAAAGAGCAGCTGGAAATACGAGCCCGTATTTAACTTATTCTTTAAAAACATTGAAGTAGTGAGTAGAAAGATAGTTGATGAAGTTGATGAAGTATTCAAAAGTTTTATGTAGAAAGGGGGCTCCACCGTTTTACTTTTATACGATCATATTTATTTCTATGTTCCTTATATAAGCTTTTGGTATCAAGTCAACTTTTTCCAGAATGAATTAGAACTACTTCGGCTTCTCATGCTCCTATAACAGGGAGTTTTATAGTAAGAGTCGTTAGAAAAAAAGTTATTCTTGAACTTTTATTTTATTTGAAATCAAATAATCGATCAACCCGGAATTTTTTTGTTTTTAGTACAGTAGTAATAATTAAACTTGGGCAAATATTTTTAAGGCTGAAATAAAAGTCCTTTCCTAATAATAAGTACACCGCTTATTCAAATTAAACCAATTTGATATAACCGAAGAATGACGTCTATTGAACAATATTTCAATTAAAAAAGTTATTTGCTTACTAAGGAATAAAGCTGCGGTATATCATACATATAGGTATATACATATATATATATCTCAAAAATTCTTGCAACGATCTGCACTGCACCAAATTTTGCTATACATAATGCTTCTAGCCTTATAAAGCTACACCATGCCAACTTTTAAAATCAATCAAAAACTAAACTCTTCTTCTATAAAACAATAATTTAAATACCTAAACTGGCGCTGATGTAACAAATTACATTTTTATTTTATTTTTATTTTTTTTTACACCTCCTCCACTTTCCAAACTTTTAATTTTGATTTTCTTCTATTTCATCAAAGCTTAAGTATTTTTGCTTACGAATATTGGGGTCACAAAAGCGAATTGTTTCTATGCTCGATGAGACCGAATATTCGCATAATCGTTTTTAATTATCAGTGATATAGGAGGTATAAGGAAATTATGCCATTGTTTATGTTTGCTTTATATATTTGGAGATCAAAGATACCTCGAATCATATTATAATTTCTTTATAAAACTTATATGAAAGTAGCGCCGTTGATAAGAGAAGACTCTGATTTTAAACACTTCCACATTGTTGTAGTATTGTAGGTTTGCATTTTGTTTATTATTTACAAGAACTTTTTCTTTTCAGAAGCGTTCGAGACTTTGGTGACAAACAGCTGTTTCAGCTATTTGATTCAAATTTAATTCTGGTGGGTGTGAATACTGCAACGAAGTAAACGACATTTTTTGCTAATTTTGCAAACAATTTAGATAATAAAATTCACAAAAAGTTTTGATGACATTTTGATGGTTCTGAAAGTAGATCTGTAATACAATAAATTAACTAAAAATCTTTGAAATAAGGAAATTTATTCTCATCGGATTCACATTTCTTAAATCGATAAATTACTTTATTCTCTGTATACACTTTTGAGTCTGTTCGATAAATGCACTGAATAGAAGAACATCTAACAGAGCTCAGAAAAGTTTAGTGTAAAAGCCCTAGCAAACGAAAAACTGTGCAATTTATCTATATCAATCAACAATGTATCAAATTTTCCTTTCGGTGAAGGAAACTGCATGCTTCTTAAATATACTTCCTTTTGCTTGGTTTTTCTTGCATATTCCCGCCCATCCAACTACTACTGCATTCATCGAACAGACCTTTTGTTAAATGTAAACATAGCGAAGAAATATCATGCCTGAAAATTGTCGTATGTAGTTGCAAAATTCTAAGACCTGAAACGACTGTAAAACCTGAACAACTTCGAAACCCGCAACGCCTGAAAAGATTTGTGTGGAGTTCTAACTGTAATTCTATTTGAATTTTTTTTGTTTTTTTTTTTTATTAAAAAAGAAAATGATTGACATTTCTCCAAGCGTAAACATTTCGGAAAGCATTGCCCCACGATTTAAAAGTGGTGATTTTGGCTTGGAAGACGATGAACGTCCTGGGCAGACAAAAAAGTTTGAACATGAAGAACTGGAAGCCTTACTCGATGAAGATTGTTGCCAAACGCAGCCATTTCAAAACGTTTAAAAGCAGCTGGATATATTCAAAAGCAAGAAAATTGGGTTTCACATGAACTCAAGCCGAGAGATGTCGAAAGGTTTGCTTGTCCGAAATGCTGCTGGAACGCCACAAAGGGAATTCATTTTTGCACCAAATTGTTACTGGTGATGAAAAATGGATCCATTACGACAACCCCAAAAAATCATATGTGAAATTCGGCCAACCAGCCAAATCAACGGCTAAGCCGAATATCTACGGCGCGAAGGTAATGCTCTGTATTTGGTGGGATCAGAAGGGTGTGGTGTACTATGAGCTGCTAAAACCGGGTGAAACCATCAATGGAGAACGCTACCGAACAGAATTAATCCGTTTGAAGAGAGCAGTAGCCGAAAAACGCTTGGAATACGCGACCAGACACGAGGCAATAATTTTCCACCATGACAACGCTCGGCCCCACATTGCTATTCCGGTTAAGAACTATTTGGAAAACAGTGGATGGAAAGTTTTACACCACCCGCCTTATAACCCAGACCTTGCCTCTTCTGACTAACATTTGTTCCGATCGATGCAGAACGCCCTAACTGGAATACGGTTCACATTAGAGCGGATATGAAAAATTGGCTTGATTTATTCTTGGCTGCCAAGCCGGCGCAGTTCTTTAGGGATGGCATCCACAAATTGTCAAAAAGATGAGAAAAAGCCATAGCTTCAGATGAGCAACACTTTGAGTAATTCTATTGTATATGTGTTTCTTAAATAAACGTTCAAATTTTGGAAAACCCCCACACGAATAATAAGTAAGTAAATAAATAAGTTATAGACCCAATAAATATTTAAAAAATCTAATTAAAAATTTAATTGTAAGCTAAAAATCTTTCCATCATTTCCAATTTCATTTGGTTTGTCTTATTATTAAAGCAACTGAAAAAGTCCTACCCAAAAAAACCGTATTAGATTTTGCTCATCTAAATTAAGGGTTGCGTTTAATAATAAAATTTGCATATAATTAAGATCCGCGGTTAATAGATTCTAATTTCTTTCGACTTCCCTTTTATTACCAACTCCAACAAAACTTAAAAACTCAGATTTAAATACCCCTTTATCTCTTATAAACATTATGGATATTTGATACTGCGCTTTGGCCATTCGCAAAATTCCTTAACACCTCATGCCAGCAGCGACTTCTCCTGAACATGAGAAATGACTGGGAATTCAATGAACCGTTGCATAGATGCTTTGCATTTACGCACTGATAAAACAAACAGCTAATTTTTTCTTTTTTAATTTAAAAAAAATAAACAAAAGAGAACTGTTATTTTCGATTCCTACCCCATACACTTAAAAATAAAAAGAGCCAAGTCAAAGGCTAAACTAAAAACCATTTTTTGTATAAGCAAAAAGCTACACAGAAGTTAGTTCAAATTTTAACTTGTACTTATTTTAAACGGCAACCGTAAGAAAAAATATTTAAACGGGGCTTTGTCTCTGCTGAACAATTAAAAAAAAAAATGGATTTAGCAGTATTGACCTTTAGGTAATGATATGCACATAAGTATAATATATATACAACAAATTTCATTTAATTATACCCAGCCACTTACCCGGAAAGATTCGGTGGCCATCATTCGATGCCATTTGTCCTGCTTTAGACGCAACGAACTCAGCGTAAACGAGCAAATAAAATCCAGGCGCGGATCGTTGGCCGCTAACGATAGCATCGCTCGCGCTGGGCACGCTGCCACGTCCGACTCCAATTCATCGGCTGTGTTGGACATCATTGTATTTTACACACACACACACACACTCAGCTATGTAATAACACAGGAACAATATCCGCGCCTCAAGTGCTACACTTGCCAATCGAGCTGTTAACTGTAAAATGACCGCTAATGCCAATTGTGGCGTAGGCTACGACTCGTAACGGCACAAAAATGTGCGCTGTAAGCGTAAGCGACAGACCGACAAGCGCTGAGTTCCGTGCACATGACCAAGGGCGAGTCAAGGGTTGGTGGTGATGGTGTTGGAACCGCAGCAATTGGCGGCTGTAAAATTGGTGTGAGTGTTGGCAAAGTGTAGTCGTAATGGTAAGAAGTGCGGCGTATGGCGCTTTTCAATAGTATCGATCAAACTTCAAATTTTAATTTGAAAACTATGTGAAATGCTACATGAAGTAGGAGAGGGGGGGGGGGGGGGAAAGTTGCAGTTAGCAAGAGCTAATCAGATATAAACGAGCGCTAAGTCAAAGTAGGAACGACCTAGCATTTTAGAATTTTAATGGCGCGAACACGAATTGTGGCTTGCAAGGTAATTGGGGCAAATGTATGTACACACACACTCACACAAACAAGTATATATGTGTGCATGTGTGCATGTACGTGTGTGTGTGTGTGTGTGTGAGGTACATATGCACCGCTCTAACTAAATATGTGGCTGCTTGTTCGAGTTTGGAGCTTGAAGCAATTTCCGGCTATTGCCATCACTCAACGGAAGCCGGAAGTGACGGGAGTTTGTTTGATGGCTTGGAAAATACACCAAGAATTCAAGTGAAAAGCCATTTTTGTTGAATGAGCAGCTGCGTGTGGCGGCAAAGCGCATTGCTTCATTCCCACTTTATGTGCCACAAGTGAGCGGCTCGGCTCTTAAATTGCAAAGCATGAAAAATGTACGCAAATTAAAGTTAAGTTCAGTATGCACAAAAAGGCTAACGGTCTCCATAACAGCCTCATAAACTTCAACGGCCAAACACCAACAATAAATGCCATCGCCAGCTTTGTGCGCTCTCACAAATGAACTCCTCTCGGCTCGAGCAGCGCAACGCCGCCACAAATGCAAGCCGCACCGCCACACCGCCGCGCCGTTTATAAATGTGTTGTATGCATATAAATTATTCACTTGAGTAGATGTCGGGCGCAATGCTGACGACGCGGGTGGTTGGCGAGGGTCATTGCGGGATGGGATAATGCGCGGAATGAATGCAACGATGGCTTAGCATCCAAGAAGGTCTATTGCAATAGCCTCGGTGTTGCGTTGGCGTTGGCACAGTTTTATATTCACTGAAAAAAGGACTTTGGGTATCTTGGTTTATTTTTTTTTTTGGTTTTTTTCTTCTCATTTGTTCATTGCCACTTTTGTGCCTCTACCAATAACTGGCGAGTCATTGGGTACCAGCCACAAATGCTCTGTAATTTGCGGTTGGCAATGTGTTACAAGTTGGCAATGTTAACTGGTTGCACTACAACTATGTCAGTCGACCGCTTACTGCATGCGAATATGTCAGTCACAACTGTCAGTGGCATTTGACGCCGAGGTGATGGTTGGTGCACTTATCAAAATCGTGTGATATGTTGGTAACACTTGGTCAGAGAATCTGTGCGGTGGCCGAAGGTAGACAACTGCCAGAGAGTTGATGTTAATTAAGTGCAAGGACGTGAATATAGCGTTTAAATTAAAAATATGGATACGCAAAAAAAAAAAACAAAATAACAGGTTGGTATTCTCTAAGTTTATTAAAGTAAAAAATGCACACAATACAAAACTGAAGTAGAGATTATTTCCTCTCGCTGCAATAAAGTACTGGAAAAACTACTCTAAATATTTGTTCCGTTGATACACTGCAATTAAATCTGTGGTGCACATTCATGATGTTTAATTTAAAGTTGTTTTTTACTTCTAACTTATTTTTGCTTTACTTCTATTTTATTTTATTCCAATTTATTTCCTTGCATTTTTTTGTAGCGGCAGTGATATTTTACATGGCGTCACGGACGTCACGTCAGAAGTGCGTCACACAAATCGCGTTAGAATTGCGTCACGAAGTCACAACATGACGTTTATATGAGAAAAGAAAAAATGATAACTACTACTACTACTACTAACTAGTAATTACTACTACTATTTTTACTAATTCTTACTTCCCATTTTTGCTTTCTACTACTATTCTTGCAACGCTACTACTAATAACTAACTACTACTATTTTTACTAATTTCTACTACTACTTTTACTTCGTATTTTTGCTTTCTACTACTATTTTTGCAATGCTACTACTAATTTCAACTCCTATTTTTAGTAACTTCTACTACTTTTTTTTTACATATGCTACGACTAGCTACGATAGTAGTCTACTACTAGTGCTACCTACCACTACTAATAATTACCACTACTTCTACTTCTACTACTACGGACTACTAATTACTACTGCTATTTTTACTAATTTCTACTACTATTTTTGCTAATGCTACTACTAATTTCTACTACTATTTTCACTCATGCTAAAACTGAAAAAACTAAAAAGGATGTCTTATAAAACTCTCTCCCATATTTAACTTTATATCTCTTGGTTGAATCGACAGTTTTACTTCTGGCTCGCGCACTGGCTGTACGCGTATTTTTTTTTATTGAGTAAATAGGCAATAAATATGATTGGGTGATTAGTGTAGCAAATTTTGATTACGTAATTTTGGTTCATACGCTATTGCGTGAGTAAAATGGCAAATTTTTGATGATGGGTTCATCAAATTGGTCAATCGAAAGCAAATAAAATGTTATTTTAAATATAACTGGGGTTTCGGCTAATGCTCTTGAAACTGGAACATTTCGTTTAGTGATCGGCGGTGAGCGGACCTTTTTGGCGAAGAAGCCCCTCAGTCAGCCGTTCACTGTACCAACCACAAGAAGTTTGATTTACTTAAGACGACTGTCTTTGTGGTGTGGGCGGCGGTGGGGTAGCTGCAGTTGGTGGTTACGTAATCATTATTTTATTCTTTTATATTTAACTTTTTTTCTTTGTATTTAATGTAAATTATTCTAATTTAATTACATTTTTTTTATTTTTATTTATTTGATTTTTATATTATGCATTTATTTTATATAAGTGTGTAGCGTGTGTTATTTGGTGAGTCTCGTATTCAAATCTTAGCCACGGCAAGTAAGCCCCTCAATTTGTGTTACAACATCAGGACGCACAACACAAATTGTAGAAGCACCAAACTATTGAGACTTTACTCTTATTTTATATTTAATTTAATTTAATGAGCTATTTCAGAGATCACCACATCTCCTCATCAGAGTTCTTCCGAGCATCGAACTCACGTCTTCCACCGTCAGCTCGTATCAGTACTCTTCCATTTCTATCATTGTTTTTTTATTACTATTCTATTAAAAATGTTCTTGAGATCATAAAAATTATTGCTGGTACGAATAAATAAATGGTCCGAAAAATTATTATATGTTCATTTAATTTTTTTTATTTTACTAACACATGAATAGCGCGTTTAGCTTCTATGAACTCACTGCTTCCCTTGATGCCCCTTCACTCACCTTCAACACTCCCATGCGATTTCTATATAGACACATTTGCCATATAAGAAATTACTCTTTGGTGAAATATTTAATTTTAATTTTGTATTACTTTAAATTTTACTGAAATGTAAAAAAAAACACATATGAATAATGAAAAGTATTAAAACAGTTAAATACTATTTTACAATTCCTCTTGATTTCATTATTATTATTTTTAAAATGTAGGAAAATTCATTCCAAAACTTTAGCACATAGAATTAATTATAATTTTATATTATAACTAACCATATCCTGCATGTACCGCTATACATCAATTTTTGTTTCTAAATATTTTTTGACGTTATTCTTCAACCTAAATACATAAATTAGCATAAGAGGATTCACTGTACTTAACCGGATAACTAAGATTAATAAGTTTCATTTCAGTTGGAATTTTTCAAATAAAAACCTAAAAATAAACAATTTTCAGCAAGATATTATTAAAACAAGTTTATCATTATGAGCCATTTCTACAAAATATTGGGCGTTTACATTCTTTTAATAGTTTCGGATATTATTCAGTTCAAACAGGAAAACATACCGACAAATATTATAAAATGATGACGTCGTCCTTGCTTCCCATACATTACCTTTTTCTGCTGAGCGTGCACAGCTCCTGGAGCAGTTTATATTCATCTCGCTTGCCATATTACAACATATTTAAATAAAAGGTTAAATTTTTACTATAAATAGAGCGTTGTTCGTCTACAAAGAGGACAATGGATGCAAAACAGTAAAGAAATGCCAATCAGCTACCTCAAAAGAGATAATTAGAGTTCCAGTACCAGTAAAGAAAAAAATGTAAATCTCTTTATACTCCTATAGCTGCCTTTTCATAAACTAAAGATAGTCGACATTAACATACATATGTACATACACCGTTAGCTAATTGCCAGTATATGTTATAAGCGATTTTCAATATTAAATTCCATAAAGTTTAATTATTTGAAGTCTCATTTCTGCCACCGACCGGGGAAGGTAACAAAGGTTGAAAAATTGGATTTTCGCAATTTGGTTTTGAAAGTACATCCTGGTATATTCAATAACATGAAATTACTCCAATTATTGAGTTCTAAATTTTGCACCTTATTATGATAAGGAATTTTTCTGAATACTCTGATACGATTTATTCTTCGAAGCTTAATAGTTCCATTCCAACCAAAATTTTATGGACGAACTTCACTGCCAAGCAAAATACTGAGTGTAATCTTGCTGGAGAGAGAATGAAGAATATCTTCTCGCTCGCTACAAAAGATAATCAAATATGGTATTTTCAATGCAATCTGAAGCTATACTATAATTTAGAAAGAGAGTTCAACTTTCAAATGACGACAGATGCAGACGTATATAATGCAATAAAATCATATGCCGTTGGTATTGACGGGTTCGAAGTTAAATTTTTAGAGCTCATTTTTCCTTGGATAGAACCGATAGTTAAACATATCATAAATCATTCAATAATGTCGTCGATATTTCGCAATATTTGGAAACTGACAATGTTATACCTGTACTCAAAATAATTAACCCTACCAAGCCTGAACACTTTGGGGCAAGGCGAATTCATGTAAGGTGCTGTTATAAGTACAACTACAAAATTCCCTTGTACGAGTATTTTGTTTTTGCTTTTGCGTAAGGGTTGTCAAAATTGACATAGAATTTGTCTTTGCTTGTACGGCTTTTGAAAGCTCATATGCAAAAACAAAAACAAAATACATGTAGGCGAATCAAAAAAAAAAAAATCAAATGAATTCGCCTTGCTTTGGGGCATTTAGAATTCGTCCAGTAATTGTCAATAGTATTTGAGAAATTTTTTGATCTTGACAAATATAAAATATCAAGTCATATTAACAACAACAACCTGTTAACTGACTGAATTGCAGTTGAGTTTTAGATGTGGTTGCAGTGTAAAATTTTTTACGTAATTATCTAAGTGACGGTTTTCAGTAAGTTGAATACAATAAAAGAAATAAAATAAAAGTTTCTCCTCTTTGAGTAGAACACCAAATGAGTTATACCACAGGGCTCTATTCTCGGACCGATACTATTCAGGCTGTTTGCGAATTACATTGTATCTACATTGCTGTCAAAATACGAAAATACATCTTGCTCCTTGATGACACACAAATATAAAATTTCTATGCCGACTAGTTTGATTATTTATGTTCAAGTCACTTATGCTCTCTTGAAGCATCCTCGAGAATGGTCCACTTTCGGGACCATCCCTGAAGATATGCCATTTTCTGGACTTCGACTGGAACTCAAGTCCAGTGGGGAGAATAAAGGCTAATAAAGGTATGTGCCTTGAAATCGCTTTTTTCCTACTGCGATATCGGCGAACATCAGACGCCTTCTATTCCACTGCGACATTAACGAACACCACACGTCGTATCTTTCCTGCTCGATAGTAGCGAATGTCAGACGTCTTCTAGATGAAAGCAACATCTTTTTCATCCAACGTGGCAATTACCACAATCATCATCTACATTAACCACAACCTCTCTGGGGATTCCCAATTCATCTAAATTAAGTATCCCATCGAAATTCATCGACTTATCAAATTTGCAGGATTGCTGGCTATATTATTAACTTAAAGCAGAATCATATCACACTATAATTAAAGAAAGTATATTAATTATGACCTAAACTCATTCGTGGATGGGCAAAGGAAAACCAGTTGTATTTGAATGAATGTAAATCGAAGGCTCTACTGGTTTCTCAATTTCCATATAACCTAAGATCTTTAAGCAATTGTATTAAATAACAAAAATATAGATTATGAAATTGTTGGCAAAAATCTGCGATTTAAATAAAACAACAGAGGCATTGACTATTCCAGTAATTATCTATGAAGAAATGGTTTATGGAAACATGAAGTCTGACCCCCTGAGAAAGATAAAACTTGCGATACATTTTGCGGCTAGATACGTTTATTTAAAAATAAAATGTGATCACATACCCAACTTCTCGAGGAATATTCTAAATTTTGACGTCACCTTATATTTTCGAAACGTTATATTTTTGCACAAGTTAATAAACTCGGGTACACCGAAATACCTTTTCTAACCTCATAATCTCTTTGTACAAGTCACACGTCCTACCCCGCTTGTTTTTTGCTGTGGAATACTCTACCTAGTGCTAAATATTTTTTAACACAGCCTCATGGCCTTAAATTGGCGATTGTCGAACATTTAAAGAAATTGTCTCTCTATAAATCTAATTAAATCTTTAAATAATGTAGCAAAAATAACTTATTCTTTCCCTAATGATGCCCTAATTTAAAAATTATCTTTAAATTCATGTTAGTTTTAAAATATTTCGCAAATGTGTATTAATATAAAAGTTGATTGGCAAACAAAAGACATACATAGTCTTAATTTGTATAACATAAAACTAAATAAATTTAAACATACAGTTCATTTTATATACATACATATGTATGTATGTATAGTTATATTTAAGAAACTGAAATTTGGTATCTAAAGCGTACCTCCATTATAATACCATCATAATGTAAAATAATAATAAATACAAATAAATGTTTTAGTTTTGTTATGAAGGACACTCGTTGAACCGGACAAATGCACCAAATGCTTCAAGTGCCATTAAAGTTGTCATCCTTTTGTGGTTCTTTTGTGTAAATAATTTTTAGACTTGCAGCAGCAAGCAAACACCGGCCAACGTCCACTTGGCAGCCTTTTCTCTGGTCTTCAAGTTGAATGTCCAAACGAAGGTGGGGCCGCGCATGCTGAAAATATAGATATAATTTATATGTAATATAGTAATGCGATATATGTATGTATGCAATAATGTATGTATAGCCATTTAAATTAAATTAAAGTTTCATTGGATTTAATTTATTTAGCATACAAAAATTTTGCAATTTTGAAAATAGCCTTTGAGACTAAATTTCTATATGCTTATACAATTTTGGGTATCGTTTTTTGGTTCCATATAATAGGCAGGAATTCATTTGGCTAGAACAACAATCTGTGACGTGGAGTTCCAACAATTTAATGAACCATGTGGAATTAGATATTAGCAGCACAACAACAGCACTTAACACCATAAACACGCAGGTGAACTACGGCTTAAACCGTAACTGTCCCTGTGAGAGATCCATCTTAGTAGCGTTAGATTTGTTCAAGCCTTTCGACACTGTCAGCCAAACAGCGCTACTAGCCGAAGTGGAGACAACAAGTCTCCCACAGGGATTGAAACGGTGGACTGCCAATTACCTTTGCGGTCGATAGTCATCGGTATACTTTAGAGATGCTAATTTCAAACTGAGAAAAGTTAAACAGGGGGTCACACAGGGTATCATTCTCTCCCCGACGCTGTTTAACTTCTACCTCTCAAAGCTTCCTCAACCGCCAGAGGTAGTCACCATCGTCGCGTATGCTGCTAACTGCTCGATAATGGCTACCGGCAAAGCAATTGATGACACGTGCTCAAGGGTTAACAGTTATCTCTCTGATCGTGCTCACTCCTTCACTGGACGTAATATCACCCTATCCCCTATTAAGTCCTCAGCGACCTTATTCACTACATGGACACAGGAGCTCAGGCTGGAACTAGGCATCAATATTAATGGCACTTCCACCCAAACGGTTACGCAACCGAGGATCTTGGGAGTGACTCTCGACAGCCTGCTCTCCTTTTCAGCGCACACAACCGCAATCATCAATAAAGTACAGAACCGCAACAAGGTTCTCTAGTCGCTCGCCGGCAGCACTTAGGGGGAAGACAAAAAAACATTATTGGCAACATAAAAGGCGAATGCTCGACCAGTTGCAAACTATGGTGCTCCAATCTGGACGCTGGGGACCAGTAGGACTCAGTGGATGAAGCTAAAGACCTGTCAAAACGCCGCAGTCCGGACTGTAACAGGATGTCTTCTGATGTCGTGTGAGGCACACTTCCATCAGGATATATGTATGCTCCCAGTTAAGGAACATAACATCCTGCTCAGCAAGCAAATCCTGATTGGATGCCCCCGCACGGGACATCTAAACAGGAACTTGCAAATGGCCCAGCCGTCTCCCAGGCACGTCAGGGGACATCTCCGTGAACCCAAGGACGAGATCCAGTCATTCACCAGTCAACCACTGGATCCGATGGCGTACAGACCGGCTCTGAACAGCATTCAGCAAGAGTCAATTACCACCTTTACGAACTCTCGCCCTGTGAATGCTGTCATTGGAGTCAGAACAGATGAAGAGTTTCAGCTGCCTCAAGAATCCCGCGTCACTCTTGCCCAACTAAGATCTGGATATTGCAGTTGGCTCAACTCCTACTTATCCATACTCGACCCCGATATATAACTACATTATATAACTTTAGAAACCATGGCAAACATTTTAAAAAATCATACCAAAAATTCGTTAATAGATTGTATAAAGTCACAGCTCACCGTGATCTTCTGATTCCTACACGACCTGTTTTAACTTTAGTGCGGGCCCAGAATATTACATTCAACTGTATGCTAATAAATGTAAATACATCTATACATCTTAATGATTCGAACGCTATTTGCTTGAATCAAATTAATTCCATCTAAGTGGGATAAGGAGATATTCAAGCAGCAATGTGTAATAAATTA
The DNA here is from genome assembly GCA_951828415.1 of Anomoia purmunda. Taxonomy (NCBI): domain Eukaryota; kingdom Metazoa; phylum Arthropoda; class Insecta; order Diptera; family Tephritidae; genus Anomoia; species Anomoia purmunda. The sequence continues at coordinate 185,738,672 of OX639993.1, read as the reverse complement.
ATATATATTCGAGATGAAACTATTATAAAGCGTATATTGCGAACTTTTATTCAGTACTAGAGATGGGCAAACGCCTTATTTTTTACGTATCACGACTCTTCACCCGTGAATTTTTATGCATATTGGGAAATTTTTTTTTTTATTAGGAAAAAATCGGAGCGAACGTTTTAAGTTTTTGTTAGGGTATTCTTTAAAACTTTCAAGTTGAAGATTAACTTTCTAGCGTTGTGATAGTGGCGCTAATGTTGTAGCTGCGTTTAGAAATTATAAGAGGTTTTCCTTTGCTTGTTACAATGTGAATTTAGTTATGTTGGATATTTTGGAAAATCAAAATATCATTAAATTCAGTGAACCTAGTAATTTATTTTAAATATTCTGTGTTGAACAACAAACTATCGACATCGCTAAAGCAGCGTTTGAAAATGAGGTTAAACTAATCCATTTCGCACGCTGCCGAACATTAATGAAATGTGGCAGCAAGAAGTTTAGTTTAGCAGTTTTTAATTGGAAGAAAGAAATGAGCTCTATGGACTTTCAAGAGTCAACAAAAATTTAATGAACAAATTGCTTGCTTTTTTATCCCTTTCCCAAAAACTGTTCAGCGACTTTTTTAAGCGCGGAACTCAAACCAACAATACAGGAGCACGTTTTATGTTACTAAGAAATTACAAAGGCACTTCGACCCGAATATGCCTGATTCTAAAATTTTATTGAATTAAATGCAAGTATAGTTGCTGCTTTGAATAAAAGGTTCTATGTAGCTAACTTCACAAATTTTGTTTGATGGCTTTTTAACTAACCATATAAAAGATGACGGGTTTTAACTCTAGAATAGCCTGATTTGTTAAATGGGAACTATAAAAGCTATGCTTGAAAATGACGTAGTAGTTTTGAAATTTTGCAGGATGACACGCCTTCCACATCAAAAAGAGAAAAATCTCATTCATTTTTCGATGAATTTAAAGAATTAACAGAATCATTTACACAAACCGTTAATGGGGAAATACAGTTTTTCTTTAAATCAAAAACCAAATATGACGATGTTCTAAATTTTTAAGAAGAAGCCACAGATAGATTTCCCTCTTCTAAGAAGTCTTTTGATACAAATTTTAAACATTCCGTGCAACTCTGCAACAACTATAGTGAAAGTGTTGTTTTTGTATCAGGCAAATTACTTGAAGAGAAAGGCACAAGACTACTCGGTGAAAATCTGGACAAAATATTGTTTTTAAACAAAAATTTTGCTTTTTAAACAAAAACACACATATGTATATGTATGTAATATAAATTTTTAGATAAAATAATGAAAAAAATAAAATTAAAAACATAACTGAGCGGACGTGAATCAAAATCAGATACGCGCCTATCTCTATTCATTTTTTCAATTATCCGGATAATCCGAATATTCGAATATCGTACCAATAATTATAAACTGATAAATGTAATTAAAGTTTCACAATTCAGCGGCTGCTTAAAAAGCGAAAAAAAAATCGAATTTGGTACTTTGCTGCAGGTATTACTTCAATTTGTCTTGGATAAGATATCATTTATTAAAAGCCTTTTTGTTCGTAAGCTACAACTTTTTTCTAACTTCGAGTGGGGGCATGAGTTCCGTTCCAATAAAACCGCTCGTCTTTGGAGGCCAATAACGTATCGATACAATTCCCGATACCTTGAACTGAAGTGAAACGTATTTCGGACATTTTATTCAGCATTGAGCGAAACAAATCCTAGTCAGAAGGGGTTAAGTTCGAAGTGGATATTTGACGAGTGGTTTATTACTTTCCATCTGTTATTTTCCAATTGGGTTTGAACGCGTTGCGCGCCATGTGACCAAGCGAGCATTGTCATAATGGAAAACCAAAGACACGTGTCTGGTAGTCAGCCATTTTTCGTTGAACGGTCGATTCATTTCAATGAGTGTTTTTGTTGGTAGCGTTCACCATTAATGTTTTCACTAGTTTTAGCTACTTATAATTCACCACCCCCTTCTCATCCCACCAAATTCACATCATCGCCTTTGAACCATAAATATTTGACTTTGGGGTGGATTTGGCTGGTTTGCCAGATCACATATATTACTTTTTGTACTTAGGATTGTGTAGTTTTAATTTTTCGGCCAAAAATAGCAGTTTACATATCACACAACCATATGTTTTAATTAAAAAAAAAAATCAAAGTAAAAAATTCACTTCCTTTTAATTGCAGTTTTCCGTCTTCTGTAAATACATTTCCTAGACAATAATGTAATTTCTTTAATTTAAGGTTTAAGTTATTCCCCATTTTACAGCAATGATTCGGAATTCAATTTAACAATTAATATAGCTGCTAAGTTCTGCTCGGACAAATTGTATCGCAAATCGCTAAGAATAAGCTTAGGTGCTGAGAATGCGCGTTCTACACTGACTTGTGTCGCTGGCACCTGATGTATAATACATGCCAGATCTCTTAGTCGGGGATATATACATAAATTTTTTACTTTCCCAGTATTCCATAAGGTTCGCATCAACATCAATGCGTTTCTCCTTATAGGTGTCTATTTCCATAAATGCTTTTCGAACGTAATCATCGAAACATACTTCTTCGTCGTCGGACGACAAGAATTCTACCGTCTTCACTCCGTCCAGACTGCAGCTCGAACAACATCTGCAACCATGCTTTGTAAAAGTCACCTAAAAGCCATTGATTACTTTGCAAACGTAGCGGCAAGATGTGCACTGGAGCAAGAACAGATACAATGGTTTCTATCTATTTGATCCCATTCCTCAGTTTTTAATTCCCCGGTTAAGGTTTCATTGTCTAGACAGAACTCCTTAAATTCAAAGACACCCTTAAGCATAATATGTATATGTTGAGCTCCAGCGTGTTGGAACGTCCAATTGGGGGTTTGGTAGTCCTTGGTTTTCGATTGTGTAGCTATAGGATTAAAAACAGTAAAAAAATTTATATACATAAATGAGGAAAGCATTTTTGTTATTGGATTGCGATATCTACCGTAATGAAGCAGACCTTAAGAGCTTAGCTAATTCGCGAGATTTTTTAATTAAATTTTGTTTTTGTCAGCTAAAAAGTCCTTTACTGCCAATTGTAGTGTGTGGGGGCAGCGCATTTTATTGATAATACGTTTTCCTATACGATTCCATCTGTAATACTTTGTGCATAACTGCATGTACTTTCATTGTCTTCGCTTTCTTCTCTCTCATTCTGCGGCAAAAATTTCACACACTTTAACAAATTTCTACCGCTGTCAGTAGTAATTGAATATATTTGTTTAATATTTATTTGAAAATCTTTAAGTATATTTTCTATTTGCAACTGCAAATTTTGTGCTGTATGTTTTTTTTTAGTTCAACCATAGCAGGTGTATATATAACGATTTCTTAATTTATTATTAATTGAGTATTCACCCCAAATATTGGCCGATCACTTCGCGTGGCCGTGTCCAATTTTACGCTAAGGATTTTTCCTTTTAAATTATTTGATATGCATTGCTTTACTTTAACGCATTTTTCGTTAATGAAATTCATAATGTTTTTTGAATTTATTATATCCATTTTCAAGCCTTTAAATAGTGGATTTGTTAAGGTTTTAAAAGCGTTTGAGTCAAAAAATTTCAGAGGTCGAGCTTCCTTGGTAATCATTTCGATGCAAGCATCTACTACCTCAGTTCGTGACATTTCCACTGTAAATTTTATCCGCTTGTTGTCATTGTCTTTATCACTCTTTGAAACTTTGCACTGCTTCTTATACTCGGCAAACATATCAGCACGGGAATTCTGTATATGCCTTTTTAAATTGCTTATACTACCAGAATTTACAACTTTGTTGGATATTTTACATTTAGTTTCACCTTCGGTTTCAACGTAATATTCGCGAATGTAAACATTTCTTTTGCGACACATTTTTAATAAATTTAAGGAAAAATTATGAGCAATAATTCAAAAAATGTGTGATCTCGAACGTAATGTGAAGTGATAAACAAAGCAAAGGCAAATGAGACATAAATGAATAGAATAAGCATACTTGGTTTGCCTTTACTTAGTCATAACGGTTTTGCAGTAAGAACAAAATACCTTCGAAATTTACATTGCTTTATTGCATCGCTTACTTACTTATTTACACGTTTCGTTATCATTCATACAACAAATGACAAATGTCTTGTTTATACGTAGCAGCAAAATGTTTTTATCTTAAACAGTTACAATCAAATAGATTAGCAATAAAACTTTAACTTTTATTTTCGATCGAAAAAACAAAAGTTAGATTTTAACTTTTTTCTTTGACTGAAAAAATTACAGTCAAACATTAACTTTTTTATTTGACTGTAAAAATAAAAGTAAAATTTTAACTTTTATATTTGAATGGAAAAATAAAAGTAAGTTTTTAACTTTTATATTTGACTGAAAAAGTAAAAGTCAAATTTTAACTTTTATTTTTGACTGAAAATATATCGGTGGAAAAATAACAATTACTTATTGACTCTTTTGAAAAAAGTCATAACAGTTACGGTCCCTGCCGAAAAGGAATTACAGAACCAAAATTGATGATTGGTTGACTGCCGCAGTATCAAGACAATAATTGCATTTAACATTTTCAGCCGCTTGGTTTACGTTTACGCCTGAATCGAAGAAAGCCCGTAAAATGTGGCGTATTTTCCCTTAGCTGGTGTCCAGCTTTGACGCGCGATCCAAAAATACCGAGTCAAGCAATCACAAAATTGTCTGAGAAATTCTTTTAATACAAAATCTTATCTTTTTGATAACATATAGCGTAACGCGCACTTTCGCACTTGTAAAACGCGAGTTACCGATTACTAAAGCCATCTGTTGGAAAAACAATGGTTTTTACGAGACCTAATATTTCTCGATCTAGATACTCGCGAGCAGCTAACGCAGGATTGCCTGCTCACCAAAAAAACTGCAATACTACTTTGGTAATAAACAACGCATGTGGATTCCCCGACAACTCTAAGGAATTTAGAAGCTCTACAATTAATTAGTATTTATTTTTTCAGACAGCTGGTAAGCCTCTAGTAAATAATATTTTCGAAATGAAGCATTTTTATACCGCTCTCTTTTCAAACTGACATGGAAATATTTTATTTTGCTTACTAATTGTTAAACAGTTGGCAACCCTGTAAAAAATATATTTTTATGTAAAGCTTTTCAAACTTTTACATCATAATTTAATTTAATTTAGTTTAATTATTCAAAACGCTGGCAACCCTTTTCAAAATTATTTTAATAATTATGCTTGCTCAAACTTATTTGGTGTTTGACACTATAAAATAAATTAAAGTAACATTTTAAAAAGAGTGGCAACTCTTTGCAAAATGTTTTTTGTATCAACCTGTTTTGTTTCACACCAATACTATAGTATTAGAATTAACTTAGTAATTTAATTGGATTTTACTTTATAAAAAGGTGACAACTTTCCACAGAAAATAGGAAATGTATTAGTTCAGGTTAAAAAACATTTATGTGCCAAAGCAGGAGCACTTCAGTTAATTTATTAGTCAAATAAAATAATCCTTTTTAAGCAGCTGGCTACTCTCTGCATATTGTAAAAATATATGTAAATATACAAAAAGATAAGAAGTTTCATCACTTCGAAAATTTTCCCTCCTAACTGATGCCATCTACTACCACACTTAGCAATTTTTCAACAAGAACACTCTGAATTTTCGAACAATAGTAAGATAATACATAAAAGACTACAGATAAAAATACATCAATGCACGTGTTGGTGTGTCTGTGTGTGAGTGTGTGTGCAGTTGCGTAAAAAGATGATATAAAATATGAAATCACATTAAAACCTAAACAAGCAAAGTGGTTAAAAATGCTGTCAAAACAATTATGGAGTATATTTGGTAAAAGAAGAAATTTGGTGATCCATTTCCTGTTGCCAAGCAACAAATTGTGGAATTTACTAGTAGGTAGTAGTTGTTGCTGCTGCTACTTTTTCTTCTGTTGCTGACCACAGAGGGAGAGGCAATTATATTCGCTTCAGCAGTAAAGTGGAATTTTCTTTGTGATTTTTCTCTATTCACTGGACACACTTTGCGTGATTGCTCTTATTGGTGCCATGCCATCGTCACTGTGCTGCGCGCGCGTGTGTTGGTGATATGTCTATGCTCTACTATGTTGTTGAGTTTCATTATGAGCTACCACCGCACAAATCATCATCCAACGTCAAATGTCGGCGACAGCAAGAGCAAAAAGCATGAGAAACGTACTACCGAAAAAATAAACATCAAAGAAGGAAAGAAAATTCAGTTGGGGATTGGAGGGTAAAAAGTAAATAGCGTTGTCGACTTTGTGGAGCCTGGGATACACACATACACACATACACCCATACATTCAAGTATACATAGATACATACTTACTTAAGTAACGGGTGATTTTTTTGAGCTATTTTCTTTTTTGCAACACGCGCATTTCATGTCTTGTGTCGCTGTCGAATATCTTCAGTTTGATCTATAATTTAACTATGACTCCTTTTACAAACGAACAACACTTGCGAATTATTAAACTTTATTATCAAAATACGTGCTCTGTTAAGAATGTTCATGTTTTATGTTCAGTTTAAAAGACCTACTGAGACGGCTATTCGGACTATTGAGACTAAATTTCGCACCAAATTTACATTGTTGGAAATTAAACCACCAACAAGCTTACGTAGTGTGCGAACTTAAGCAAATATCACAGCTATAGTTAACAGCCAGTGTTAGTGATGACCGTGAATTATCGATTTGGCGCCGTTCGCAGCATATGGGTCTCTGTTACTCCACTATGTCAAAAAATTGCAAAGGATTTAGGTGTGAAGTCTTTACAGCTAGTGCAAAAATTAAAGCCGAACGACCTACCAAAACGCGAAATTTTTGGTGAATTTTTGGGGCTTTTTGCAAATGGTTGGCCGAAGATCCACTTTTTTATCGGAAAATTCAGTTCAGCGACGAAGCTCATTTCTGCTTAAACTTAACAAGCAAAACTTCCGTTTTTGGTGTGAAGAGCAGCCAGAAGCATTGCAAAAGCCACCAATGCATCCAAAAAAAAAGTCAATGTTTGGTGTGGATTGTGGCTTGGTGGCATCATTGCGTTGTATTTCTTCAAAAGATGATGCGAATCGCAATGTTACTGTGAATGGATAACAAAGGGCCCGTTTTATTGAAGCCGACTTGCAAAAGAACGCTTCAAATCGGTGAGAATTTCCTTCAGTTGCAAAAGCAACCCTGTTCGCATCTGTGTTAAAAAAAGATGCGATTTGTTTGGTGCTATTTAAAAACGAAAAATAGTTGTGCATACCAATTTTAGGTACACGTAGTTATATATTTTAAAATACTATGCAAATTAAAATGAATTAGGTCTTAACCTAAATTTCCCTTGTATTTTCTTCAGGCTCATTCACAATAGTGCAGTTTTTTCTGTTCCCAACACTACAACTCATGTTGGATATCAGTTGACTCAACTCGCATATTTTTCCGAGTTAGTGTTGTTGCTTTACATGTAATTCATTATCCTACTTAGTGTTCTTTTGCAGCTAGGTTACAAAGAAACGGGTCCAAACTTGTTTATTGGCCAAAATGGAAGAGCCGGTCTTTTGAGAGGCGAGTTCCTTGAACAGCATATTTACTGTTTGGAGTCTGTCAATTGAACGCCTGGATTGTGCGATTAAACGCCTCTAGACTATTTTTTGTGGGAACTTGTTAAGGCTCATATCTATAGCGACAAGCCTGCTTCGGCTGACGCACTGGAAGACAACATTTAGTCATTTATTCGTGAAATATCAACCGAAATGTTAGAAAGAGTAAGCCAAAATTGAACTAAGCTAACTAAGCCAACATTTTCATGAAATAATATTCAAACATTAAATTATATCGACCGCACTATCGATTCAAAAAAAGGTTTCATGCATTTTTTTAAATTTGACGTGTGTTTTTTTGTTTAAAATTTCAGATAGCTCTTAAAAAATCACCCCTTATTTAAAGGGGGGATGTGTCTAGGCAAAGAAAAAAAAGCATGTAGCAAAAGCCACTGGCATGCTAAGTAAAAGTCAGTGTGCCAGCTTATTTGGCGTTGGCTATTTTTGTTGGCCATTAAAATCTAAAACTGCTCACAAATGGAAAGTCAGAGTATCAAGCCAAGTTGCTAACTCATCAGCTCATTGAAATACTGAATCTTCCTCTTCCAATTCTTCGTCTTCGTCGTCTTCTACAGATGCCATCATAAAATGTGTGGCAATCTAGCGAACACATACATGGCTAATGCGTTATGCGACGAGAGTGTTTTTGTACGACTAAATGGCTCTTATTTTAAAAGTGGCGAATGAATATTTGTTTCGGCACAAAGAGTGCAACATTTTGACGGCCCAGCGAGACACCTTTCGTTAAATTGCACTATTTACTACATACATCATCCAAGCCCCTTTTGATTAAGGCTTCCTCACTTTTATACTACTTTCTTCTGAACTGCCTAGTATGCCTTCTAGATCACAGTAAGTCGAAAATGTTCGCTGAGTTCAGATTGGCTAAAAAATCCAAGAAGACCATCGTTGCCAGGGCGGGACAGGGTTAAAGATAGTGTGCTAGTGTGTGTGATAGTGTGTATACAAGTTTGCAACAAAATTTCGTTAATGCAAATTTTATTTGAAATGTGTAAAACATAACTCCAGGTAGTTGGAAAAAACAGATGAAGAAATAAAATAAAATTTCATTTCGCGTGCACACATTATGCAACGAACCTCGGATTACCGGAATGATAGTAACGTGCAAACCCCAAAATAGTGGGAAAAAAGTAAAAATAGTGGTAGAAATTAGTGAAATAGTGGATGAAATTAGTAAAAATAGTAATAGAAACTAGTAAAAACAATAATACAAATTTTTAAAAATAGTGGTAGAAATTTGTAGTAGCATTAATAAAAATAATGATAAAAATTAGTAAAAATAATGGTAATAATTAGTAGTAGCATTAATAGAGAAAGTGGTAAGATAGTGGGAGAATTTAGTGTAGCATTCATAAAAAAGTGATAAAAATTAGTAAAATTGGTGGTGGTAATTAGTAGTAGGATTAGTAAAAATAGTGGTAGAAATTAGTAGCACCAGTGAAAATAGTAGTAGAAATTAGTGAAATAGTGGACGAAATTAGTAAAAATTGTGATAGAAACTAGTAAAAACAATAATAAAAATTTTTAAAAATAGTGGTAGAAATTGGAATTAGCATTAATAAGAATAGTTATAAAAATTAGTAAAAATAGTGGTAGTAATTAGTAGTAGTATTAGTAAAACTACATATAGTGGTAGAAATTTAGTAGTAGCATTTGCAAAAATAGTTGTAGAAATTAGTCAGAATAGTGGTAAAATAGAGGCAGAAAGTTGTAGTAGCATTCATAAGATAGTGATAAAAATTAATAAAAACAGTGGTAGTAATTAGTATTACCATTAACAAAAATAGTGGTAGAAATTAGTGGTAGCATTAATAAAAATATTGACAAAAATTTGTGAAAATAGTGTGAGTAATTACTAGTAGAATTAGTAAAAATAGTGGTAGAAATTCGTCTGAATAGTGGTAGAAATTAGTAAAATTAGTGGTATAAATGAGAAAAAGCATTAATAATAGTAGTGGCAAAAATAAGTAAAAATAGTGACAGAAATTAATGAAATAGTGGATGAAATTAGTAAAAATAGTTATAGAAACTAGTAAAAAATAGTAATACAAATTTGTAAAAATTGTGGTAGAAATTAGCAGTAGCTTAATAAAAAAAAGGTGTCAAAAATTTGTAAAAATAGTGATAGAAATTAGTAAAATGGTGGTAGGAATTTGCAGTAGTATTAGTAAAAATAGTGATTCTGACGCGACTCCAAACGATTCTTAAGCGACTTTCGTTACACTATGTAAAAAAGGACAGCCGCTAAAGAAGTTTTACTTCAAATATCAAGCTTTCAATTTATATGCTTCGCACTATCTCCGTGGAATTTTGAAGTGAAACTTCTTTGCGCTCGTTGGGCTGTAATTCCAATATCGAATGAAACGAAAAAGCGTCAGAAAAAGGCAGGGGATGGCGCTCGTGGTGGGGCAGTCGGACGGAAGGAGACATGGGAGAGAAACGAAAACGCGACAGACTCGGAGTAGAAAAAAACAAGAGAGGGGTAGCATGCGTTGAGGGGCGGACAGAGTGTGGCAATGATTGTTCTCTACATCACTCCGAACCAGAGAGTTAACGATATAATAAAATTCTCACATAGAGCATTATTGGCATATACTCCCTCTGTTGCAGCAGAATTAGGAGAAGATTTGCACACTAGGCCAATTATTTTAAGCGGTGATTTTAATGTCAATTTTGTTTAGGTTCTTCCTAAACCAGTTGTACAATTTTTAGAAAGTAAATTTAATTTAAAAATGAATAATAATCCCAAAGACTCAACAACCAGATCAGGCACGACAATAAATGCAATTTTCTCAAGATATTTAAATAATTTACAATCACGAGTTTTCATTTCATATTTTTCATACCACAAACCAATTGTACCTTTTCTTGAACATGAAAGTGTGGAAGTGAATGAATAGATTTTTTATAAATGGAGGCGAAAACAACAACTATCTTTCATTAACCTAACACCCTTAAAAATTCCAGTATAATGAATAGTGGCTTCTGTTATCGGGGAAATATTTCTATCTCATAAAACTTGCTGGCTAGGGTGAGTATTTTCATTTCAAGTGCCCATCGAGATCCATGAAGTTTCACTTCTATCGCCTAGCTTTCTAGGCTGACAATTTTGTTTTTTTTCCAAAAAGCGGCGAGCGAAGTTTCTAGATACGAAGTTGTAATTGCCTTTCCGCGTCTGGAGCCCGCTTTGCTTTTTCTTTAACAGCGTTTATGGCACGATTTAGCTTACATTTTGCTGGTCAACGTTTTCCATTTCATACTGGCCATCAGTTCGGCAAATCTAACGTGCATAAAGGGAGAGGAGGTAAGTATATATGCAATGTAGCAATGTAGCATATGTTGCTGAACGACAGTGGATCGACAGAAGTGTAAAGCCTGTTGGCACTTTGCTAAATTGAAATGTTAAAAACGCGCCAAAGCAATGAGTGGAGGTAATGAAAAGTCACAAGAAGCTAGTGGTAAGTGTGGTGAATAGGGAAACTGCAATGTGCAAGCATTTCGGATTAATATAAAAAAACAAAAAAAAAAAAAAATCATTTTGAATGCATTGAATATTTAGATTGAAGTTTGTAGTATGTACAATGGGAATATATCTACCCAGTTAGCAGTGTGAAGAGCTCCTCTAAATAAACTCTTTCAGCCCGCAATTTTATACTAAAGTGCTTGCCTAATGCAAGCTTGCATTGTTGCTTTAAAAATGATCAATAATGAATAGAAAGCTACCAGCGACATGTTTGAAGTAAACTTTAATCCGTTTTTTGAGCGCGTCACATTGTATTTAAATGAAATAAACAAAAAAAATTTTTTTTATTTGCTCGATCACCAAAGCCAAAAAAAGATGTTGCTGCTTTTGCGGCGGCTCAGCTGTAAAACCTTGGAAAAGTATTTGAAAGTTGAGCAAGTTCTAAAAATTGCCAGCTGTTAAGCGATTGGAAAAAATACTCCAATGCAATGCTTCCTATCGTAACGAACGATTTTTCAGTAGTCGAAGAAGTTCATTGGCTGTTGGGTAAATAGGCTCTTACAACTATGAGTGTGTGTGTGTGTGTGTGCGTGTGCCAAATAAAGTGAACCACAAATTGCATATGCTACAAACAATTAACGAGCTCATCCATCCGGATAATCTGAAAATATTTGAGCATCTCTACAAAAATAGTAATTATATGCCGTACAATGCACACCTAATATGTATGCATAGATATGTATGTATGTGTGTATGTATTCATATTAGTCAGGGTATGCGAACATTACTTTGCTTCATTTCTCAACAACAGAAAATCTATTGATGTGGAGCTTTAAGCAGTCGCCGATAAACAGAGCTATTAGGTTTAGAATTTGATTATTAATCGAACGATTAATTGGTTTCGCTAATCATAATGATTATTTATTTATTTTATTTATTCTTTAAGTCTATGAAATATAAGTTTCGTACAGACCATTGAAGCATTACGTTCCGTACATATGTACTTACATATTTATTCCATTATTCAGTCTAATAGATAAGACTACAGACTATGCTTAATACAAACAATTTAGATATATTACAAACAGTTCATACTTCAATTTAAAGAGCTGAATTCAAAAGTTTAAAAAAAACCGTCCTTGTGAGTGCAAAATCAAGGGCAACAGTTTGACTAATGATGTTGAATTCCCGGAAGGCGCGAGAAATAGGAGCATTATAGGCATAATTCGTCCTCGCATTATTCCCATAGAACGGGGAAAAAATTCGGACAGAGCGCTGGGGAACATTAAATCTAATCCTTTCTAATAGGCAAGGACAATCAATGACTCCATTAATAGCATTATAAGCAAAAGACAAACACAATATAGACCTACGACTATCTAGAGACTTAAGATTAATAAGCTTAAGACGAGAAGAATACGATGGTACCGGATCAACAAAGTTTAAAGAACGGAGAGCAAATTTAAGAAACATTTTTTGAACACATTCGATCCTATTAGTAGCAAGTTGATTGCACGTTCTCCAAATAAAAACAGCATATTCAAGATGTGACCGAACGAATGAAGCAAAAAGTAGCTTGAAGGTATAAGGATCAGAAAATTTAGAGGCATTACGTCTAACGAAGCCCAGTACAGAGTACGCCTTTGACGTAATATAATGGGTGGTTAAATTTTAAAGGCCGATGTTGATTTTGAATAAAACACAAATTATTTTGGAAATTATTGCAATTTCTTTTTATTATGATAATATGGTGTGGTTCAATTATGTATGGAACAAAATATCGGCCAAATGTCCGCCGCGACCTCGGCGGCACACCTCCATCCGATGGTTCAAATTTTCGATGACGCTGAGGCATAATTGAGGTTCCATGCCGTTAATGTGCCGAATTATCTCATCCTTTAGCCCTTGAATTGTTGCTAGCTTATCGACGTACACCTTTTTTTTTAAATAACTCCAAAGAAAGTAGTCCAACGGTGTCAAATCACATGATCTTGGTGGCCAATTGACATCGCCACCACGTGAGATAACACTGAGGTGAAAATGTGCCTCATCACTGAAGATGATTTTCTTCGAAGTGCACGATATGCATTTTGATTTGAACGCCCATTTCCATAATAAGCCTGAATAACTTTAACACGTTGTTCCATTGTGTAGCTTTCCATGTTCAAATTGAGTTAGTCCGAAATTGAGAAATGTCAAATGAAATGCAGAAAAAACTTGACGTTTAGGTGTGGTTCACATTCAACATCGGCCCTTAAAATTTAACCACCATTTAGTTGAAATGCTTATTAAAAGAAAATCATACATCACAGACTACGCCAAGATCCTTCATTTCACTAACAGGTTTTAGGACAGAATCCGATATATTGTAACAAGTAGGTAAAATGTTAAAGATCTTGGAGCAGGTCATCTGATAGCATTTACTTAGATTCAAGGCGAGACACGACTTCAGGCACCACAAATTTAGCCTATCAATATCACTTTGCAGGTTAACTGCATACTCCGAATTTTTTATAGCAGAGAATATCTTTAAGCCATCCGCAAAAAGTAGCAATTTAGCAAAGAAAAATCAACTACTAATGTCATTGATAAAGAGAATAAAAAGAAGTGGGCCCAAGATACTCCCTTGTGGCACTCCAGAAGAGGCTACAAAATGGTTGGAAGCCACCCCATCAATTGTGACAACACATAGCCTATTACATAAATATGAGTTTAACCAACATAAAAAAACTGAGTGGAAGCCAAGCCAGGATTGTTTTTCAATTAAGATTTTATGTGAAACCTTATCAAAGGCTTTTGAGAAATCAGAGTAAATACAGTCAACCTGAAAACCAGACGAAAAAGACTCGAAGCAATATTCACTGAAAACAGAAAGATTAGTAACTGTAGACCTACCAGGAACAAAACCATGCTGCTGGTTCGGACAAAGTAAAGATTTAACCGCAAAACTCAACTTAGTATTGATAGTATGTTCAAAGATTTCTGAGATGGTCGAGAGCTTAGAGATTGGTCTATAGTTACGGACATCATTCTTATTACCACTTTTGAAAACTGGCAATATGGAAGTAAGTTTCCAGTCATCAATGAAAGTACCAGAAGACAAAGATTTATTAAAAATTAATTTTAATGGATAAACTAAAGCCGGATAGTTTTTTTATTAAAACAGCAGATAGTCCATCAACATCCGTCTGTGAAGAAGATTTGAGCTTATCAACACCATATCTAATATCATCAGAAGAAAGATTCAAAGCACCAAACTTGAGAGAGGAAACTATATTCGCAAAGAAGTTCGTCGACATATTGTCATCATGAACAAAATTTAATTTAAAAAACTCAGCGAATAAGTTTGCCGCATCACATGGTGTTTGAGCAGATTTGTCATCAATGAAGATTGCAGTGGGTACTCGTACACTACAGCAACCCTTTTTTGATTTGACATAATTCCAAGACAATTTGGGATTAGATTTAATGTTCACCTCCGTGTTAAGAATGTATTTATTATAGAGAGAACTGTTTAAAGAATTAAAAACTTCTAAGAAATGCTGATATTTAAGGAAAAACAAGTGGTTTTTCGTAGATTTGAACTTTTTATAGTATTTGTTTTTAACTCTTTTGAATACCAAGGTAGTTTGTACGACTTTATCTTTTTAAGCGGTATATTATTTAAACAAAGCTTTTTAATCTAATCCACATCATTTTAGACAGGCGGCAACGCTGTTCAATACAACATATTGAATGCCTCCATCTTAACACCAAAATTGTAGCATACTTCTCTTTTTTATTTTTGTGGACCGTCTAGGGTTAAGTTTTCTACGATTACATATTAAACATAAAAAATACAATATTAATTTTAAAAAATATTTGTAATAAAAACAAAAAGAAGAGATGGCAGAAAAAATAAAATAAAAAGCATTGAAAATAAAAATTTCAAATAAAATAAAATAAATAAAAAATAAACAAAATAAAATAAAACTAACTCAATAACAAACGAAATAAAATTTTAAAAAATATTGAAAAGAAAAAAACTTAGAAAGAAAATTTAAAATAAGTAAAATAAAATAAAATAAATAAAAAATGAACAAAATAAAATAAAACTTACTCAATAACAAACAAAATAAAATAAAAAAATATTGAAAAGAAAAAAATAAGAAAGAAAGAAAGTTTAATAAAATAAATAAAAAATTAATAAAATGAAACAAAACTAACTCCATAAAATAAAAAAATATTGGAAAGAAAAAAAATTAAAAATAAGTAAAAAAAAGAAACCAGAAAAATTAAGCAAATTAAAACAAAATTAGCTCAATAAAAAACAAATTAAAATAAAAAAAAAATCGAAAAGAAAAAAATAAGCAAGAAAATTTAAAATAAGTAAAATAAGATAAAGCCGAAAAAATAAACAAAATCAAATACAACTATATTTATAATAAACCAAACTAAAATGAAATACTATAGAATAACATATAGGTAATAAAAAATTAGAAAAAGTAATTAAAATTAAAATAAATTAAGCGGAGTTTATAGGAAATACGTTTTAATTAATTTGTTTAGCACTACAGACAGTTTTGATTAAACATGCAACTATTTCATAGCGAATTTTTGAATTTATTAAGTACTGTTACTTTGGCATCTGAAATTTGAGGCTTACATAAATATATACGGAACTTCTTCGTATTTATATGAAAATAAAATGCATTTTTTAAGAAGTAACTTTTTGGGTTAGTTTGATGTTCTGGAAAAAAAAATCGTCTTGAAATTTAGTTTAGGTTTTACATTTAGGGGTTTAAAGTATTATTGCATATTTTGGCAGTAGTCCGTTTTCTTCACTTTTTCTACCTGGGTGAGGTTTGGTGTTTTAAATTAAAAAAAAAATTCTTCATTTATTTTTATAGAAACGATAAGCATCTATTCTATATCTCTATAGAGTCTTAATAGAAGTTTAAATTAAAATGACAAAGAAATATTTCATATTTGCAAAGTGCCATTTTAAATTTTATAGCAAACAAAAAAATCTATCATTGGCGTATCACGCCCGTCTACTATGACCATCGATTCCACATCTTATACTAACAAAAAAATATTGATTAGTTTTTTCGTTTCTAATAAGGAAATCAAGAAAACTGTTGAACATTTCAAACACGAAATCGATCAAGTTGTAAAAAAGATTCGTGTCCACTTACCGTATTTTGTAGACAGGGCATTCGTAAACATTCTTCGTATCTTGCTTGTCCAACAGTACTGCCTTAATGAAAATTACCGGCATGGGTGGGAAAAGATCTTTCAGAAAAGCATCAGCAATGGTACCCATTTTCATGTCCCAGCGTGCGCCTTCCATAAACAAACCATTGACGTAGGAACCTTCCTTGGGAGGTGCACTGAAGACGAAAAAAATGAAGAAAATATCCTTAGTAGTTGAGCAACACTTAACATGTAAGTCTGTCTATCACAGCCTCTGAATACTTACTTGATTTCCTCTTTGGTTTTCTTAGTCACATCACAATTCAGACACATTCGATCCAAAGCCCAGGAATTCTTACGCGCTGTCTGTTGCATAATTGCGGTTAGCAAACTCTGTGGATTAAAGAAACCACCAAGCCAAATAGACGAAGGCATACGGAAATCAGCAACCCAGCCTTCCAGTTCGTGTAAACGCAATTGCAAATCGGCAAACCATGATTGTAAGCCCAGTTGGCTGGGATAAGCGAGCTTTGTCCACGACTCTGGCACCTGATCCATAAATAGTGATTGCATGAGCGCCTCCATAATTGAGGAAATGGTTAGTTCGCCCTTTAGGCCCAGTTCGAGTTCATGCAGCGATCGTTTCAATTCATGCATCAATATATTCATGCGTTCACACTCTTGGAAGGCTACTATTATATAAGGATTACGATCTTCGACACGCGCCATCAATTCGGGTATATTAAATGGTGAAGGTATCTTATCAAGCAAATCTTCAATCATGCTTTTAACTACATCCTCCTGTGACTGAGCTTCTCCACTGCCAGCATCCGCGCCAGCAATACGTGGTTGCAATTCGAAAACAATACGGAAGAGTCGTTCGGAAACTGTTGTAAGGAAACCGATTTCAGAATTCAAATGTAGGCCATAAAGCGTTGGACTCTCGGTTGGCAAATTTTCGTCGATGTAGTCATGATAACCTTGATACTTAAGTATACCGGGTGCTGGAAAACCCGGGCAAAACTCTAGATCACCGTCAATCAGCTCGGGTTGCATAAATTCCTGTAAGTAGGTGCGACACAATCGGCGATCCCAGTCGTCAGTAATGTGACCACCGTACATGATTTCGCCAAAAAGATAGCGCAGATCTTCCCACGGTACACGAGTATTGGCTTCCAGATAGTTGTAGAGCACATAAACCGAAATAGTCAAGTCACCCACATTAAAAGGATATACACGATTCCAACCTTGCGGACCAAATTTTCGTCTCTCGGCCACCACGGCATGGAAATAGCAGAGCGCGAATAGTACCGCCTTGAACTCAGTTTCTTTTGAACACATTTCTAGCGTTTCCTCGTTAAAGTTGTCCAGTGCCTTGTGTATATTGGCTTGCATACCGGTAGGTGGTTCGTTTGTGATTTTAATAGCCGATTCTAGAATACCTTGAGGAAGTATGTGATAAGCGGGATCTGCCGCTGGCTCAGCGCTCAAAAATAGACGATAATTTGGATTAACATCGATGAGCGAGGCTTCCATTTTCTTCTCCAATGTAGGCAGCCAACGTGCCACTAAATGAATGTTCTGCAAAATAACCCAATGGCCTTTCTGCGATGCTGTATCTATAGCATTTTCGGCGACGATTTCCTGTCCCTGACCCAGCGAAACACTGTGGAAATTTTCATTATCGCCGTTGTAACCTAAAACTTTACCCAGCTTCTCGACATCCTTCAGTGGATCAACACCAGGCGAGAGCACAAAGAAAACATGTGTCTCGGGGCTGGTCTCTTCGAAGGTTTTAGCAAACTCCATTGATCTAGCGTCTATATACTTCGAGCCAAGTTTCTCCTCAATAAATACTTGCATTGCGTAAGACATGCGGTCTGGCCGAATGCAGCGCATAATGCACAAGCGTTGAATAGCCGACTTCGTCTTCCATTCACCCGGAAACTTTTCACGCTCAGGGCATTCTGAGTCTACAAATTTCTTCCAACGCTTGTGTGAACCCTCAATATCTTTGTCGAGATTGCGAAACGCTGGCAAATTGCTGAGTGCGCGTATACCACCCCAGCCAACGTTGGTGAGGAAGGCGAGTTGTGATGTCTGGTTCGGCATGTAGGGGTATCGCAACAAGAAGTCCAATTCGGTATGCTCGACCTCGCCAGCGCTGATGATTATCTGCAGGCACATTTGCGTTAGAAAGATAAGTTTGTCGGATTCGAAGAGACCACGCGACGTATACAAGAAACTACAATAAGTAATGGAATCGATGAGGTTTTCGACGCGGTCCTTTAGCTTTTCTGCCTGTACAGCGCGCTGCATGGCACTCGAGAAAACAACTGTAAATGCTTTCAGTGAAAATTGATAGATTGGATTGATTTTAAAAAGATCGTTCAGTATGAAATAAATGATCGATGCACGTTCCGAGGCGGGCCGATAAGCTTCACGTGCGGTATCGATTTGCACGGCAGTGATTTTCGCCTCGGCTACCTTTACCTCAATCTCATCAGCGGTCTTTTTAGTCTTTTCTAAATTCATGACGAGAGTCACATCCTCTAAAACATTCTCACCGGCCGAAGATAAGCGTTGTAAAAGGTCATCTTCCAAGAATTTCAATGTAATTTTAAAGTGATTCTGTTGCTGCGTTAGACGTGTACGCATAACCTCCAAATCAGGACGTTCGACCTTTACGACTTCTGCCAGTAGCTGATCTTCGAGGCCATCACGTGTTACAGTAAAGTTGATTAGTGTAGTTTGCGCCTGCATTTCGGGTTTGTAATGTGGATTGGCTAATTTCGTGTGTAGAATTAGCCGAAATTTTTGATTGAAATCGATCTCCTTATCGCCCATTTTAAGGCATGTACCCTTCTTTATTAGCATGCGACCGAGTAGTGGATTGAGTACGGCATCCACATTCTCGCCAATATTTTCGAGCAACAAAACATTACCGTTGCTAACTGCCTTCTCCACCATGTCCAGATAGCCTTTCATTGTCAGTCGTACAACCATTAAGCTATTTTGATACTTCTGCTTCACCCACTTGATGCCCTGTCTATAACGAAAAGGAAGTACGGGTCAGATTTTCCGAATACTTGTCGTAGGTACAAATTGTGATAAATATTTTGTTAGAGCAGTTTGAGTGGCTAACTCATTTAGATGATTTAGTTCAAATGCTCTTCCAACATTAAATTTCGGGTTTCCACCTGTACCAGGGAAAGGAAAGTCATCTGTTATTGTGGTAATCCTTATAAAAGCATTCAAACATTAATCTTAAGAAAAAAATAAGCACTGAGAATGGGTCGTGTTCCAAATTTTGAATGGCGTCTAAGAGTAAAAAGGTGGCTTTAAAAAAGAAGCTCCTCCACAAAATCTTCTAAAGTCCCCTCTTCTCAACATAATACCCTTATTTTTAATGCCTTGCCAGGTTACCAGACGTTTCCGACTCGATTCAGGAGCTACTCTACGAAAAATATGTACGCCTAGTTCGCTGCTATGTTATCCTCTATTTGCTTCATTCATTTTACTGGGTATTATTAAAAATATTCCGTATTAGGCACAGTGCACATTGGAGCGATATGATACGCGATACCCGATACGATATATAAGCGACACGCAAGCGATTAGGTCGTCTATGGCGCGGTACACATTAGCGATATCTCTATCGTAAAAGTGTGCATTGTTTGTATCACTTCAAATTAATGCCCATGTTTTCAGCACGACGATGTCGTTTTCGTATCGTATCGCTCTAATGTGCACTACTCCTAAAGATTAGGGGCTGTACAGACGTCATTGGGTACCACTTGTTACAGTTAGTAAGACCTTTGTTTTATGAAACTGTCCACGGTCTGAAATGCATCCCAAAATTACTTTGTTAGGGTTCCAAAAACGTTCAATCGATCTTAACAGTTTGCTATCTTTTAACAGATAGTTTTCTGGAACACGGCTCAGTGCTTCTATCATCGCAGACTTTTCTTCAACTTGGCCTACCGATATCATTCGCAGATTTCAAAATACCATAAAATTAATTTTGAAATAACTCGACTAGCAACTTTTTTGATACCTCTAAAGATCCGATGTTTTTGTTCCCGAGGTTTATTGGGTCTTACTTGTAAGTCAACATACGACACCCAATGATCCAAAGAGTGGTTGAAAATAGGACATTAATATTACACAATGAACGACGAAGCAGAGGCGGCCACATGCTCAAAATTATATTGAAACACTAATGGTATAAAATTAGCGGATACTGTCAAAATCGATAAGAGAGGATTAACGGTACGACAATCGGCGTCACCTTCTGCATTTAGTTCACCGTTATGATTCTCTGAAAGCAAACGAGCGAGAGCTTCTTGCGACAACAATCTTAGATGTTGTATGAAAACACACCATGTGCCATTAAACCATGGCAGAAAAAGATTGAAATTTTGCCCCAACTTACAATTGTGGATCGATCATTAGCGGATAGCGATCGGAGTGCACTAAAATGGCAGCATTTTCCGAAGACATTCGATCGCTCGGCAATCCTTGGTTGTTCCATTCAGCTATTTGTGCATCATCGCAAATCATTTCGAAAGGATCACTATCCTCCGTTGCGGGTATTTTTGGCTGTAATCGAAAATTTTATTTATATTTAAAATATGCTTTTAAATTAATACAATCAAACTTACATTGCTGGCTTTAAAAGCAGGCAACCACATCTTTTGCTGCAGTTCAATGCGATAGGGACGCGTAAAGCAGCCCACATATGAAATGAAACATGAAATGAGCAGCATATCGCCGGGTAGCGTAATTTGACCCTCTTTAAGGCTTTGAATGTAAATATGTAAGTATTTATTATACTCCTTTAAAAAAAATAAATAGCAGAAAGTGCATACCTCTTCACCGACTCCGTCCAGCGTATTTTCTCTGATGCCAAACCGCCAATCAAGCGATTGGCCAAATCGATGGTGAACGCCGTCTTGTCGGCCTCATCCTGACACTTTTGCTTCTTTGCCAAAGCCTCGTCATATTCCATTTGCAAGATATTCAACTGTTCCTCCAACTCATTTAGGCGATCGTTCAGCGCCTGCAGCTTGTCGCGTGCATCTTTTAGCTCCTGCTCGGCTTCCACTAACGCACGCTCCTTTGGCTCCACTATCAGATAGACATCGTAAAAGCGATTTATATTTATAACCCATGAACAAAGTCCAGCTGCAGCCGCTGATTTTGCAACAATTTTCTCGGGACTAAACTCCGGATCATTGATATATGGCTGCAGCGCTTTGATAACATCAGGATGTATATGCTTTTTGTCGTAGTTCACGAGATCGCTAAGAAATTTGTCTACATTGCCCATAATCTGACGGCATGACTTCCAACTGCGATCTTTTGGAATTTTACCTTTGGATGCGAATAATACCAAAACAGCAGCACAAACGCTGACCACAGCTTCTGGCGGTGAACCGAAAGATTTCAATTCTGTTAGATTATTTTTGTTTAATGTATTAAGCGCTTCCTGTGCAGCTATGAGCGCTGGCTGTGCCTTACGGAAATCCTCTTCGCACATTTTAGCCTTGGCTGTAACATCTTCCTCTATTTGGCGAACATTCTTCTCTTCTTTCGTTGCAAATGCACGCTCTTTTGATACCTTTTCATTCTCAGCACCTACAACTTTGATCAAATGATCGGCCTCTTCGTTTTTAGCTTTCAGTTCCACCTCTTGTACTTTGAGTACATCCTGTAGCGCATCGACTTCCTTTGAGCAGCTGGCCAGCTTTATCAAACCATTCTCTAGGCGCACACGTCTATCTTGATTAGCCTTTACTTTCTCCTGCAAGAGCTTGGCATACAAATTGATTAGCTCGAGAAAAGATTTAGGTGTGGTGTAGTTGTAGCGTTTATCATTGGCCAAGTAAACCTGGGAGATGTCGTTGACAGTTTTGTGCACATAAGCCATGAACTTGGACACCGGATTTGCTAAACTTTTTGGCAGCACATCGATTTCGTTTAGAAAACGTGCCGACACCGATTCGAGCGCTTCCTGCGGCCACTCGTGAAACCAATCGATGGTAGTGCAATTCACAAGTGCTGGAAATTTACGGGCGCGCACACGTAACGTTGCACCGACAGGCGAGAAACAGAGCACCACCTTTAGCAGACTGCGTACCTTGTCAATGAAATATTTCCAACAATTTTCACGCGAGTCCACAATACCCAGCTGTTTGACTTCATTACGCATGGCATTGATAATATTTTCAACCTCATCGTCCGGAAAAAGTTCGTGAATATCACCGGAAGCGAGCAAGTCGTTGACAAGCACCAAAAATTGTTCTCTCGCCACTTCGGAGTCGGTCATTAGGAAGCAACAAGGTGTCGACTTGACACCTGCCTTCATATACAGTGTAGATATATTTGCTTTCAAGTCGTTGGTGCTGTAATCTTTAGTGAGTTGTATTTGGAAAACATCCAGCGATGAAATAAAGCATGCCAGTCGCGTCAACGATTGTTTGCCAGAACCACCGACACCGATGAGAAGCGCATAGCCACGCGACGATTCGAGTATACGACTAATGCGGCAAACATGAGCCATAGCATCGTCGAAAAGCACCAAATTTAAAGCCCCCACGAAATCATTATAACGCTCTTGTGCCTCCGTTAAGAGCCGGTGCAGTCGTTCCCAGTCGGATATGGGCATATATTTAATATCGGATAGTCCTTTGGCAAAATGACAGTAGATTAGCGGTTTCGCAAATACGATATCTTCCGAGTAGGTGTCAATGCCTTTTCGCACCATATCGATCATCAGCTTCTGGAAGTTAGTCATGTCTGTACCATCGACGAGTTTGTCGCCGTACACACGATTGCATTCGTGCACCCAGAGACGCAGTAATTGGTTCGGATTCGGACACGTTTCGAAATTCGCATACAGCACACCCTATTGGAGTAGAGAAGTTGAGGTTAGGTTGTGTAATATCAGTTTGCCGTTGAGAAACTTACTGTAAAAATGTTGGCTATGTCACGCAGATTGAAATTGTAATGGAACTTGATGGCTGTGGGCAGGAATGTTGAGGCGACTTTTTGGTGCAATGAAATGGCTGTGTGCACCAAAGGTTTGCCTAGATTTATAACGGCTTTGTCGAATTTAAGATGAGGCGTGGCCAAATGTTGCGATAAAATCGAATGCAGGATATGGAAGAGCGCGTCGGCGGCTGGCGCACTGAAATGGAAAAGCGTAAAAAACCCGGGTGAATTGAACAGTGAACAGAAATAAAAAAAATAATACATACTTGACCGCAAAAGAGCAGAAGTGTCGCTGTAACCGTGGATTGATGGTAAACGAACCGGCAGATGGATTCATGCAGGACACAAACTGACAGTTGTGAATGTCGCGCAGTGTCATCTTCACCCGATCGTACCAGTGTCTATAGTCCATAAATTGTCGTATGAGCGTATGCGGCTGCACGGTGCCGTACTTATCCACCTCCGGCATATTCATGTCATCCACAAAGTACAGCATATTCTTGTTACCTTGTGGCCCGTAATTGCGGCCAGCTTTCTTCTCCAAAGGTTTCTCCAATACGCGTTGCAACATCTCCGATGTGGTATAGAAGTTGAAGGGTACATTTTGTACGGCATACTTTTCAGTGGGCAGTGCATTGAGTTTCGAACCCATTATTATTGTTTTACCAGAGCCTGCAGCGCCTATCAGCATTATCGGATGATTATCAGTCACAAGCACGTCCATGAAATAACGCAAACGTGTCGTCTCCGAGGTATGCACCAAATTGGACTGCAATGGCACATCCGGATCGAGCTCAAATGTCGGCACCAAATTTGTCCAGGGCAAAAAGTTTTTCGTCTCATGATCGACATAGTAGGCGAATACATTATTTCCGGGGGGGAATTTAACTGCTTTGAATTCATTGATGAACCATTTGTGAAACTCATTGCGCCAATCAATGATTTGATCCTGGAATAGCGTGGAGCCGAAACCCCAAATTATGCTAAACACAAAATATATTTCATACCAATCTTTCGGGCAATCGTTGGGTACATTTTGTGGTGTTAACATGCAATCGAGCAGGAAGCAGGTCATTTGTAGCATAGCAATGTTCGAGATGGGCGTGATGCGCTTTAAGCGTTTATTAAATACATCCAACATAGGTGGCACATACTTGTCGAATAGTACATTGAGTGTGGCCACTTCGGTTTGGTTGCCACGTGTATTCAGCCACGACTGTATGAATGGACTCCAACCCAAATCTTGCGGGTTGATATAAAGTATGCCGGCGCGTGACACAGTAGCTGGTGTTGCCGTTTTCAGATTAGCGATTTCGAAAAGTAGTCGCATTTCCTTTGTCAATGCGATGCGCTCGTTGCTGGCTAGCGTCAGCACTTTATTATCGTCCATGACTGTGTTCAGACTTTCAATCCACATTGGATCAATGTCACCATCCAACACAATCCATTTGGGACCTGTACCACCTAAATTGGCTTGATCGCGCATAATAATTGAGAAAAGTCCATCCTTCCATTCACGCGTCGCCGGATTGACAATGCCGAAAAGCTCGTCGTTGGTAACTGCCTTGGGATTGAGATCATTGTAGTGCGGTTTACGTTTCTGATTTTGATATGTTTTATTTAATGTTTTCCAAACTTCTGTTTTGCCAGTGCCGGCAAAGCCAATTATGAACACCGAATGTCTAACGGCGAATAGCTCCTCCAATTGCACAATTTTCAAAATGAAACCATCTTCCGGTTGTAGTTTGAGATCAACTGCCGAACGTTTGATGATAGCTTCAAACTCCAACGAGCGTTTTCGTGGAACATCCAAGTTGGGAAATAGATCGCCAATGAGACCCATAAACACCGGTACATCGTCTGTAACGATTTTCGGTATATTGAAATCGCGTAAGGCTCGCATTAGTACCTGATCCTCGGGACGATAGCGATCATCGCGCTGGAATTTAAGAGGTAAATTTATGTAATAAGTTCGGTGGAGGGACTATGGTATATAAATTTGTGCTGTCTATTTTATTGCAATGTTTGACTGAATTTAATTTAATTCAATTTAACTAGTGACACAGGTAGCAACTCTCTAAAAAAAATTATCTTAATATATTAGGCCAGGTGATCAAATAATTATGTGTCAAATTTTATCCAAATCCGTCCAGTTCATTTCGGCATGATAAGGTAAACTTTACTCCGAAATGTTACTCCGAAGTTCCATCAAATGTTCACCTCGGCCAATCTAACAGGCTGTTGTTCCTTTGATGAAAGTTCCGGTCAGATTTTTCTATAATTAGGGCACTTTTTTTTAAAAAGAATAGCCCATATGTTGGCTTTTAGTACTTGATTTATAGTTGGATAATTGCGGAAACTTTATCTTTAATGTGATCCCAAAGAAAAACGTCTAGCCCTATTCAATTGCACGGTCTCTGAGAGAAATTGATGTCTTCATTTCGAGAAATCAGCGGAAATTTTTTCAGCAAAAGACGGACCAGAAGGGTGGCATGTTGCGCCCTGGAGCAAGAATCGCACTAACTATCACTTTAACTCGGCACAGTTATCAAAATATTAAATGCAAAAATTAAAAAAAATTTATAGAAATTGTTAAAATAGTATCATTTTTTTTTTTTGAGAATTTAATTTTATCAGCGGAATTTTCATATGCCGGTGGGTATTTTTTGTTGTTGATACTTTTGTTTTGGAAATTTTTAACTGAAATGATAAGAACCGTGAACTCGGCCATTTATGTAGGTTGAAGGATAACGCCTAAAATGAGTTAAATAAAAAATAGTTAAAGCATGGCGACGCGCGCCGAGTAAAGGTAGGAAAAAATAAAAATGTACTCAAAAATTTAAATTTAATTGAAAATATTGAATGCTCCTATAAACTTTTCAATGTTTTACCAAACTATATAAACAAATTGGATGTTTTCAAAAATAACTATTGAACTGTTAATTATATTAGTAAAATCAATTAAACGTCTTCATCTTATTGATATGCCTTGGGAAGACAATGGACTTATTTTTTTTAATTTAAAAACTCTTCGGAAAACTTTTGAAGCATTGTGTTTTCATCAAAGTTTCGTTTTAATCTGGAATACATTTTTAATTGATAAAAGCAGGTCATTTGTTATTATTTCATTATCTCTTATTATGCCTACAGATACGGATTTCATATGTCACTGCATGGAACGATAGCTATTTCATTTATAAACTAAAAGAAAAAATTTGATAATATCTAAAACAAGGCGAATTTATACCACTCAGTTGCTTTCTCAACACCACCTTATATGAATTCGACTTGATTTGAAATAATAAAAAGCTAGGTATAAATATTTAAGAATACAATTATCGCCAGTTGTCATAACGTCATATCGAAAAAAATAATTAACAAAACAAGTAAGGAAGAGTCTAAATTCGGGTGCAACCGAAATTTAAATACCTGGCGCAAGTTTTTATTTCCAATAAACCGTGCGTGTTGCATGCAAAAAACCAGTGATTGTAATAATCTTTGTTTTGAAAAAACTAATTGACTCTTTTTTATTTAGATAAAAATTTAAATAAATTGATATGCTTTTAATGTATGTGTTTATGTGCAGTTATATGCTTGAATATCGTGTATTTTAAATTTTTTGTAAATTACAGTTACTATATGAGAGGTTGCGTGGTTTTCATCTGTCTTCTATAATTTTCGAAACTGTGCTTTCTTTCTTTCTTTTGACAAAGAAGATTCCGAGATATACCTATTTGCTCTAAACTGGACAATGCCACGCCCATTTGCAATATTTTTGACTCCATATATTTCATTCTTAACCAAATATTGCCTATCAAATGTGAGCAAGTTACTTTGTATAGTTACTAAAATAGCGGATTTTTTGATTTCTGTAATTTACCGTTATATGAGAAGTGGGCGTAATTTCCATCTGACTTCTATAGTTTTCAAAATTGAGTTGAAATGTAAAACGTGCATATGTCTATATCTATCAGGGTTCCTTTAAGCTGTTACAAAAAACCGTTAAGTAATACCACAGGACACCACTGCGCTCGGGTGCGAAAAGTATAGAATAGTCTAAGTCCGTATTCAACCGAACCATAAATACCCTTTGCAGGGTTTTATTTCAAGTTAATTGTATATATAAAAATGAATGTGAGTCCTTTATAGGCGTCCAAATTACTCAACAGACCTCCGCGGCCGGAGCTCTCGAAGGGGCCCGTATTTTTCAAGAAATTGAGCGAATAGTTAAATTAGAATGCATCTGATAGTCGATTAATTCAAACATTTATTTGAAAGTTGTGATTACCGATAAAGCGCGTTCTTATGTGGAGGTACAAAAAAAAAAAACAGTTACGTATATCAGCAAAAACTGACAAAGTAATGTCATAAGAGTCGGCATAACAGCCGCCAACCGAGCCCACTATACTTTTCAGCGCGTTAAGGCTTAGCGTTAAGGCACTTTCACATGTACACTATAGGAAAGTTGCTCCCCACCATCGAATGCCACCAGATGCTACCCTAGTCATTTAGATAACTCTGGGTGAAATGCATGCGCGTCGGACGGAAAAATACATTCAACATTAACAGTGACATTGACGTTTCCAACTTGAGAATTTACGACTTTGTTTGAAGTTTTTCGGGTTTCAAAAATGTTGTTATGTTATACTCGGTGCTTCGAGAATAAAATTGATCCGCCAGAGGCCAGAGCAATTTTGTGAACTTAGAGTTGGAAGGCTGTCCTTAGGGTGAGTTGAAATATTTAATTCACAAACAAGTTTACATCTCACAGGGGCCCGTAGAAAAGAGCAGCTGGAAATACGAGCCCGTATTTGACTTATTCTTTAAAAAACATTGAAGTAGTGAGAAGAAAGATAGTTGATGAAGTTGATGAAGTATCGAAGCTTTTTTCTTTATACCAAATTTGAAAGAATTTGCGACATGATTTAGTAAAATATTGAATATATTGATTTGTTCTAAATTACCGTTATTTGAGAGGTGAGTGTGGCGATATACCAATTTGCGCTAAGGTGAGCGATACCATGGACATTTATGATTCTATGTATTTCATAATCAATCTTATCGGAGTTCTTTTTCTATTGTATGTAAGATGGAGCATGGTTTTTGGACGATTTTTACAATTTTCGAAATTTTGCTGATTGACGTGAAATGCAATGGGCGTGCAGAATTTGGTGGAGTTTGGTGGCATAGTTTTTGAGATATACCTATTTGGTCGAAAGTGGTTGGTGTCAAGGCTATTACCAATTTTTTTTTTATACACGGGTATTTGCTGGTGGAACCAAAATTACTTAAATACTGGGTTTTTTTGATTTTTGAAAATTACTGTTAAATAAGAGATGGACGTAGTTTTGGTCGGATTTGTAAAATTTTTGGAATTTTGCTTACCCACATTAAATGTGATATGTTCACTAAATTTAGTAGACTCCGGTAACATGGTCTTGGAGATATACTTATTTGGTCTAAAGTAGGCGTCGCCACGCCCTTTTCAACATTTTTTTGATTCCGTGTATTTGTTAATGCAGCCCCATCCTCCATATTTAATTTGAGCGAATTGCCTTTACTGCTGACTTAAAAACCCCTTTTTTTATTTTTTGGAAATTACCGTTGGATGAGACGTGGGCATGGTTTTTGTCCGATTTTAAGAATTTTTATAATTTTGAATACTGACACACTCATTCCTTTACCAAACCCAATCCTATGTGTCAAATTTGAGGAAAGTTTCTGCAATTGTTACTGAAATATTGAGATGTTTTGATTTTCACAAAACACCGTTATGTGGGCGTGGGTGCAATACCAAAGTACCTTGGATCCAGGGCCAGTTATCCAACTGACTGATGGACGGGTGGAAAGACAGACATGGCTTAAACAAATTCGCTATTAACACTAAGAATTTTGGTATATATATATGGGAGAGGTACTAAATTCTGCTTTTCAAAATTCTTTTGGATGAAAATTCTGTAAAAATCAAAAAAAAAATTCTGTCCAGCCTAAATTCTTTTGGTTCAATATTCTGTATTTAAAATTCTGTATGATCAAAATGATGGAGAACTGAAATTCTGTATATTAAAATTCTGGAATCAAAATTATTTTCGATCAAAATGCTGTAAAAATATAACCAAATAAGCAGATAACCTGATAAGCACGCTTACCTGAATAGCACATTTATTTTATGAATAATGGAATTCCGATTTTATAGAATCAATGGTATATATACATACGTCAATTAAAGAAAAATTCAAAAATTCATTCAAAACAAAAGTTATTACATTATAATGGCGAAACAATTATTATATTATTAAATTTTTAGCAATTCGCTTTAGAAAAGAAACATGCCTTAATATAAGCCTTTTTTTTGTTATTCTTTTAATTCTGTTGTTTGCTTTTACAGCCTTCTTCGTTTGACCAATTTTGTGACCATTTTGAAATTTCTGAAGCTATAAATACATACATACAAACATATGTACATTTGCTTTATGTAAATCTGTTTTGATAATATAGGAAACCATATGGGTCAAGACAAGTCATGTATTGACAGTATTTTGTTTTGCAAAACTCTGTATTGAAAAACCGGAAGAGCATATGCATAAATAAAAAAAGTGCGCACTTTTTTTATTTATGCATATGCTCTTCCGGTTTTTCAATACAGAGTTTTGCAAAACCAATACATAATTTTGATTTACAGAATTTAAAATTACAGTGTTCCGCAATACAGAATTTTAACAGTACAGAATTTTGAATTACAGATTTTTGAATACAGAATATTGAATACAGAATTTTAAATACAGAATTTTGAACCAAAATCATATTGTACCCAACCCTATATATATATGTATGTCTATATCTATCACGGTTGCTTTATGCTGCTACAAACAACCGTTAGGTGAACAAAGTTATAATACCCTGATCACCAGTGCGTCCGGATATTGAAATGAGTACATACTTAGAGATTTTCTTAAATGCTGTGTTTTATCTGCTGATTTTAATTCATGCGCGGTTTTCAAAACCATTTGATCGCTTTAGAAAAAAAATACGTTAGCGCCACTAGGTAACGCAAAAATTTTCAACAAGAACTTACATCAAAATTGCTTTTGCTCTTAATTTATAAAGGGTACATTTTGAAACTATGATAATTTGTTGATAGATGATGTACGTCGTTATAAATAACCGATTTTCATAAAAATAAAAACGAAAATCAAAAATCATGGCACTCTTTTAAATATCATAAAAGTTAACTGCTTTTCAAGTTTTCAAGAATGATTCGGACGAACTAAAATTTAGAATTATTGTATAATTTATGTAACAATCAAAAATCTTGACGCACATTCTTGTCGCATCCTTCGTTGATAGATTAAAACAATACTATCTTCAAATTTCCACTTGCCGTCAAATGTGTGAGAAAATTAGTTGACGAACAAACAAACAACGTAGTTAGCATTTAAGTTCGTTCCGGCCAATCAAGTGTTGCTTATTTTACCTCACTCCTCCTCGGAAACAACAGTGGCACAGCTACTTTCGAGGTCACATAATATACGAAACTAAATTAGCGCGTTTTCTTAATGGCACTTAGTCTTGGTCTGAGACTAATTTAGTGAACGTGAGTTTCGCATTACCGTGCGCGCTCGAAACTTTTAATTAAAGCGTTGCACTTCGACATTGCACATATATATTTCCGTTGTGCAACATCAACAGCAGTGCAACGTGCAACTCAAACTTTGAGGCAACTGCTAATAAGATTATATAGCATTGCGCCAGCTAGGAGAGTCAATTGCTTGCTGGACGTGGCAGTAAAATACCAACCGAAGCGAAGGTGCTGACAATCAAGGACTCGCCAAAAGAGTAGATAACAATTGGATACTCAATAAACTAAAATACATGAACTGACGTCGACGACAAAATGTCTTAAATGTACCAAAGCTGCAAATGAGGTTTTCGAGTTTTCGAGTTTTCGAAATTTTGCTGCCACCAAAACAACACAAATTTGCAGCAATGTGTAGTGCATGTGGTAAAATGCGATTGCAAACTTTGAAATGGTGTAAATCTACTTTTGCATGGCGGAAGCCAAACACCGACAAATGACAGCCAGCCAGCCAGTCAGCCAGCCAAGTCAGCCCGAGTGAGTCTGCCTCTTCTTCTGGTGTACAAAAGGCGATTAAGTTTGTTGGTAAGTTTGGCAAAATTGTGATGCTATAGATAGAATACCATTTGTGTAGATGGGAGTTTGTGCCTAGAGGGTAATTAAAATGAAATATTCACACACTTACGCGCAGCGAACCGGCAACTACCAACACCGATTTGATGGCACGCAAACCCCAATCGTAGTGATCCTGTTTCGATAACAACTCCTTGCATAGCGTGTAGAGTGTTATGAATTTTTGAGCTAAAGGACGTGCTTCTTGAAATCCTTCCGCTACCATCATAATTTCGCTAATGAGCGCAAAGTCAGGCACAACCATGGCGCAGGGACGATAAAGCGCTTTTAGATTTTCCGGCAATTCAGCGCGTCCCGCATAGCCAGGATTCATTGTAATGAACATGCCGACTGTGGGACGCAGTGATATAATTTCCCCCAGAAAATTGAACATCACCTTCTTTGCCTTGAGTGAAGAAAAGAGAGAAATTTGTTAATTATTTTTTATTTTTTTTTATGGAGTAGTGATAGCTGTTGCTAACCTTAATGGCGTCCTGTATGCACTTCACTTGCACCGCCACCACGGAGAGCACTTCAACGGAAATGCGATTGAATTCATCGAAACAACCCCAAGCGCCCGTTTGCGCCAATCCCTTGTGTATGTTGCCGCAGGATTTGTAATCCATTTGTTCGGAGCAATTGAATACGTAAACCATCATGCCTAGCGCGCGTCCCAAATCTTTGGTGGTTTCCGTTTTGCCCGTACCAGCCGGTCCCGCAGGCGCGCCACCCATCACCAAATGCAATGATTGTGTTAAGGTAATGTAACAGCGATCGGTTAGTGGTGTGATCACCAAACGTGGCGTATTGCCCAGATATTCGTAGTCGTATTTGAATTGTGCATCGCAGATATTCGCAAAGCAATCGTCGAACTTCAAGTCCCAGCGATGACGCAATTGACTTTGCCATTGAAATGCAGAGGCCAATTCAACCTTGGCCGAAATGATTTTCGCCACCACATCACGACTGTGCACGTCGATCGTGCAGACGGTCATGATTTTTTGTCGATCCGCTGCCGATAGGTCGGTCAATAGTATATTAATTAAATTGTTGAGTTGTGCCACTTGCTTTTTGTTGTAGTCCTTTATTGCATTTTCGTAGCGCTGCTGTACTTTTGCGAATGCGTCATTTGTTTCGGTCGTCCACCAGATTTGCGTTGTTACTAAAGCCGGTTGTGCGGGCCATTCGAAAATCCATATGTGTCGCGGTTTATCTTCGTAGGCGATAACTGCACGCCGAAAATGGTCGCGCAAAGTTTCACGCATTTTGTCTGTTACCCGATTTAGCCAGACCTCGACTTTGCCGCTACAGTCGCAGTTATCTAAAAAGGGTACGAACTCTTCGTGTTCCTTGGCAATCATGCCGACAGCTAATTTTGTGCCTGCGATGAGATTCAAGCGACCCATGGAGTCGTAGAGTTTCGTTAAATGGCGACAAACCATTTTAGGATTATTGCCATTGGATAGAATATCGAGCAAGTCGGCGGAGGATACAAAGTAAAAGCGTGGATATGCAAGCCGTTTAGTTTCCAGATAGTCATTGAGCGCTTTTTCGCATAACGTTAGTTGTTTCAGTAACGCTTCGAGTGTGTCGTAAAGTTTGCTATTCGGTCTGTTAGTTGAACGCACCACATTGCGATCGGAGTTCATTTGATTCAATAATTGTTTGAATTCGCGATCTATATAGTCGAAGCGCTTGGAATCTTCTGGCAATTGCGATCGAATATCTTCGGAACCAATGAAAATACTTTCGAGATACTGCCACTTGCGTTGCACCTCAAACCATGAGCCGATTATTTGATCAGCATTGGATAGTTTTTGTTGCCAAGCAACGACTTCATGCTGAAAGAAGCCAACATACTTTGACGATGCCATATTTTGCAACTGAACTTGGTTTTCCTCTAACGTCTCGATCATTTCCTCTGAAGCTTTGAGTAACTTGAGGCCGGTGCGTTCATGTATTTCATTTTGGAACTCCATGTTAGCCCAAGTGTTGGCAAGATCTCTCAACATTTTCTCCATAGCCTGTTCTTTAACGGATTTATCCACAATGTTCTTCACTTCCTCCTCATACTCGTGCAAATTCAAATCGATCAGGTCTTTGAGCGTAGTCGAATCATCCATACTGAATTTAACACCTGTTGTGGTCATCAACTCAACCCAGTGACGATCACGTATCGCTGGATTCTGCAATTCAGTGACAGCGCGCAATGAGGTCATTAGATTCTTCAATTGATTCTCTGTATGCATGTAGGGTTCCCAAGAGCGCATTTCCTTGCCCAGCCCACGCAACTCTTTGCCGAACTTCTTACACTCCTGATCCATCGATTCAATATCGATTTTCTTCCAAGGCGTTTTCTTCCATTCGTTGATCGTAGTTTGAATTGTTATTGCAAAGTCCCACATCACTTTTAGTAGTTTCAGTTCGTGACGGCAGCGTTCAATTTTGCTAGCATCTGGACCTTGTAGCTCGAAAAGTACAGCTGATTCCGCAAGTGACTTTTGGCGCTCCTCCAAAGCAGTTATCTCCAAATCGGCTTCGTCAATCAAATCATACGGATTATTGCAAGGCACTTGGAAGAACTGATGGAAAAAAATTAATGCGCGATATAAATTAGACTGTATGCAGTTAGTATGAAAATAGGTTACCTTTTTGCGCAGAAACCGCTTACGGTATTGAATGGCCATGGTGTCGCAGAGTATGATACGTTTCTCAATGAGATCCACTTGGTAGGACTGTATGGGGGCGATTGTTTGTTTAACAGCGGCCGCATTTTTCTTCACTTTCATCCATTTATCGGGAAGCTCGTTTAACTGAATGGATAATACAAAAATAAAGTGAGAAATTTGGGAAAATATGAATATATCAGTCACATTGACCATAACCCATGATAATTTTTATTGCATGTCATGGAAATTTTAGATATGCTGTGGAATGAAAGCGATGTAATAAAGTTATTGTAGTATCATTCTGTGTACTGAAGTCCATGCAAATTAAGTGAACAGAAATTAATCACTTTTGAGTACGGTAACTACATCCGGGGGATTGCATCAAATAGGGGGACTCTAGATAGCAACC
Source organism: Anomoia purmunda (assembly GCA_951828415.1). Lineage (NCBI taxonomy): Eukaryota > Metazoa > Arthropoda > Insecta > Diptera > Tephritidae > Anomoia > Anomoia purmunda. The sequence goes on along the minus strand of OX639993.1, from coordinate 185,704,110 downwards.
AAACATGAGGGAACGTTTGAGTGAAAAGACATAAGGTGCAGTCAGCATTTATTTCCGAGAAGGTGGGGCTGTAAGCTAAGTGAGAATATTAACTTTTTCGACTACTTCGCTTCTAGCTGCATCTACCGCTACCAGTTCACCGTCCTCCTTCGGCATGTCGGGATATCTTGCAGGTGGATTATCAAGTTTGACCTCTGTTTTTGTTATGGTTTTTGTTGTTGTAACGGTGTTAAACATTCTCCATAAAATCTTGATGGATGTTACGGAATACTATTTATTTCCCAGATATAAATTCGGCTCATTCCGGTATCAATCGTGACAGTCTTCTGCATCGCTACGCAGCACCTATGCAGGTGTAATTAAGTGACAACAAACCTATGTCTAGAGAACCTCATTTTGATCGGCAAGTAGGCCAACAACTGTTTTCCTATCTACAACTGCAGAGTATAACCCGGTCAACGTCTCTTCAAAAACTTCTTTCAATGTCTGGCTGATCTCGATTCTACCCGCAACCTGCAACGGTTCGCCAAGGAAAAACGGTGGGTTTTTTTACATAAAGAAAACTGAGGGAATGGTGCAAAAGCGCTCGCTCAGCCCACATCACACTGTCAGACTAGAGAGAGGGGCAACCCCCGTACGATAAGCATATAAGCATTGTTTCAACGAAGAATTAAGAAAGGGCTGCCAACATTTTAATTTTAATTGGTTGGAATTATTTTAAGGACAAAGGATGATAGCACTCAATCCCAAATTCAGCGAGGAGGTGAATACCAGGAAGGCCATGAAACCCATCTACTGGATTACCAGATAAGTTGAAGTAAAGCGATTCAAACTCTCATTCGCCTTGTCTCTTCTTCTCTCAGGCTAATGGTAGGTGTAATAACCGGACACTGTCTTGCGGGCAAACACGGGAAGAGGCTGGGATGCCTAAGAGAAAGTGGAGAGCTTCGAACACTATCTCTGCCATTGTCCTGCACAGGCCAAGACTCGAAACCAAGCAGTACTTTATAAAATGTTTGGCCGACCTGAGTTCGGTAAGCATTCGCAATTATCTGCCCTACGTAAGGCGCACTCCATGGTTCACTTTCTAAGGGAAATAAAAAGAGATATGCATGGCCCCTCTCAGAGAGATCACAACGGCCTTTGTAGGCCTACGTATGCCTCCGTGGTCTTGCACGGATGCAGGTGCTCCAACCTGTGGTGAAGTAAAAATAATACGGGACCTTGAGGTAGTCATTGCACTTGTAAAAAAGCGCAGTATCGGGTTTGCGATGGAAGAGAGATTTCCTCATACAAATGCGAAAATTGACTAAGACGCAATATTTGTGTTTTTTCCCGTAGCTAGTCTAAGATGGGCCAAAAACTCCTCTCATAACATTTTACCTGCGCCAGCACGATATCCTTAAAATCGTAGTTATACTGTTTCAACAAATCGACAACCTCACGCAATGGATCGAACATGTAATCATATGTGAATTGCTTTTCGTTGATCGTATTGAGCACGGACAGAATTTTGAGTAATCCCTCAAAGTCATCTTTGTTCAGTTCGATTTTGAGTGCTTCATTTGCTTCATCTACAAAGTCTTCCAGTTCCTAGTTGCAAGACAAAATTATATTGAAATGAAAATACGTTTACTTGATTTAATCTAAAACTCACCTGCAGCGAGTTCATCACCCTATCGATGAGATCCTGTTTAAAGAGGCTTATCCACTTGGATACCTGATTGAGTACAGCGTTTTTGAAACCCTTCTTATTCAAACGCAACCAGACACTGAAGTCATAAAATGATTCCCATTGTGAGATCTCATTTTGTAAGGCAATAAATTTGTCCAACTAAAAATAAAAATTCATTTCATCGTGACAAATACAAAAACATGAGCTAAAAATTGTACATAAGTTTATGAACTTTATGTCTAGAGCAAAAATCGTTGTACTACTGAATTATTTACACATGATTTTAACTGATCATACCTGCTCCTTGTAGACACTTAGTGGTGGATATTCGTCCTTTAATGGCTTTACACCCGACTCGCCGTCACCTTCTAATTCCGCTTCACGTTCGGCTACTGTCAATGGGCGTCCATATTTCTTAACTTCGGCAAGATATTGCTGCTTGTCAGAGAGCCACAAATACGAGTAGTCCATATAGATTTTGGAGTGGGATCGTATCTGCTGAAGTACGAACTTCACTTTGGTCATAATATCATTACGTGTTTTGCTAATTTCGATTTTGTCCTTCAATTCGCCTTCGGGTTGATACAAATATAAAAATTTATGTACAGTTAGGGGTTATTACGAATATTAGCATTTGCATTCGCTTATCGGAATAATTCGCATTATTTTAAACTTTAGCATTCGTACCAAATGAATACGAATGTTTTGCGAATGTGTCTAATCTTCTTCTGATCAATAAATAATCTAAATAATGTAGCAACTTAGCGTTTGCATTTTTTAAAGTTCTAAAGGAATTTAAGATCTCTAAAGTAAAGCAAATTTTATTTGAATCACATTTCTTTATTTCAAAATGTTCAAAAACCGCTCCAGTTGGTTAGGTTTTTGTTGTTTTTAATCAAATTAAAGTAAATTTCTTTCGTTTGGTATAAGATCTTCTATTTTGTATATAATTGTATTTTATTCTATTGCGACTATTTAATTGCAGATGTCGCTCGCCAAAATATTAACTTATTCACTTTCGATGAAGTTAAAGGCGTAGAATGGAGATGCGACAGAAAATACTGTTACGCAAAAATAATTTGATAGATGGCGCTAGAATCGAGTTATTCAGAAAATCCAAATTTATAGTCCAATAATAAAAATATTAAAATGGTAGTTACGCTGTTGGTGTGATTAGAAATGCTTTGGGTTTAGAAACGGCTTGCTGTCTGCCAGTTCCTTCTTCACTCACATCCCGCTAAGGGAGGAATGGGAGGAGGTGGCGTTTGTGGCTAGGGGCTGGTGAACTTTTTCACGGATGGTTCGAAGCTAGATGGTAAGGTTGTAGGGAGTGTCTTCTGCAAGGAGCTCTCCCTCAGCCAGAAATTTAAGCTTCCAGACTACTGCAGTGTGTTTCAAGCCAAGGCGGCCGCAATCAAGGAGGCAACCGATTGGCTACTCACCAACGAGAGGACATCTATGCTGATAGTCAGATTACAATACAATAGAGACCTTAGGGTCTCTAATGGCCAGGTAGAAACTGGTCGGGGAGTGCCTGACTTCTTTCTCAGCTGCCTCTTGAATACCTTGATAGCGGACTGATTTGGATGCCGGGCGATGGGTGATGAGCTCGCTCGGCAGGGCACTTTCGAAGCCAATACTCCAAGCAGGGAAAGGATGGGAGCTCCTCTATCCGTCTGCGGAATTCTATTGGATAGATGGGCTCCATATCGGGTCAGCGAGCGCTGGGCAACTACTACGACATGCAGAATTGCACGGACCCTCTGGCCGGTGGCAAATCGCGATCCTCTTTTCATTTTCTACCCAGCTGCCCTACCTTTGCGAGACTGAGGTTCAGGTAGTCGAGATACAATTAACTATTAAATTAGTTGAAGCCACTTATGACAGATAACCTATTAAAAATTATGTCAAAAAACCAAAGCCATAACCATTATAAGAGAAATCTATAACCATTATGCAAAGACTGATATTAAAAAAGTCTTTTCATAACAATTATCAGTGATATAAATAGTTTTTAAGTCTTCAAATACTTTGATTTTGGGACTTATCTTATAAAAGTCTTCCCGAAAAAGTTCTGAGTGAGAAAAGACTTTTCAAGTTTTGAAGAACGGAAGTTTTTTTAGAACTAATTCGAGGTTAGTTCGGAGTTGATTCGGGACTAGTCCAAAATCATTTCTGAACTAGTTCGATCTTTCAAAGCCTTTTATTTAGGGGACAAAAATTATGAAAATTATAAAAATTTTTGCTGATTAATTATTAGCAATACAGCTTTTTCAAGTCCTGAAAGACGGAACTAATTCAGTAAAAGTTCGGAACCAGTTTGCGATCAGTTCAGGACTATGTTCTGTTTTATTTTCCAGTTCTTTCTAATATGGCGAATTTTCAGTTTAGCCCATTCACACTTTTATGCCAAAAAAAATAAAAAAACTAAATTCGTGGAATTCTGAGCTAGGTTAGAAGTGTACATGAATTGGTCCTGAAATATTTTAGTACTAGTACCGAACCAGTTTCGAAATATTTTCGCAAACTATTATAAACAAATAAAAGGCTTTAAAAGACGTAAAAAAATATATCTCGCTATTACTTATTGTGGAAAGACTTTTACATAATTATTTAGACTCATACATAATTACTGTAGAAATACTTTTATAATAAAAGTCTTGTCTAAAGTTGTTGATTTGTTTGCAGTCGTAATTAGTATGAAAATCCGTTTAAAGTAGGTATAAGTTTCTAAATAATAGTTATAGATAACTTGAAAAAAGAGCTCACTCATAATTATTATCAAACCACTTTCATAAGTCTTATCAGAATTAGGATGATTTTTTTTAAACTCATCAGTCAAATAAGGATGAACAATAAAACTACAAACATAAATAAAAAATTGCGAACTAATCAACAACACCAAAACCAGTTTAATTTAAAATCAAATATTACAGGGGATGACGGAAAATTGTTTAAAAAAAAATTTTTTTTTATAGTTATTTGTACAAACTTGTGGCCGTTATTGCTATTAATCAATGACACTAACAGCATTGCTATCCCTAACGTTTTTGGAACGTATTCGTATGGATCTGCGATTTTGATCATTCCATGTTAGTTCAAGTGCAAAATTCTACCCGAAACCGTACTCAAAAAAAAAATGGTGCATATCAAAAATTCAAACTCATACCCATAAAATTTGCTGGTTCTTCATCCTCCGGGGTTGGATCCTGTGCTACACGCGGCAACATACTCATCATATTGTACATGTCTTCAATTAAATTTTCAACATGCATCGTAAAGCCGTTCTTTGAAGTGGGATCCAAATTTAAGAAGTACACCACGAGTGGTTCCTGCAACTCCATAAGTATTTCGAAAATCGGCGCATTATTTTCAAAGCGATTGTCAATCTCCATTCGTAGATATGTAACGCTAGTAATTACGGCATCCAACAGCTGGGACGCAATCAACTCATCCACATACATTTCATATGCTCGAAATTGTGTGCGCTCTTCCTCGCTGAGCGTTTGCAGCAGATCGTAGCGATGTTGAGGCGTAATGATCTAAGAAATTTTGGAGATATATGTTTTCGAATTTTATATGGTATGCATGTGTAATAATATACCTCGCCCTCCGATGACCCCTCTTCCTCTTCAACAACTTCAATTTGTACAGGCGTAGGCCTCTTTGAACCAGGTTGAGTTGCTGCTGTATCCGGTCCAGTCGTTGTGACATTATCTTCGCCATCTTCCTCTTCAATTGCTTCGCTACTTGCATCATCGATTTCGTAACGATGTGGTATGTCAAAAAATAATTTTGCATTCTCCAACATTAACCTATCAATGAGCTCTTTGGTGACCATGGCTTGATTTCGCCGTTTCTGAATAATAATCGGGCGTGGTTCGACCTCCAAGAGTGCTTTCGGATTGAGATCTTTACGTTGGAATAATGGCACTTTACCCCAAGCATTTATACTCTGCTTAATGGCTTCCAAATTGGCTTGACATTTTTCTATACGCTTTTGCAAATGACTGAACTTTGCAAATACTTTGTTTATGAATCGCTGATCTGAAATAAAAATAGGGGGAAAGAAAGTCGTAAATACTAAAACAACAAGGAGAACAAGTGTTAGTGTTACATACCAATTGACATCCAAATTATATCGGTTATTAGGGGCTCCATATATTGCTCGATGCTACTTAACTCTGCACGTATTAAATCCATTTCTCTAGGCTGTGAGCGCGCGTTGATGTCATTATACCATTCGGCGATGCGCATTAGTTTCAGACGGGCTTGCTGTGGGAGCAAACGATTGTGTTTATAAGAAACTAATAGCCTAACATCAATAATAGAAATTTTTATGATAATATCACTATAATAAATTTAAAATAAAATTAATTTTTTTATTAACGAATAGTGGCCGAAATTCTTAAAATTTAAACTTTTTTTATTTTTGAGACTTTGTATTTCACTCTTTTCCAGACTAAAAATAAAATGCATCGGTTACTGTGGTATATACATATTTATTATATCATTGATTATTATATTATATTCTTAGAGAATGTTTTTTGTGATTTTATTGAACCAAGGCCAGTTTTTGTTAAGGAATAATATGAGAAAGCAACGAGATTTGAAATTTCGGATCATCGGATTCGGATTTCGCTACATCGTCGTCATTTCTGGCTGAATGGCTTCGTCAATAAGCAAAATATGCGTTATTGGACAGGCAACAATCTACACTTACTCCATGAGTCAACATTGCATCCCGAAAAAATTACGGTTTGATGCGGTTTATAGGCCGGCGGCGTGATAGGGCCGTACTTCTTGCGTGCTGATCAAGACCGCCACGTTACTGTGAATGGGAATCGCTACCGCTCAATGATAACCGAATATTTTTGGCTCGAATTGGATGATATGGACTTGGACAATATGTGGTTCCAATAGGACGGCGAAATAAGCCACACAGCGAATGTCACAATCGATTTATTGAAAACCAAGTTTGGTAAACGTGTTATCTCACGAAATGGCCTAGTCAATTGGCCGCCTCGGTCGTGCGATTTGACGCCGTTAGACTCCTCGTATTTCCTGTGAGGCTACGTCAAGTCTGTGGTCTATGCCAACAAGCCAGCGACGATTGATGAACTTCGTACGAATATCGAACGTGAAATTTCGGCCGATTTATGCTTGAAACCCGTCTAAAATTGGGTTCAGCGTCTGGACTTCTGCAAGCGTGCCCGTGGTGCCCATGCAAAAGAAATCGAGTTCCATACATAATGGCACCGAATGTACTTTTACAGGAATAAAGAATTTAATTCATATCCCAAACCGTTTTTGTTTTATTTAAAAAAAACTTTTGTAGCGTTCCTATTGAAAAACCCTGTATAACTATCATTTGTATTTGGTTTCCTTTCAAACCAACACAACAAGTGTGATGAGTGCGTAATTTTTTTAAGTATTCGATAACTGTTATATTGTATTAAGAGAGACACATTTTTTAGGTCATGGTAAACCACATATGATTTTGAGACTTACATTATAAAAGTCATTTCATAATAATTATGAAAGAAACAAATTTTATAATCAATTGCAGAACTTCTATCTTGAGGCTTATATTTTAACAGCCTTTCCGTATGAGAACCAGTCGCGAAATGGTTCTGAACTAGTGCCGAAATTAACCCGAAGTAAGGGTGAAATGATCCCGAAAGAGTTTGGTAAAATCATGTTTCCTCACTCGTAATTACTATGGAAAGACTTTTATAATATAAGTCTCAAGATAAAAGTCTTGTAAATGCCATGATAAAAATATGTGTAAGATATAAGGGTTTTTTGACTTTTGCTAGCATTATAACAACACTCTCTTTACCGGTTGCTCAAACACCGTTTTCCACTGAAACCAGGACCATATAAAATCCCATAGTTCCCAATTACTCTATATGTAGTGGAAATGGTACGAGGTTTGTGGTGTTCCGGAAGGAAATTCTCCAAAGTTCCCTTATGTGGCTGCTTGCCACATCATTTGACCTAATGTAAGCCCTTAAGGTAAAATAATATAAAACTTGTGCCAAAATCTTCGCCTCACATAGAGCAGAAGTTCATTAAACATAATTGCTTATATTTATTTATTTGCATACATGCATTAAAATTTTGTTGTTTCTATTGAAATATCCCAGCAAACATTTGGTGCCATAAATGAGTCATAAGGAGCTCATTCAAGAGTCGAAAATTAAGGAATTTCCATTCCTATAAAGAGCAACGTATTTGATCTGAAATCCATACATCAAATAAGCCCCAAAGGAAATTCATATATGACTCTTATTGTGGCCATATACGACCCGTTTCGGACCCTTGCTTTAGATCATGGCACATTAACCAGCTAACAGCATTAGAAAAAACACAACCCTGCCATGTATTTTGTTGTTGCAAATGGCCCATCAAACGTCAACATAGAAATGCCAAATTTGGCGTGTTTGACAATTCAATAAGTAAACAAAACGCACACCAGCAAGGCACATTGAAGATAAGTAAGTAATTATATTGTTCCCACTATTACATCTACACTAAATTGCATATTAATATCTCAGCATTTGCGTGTTGGATACTTACATCAAAGGCGATGGTATATAAAGCGAAGGAACAGAGTTGGGCATTAGGTTTGTTCTTTGCGCTCCTGCAATGAGTTCGGATTCTAAAAAGTGATCGGAACAAACCCAACCGCTTACAGGAAGTTCCACGCCACATGCTCTGTTCCAATTGGATCTTCTACACTGATCTTGCGGAACCTTAAAAAAGTTACAGCCTTTCCCCCTCCTCTTATTGCAAAGAAAACATTTTCCCATTTCTGAATATGTAAATATAATTTTGATATGTAATATGTAAACAATTTATTTTCATCTATAATCAAAACAAATAATAGTCTGTTAGGATAAAATGTAAACAAACTTTGACAGCCGATGAACCACTTCGAATGAAAGAAATAAAAAAATCAACCCTGTTGCTGTTACCTGGTTAATGTGCCTTGGCTGTAGATTATATTATGACTCTTATTGGCAACTCCTTTTGGATATATTTTATACTCATTTATAACTCAATTACTTTCAATTTACGTAGCAAATATATGTTTTAAATGTGAAGTAAGTCGGAAATATCACCCAGCTTATCGGTGCGTTAGCAATACCAATTCGGTATTGATATTTAATTTCAATTAGCACGGTTATTTGAAAACCCTGCCCATACTGTTTAGTGCCAATGCTGTAGACATGAAAATGAAGAACAGGCAAGCTAGCCTCACCTTCTGTGAGATAATGAAAAAACAGAAACCCATTCCAGCTTCAACAACATTCTGAAATTTAACAACAGCGCAAGTTGGTTTTAACTCATTCTCCATAGTATCAAAACGGCACGTAGTTGTTAATTGGGCGTTGAGTTCCTTCGCCGGCATTCTAACCGAAGCAGTTTGAAAACATTTTCTTTTGTATTTAAAAAATGAGCTTTGTTAGAAAATTTTCGGTTATATGCTCATATACGTGTTCTATATAATTAAAAAAAGCTGAACATCAAATATATCTTGTGTAATAGGATTCTTTATAGTCTCATAAATTTAAAGTGCTCCGAACAATTTTACTGGGATATTTCTTTGGTTGAGCGAAAATTAAAATAAGCAAATGGAATGACAGCAAGAGAAATTTAACAAAAAATTTTGAAAGCTAGCTCCAAGGTGAATTTATACCAGGTGGTGCTGGACGTACAACAAAAACGCACGCTAACAAATTGAACGCAAAATGATAGTGAGAATCGGTGAGAATTACAACAAACACATAGTTTTGACACCTTATGTGAATTCGCCTTGGCTGGCTCTCAACGACAGTACGAAGGCGAACTCATTTAAGGTGCAGTTGATTAAGCAGCTGATCGAATTCGCTTGGTGTACGTAATATCAAAATTTTGTGTTTTTTGTAAATAATACTGCCATTTATAATTTGTTAGTGTAAATTTTTGTTTTAGTACGTATAGTATAACACCACCTGATATGGATTCGCCTTGGGTTGCACCTTATAAATATTTGTATCATAGTGAAGACATAAAAAACTTGTCTCTCTCATAAATATTATGAACATACCTTTTGCACGTAAGCCTTAAAATAATATTTAACGATGACTTAATAAATTGGCCTCGCTCATAATTTTTGTGGGGTTTTTATAACATCAGTATAAATAACTCTTAAAATAATATTTGTTAGGGCTGGATATCCGTGGACAAGGACAAACCCCGTATAGTATGGATATTCGGTTAATAATCGTTGTGGCAATTACCCTGAGATGGAGATGTACGAAAATCCGGTTGATATTCGTACTTTCAGATATCGAAAAAGTCAACGAATGAACACTTAATCAACAAAAAGTTTTTTAAAATAAATTTTCGATTATCATTAAACGCACATACCGTTAGTGAACGAATGGAATATGGCAACTTGTGAATGATGTTTGAGATAGCGACTTGTAGAATTCTTGGTACTTGAATAGTTTCACGCCTTATTATTGCGTTTACCTATTTTTAGAAAGATATTAATCTTCGCAAGAAATTATACCGCGGCTTATTTTCCTTACCTGTGGCGATTAATACCGAAACCTTTTGGCGTTCCCTGTTTGTCGCCTTGCAACACAATTTTTTTGCACATTTTATTCTAGTATATAAGTATTTATATTTTATATATATAAAATTGCTTCCGCCATCTATCGGTCGAATTTTCTAGTATCACCTAGCGGCAAGATCTAAATGTAATTCCAGCTTCTGCTTTAATAAGCTCCTTCATTCTCTTTTTCCTACCTGCATCAGATGAAGAGTGCCAACCTGCGTGAATTATACCGCCCTGAAAAGAGTACTGATCTTCCTAGCGCCGTAAGGCTAGTGGCAGTGGAGGAGCTACCAACAACGTGCGGCTGCAATTAGAGCCAACCGCTCTCCGCTAGTCCTGTTATTTGCCGCATTAGGCCAATTTTTTTTATAAAAAAAAAGAAGCAAAATGGATAAATTATCCCCCACTATAATGTTAGTGAGGCTTTCAGCCGCCAAATAATAAGTTGGTAATTTTTTTATCATGTGCCCAAAGCGTGGTAAATTCGCGTTACGCGAGTCCATATTTGTGAAAAAAAGATATAATCCATGAAGTAACAAAAAAAAAATAAACATATTGTATTAAAAGTTATTAAAATATATATATAAGATATAGAAAATGAAGTAAAACAAAAAAAAAAAAAAAACGGAAAAGAAAATATTTTTTTATTGCAAAATTAACTAAGCACGCACTCGTGAAAAATGCATATTTCATTTTGTTTTGTTGTAGCTTCTTTCTAATTTTATACATTTTCGTTTATTGATAACTTTTCTTTTGAATTTAAGTTTTTATATAATAATTAAACTGCATTAATATGTAGTAAAGTGAATTAAAATGGAGCATAGATTAATTAAACCTTTTTAAAAAGCATCTATGTGCTAATATTCTTTTTAATCCACGGAGCTATGCATTGATGGAGGAAGAGTGGGGACGTTACTGGATAGCTATTTGCACGGAATTACTGAAAATGCTCAAAAGCTTGGCATAGGCCATTTGTGATCATGGTAGGGTTGGCAGTATGTTGCTGCTCTTCCATCTTGCAACAACCACAACAACCAGCTAGTCATTAATGGTAATGGTTTTAAAGTTAGCTTTTCTTTCTTTTCTCTCATTTTTCCTATCTACAGAATCAGAGTGTGTAACCCTCATCCCCCTCAATACAAACAGCACGTGAATTTTTATTGTTTTATTATACTCGTAGTAGCGCAAATGGGGCACCAACCCAGCAGCCAATAATAACCCCACCCAAGCCTGCGATGCTGAGCCGGTACAAGCGCGTGCTCTGCTGTGTTTACCCTAAATCCGCTCAATACGAATTACAACGTTACATGCTACATGTTACCCACTTATTTAATTGCCCTTTGTTGCATTACTTTTATTTCTAATATCTGGATCCCTTGATATCCGTATATTCCCAAATCTGGATATCTGGAAGCTATGACAATATCTGGATATTCGAAAATTCGCGCTATTCGGAAAGTTGAAAAGTCCGGATGGAATTCACAACCCACAGTTACCGATAACTAAAACAATTTTTCACGAGCATAATTTTGGTAAAATCTCTTTGATAATTTCACTCTAAAAATAATAGTTATCGATGACTTTCAAAATCTTCATCTTCATAAAAAAAGTGACGCATTGACTACCATTTTTTTACTGTTATAATACTTATGCGTCTGATATAAAGAAATTTACTACTTTTACTCATAAATACCCAGAATGTCTCGTCGCGTTCGTAAAACTCTATAAGCTCCTCTGGCACGTCACAGTCCATAATGCGCAACACTTTGATATCTTTCAATGCATTCGCCAATTCGGGCGTAAAATTTACTGAGAGTATGCCATTTTCGTGCTTTTTCAATAGCGTCTGAGCCATGCCAAGATCAATTTGTTCACGCACAGTGGTGTACCACTCCTCAAGTATTGTCTGCTTCAAAGCATCGATCTCATTAAGCATCTGATGATAGATGTCCAATGTTTGTTCGCCATATTCGTTATCGAAGAGCCTAATAAGTAAAAGAAATTAATTTATATTGTATGCAAAGTGGAATTTTCTCTAAATAAATTTAATTTTTTACGGATATTCGTAGAGTTCATAGTCTGTTTTGATCCAAGTGATGCGATGCCGCAATTTGTGTAGCCAGGAAATAGCGCCCGAAACTTTTGGAAAGCATTCATCGGTTGGCAAGCCCTGCACCGGAAATTATAAGCGCTAAATTTGTTGATTGTTAATCAAAAACATTTTGAGCTGCATAATCACCTTTACGCCCGACTCCTTATAGATCGCTTCGAAATTGTTGAAATCTTTCTTTACAGCATGTATCTCTTCGGCTAAATCGTCAACGAGTATGTGCATGTGCGGATCGAGTTGCTCCTTGATGATCGGTCGCAAAAGTAGTGTGCCGCAAAGCATCAGATCGTGCGAGTCCAACAATGCCAATTCGAATTGAAATGCAATGCGTCGCTCAAGTTTCTCGGCGAATTCGTGGAATTTTGCTACATCCTTATTAAATTGATCAATAGATTCATCCGGATCGAGTACATTGTATGTCATGCCATTTGTCCATTCGCGATAATTGTTGTTGAATTTTTCCAGTATGGTGGCAAGCGCAGCTGATATCTGACGCCCCTTCAAGCCACCGACAGTGATCTTTTCCAGTTTAAGGAAGTCACGGCCTGTATCGAAAATTTCTTTCATCACATTCAGCCGCTCAACAAAACGATCCAAACGATCGAAAATCGTCTTCGGGTGCCATGTCCAATCCTGTGAATTGAATTGAGTGCCAATTTTGAATTTTTTCAAACTGGAACGGCAACTCTCGTATGTTTTTCTGCATTTAGAATGAAATTTTACTCAATATTGTAGACTTGACCCCATTTCACATCACTTACTTATAGTATGCCACGTGATCGAGATTGATTACGATTCTTTTATAGGCTTCATCGACATCACCAAAACAGCTCTCCGGGTCTATAGTTAAGATGACATTCTCAATAATTGTATTATGTAACAGTTCGAAGAGTAAAACCATGTTGTCCAAGGTATGGAAATATTTTGAATGACCCCACACCAGGCCCACAGTTAAGAGTAGCGGACGCAGTTGGGCGCGATTGTCGTCCATTCGATTCGATTCGAAAGTATCAATCATTTTGCGCTAAAAACAAAAAGCGTTTAAGTTATTTAATTTCCACATAAGTATTAGTTGATTTGGTTCACATATAGTAACTTACGAGTGGCGTTAAAAATTTGGTTATATCACGCGCTTCAGCCAAAGCTTGTAGCACTAACTGAACGATATTTCGATAGGTGGACTCGAATACAGAATTGATTTTTTCCAAAACAAACCCAATTGTTTTAATACGTCTGTCGCCCAATTGATCCGCTAAATTTTCTAAGTTTTCCAAGCGTGTTTCCCAGAAACTGAACATCATATCGGGTTTCGGATGTTTTTCCTTGTCATACATGCGATCACGTGTTTTGATCAAAACTAAATCTTCTACCGAATCTAGCCACTTGACGACCATAAACTCCAAAGAGTGCTTGAGTAAATTGTTGAATGTGCTAAGATCGCTGGTTAAGGTAGAAAAAAATATATACATAATAAATAGAAAAATAGTTAAGACTGATAAAGTTTAAATATTTTTAGAACATCAGTCAAAATAAATGATAAAATTTCTTAAATAGAGTTATTTTCTTTCTCATTAAACCTAAAACAAAATTTTCTTGTAGATAAGCGTCTCTGATTCTTGTCATCTGGCATGGCATATATGATTTTGAGAACTAGCCTAGTTTTATTGGGTAAAAAAATCTCCAAAAATGCCAATACAATTTGCTTTCTCTGTCAGCCCGTGTCCCCAAGATATGCATATTGACAAAACGGCATTTTTTTTTAAACAAAATCTTCGACATTTGGGTAACTACTCGTGCAATTTGTCTAAACTGAAAGAACGACAGAGCTGCGACTTTGACCATGTTCAGTCAATAAAGTTCGGTTCGCCTTCGGCACAAAGAAAAAACCGATTTTTATTCGAAAGTTTGTAAATTTTTATTAATATAAAAATGATACCTATTAACACAATTTACGAAAATGAAAAAAACTGATTTTTTTTTGAGAACTCATTTTAAAAAAATGTTCTATTGCATATTTTCAAAACCATGCACTTAAGTCTGAAAACTTTAAGTAAATACCAATTCACATAAGAAAGTTGTTAACTTGCTGGATAAACCTCTAACAAGCGTAAGACTTTCAGAAGTTCAGTCTGAAATTTCGCGGATAAAAAATTCAAAGTCTCCAGGTCACTACAATATCGACGCATGGACAATCAAAATCTTCCTAAGAAATGCCTGTTATTTTTAGTGTTGCTTTTTAACTGTAGCTTCAGGCTGAGTCATTTTCCTACGCAGTGGAAATGTGCTGAGATAATTATGATACCAAAGCCAAACAAGCCGGAAAATGAGTTATCTTCATATAGGCCAATAAGTCTACTGACAATATTCTCGAAAATACTCGAAAGAATATTTCTTCGAAGATTACTGCCAGAGCTGGAAAGGCAATCGATCATTCCAGATCATCAATTTGGTTTCAGACAAATGCACGGTACACCGGAACAATGTCATCGTATTGTGAAAGCTATACTTTGTAGCCTGGAAGAGAAGAAGTATTGTTGTGCGATTTTTTTAGCCATTCAGCAGGCATTTGACAGAGTCTGGCACTCAGGCCTACTGTATAAAATTAAAAAAATACTACCTACTCCGCTCTATCTCTTCCTCAGATCCTATCTGAGTTTCAGGAATTTCTACGTTAAAATTCAAGACGAAATCTCGGATATACACGAGATAAAAGCTGGAGTCCCGCAAGGTAGTGTTCTGGGACCAACGCTCTCCATAGTTTCTACCGCAGACATGCCAATACTAGAAGACGATAAATTAATAGTTGCCACTTATGCAGACGACACTGCTATACTCTCATCCTCCTACTCGGCTAGCGAAGCTGCTGAAACCGCACAAGAACAGCTACATCAATTGCAATCCTGGCTTCGTAACTGGAACATCTCGATAAATGCCTCAAAATCTGCTCAAGTCACCTTCACATTGAGAAAAGAAGAGTGCCCCAGTGTAAATCTTAATGGAGTCATAATTCCTAAATCCAATAGTGTAAGATACCTCGGATTACATTTAGATAAAAGACTTACTTGGCGTGAACATATCAGAGCCAAGAGAACACAGCTCAAAATTAAAACAAGAAAAATGTATTGGTTGCTTGGCCCCAAGTCTAAACTTACTCTGAAAAACAAAATGCTTCTCTACAAAGCTGTGTTGAAACCTGTGTGGTCTTATGGCATTCCAATTTGGGGTACTGCAAGTAAATCCAATATACACATTATTCAAAGATACCAGTCAAAAACTCTTAGACAGATTGATAACGCTCCGTGGTATATACAAAATATCCATCTCCACAAGGATCTGAAAACATATACGGTGATTGACGAAATAAAAAGATACAGTTCTAAGTACATCACAAGACTAAATTTCCATCCCAACACACACGCCATAAACTTATTAGACAACAGTGAAGACACACGACGATTGCAAAGACTGCATCCTCTAGACCTGCCGTTTAGATCGCAAGAATTAATTAAGTATTTAATGCAAATAATAATCATACTATATATATACTGATCACCCTTACTTAAAGGCCAAATTGCACTTAATGCATCAATGTAAATTACATTAGTCAATTTGTTTTACGACAGATTGTAAATAAAGATATGTAATATACAAAACAAAAAAAAAACTGGCCATTGAATTATCGATCTATATGTATTAAATGAAAATATTTATATACATTTCCTTTTTTAATTAAAAAATTACATTTGACATAAAATGACAATGTATGTATGTCCACACTGACCACCCGCGAAAGTTTAAAGTAAAAGTGTGATATTTCAATCAAAATAGGTAAATAAACCAAAAAAAAAAGGGCTGCGAAATATTAAAAAAAAGCTTTGAAGTTTATGATTTATCTACAACATAATGCATTTCCTTAATATTCTTATAATAACATTCCATTTAAGGTTATGTTGCAGTTCTGCAACACTATGCATTTAAGGGTTAAATATCTGCCTACTCTTTCATCTGTTTATCTAGTGAGCAATAATTCAGGCTAACTCTACACGGATATACGAAATTGGTTGTAATGTGGAAATATTAATAGGCTATCTTTTTAGATTACAATATAAAAGTACGAAATTTCGAGCTATAAAAACTAAAGTTTTTTATTGTTATTTTTACAAAAATATGAACTTAAATCGATGTGGCTTAAACTAATAATATGTGCTTTTTTTAATATCGGAAATATTAGGGAAACCAATCGCAGAACACGAATCATTCTCTCCAAAACGACGGTGCGAGCTCTCGCACGCAGGAGCGGCGAAACGTCCTGAGCCCGGGCGGGTACTTCTGCTGGTGGTAAGAGGTGAAGGGATTAGGTCGTCGATGAATTAAGAAGGTCAACGGGTTTCGGGAAAAGAACTTCGTATAATAAGTATATTGTTCATAAATAGTACATGAAAATAATTATTTGGAAACTTTTTCATTTCTGCAGTGATAATACTATTAATATAATGGCTATTCGTTTAGAATTCAAAGAAATGAAATCATTCAAAAGGATTTCTAGATCTAACTTATCAACTGCGTCCTAGACTTTTATAAACCTTCGCTGATTCAGTGTCAAATCTACTTGTGAGGGAGTAATATTCTTCGAAAATAATCCTCAGGTGTTGTAAATGTATGATTCTTAACATTGCTGTCATTTACTCGTTGCAAATTTTGCGTGGCAAAACAGGTTCTTCAATTCCGAATTCTTCAGTAAACCTTATACTATTTAGCCAAATTTACTGAAACTCTAAATTTTTTTTCTGCTCGAATTTCCAGGTGGGTATTTTCCCACTATGGGAAATTTCAGGTAGGTAGTACCACCCACCATACCCACTCTTCCGCCACCTCTGCTTCCACGTCATTCCGAACAAAATGTTTTTCAGTACTCAAAACTCTGAATTAATGGGCCATCCACCGTATAGTTGGCACTTAATAATTTCCTTTCGCTCCATTTTTTGGAGGAACCTCATTCGAAATTTTTTTCAAACGTATACAAAAGTGTGTAGCAAATTTTTGAAAATGGGCTGTAGCACCGCTCGCTTTAGACCAAATATCAACGTACACTTTTGAAACTACTCTGTGCATGAATTTATTAATCATGATATTGATAATTGTAGAAATCGGAAGAAGTAATGAAATTTGCTGTATCGAAAAAATAAGATATTTTTATGGTTAATGACAAATTCGTTGAAATTCGATGCTAGTGATCTAACGAGATAGAAAAATTATCAAAACTCAAATTTTTTTATGAAGGATAAGACTCAAAATCTACACACATGCAATAGAGGTGCCATAGACCTAGTCGGAGAGTCGACGGCTATCTTTACAGATGGATCCAAACTCAACGAAAGAGTGGACTGCGGGATGCACTCCAACGAATTAGCGCTGGACTTCAGCTTTAGCTTACCGGACCACTGCACCGTTTTTCACGTAGAACTAAATGCCATAATAGAGGCTGCCTGTAGTTTGATAGTGTCCGCTCCTGCATACTGACCTGTCACTATATACTCCGACAGTCAAGCGGCCATTAAATCTCTTAATTCTCACAAAAAAACTTCCAAAGTTGCCACAAAATGCAGAAGGTCTCTGAATCTGCTCACATCCAAGCATTCCGTGACTGTGACATGGGTCCCTGACATTCTTGGCAATTGCGCGGCAGATGAGTTGGCAAGGAAAAGGACGGAATTACCTATGATAAATGCTGCTCTAGAAGCGCCCATGCCTCTAACTCCGTGCAAGCACAGTTTAAAGACTAAACTCATCGAGGAGGTGAATATCGGGTGGGCCATGGAACCCACCTGCCCGATTACCAGACAAGTTTGGCTACAGCTTGGCGTAAAGCGATACAAAGCCTTGATTCGCCTTGACCGACGTTCTCTCAGACTAACGGTTGGGATAATAACCGGACACTGCCTTATGGGGGAAAAACGGGAAGAGATTGGGATGCCTAAGGAACGATTCCTGCCGAAGTTACAGGGACGAAGGGAAAGCGGAGAGCATCGAATACTATCTTTGCTACTATCACGCCCTGGTCAAGACTCGGAACCAATTCTTAAATGTATACTTTCTAGGCTGTTTGTCCGACCTGAGCTCGGTAAGCATTCTCGATGCGCCCAACTTCTATTTAAATAAATAGTAATATTTAGTAAAAATTGAGATATCCGAAAGTAGGTGGTCGAAATCGGATAATAACCTATCACATAGTGGTATTTTGCGAAAAAAAAGCAAAATAACTATTTTATGTTTTTCTTATATTTAATTTCCCCTTGGGATGCTTAAGGAGCCTTTCGGTCGGTGCTAGTTTAAAAGCGTTATGTTATTTCCCTACGCGTTTCGTCGTTTTTTTCGTCTTCATCGGAGACTCTACAATTTTCAATCACATTAAAAACCAGAACAAAATCAAATTAAGCAAAAATATAATAATAAAAAACTGTATTTCTGTAAGTATAAAAAAGGTAATTTGCTCAAATGTAATATGCAGGATTGGGTTGGAGATAGAAATGCGGATTAAATTTTTTTGAAAAACAGTAGTTGTACCGCCCACTTGAAAGCAATTATTTATATTTCCGAAACCACCTAACCTAATTCTATCAAATCATCATTCACAAAGTTTTAGAAATCTGACGAAAACCACGCCCATCTCTGATATAACGGTAATTTCCAGAATATTAAAAAAAGCGATATTTAAGGATTGAAGTAGAGAAAGAATGTGCTATCAAAAATTTTGGTATTGCCCACTTTAAAGCTAATTTATTTTGTATTTCAACTCAGTAAGCACATTTTCGAAAATTGTGGTAAAACGGTTGCAACCATTCTCAACTCTCACGTAACGGTATTGTATAACAAGTAACAACAGAATGCTGGAATGAATTTGTCATTTAAAGCACCTATTTACCCCTTTCTCGAATCGGCTGAAACCATAAATGTGCAAATACTTAGACTATTCTAGTTATTACCCGGCTATAAAAAAATCTTACCCTGCTGCAATTTGTGGCGCACAATCCATCACTTCGTCAATGCATATGGGCAATGGTAGAATTGTACGATTAATAACTATGCCCTTCATTTGTGCTATGCCATTGCGTAAATCCTGCGATTCAGTTTTCATATCATTAACTATCACCGATGTCCAGTCATCTTGATTGACAGGATTATTGACCACCGGAAAAATGACATCATCACATAGTACCGATAGATTTTCCAACACATTTGGCAATATATCGCCAACCATTAGTTTCTGTTTATGTGAAAAGATTTGATATTAATTGAAATGTTACATTAGGCATTTTGAAATTTCCCTTACGCTATTCATATCGGCTAGCGTCAGTTCGCTTGGCATTTCGCGTCGCATAAAGTATACAATTTTGCTGCGTGGCTTTGCCGGAAAATCAAATGAGGGTGTCAATAACGAGGCAGTATTTATGTAGAAAATCAAACGTGGCTGATTCGGGTCGTTCAGAAAGGTTTGAATGATGTCCTAGTTGAAATGGTGATATAATTTATAATATGATTAAAGTGTGAAAAATTTTACTATGATCAGCACAAAAATGGAATTATGCAATTTTGGCGAAGGAGCTCAGAGAGGAATCTAAGATAGTGAGTCTTCTATTAGTAGCAATTTTTCGCAGCAGCCACACATCAGGTTAGTGGCATTTACTACCGCAATTCAAAGGTTCACATTGTCAGTCTTCTATTTCTTATTTCCTCTCCTCAGTCAATGATATCCATAACGCTCCAAATGCAGATTTCATTTTATATCACAAAAAAAATAAATAGCTGACTTACTTTTGAATCGGGTATGCCCATTAATTTCGCCCAGCGTTCGTTTTTCAGTCGTAAAGTTTTCATTACGTAATTATTAAAAAAATCGAAACGCTCATCGGTTTTGTCTTTCTTTTCCTTTTCTTTATCATCTCCGGACGCCATGTCACTGTTTTGCTTCCAATTAGGTATCTACCAGTGATTCACCTAAAACAGTTGAAGACTTTAAACAATTTTTAGTTTTCACGCGAAAAAAACTAAAAACTTTGCTTCTGATTCAACCGCTTTTCGTGTATTTTTCTTTTTCGCTGGATGAGGTGAATATAATAATAATTTATTTTTTGTTTGTCCTTCGCTGCTAGTTTTATTCTTGTTTAAATATTTTGTTTATTTCAAATATATTTTAACGGATCAAAACTGCATCCGTTCGGCTAGAAAACTTTTTCAATTTGAAAATTTTCATTCGGAATTTTTGACTTTTGTTTTTAGTTTTGACACTACTTTCTGGTCTATTGTAGATGATTTAGGGCAAGGCGAATTCCGACAAGGTGGTTCAGGGAAATTATTTTTTAATTGCTTAAAAATCTTACGGAATATTTATAAACTATTGCGGTAAATTTATTTTTAATTCTTCAATTAATTGAGTTGTGAAGAGAATGACTGGGATTAAAATTTTACAAAACTTGCGCGACACTGCCCGCTTTAAAGCAAATAGTTATATCTCCGAAACTACTTCGTTGATCTCCACCAAACTTAGTACACACCTTTCATTGAGTAAGCGTATATAACGGTAATTTACGAAAATGAAAAAAAAATCCTATATTTCAGTAATTATAAAAGATAATTTGCTCAAATGTAATAGGAAGGATTGGGTTGAGAAAAGAAATACTACGTGAGTTAAAAAAATTTTTGAAAATAAATAAATAATAATTTTCAATATTTTAGTGAAAAACGTGTTTTAATTAGTCTAAAGTGTAAAAATATAGATTTATAGGCAGATATTTAATAAATAAATCTGGAAAATACTGAAAAAAGTAGCTTTTTTTCCTAATTTGTGAAAAAAGATTTGTCTAGTTGTAGGTGAGAATTGTCGAACTCGAGGATATAAAAGTAGCGGCACCTTTGAAGGCGTTACCTTCTGCATTCAGTACACCGTGGTAAAACTATGTGCCTTTTTTAATTCTCACTGTCATTGTACGAATAATTTCAAGAATGATAGAATACAAGATTGCGCCTTCCCGTCAAATAAGCACATGGGAGAAAGAAAAATGAATAACTTCCGATGTATCCGTAAGAAACGTCTTTTAGTTTTCCAAAAAAGTAAAACTATGATTCATAGGCAGAGATTTAATAAATAAAAATCTACAAATACTAAAAAAAATATTCTTTGCCGGTTATTTGCAGAGATCGAAAATAACCCTCTCCACTTATTTTCATTGTGTTTCCCAATAACACAAACACGAAATTCTCAAGAAAAACCTGTTTCTTATAGTGCTTAATCTCTCTGTGCGAGTTATTTATTAGCAGCAAATAAGATCTCTTATGCAAAGATACCTTGATAGGGCTTTTTATTTTTAAGTGACCTCATTTATGGGTTATAGGAAGAGGGAAATAGAGGCATTTCTTTACACGATATATGTACATATTTACATGTCTTAACAATGGACCTAGAACAATAGAAAACATGATTGCACCTTCCGCATTGAGATCAACTGACAGTGACGTAATAATAGCTAGAGAAGGAGAGAGGAAAGAAAAAATACTGAAAAAGGAAGCGCAGAAGAAGCGGCCAAATGGCAGAATGATTGAAACGTTTTCTTAGCATAGTTTTTGTAAAATGATTTTATTCCGTCAGCGAATGGGTGGATGCCGTCTAATCGACAAAGAGAGGACTAGCGGTTCGCGGAAGGCGCAACCTTGTATTCTGTCATTCTTGATAATAGACTGGTGCGAACATTTGTGGAACGCAGTAGAAAGTGTGCATATTTATAATATGATACGTTGAAAATAAGCATACATTTTATTTGAGTGAATTTTGATCGATAGGAAATAAAGTCCCCTTTTGTTCCCTTTGTCAGGAATTTTTATTTATTTTTTTTTTGTTTTTTTTTGTTAGTGTCTGATGTCCAAAGCATACAAAGTATGGAGGAAAATATTCTTCACTTTGCTAAATGATGACAGCGAAAGCGTATCTAGAAAAAATGAAGATCCCTAACCACAAATCGCTGATGACGGCATCCCATCTCCCGACTTCGATGAAGTTCGAATAGCGAATAACCCGGCTACGGAACAATAAAGCCGCTAGAGCTGATGGTTTACCAGCTGAGCTATTCAATTGAAGTTCAATTTACTAGAAGGGTGATCCTGCAGTACACGCCAATTACCGCGGGATCTGCCTCGTTAACATTTCACATAGGGAGATGCGAAAGGCTCAAGCCAACCGACAACGAACTGATTGGACCTTCAGTGTGGCTTTAGACCTGCTAAATCTACCATCGACTAGATATTCACGATACACCAAAAATGGGAAAATATCCGGGAAAAGAGGATCGACAAACACCATCTATTTACCGAGTTTAAATCAGCTTTCGACAGCACAAGTGGAAGTTGCCTATATGCCGCGATGTCTGAATTTGGTATCCCCGCAAAACTAATGCGGCTATGTAAAATGACGCTGAGCAACCCACCAGCTCAGTCAGAATTGAAAAGGACCTCTCCGAGCCGTTTGATATCAAACGAAGTTTTAGACTGGGTAACTCCCTAACATCCTCATCATCGTTGGTCTCCTTGGCGTGGGGATGAGGCTTAAGTGTTGGCATGGCTGTTCCTTTCGAGGTCTTCCATGCCACCACGAACTAAGAGGAAGGCTCCATATAAGAATCAGTGTAGGATTCGTTCTTGCACGGATTCTTATGTGGAGATTACCGTACCAACATCTCTCTGTTCCGCATACCTTGTATCCCTCCTAGTATCTCCCAGCTCTCCTTCCTCTCTAGCTAATCGCTCCGATAGGAGCTCTTTCGGCCCGGAGGTGAGTGTTGCACGCCGGCCCGTGACTTCGGGTGTTATGGCGGGGCCTAGCACCAGCAAAGCAGCGGGGATTGTGCTGGAAACGGCAGATCCCTCCGTGGCGGTAGGCACTAGGGGCCCGCAAACACCGGCGCGGCTGCGAAGACTAGTCTCGCGAAGGCAACGGTCTCACGGCCTGGCCCGAGTGGACTAAGGCGACAAGCAGCCGCACAAGATAGTATAGAGGGCGTGGCAGCGATGGAAACTACGAGCCACGCCCCTCTGATGTTGGAGTCGGAGCGGTTCAAATTCGCTGACAAGCGTAAGGCCGCGAAGACGTTAAAAAGATACGACGGGGTCCCGTTGGAAACGCTGTCCCAGAGCGCGAAGGAAGCAGTGGAAAGGGCGAAAGCCCTGCTGCCTAACTTCCGGGTCACTGGGGCCTCGGTGGAAAACCGGGTGCCTCCGTCAAAACGACAAAGATCGGCGGAGGAACAAACTCCGGCCTCTAAGAGAATCCGGCCAAACTCGTGGGTGGGCAGGCCTAGCTTTGCCGAGGTTGCGGAGGACAGGATCCTTATTGGGGTCCTGGACCGAGGCAACGAGCTCGGGTCCATACCAAAGGACCAGTGGAGGTGGGAGAAGGCAGCTCTGGCGAACGTCATCTTTGACGTTCTGCTGGAGAACCCTGGAACCCCCCCTGGCTGTAAGGACGCTGGTTGGTACCAGGGCCACATTAAGGTGGTCGCCTGTGAGGACCTGAGATCGGTGGCGCTGTATAAGGCCGCCGTTGCAAAGGTGGGCCCTGTCTACCCAGGGGCTAAGTTGGAGGTGGTAGACTGGAAGGACATTCCAGTCAGACCCCGGGCGAGGGCATGGGTTCCGGTGACACCATCGGCACCGGAAAGCATCCTAAAGATGCTTCAGGTGATGAACCTGGCCCTCCCAACAAGTGATTGGAGGGTCGTCCGGGTCGAGGACGTGGAAGGCCCTTCGAGACAAGTGGTCTTGTCCCTAAACAAGGAGTCCATCGGACTCCTTGAAAAGAGGCAAGGCCGCGTCTGCTATGGCTTCGATGAGGTCATCATTAAGGTGTACCGCGGGGACGCTCAGCGTGCCTCTGGTGCGGGTGCAGCAATGGACGTGGACATTGAGGCACCCGAACCAACAATGCACAGGATGTTTGCGGAGGAGGAGCTGCTACTCAGCGACGGAGAGTGCGAGGCTGATGTCACCGTCGTGGCTGGAGGGGAGGTAGCGACTTTCTCGCATGAGAATTCTGCAGATAAACCTCCATCGATCTAAAGCAGCCTCAGCTGCTCTCCGAGGTCGCCTGAGCAAAGGCGACGTTACGGTGGTACTCATTCAGGAACCCTGGGTTTGTAACTCAAGGGTATGTGGGTTGAGTGCCACCGGCTTTAAGCTTTTCGTGGAGCGCGGTAAAGGTAAAATTAGAGCCTGCATTCTGGCTAAAGCAGATTCAAATATCTTTCTTTTACCTAATTACAGCCGCTGTAGGCGGCTGCCACTCCAACCTACCTACCTAACTCCCTAACGAGGTACATCTTTAACATTATGTTGGAAAATATAATTCGAGTTGCATAATTAAACCGGTCAGTCACCATCTTTTATTAGAGTGTGCAACTACTGGCGTATGCCGATGACATCAACATCTTTGGCCTCAACAACCGCCCGATTACTTCTGCCGTTTCCAAACTAAATAAAGAAGCGAAACGTATAGGTATGGAGGTGAACGGTGGTAAAATGAAGTATACAACCCTTGATAGTTAAAATTTTGATAAAGTAGATAGCCCTTGGAGTGTTCGCGAGAAAGATTCTATGAAGAATTTTTGGACCCTTACGTTTTTCTAATGGCAAATACCGCAAACGATGGAACGATGAGCTGTATGAGCTTTACCGCGACGTAGACATAGTAAAGTGAATTAAGATTCAGCAGCTGCGTTGGATTTGCCATATTGTAAGGATGAAAGAAAATGCGCCAGGCCTGAAAGAAGTGTAATGCGGTACCCGCTGGTGTAGGGAGAGGAGGAGAAGGCCTCCTCTATGTTGAATAGACAAGGTAGAGAAGGACTTGGGTTCACTTGGTGTCTCTAGCTGACGCCAGTTAGCAGAACAGAGAAGCAACTGGAGTGCTAAGTCGAAATCGGCCAAAATCGCTTTGGCGGTTATAACGCCAATTAAGAAGGAGAAGAATCTAAAATTAAAATGTATTTTCAGTACAATTAAGTCATATACAATAGCAAACACAATACAAACACACGGTGTATTGAATACTGAAGGTGACGCCTTTAGAAGTACCGCTACTTTGGTTTTGCCGGGTTTGACAATTCTCAACTTCAACTAGACAAAGCTTTTTTCACAAATTAAGAAAAAGAGACACTTTTTTTAGTATTTTGCGAATTTATTTATTAAATCTCTGCCTATAAATTCATACTTTTACACTTGAGAACAATAAGAACACGTTTTTCAATGAAATATTGGAAGTTGTTCAATTTTCTCTCTCCCGTATTCTTGTTTACTAAAGGCGAGATCTGTCATTTCACCGCGGGAAGGCGCAATCTTGTATTCTATCATTCTTGATACAAACACACTACTTATAGCAGTAACACAATATCAAATAAAAACATTCGTTTCTGCTACTACATAAATTATTTTTATTTTGGCTCTGGCAGCGATAAGTGTCCGTGCCTAAAAGTAACCTAAATTATATGAAAAGAACCGTTTCCCGCTGAGCGACAAAACAGTTTTTTACGGACATTTTTAAAGGGGAGAGGGTTATTCACGTAAACGGCTTTGTCTAGTTACAGTTGATAATCGGCAAAACCAAAGCAACGGACCTCTGAAGGCGTGACCTTCGGTATTTAGTACACTGTGATATAATCTGTAGAGCTCTTGTTTATAATTAACAGTCCAGCTATTCGACTAGTCGATTGAGAACTTTTTGATGCTTGATAATCGAATAGTAAGTATTCGACTAACCGTTCACTTCCGCCTAATCGCTGAAAATCGGAAAATCGACTAACCAAAATTAATCCAATAGTGGCAGTTACTCACAATAAGCTCATTAAATCTTCATTATAGTGGAAAATGAGTTTTGTCAAAAAGAAAAAATATTCAAACACTTATAAAACACAAATATTTATTTCAAGAAAACACCTAGTCGAAAAATCGAAAATGAATAGTTAGTCGACTAGTTGTTATGGTCCGATAGTCGAAAAAGTCGATGATGTAAAGTCGACTATTTTTTTAAACAAGTTTTGTTAATAGATTAACCGTTTAGTCGACTAGTCGATCAACAAGAGCTCTAATAGTTTGCTGGTGTACATTTGAATTCGCCTTGCAACAATAGATTTAGAAAATTATGTACACTATACTAGTATATTGGACAAATTGAACATTACTGATTTTCCTGGTCTGTTGAGAATTGTCTACCACAGAAGAGATAGTATATTATTATATTTATAAGTAAATATGGAAATATCTTGAAAATTTGTCTTTCAGTACGATTACGGCGTTCTCGAAACAATCATGATTCAATTATTATTATTATTGTATCGGGAAAATAACTACCTTCGCCTACGCCATTCACACGTTATTTGCACGGATGTATGTATCTATATAAATAGATAGTTACCCATTTATGTGTAAAAACAAATTAACAGCGTTCGCAATTTCAACTGAACTTCTTTAATTACATTTCAAATTTAAATTTAACTTTCCAAAAATATATAAAAAATTGCCAAATGACAAAGGATTTTGACCTTAGGCATCCATATCCGGTTATACAAAACCATTCGAGTGCCCCGCTCGATGGCCGTACCAAACCTGATTCCACATTAATTGATAACTCGCATTGTGCCGATTCTGTTCCGTTTCGATTTCGCATTCTTTTGCTTGACACCATTCCGATTTGCATTCGCCGCCTTCTTTCGCTTGCTTTCGACCCCAGCCATCAAGCGTGCATTCTTTTGCTTCTTACTCTTGATGTTATTCTTGTTCTTATTCTTCTCATAACGACTGCGTGATTTGGCGAGTTTTCCACCACCCGCTAAGCGCACGCTACTTGCATTCTTAACGGTCTTTTGCATTACCGGACGATTAATTTTGCCACCCTTCAATCGTTTTTTCGCTATGTTCTTCGGCATGTTCTTTTTACTGTTCGTTTTAGGCGTTGGTTTGGCGGTAATCGCGCGCGCTGTAGTGTTTGGTGTACGTACTTGGTCGCTCGTGAAAGCCTTAGCTGCCTGAACGATAGCTTCGTAACTACCGAACACTTGCATGATGCTCTTGTTCACATATTGTAGATATTTGAGCGATGAGTAGCAGAGGCCACACTGCGACTTCGGGTTGTAGTTGTTGCGTATGAGACTTTCGAGGTAGAGGAAATTCTTTGCCATATTCTCGCAATGTGGACACTTTACGGTGGCCGGCTGTGTGCTTCGCAGAGAATTCTCCAGCGGTATCAGTGTCGGCAATTGCGTACTGTTGATCGCCTGGGCTTGGCGTTCGCTGAGCCCCATTTTTTGACGTATGTTCGAGATGGAGTTCTGCGGCACGATAAAATGTGGCTCGATCTCTTCACCTAAGCCGATCATTGTACGTAGTACTGAAATTTTTGCATTTTTTTCTATCATTTTCAACGACAATATTAGCACGTTAATGAATTATACGAAAATTTGATTTGTTTATTGACAATTTTGAGTTCTAAAGCTGAACCAGACTTTTTTCTCGTTTAAATAAAGTTGTTGGTGAAAAAATCTAACACTGCGGCGGAAAATAATTTAACTAGGAACTAGTTTAAAAATTAGCTTATCTTGGAAAAAAGCGGAATTGTCAGACGATAGACTAACTACCACGAGCTGTGTTGTCTCATGGTCCCTATGTGGGGCTGAGGGAAACCCGGTAAATTTTAAGAGTACGTATCCAAAAGTGTGATCCGATCAAATTCTTTTTATTCAAATAATAGTTTGAAGGAACGCAGAAATCATATATTATTTTTTTTTAAAGAATCCTATACGTTAGTTATTTTTCTATTTAAAAAATATATAGTACATACATATGTATGTATATTTCATAAATTCCGATGGCACAGTTATATTTCATGGTTGGTAAAATTCTGTAGTCAAATGTTCTACAAGTAACAATGGAATGCTCCATTTATATACTTGGAATAATTTT
Organism: Anomoia purmunda; assembly: GCA_951828415.1. Classification (NCBI taxonomy): domain Eukaryota; kingdom Metazoa; phylum Arthropoda; class Insecta; order Diptera; family Tephritidae; genus Anomoia; species Anomoia purmunda. Next base: position 185,675,718 of record OX639993.1, on the reverse strand, counting down.
GATTACGTGATCATTCCGCAAGTTCAAAAGTTCTGGGTTCCTAAGGATATTGTTAAATGGAGCAGCGTTTACATAAAAAGAGTACTGAATCAAAAAATATATTTTTACAATAATCTGTGTCGCTGATTAATTTATTTTTTCAAAAACATATTTTCGAGATCTGGCAAACCCCTGTTTGCAAGGTCCTTTTGCAGTTAGTACCAAAAAAATGCAAATATAATTAACAGTTTTAATGGTACATTCAATGTTATATTTTCAGTTATAGGCATTTAAATGCAAGAAATAAAACATTTTCGAGATTTTTTGAAAATTGTTAATTTTTATTCAATATTTTTAGTTAATAAACTACGTAAAAAAATTATAAAAAATCTTTTGTTGAGAGACAATTCTATTACAAAAATAACGAGCTTCTAAACCGGACAACAAATGTTAAAGTTATTATAAATTAAATAAAAATTGCAAATTCAAATTTTTACGACATGAAAATTTCAGTTGAGAATCTGCCAAAAACTTATTGATTTCACGGCAAATCAGCAGAATGTTTATTTGATGTAGTATCACATTATATATGGATTTCAGTCCACTGATTCTGAAAATAGTATCCACATTTTTTCTTCAAATCTAGATTTTGAGACATAGGTTGCTGAAAATTTTTCATAAGTTTACCCCAATATAGGAAGAATATTTCTCCATTTTTTCCAACACTGCTCTTCGAATTGCAATTCTAAAAACTGTTTTGAATTTTCTGTATAATTTATAGAGCTTGTGGCCAGGTTTGTATTAGGAATAATATGAGAAAACAACAATTTTTCAAAGTGGTAGAAGTGATAGCTGCTATTTCGGAGATCACCACATCCCCTCATCAGACTTCTTTCTTTCTAGACTGTACTTGGCTTTGAACCAAGGCACACGGGATTGCTAGGCGAGCACGCAATCACTCAGCCACGATAACCGTGTGAAAATTGATTGTTTTTCACACTATTCCTATCTCCAACCATACCGCTATTAAGTGTGACTTTTCGGCACTCTGTGCTTAACAGGGTGGTCGGTATTGTTTGTTTTTACAAATCTATAAGCTTTTTTGTTTGGCCTGTAGTTTTGCTTTTTAGGTTTGCTCATCCTTTTATAATTTTCATTTTTGGCCTTATTTTTTTGTTCTGTATTTTGTTCTGAAAATTTGTATAGTAAATACGCGGACATATAGTAATCCAGATATTTATATGTCGGGCTTCTACAGAACGAACTCTTACTACCTTGTTATAAATAAAGCCTGACCATATAGACTGACCAGTGTACTTAGACGGTAGACTAAACATATCGATAAATGGCACTCAAGATGGCACAACGTCGAACCCGGCTTGTCTGAAAACCAAATTTGACAAGCGATGACGGAAAATCGTTCCAATATATCTCAAATAACAAGTGACCAAATATTATTGGCGTTACTTTATTACCAAAATATATTTATATGAGTGTTAATATCAATTAGGGAGAAAATATCGGTATGGCATTCATTCAAAGTATAGATCTAAAATATCGGGTGCCCATAAATATCGAATATCAAAGACTCTATTTCGAAAATACCGATACTATTTATCAGTTAGAAAGCGTTTGTACAATAACCCATTACGTCAAATTTAAAGACTCCAGTTTTGAAATACCGGTGTTATTTCCGGTCTATCGTTTTATTTTACCAATATGACACTTGGAATTTGAGCAAAGTAGACTGGAGAGGAAACCCTCACTTGAAATTGGAATGCGTTTAACTTACTGCGTGACCTTGATGATGACCTTGTATTCTTAAAAATGTTTTTCATTACACCTGATTGTCATTTCAATATATTCGTGTTCTAAATGCAAAAAAATGATAGCGACAAATTTTTCTAGGACCTCGTTTGCATCGAAACGAACAATTTTGAAATAAATGTCGCTTTCATTTTTCTCGCAGTAAGGGCCCGCATTGTCTTGTAAATAATGTTGTTCGCAAATTCGGAGTTCAATCACTCGACTTCACAAAATACCCTTTACCAAAGCATCGAGTAAAAAATGTCGGTGTCCCCAGGCAGAAGTATCGATATCGTAACGTAGCGAAATTCATTCCCCTAATATCAATAACTTAAAATTATTTTTAGTCGGATCATCTCAATCTAATCGCAAAAAAAGCTGACAAGCATGTATGGAGATATACACCGATGCGATGGTTTTGTGTTCTTATTGTCTAGATTTAAACATATCCCTTTATTATGACGATGCCTTGTTTCTTATAATTCTTTATAGATGTAGGTCAATGTGAGGCAGATACCTCGTTTTGAAATCATTTCAAGCAGATTGATATTTAATTTACATAGCGAGAGAATGTACCTACTAAAATTAAGGGTAGTCGCTCCCTGTCATTTTCCACGATGACATTTTTGTCCTAATTCAGCTAACTGTACAGAACTTATTAATAGCTTATTATGGGGAAAGGAGTATGTTTAGTGGTCGAAAAAATTTCCCTTTTGCAGTTGATTTGTGGAGAATTGTAGATAGTTTTTTTTCGAATAAGTGTAATATTTATTTAGAGCGATATGTGGGGTTAAAAAAAAACTTTTTTTACAGTAGTGAAAATTGAAAATTAAACAATTGTAAGTCATGTCGCCGCTGATGTCGTAAATAGCGTTATCGATCATCTGAAATCAACAAACTAAATATTTTATTGCCCAAGAGGGGTTTTTATTGTAGATAGACTAAAATATTTGCGATATTCAAAAATTAACCATTTAAAACAGCCTCTGAAAAATGAAGATTTTGAAAAAAAATTCGTTCCAAGAGATCACAATTATGTGCTATAAAGCGTTCTTGTTCTTCATTATATTGTTTACTAATAAATTCGTACATATGTTTTTTCTCCACAGTTTTCATACAATTTAATCTGTTTTTTTTTCATATTTTCAAGTTGAAGCATGTGAAGTGAGTTTATCTACAACAACTGCGCAGAAAAATTGAAGAAAACATTTTTGAAAAAAAATGTTTATACTTACCCTCGATTTGGGTATTTATTATGGTAAATGTCAGGGATCGACAATTATCGTTATTTTGATTTTTTCAGATAAAAAAAAAACAAGGGGAAAAATTCGTTTTTACTTTTCCGATCAAGTTTGGTCGTTATTTTTTTGTTTTTATTTTTTTCGATCAAGAATGATCGCTATTCTTGGATTTAAAGTTTTCCGACCACATTTGATCGATATTTTGTGTAGCTTGTTTCGATCATAAAACATATTAATGTCATCGCCGCCGAAACAGTTTTTGTTTATTATGATCGAAAAAATGTAAACCAAAGAAAATGGAAATTACAAAATATGGATCAGAATTTATTGGAAAAATAAAGAGCACAAAATATCGATCAGATTTGAGCGGTATAATTGAAACCCAAAACAACAATTATTTTGAATTGAAAAAATAAAATAAATTTAGATAAAATGTGATCGAAAAAATTAAAAAATATAACGACTAGATCGTAATTTTTTTAATAAAAATTATAACCGCGACGAAAGTAAAAAATATTAAGGCGCAATTTTTAAACTACAGTTTTTTAAAATAACTAAAATAAAAGTTGGATGAAAATCGGTTCACTAGTTTGTTTTTTATAGCTACTTATACAATTTTGAAAAACATGATTTCGATAAAACCTCGTTTAAAGTTTGCGGTCAAGAGCTCGGTGGAACACACCTCTGAGAAGCATCTCTTCCACAATTTCAAGAATAAGCTGTTGAAATCTTGACATGATAATCTACGGTGATATACCTATCGATTGAAACAATGAAAAAATTTTTTTAAATGTTTTAAGCTACTTCCCCCTCAAAAACACCAACCTCCAAAGGGTAAAACACCACATTGATGCGGACTCCATTCATTGTGCCAATCCAGGTTTTCGACATTTATGGAGGCTTATTTATTTCAAGTCAGTACAAAAAAATTTCTGTAATATTTATGATATTTTAATTTCTGCGTGCCGGTGAAAAGTCCGAATCGATTTTTCAGTTTGCCAGTAACTATTTTTTTTGGCCACGAGAACACAGCACCCTACTATTCCACTCTTTGGCATACAAAACAATTTTAATGCAACAGAGTGAAATTATAAGAAAATTACTTCACCAATTTCTAACTGTGTTATAAGAAAAATTTTCACGCATAAACAAAACACAGCTTTGACCTTCTTTTGTGCCCTAATTTTATTTCAGATTCAATGATTACCTACATTGCAAACAATTTCTTGTAATTATGTTAACATTGTTTTTTTGTTTTTTTTTTTTGCAAGTAGTTTAGTATTTATTCATGGTGGTCATGAAATTTAAATATTTACCCCTATTTTGTCCTAATTAAAGTATGCAGTCAAAGTTTGGCTATGACTGAGTTTTAACGAATAATAATTTAGGTAAATTTAGCAAATTCGTTTGAAATGAAATAAACATATGACGAACAAAACCACGTGCACGATTTGCATGCAGAAAGGAAGGAAGTGAAATTTACATGAAATTTGATGATACATTTTTCACGTTGTGAATTCTTTTTGGGCTTTATTCAATTTCTTTAACTAACACAAACATTTTTTTCGGGCAGCGCAATTAACGATTGTTGCCCGAATTTCAAATCAAAAAATCATATTCAAAATATGGGTTATTTCTTAAGTATTTTTATGCTTAGAAGGCAATCGATATTTCTTGAGTTTTATTTATCGCTCAGAAAATAAAACTTAGCGTCTGCGTAGTTTTTTTTTTTTGAGCAAAAACAAACAAATATTAACCCATTTTCGGCCGCTACAAGAAGTCGCCATAATTTTTCAACTTTCTTTTAAATTCCTCAAGGAAGATTTGCCCATTCTAATTTCGCGTATACTTCCGAAAATTCGACGCACATAAGATGGTATGAAGAGAAAAAATTATCAATGAAAATAGTGTGGCACTCAGTGTCAGATACATAAGAAAGCAAGTCTAAGAAAATTTGTGCGCCTAAGCCGATATTCTGATTGCGAGGGGTTGCTACACCACCGTGCAATGAACTAGAAAATAAATATAAACTTTCAAAGCATAAACATCATGACTTAAATCCAAACTGAATGAGGTTTCCTCTGATAAAACATTTTGCAGAGTTAATATGGCTAAAGACTACTCATCGTCTATTTCACAATTACAACGCCCATTTCTGGTCTTCTACTGAGAAATTCAGCACGACAGTGTCCGCAAGTTCGTGTAGATCGTCATCATTGTTGTCATTTAAATTTATTTGATCATCAACCATATCTTCCTCATCAGTCGTGCTCTCTAGGAGAGGTGGTGGAATGTATGCGCTTTCGACTTTTTTTGAACACATAATAGCACGATCTTCCTCTTTATCTGAAGATGGCTCATTTAAAATTACCATAATTTGACAATTTTTTATCTTTTTGCGAATAGGCATTGTCTACGTCTAATAAATGTATTAATTTAGTACAACTTTCAACGCGCCAGAGTATGATTTCACTGAATGCAATTAAATTATAAAATCAAAGAAAATCAATTTGAAGAATTTTACGATACGTTGGATAGAGCGAGATAAATATATTGCACAAAAGGCTTGCAATAGCAATAACTAGACCTTTGGCTAAAAAAGTAGCAAATCAGAAAGTACGAAAGCAAATTTATTTTGAATATCGTGAAGGTATTCACTAGCATTTCTTTAAATAATAAAAAAAAAATATTGCTTGATTTTGTTTTATCCTACTTGAAGATTTCTGGTCAGCGGTAAATTTTTCCACCACTAAAGTTTACGTACATGAAAAAGTTAGAATTACTGCAATATTGACATGGAACTTTTTCGATTTTCCTAAATTCATATTTTTTCTTTACAATAAATTACAATAGTAAAAAATTTGTACTTGACTTTTTTTTATCTGCACAAAAAACATTTAAAAATAGTGATTATTTCATACTTTTACGAAAATCTGCACTTAACTACAATATTTTTTCTAAATGTCCTAAGCTCTACACAAATATTTTATTCTAGATTTACTTGTGTTGTAAACAGATAAGTAAATTAACATTTAGTTTCAGAGATATGGAAGTTGGTGGAGGAAAAATCGACCAGACGCCGAAAATGGGTTAAAAAGTAATATCTGTTACCGTTTCCGTAATTTTCATTAATCCTTTCTCGAAATTTGTTCGAAATGCACCTCATCACCTTATATAGTTATTTTTTTTTTGTATTTCATTTAAATTAATTTGTTTCATGACATATTTTTTTACACCACCGTTCAAGTTCAAGTTCAATTTATTGAAAATAAATATAAACACAACCCATATGAATGACAGCACATTCGTATTCATATTGTACATTGATATCTAAATATGTAGGTAGGCCCATGGCGCGCCTTTGGTAGCGTGACAAAATTGCATGCTATTAAATAATGAAGAAATAAAGTGTAAGTGCTTTTAAAGTAATCAAAAAATGCCTTATGAGAATTTTATAATCGTACAAATATGACTAAGCGTCATTACGCCTCATTGCCTTATGGGCCAAGTAAGTAAATGGGCGGAAGCATACTACTAATGTGGGCCAGATTGTGTGTGTGTGTGTGAGTTTGCACATTTAATGCCTTATATTTGTATGTGTATAGGTTTAATAAAAACAAGCATATGTGCCTATAAATAAACTCACATATGTCACAATCTAGTTAATGGCAACATATGACTGTGTCGCGGCAAATAAACCGCTGTGATAAATTATTTATAATTGAGTAATGAAGAGGTGCTGCTAATGGGAATTTTTAAAGTGCCAAGTGTATCGCACTCGGTGAAATGCTTCAATGCTGCCTCTTACAGTGATTCGAAGCAGGCAAAAAGTGCAAATACAATTTTAGGGTATTTTAATAAAAGGATACAAGAATGGGAGTTAAAGGTAAAAAGTAGGTAATTTAGAGAGGAAGTTGTAGTAAAATGTTACTCATACGCCGTGTACGGCTATTTTGTTTATTCATTAAGTATTTCTTAGCTGTGCAAAAAAAAAAAAACAAATAATTTCAGGAATTATTTGAAGAAATTAAGATTTCAATATTTTAAAATTTCGAAGATATTTTTACGGACATATTATGTGCCCACAATATTTTTTTTAATCAAAATATTAAATTTTTGGCGATTAATACGTATTCTCCTGAGCTGGCCTTAGAGTGCTAAAAATCAAAAAATTTTTACAGAAGTCTGTTTAACTGAAAGATATTTTCACGTCAATGACACATGAAATCTAATCTAATTACCGACAAAAAATGAACGTTTCTTTGATTTTTTCGGATAAAAAAAATTCATTGGCAAAAATTGTTCAATGCCAAACTCGAATATATCGATCTAATTGCTGCTTATTTGCTTACAATTCCGGCATTATTTTAATTTAAAATATTTTTGGTTTTAAAGCAGCTCATAATCGTTGTTTAGAGATTTATATTCTTTCGATTACAAATAATCGTTATTCTTGGACTCTGTTTGTGTTTATATTTTTTTATTTTTTTCGACCAAAATAAGTCGTTATTTAGGGATTTTTATTTTTCCAATAATATTTGATCGATATTTTTGGTTTTTATTTTTTCGATTAAAAATAATCGTTATTCTTGTACTTACAATTTTTCGATCATAATAAACTACAAAAAACTTGCCGGCGATGAAAATAATATTCGAAAAAAATTTCACAAAATAAAAACCACAAAACCACATTTTAGTTTTAATACATTTTTTCCAGCGCCGTCAAAACTTATGTGGCAATTTTTGAAAGAGATAATAATAATAATAATATATAATAATAATATTTTACGCCGACTCCGAATATCACTTAAAATGCTATATACATAAATTAAAACAAAATCTAGCGAATTTCTATATGTTTTTTTTTTCATTAGGCAACCCTTCTTATTACGCCTGGCCATGTCTTTTCTATAAAATCAAGAAGATAATCTGCAAAATTAAGATGAAAACTTTTTTAATAAAATTAATAAGAGAATCTTGGTTTTCATTAGAATCTTTTCTTAATTTTAATAGGCCGTAGATCTTATCAATTTAAAATTGTTGGCACCTAAATTTTTTTAAGTAGATAATAGATAATTATAATAATTTGAAGTACTTATAAAACGTTTTACATATTTTTTATAGGATATAAGAACAGTTAAAAGAAATATTTATAATACCTGCGTTGAGAAATTATGCGCATAAGTATTTAGTATGGCACGTGCCATTTCTTGAACATTAATACAAGTTTAGACAGATAACGATATTTATTTTGGAAAAACTTTATTCATAAGTCATATTTTAATTCTGAAATCATATTTAATTTTTGAATTTTTTGAAACTCTATTCGTTGACATGTTCGGAAACATTAAAAAGGTGAATCCAAGGCGCGTCCATACAAGGTGGTGTTATAAATACAACTACAAAATTCCTATGTATTTTGTTTTTGTTTCTGCGTAAGAATTGTCAATATTTAAATATATTTTGTTTTTGCTTTACGGCTTTTGAAAGCTCATACGCAAGAGCAAAAACAAAATACATGTAGTTGAATAAAAAAAATCAAATCAGCTGCTCTTGTGCCATCACCTTCTATAAATTCGCCTTGGGTGAATCATAAATTTTTATTTTGAAAATGCAAAGATCCAAAGAACAATATTTATTATATTAAAGTAAAAATAGTATAAAGTAGATTACTCACAAAGTAAATATGTATGATAAGACGTAAAAAGCATAATTTGAATTAAAAGGGGCTCTCATAAAAACGAGCAGATTTCTTCTTACAATTTATATTATATTTTTGAATAAAATTCCATAAAAACTGATAAACTAGAAGTTATCTCCTTATTTCCAGCTATTTTCCTTTTCAATAAATTTAGGAAGAAATTCAAACCAATCTTAAGAAGGTGTTTTAGTGAAAATTTCTTCGATTTTGTCCCCTCTCGCACTCCATAGTCATCAAGTTTGTTTAGACGTCGATATCTTTAATTGTAGGTGTAAAAAACCTGTCTATATCTTTTTATCTTAATTTGCCACCGGGGCTCACTGGGTGCTACACACTTCGCTACGGTGGCCGCCAAGAGACAGGGCCTTAAATATGGAAGCTGTAGTGGTAGTTAGTAGTTAGTAGTTAGTAGTAGTAGTGGTAATTTGTAGTAGCAATAGTAACAAAGTACTATTAGTTAAAAAAGTGGTAGGCATGACTAAAAATAGCGGTTTTAATTAATAGTAGTCGCGGTAGTAATTGTAGTAGTAGTTTTAGTAATAAGTAGTTAGTAGTAGTAATAGTACTAGCAACAAGTACTTGTAGTGGTACAAATATTACCGAGCAGTTTAGCCACACATTTTGATACACTGACACTTTTATATTAGCCTTTAGTACTTCAACATTTTCTAAATAATTTTGGCTTTTTTAATTTATTAAAAATTACGATAATGAGTAGTTTGATTGTGAGTGCTGAGGAGTTTGTGATGACAACAAAAAGCAGTTTAGTTATCAGCGCTTACTAAATTATAAGCATCAAACTGATGAGTTGCCTTGTTATGTAGAGCAAAGTGGGCATATCTTTCGCTTAGCTGAAATTGCAGTTAGTAGAAATAAGATAAAATATCAATTCCACTAGGCAAAAGTAGCTAATATTTTCCCATGGTCTGAACAAAAATGAATACTTTGTTAAGCACTTATGTAATTAGTTATAATGATAATATAAACCCTTATATGATAGTCAGCTGTCTTGAAGGATAGTTGTAGTGTAGTAGGAGTAGTAGTAGTAGTAGTAGTAGTAGTAGTAGTAGAAGTAAGAGTTGTAGTTGTTGTAGTGGTTAACCAATCCCGAACTGCTGATAGGTCCTGAAGTTGTCCCGAAATATCTAACCCGAAAATAGTTCCGAAACGGTCCTGATCTAGTGCCGAAATGGTCCCAAGCTACATACATATGCAAGTAGTTACTGATGGACACATTGCCATGTCTCGATACCTCAGTATGTATACATATATGTTTGTTGTTCTCAAAGAAGCGTGATGTCACTGACTTCGGGACGTAAATGTAAAACATCACTCTCATGCAGCTAAAGAAGCTTTACTTAAAAAAAAATTCTTTAAAATTGAAGTACGAACTTTTTCTAGACTATTTTGGCATGATGAATAATAATTTTTCACGAAAAGTCTTTGAAAAATATCCATATCAAAAATGTATTGAAGTCCGCATACAACAGTTATACAAAATTTTAATTACCCATATGTCACAAAAAAATAAGGGAAATTCTTTAGAATTGTATTTGATTTACTTGACAATTAGATGGTCAAAATTCCAATATTCATTTTGAATTAATAACGTCTATGATCACATGACTCTAATTATATGAAAAAGTCAATAGCTTAACTATACATACCTTATTCATGTGGATTTTCATTCGCACTAACACACGCAAATATCTTTAGTCACAAACGTAAGTACGAAAACCATGATTCTTAAACTTTATAATTCGAACAGAGCGTAGTAACATCAAAACCTTGACATGGTAATCACTTTTCCCAATTTGATTACAATTAAAATAAACTGAATTCACGTTTTGCATAGCAATTTTCTTTTGTGAGCGCAGAGTAGCACCTACACATTAAGCTACTGGCAAACACACCTTTTCGTAAAAAAAAACCAAAAAAAAAAAATGCTACAATCAAATTCACAAAACTAGGTTAAAGCTGACTCTAAAAGCTATCAAATAATTCTTCAGATGAGTCAATTATTTACTAGAAATTCGACAAGCAGTTAGGAGCTACTTGACTTTCATGTCAGCACTTGTTTTCGTATGGCATACATATCTCATTCACTACTTGACCGCACCGATGTATTAGTATTTTAAATACGTGTGTATGTGTGTTTGTGTATACGTAAAGTATAGCCTGTCTGTCCTCTTGGCGACCCACATTGATTTGTTGCCGCTTGACCCACAAAAGAAACTCATTAGTTTTGGGGCTGCAATGCGATAACATGTTGCTCTGTCTTTGCCGACATTAACGGTAAGTTAGCGAGTGTGTTACTCGTAGTGAGTGAGTGAGTGACTGAGAATGCGCTGAAGTTGAAAGCCAACAAGCGAGCGATTAGTGAAGCGAAAGTATAACAACAACAAGAAAAGTATATGTAATATGAAATGTGGCGTAGGAGGTGTGAGAGTTTTATTTCTTACGCCGCTCCAGTGGTCCGAGGCTTCGCCATGTTCGTCAGTAGAATACAAAATATATGCTAGATAAGGAATTTGTTAATTATATAATAAATTCCATTCGATACGCCGATCTAACGTTAGGCTACAAATTTGTTTTAAATGTAAAGAGTGGATAACTAGCAAAAGACTCGATGAAGCTTATAGCTATCCGTTTAATGTTTTATAGAATACTAGCTTACCTGTCGCGCTCGGCCAAACCTTACAAATTCAAATATTGCGATTTTCATTTAATGTGTTTATCTTATGTAGTAAAAGACCGCGCGTATCTGCTGGTACTGAATTAAGTTTGTTCAGGATTTGATTTAAATTGGCAGGGGCGCCACATATCGATTCAATTTTCAAATAAAGTATTTACATTTATGTGGCTCGTACATGTTCTGAATTTGAATCAAATCCGACTATAAATACGGTTTTTAGCGATATCTCAGCTCTGGCGCCACCTATAGGTACACCTTTCAAATAAAGTTTAGCTCTCAAACATTTTTGTAAGTAAGAAATGTAGAGTCTATTAAAAATGATCTGTAAGTTTGCGATACCTCACAGTGCCCACCGCATTAATTCTGATTACTTTTATATAATTATCTGATTTTATATTTTATATAATTTACAATACCAATACTTAAATGCATCAAATTAGATTCAATACATCAATCGGAGAATGTTAAATTTTGTCGTGCTATGATAAACTAAGCTAGCATATTATTTTAGTGAAACAGCGAAAGTATGCAATTTCTTGTTTCTTCTAGGTTCTTTGATGTGCAAATGGGAAAATAGTTCGACCTTTCGCAGCTGGCTGTCTCTGGAGGTGAGCGAGTGCAAAACGAAGTACCTTCTCTCACCAAATAAACAGTCGGCGTATTCGATTCAATTTTGACAAAGTGGAGAATTTTATTTATTTTGGTACCAACATTAACTGCAAAAATAATGTGAGCCGCGAATTCCAATGGATAATCCTTTTTACCAACAATTGGTATTTTGGGTTGAGTAGGCAAATTAACAGTAAAGCCCTCTCTCGACGAACGAAAATCACGTTGTATAAATCTCTCATCATGCCCGTGCTATTGTATGGCGCAGAAGCAAAGACGCTTTCAACATCGGATCATACGGTCCTTGGAGTGTTCGAAAGAAAGATTCCCCGAAAGCTTTTTGGACCTTTACATCTTTGCGACGATGGAATGATGAGCTGTATGAGCTTTACCGCGACATAAACATAGTACAGCAAATTAAGATTCAGCGCTTACGTTGGCTGGGACATGCCGTGCGAATATACGAAAATGCCCCGGACCTTAAAGTATTCAACGCGGTACTAGCAGTTGATCGTATTGTTCAATGTAAAAATTTATAAATCTTCAACGCAGACATCTTGTAAGTAGTTTAAGAAATGCTAAATCTGAATAGTTTATGTACATTCATAAATCATCGCTTTTGTCTAATGCGACAAGTGTTTTCCAAAAAAAAAATCTTTAATTTGGAGGCTCCCAGAGCACATGCTTACCACTACCACTTTGTATCATTGTATATAAGTGACTTCCTTCTCGTTCTCTTTTCCTCTAGGTTATATCCCTTGTCTCCCATTAGGTAATGAAATAAGCTTCAAAAACCTTACTCTCAATTTGCGATTCGCTGCCTAAGGAATTTCACTTCAAAAACAGTTTTATAGGGGGGTTTGTTAGACATGTGGTTTTCAAAAAGAAATAAAAGGCATATAATTTGATGACATGGCCAAAAATTTAGCTTTATTATAAAGATAGTGGTTTCCCATTATGTTTTAAAAATGATTTGGGACAACTAAGCGACGCGGCTGGCTCGAATAAATTCCAGCCGAAGGGCCCAATTTTCCACCACTTTTTGCAGCAATTGGGGCCGTATGCCAGCAATAACGCGCCGAATACCCTTTTTCAAGGCGTCAATCGTCTCGGGCTTATCTGTGTTGACAAGGGACTTCATATTACTTCATATTTATAATGGCTTGCGGATCGTCAACTCTCCAAATGCGACAATTTCTTTCATGAACGTACCCATTCAACCAAAATTGACCTTCATCGCTGAACAAAATTTTCTTGTGTTAATCGGGATCGGTGGCCATATCGTTTTGAGCCCCTTTACCGAACGTGTGACGCGCTTGATGGTCGTTCGGCCTCAAATATTGTTCGGGTTGGATTCCGTAATATCTTCCACAAAGTGGATGGGCATAGCTCCAATTGTTGAGCGTGATTGCGGACGGACTCACTCGGGGCATCTTCGATACTCTGCTCCACAGCAGTAATAGCGTACTCGGTGCACACTGTACGGCGTCCCTTAGGATCCACAGTATGCCCAAGACTGATCGCGGAGCGAAACCGATCCATGGTTGCTCGAATTACCAACTCAGCTGGGTGATTATGTCGGTCGAATATTGGACGCAGCGCATGATTTGTGTGTTGATATAAATCAAGTAACAGCTGTGGAAAAGGCTAACACCGAAAATATTATTGCCGTATTGAAAACCACACGTCTAAAAACTACACCCTTCACATACTTTTACTTACTTGTAATTATTCTTAAAATCGTAAAAGTCTCAAAAATTTTTACTAATTCTAATGAAATCAACAAACACCATTGTGTCCTCGTCTCTACGCCAAACATATATCAAAAAATATAACAGTTAATATAAAGTTTTGCGCCGTCAATTCTCGAGCTAAATAGAAATATCTGCGTTGTCGAACGTTATGCTACTTAAAGTTAAAAGGAAATTGATTTAAGCTTTCAACACCAACAACCTTAACTTAACTCATCTATCTGAGCCAACTAACAAAACATATTCGTTTTGAACTAGCATATTCAAGATAAAAAGCACAACAATTTTATGAGCCTCGAAATTGGTTTAAAGCTATAATCTGCATTTGTGTTTGTTTTTTTTTTGCAATATAAAAATCAACTTATACTGCTGACGCAAATGTGCTGAGTACAAAAGTACATGCCTACAAAGAAAAACAACAACACGTCAAGCACGACTTAGATTACATAGCTGGGTCATAGAATTTGTTTGCCTTCTCACAGATATCCTTTTTTTTAATGCACATAGGGGCTGGCCGTATTTTTTTTTCCATACAAGCACACGCACACCAGTAAACATCTTGGCACCAATGCAGGTGTAAAAAAAAATTCACTTGGAAAATTGAAAATATTTTACTTTGAAGAAAGTAAACACAGTACAAAAAAAGGGAGAAAGAAAAAATGTGAAATCCGACCGCTGCTGTTGTTGTTGTAAAAAGTCTGCTTGACCGAGGCTGCTGCAACGAATGTGGCCCACTACCGAAAGGGGTTGAGAAAGCGCCGACGGCGAGCAAGGTTTCGTTTCACGTGCATAAAAAAGAAACAAATCTAAAAAAAAATTGAAATGAAAGTAAAAGTTTTGCCATACTTTTACGACTCTTCTGTTGATACGTTTGTTGCCGGCGCGCTGCAGGCTTTTGTTTTTGTCCACTTTTGCTGAAATTTCAATATCACACTCACACACACACTCACTCACACCTCTCACCCATGTGCGCCGCCATTGGCACGCAAGCAAGCTAAGCGCTTACTTAGTTATGAGCAGCAGGTGAAAATAATAAAGAAAATAGCAAAAAAAAACAAAAACAAAAACAAAAACAAAAGTAAAAAAAAGTAGTAAAAGTGTAAAGTCAAAATGTGGAACAGCCCAAGACGGGAAACGGAAGCGCTGCGGGACGATTGCGGGAAGGCTGAGAAAATGTAGAGCTCGAATGGTTAAGACGGCGGTCTGGCAGAGGGTACACACACACACCCATATGTACTTATGTATCTACATACATACACACATAGGTGTAGTAAAATCGCCAGAATTGAGTACGCAAAAGCAGGTCAAATTTACATTCATTTAATTCTTCTTTTCCACTTCGCTAGCGCCAGCGTTGCTGGTTGCGCTGGTGTGACGCTAGTGTCGAGCTCCATAAACTTATACTATGGATTTGTTGTATGTATAACCCAAGTATGTGTGTTTGTATGCTGTTTGACGGTTTGCGTCGAGTACGAGTCGTAGCGCTCTGTTGAGCCAACAAACAAAAGTGGCGTAACCAATTCGTCTTTGTACACAACTATTTTTGTTATATTTGGCCTTTTTGTTATTTCTTTTTACATATTTTGCCACTCATATGTATGTACACAACATTTGTAACCCAAACCCTTTTGTTGTTATTGTTGTTGTTACTGGCTTTATCCTGTGGCGGGGGTCAACGGCGCTGCTAGCTGTATGCGGGTCATTGCGGTTGGATTTGGTCAATAGGGACCAGCTGATACGAAGTGCATTCCACACTTCCACAGTGTGTGTGGCTGTGTGTGTGTGCGCGTGTGTATGGTTGTGTGTGTGAGCGCCTTGTTTGCGCTCGTTGCTGTTTTTATGTTCGCTGAGTACGCAAGCAAAGCAACAGTGGCAGCAACTTCAAGACATGAGTGGGGTAAAGTGCGCTTAAAGTAAACCAAAGCAGAGCAAACGAAGCATTTTTACAGTTAAAACAACAACAACAACAAAAAAAAAAACAAATTTGTATATAACTACAGTAACAGTAAAAATAACAAATATGTAGTGACAGCAAATAATGGCCCCAATAGGCAGCGGGGTCCTGTACTGTGTGCGCGTATGTGTGTGTGTGTTTGTGTCTACACATATTTAGCACACATTTTCGAAGTCCACCGAATTAACCCAAACAACCATTTGTGCCGCAAATGAGTCAATAAATGAAGTCTGAGCATTAATTCTTAATACATTCAGAGGTCAAAAAAGGTGTCTATTATAAGCATAATATTTATTTATAGCGATGTCTGAGGTTAAAAAAACATTCTTCTTGTAAATTATGTCGCCGCTGACGTCGTGAATTGCGCAATCGATGCTGGCGACTATTTATGTCTGAAATCAACAAACCAGCATTGTCTTACTCGAAAGGGATTTTTGTTGTAGATAGATGAAAAATTAGCGATATTCAAAAATTAACCCTTTGAATCAGGCTGCAAAATTTCGTCGTACTAGCACTCAGGGTCTAAAAAGATTTGTTTTTGAAGGGTTTAGTTTATATAGAACAGTTTTTTATGCTTTTCAAAATGTATACTACATGATGAAACTAAATTCACTAGTTGTTTTTTATCACTTACAAAATTGTGAAAAACATAGCTTCGAGAAAACGCCGTTTAAACTTTTCGGTTGAGTGCGGGGCGGGCTCGGCGCCACCCACTTCCAAAAATAATAAAAACAATAAAATAATCGAATGTTTTTGTATTTATTTGAAATAACCTTTTTTATTGTATTGAGAAAAACTTTAAACTTTTTGTATTCCTTTGACAAACTTTTATTTTGTACTATCTTTTACCCGCGGCTTCGCTCATTCGGAGTTCGGTTCAAAGTTGTGGATCCAAATGTATCAAACCCAAAGTTACTACTTTAATTTAATTTTTAGTTTAATTTTAATTTATTAGTATCTAAAAAACAAAAGCCAATTTATAAGCACTTCATAATTTTCGATTACGGTTGGTTGCTGAAATTTTTTTTATGAATCACAACTGCGCAGGCTACCAATCGGGTTTAGTGCACCCAATTTATTCTAAGAAATACACAACGTTATCAAACGATATGGACATACAGAAATCTCAGTACTGACTTCTTGTGCTGAAAAGTTGAATCTCTATCTGATGCACAGCATGCTACTTATCCCAAATATGTTTCTTTCCCTGTCATCACCGGCACCAAACGAGACAATTACGAAGTAATGATAGTGCTTTGTCATCACCTCTACTTCCCTCAACAGCACTGACTAAAACTAACTATTTTTTTACAGAAAGAAAGTGGAGTTTCATATAAAATGATTTATTACTTACTAAATTGCAAAACCAACAAATTTCCCTTACTTAGAGCCTCAGGCTTATATATACTTATAAGTACATATAAATCTTTTGGAGAGTGAGGCTATGGCATTTCGTCCCACAACACACACGACTTACATGGCGTTTTTTCTACTAGTCTGCTCTCATTCAGTGATTGTGTTGATTTGCCGGGTAACCATTAGGGTGTTTAGGTTCTGTTATTACGGTTGTCTTCAGGTCCACACGTGGGGGTCTGAAATTCCCAATTCCACATAAAACCACTTTGAACTTTGCTGGAGTTTTAAAAGAAGCCTGAATTCCACACATCTAAAGTCCTCGAAGTTATCGAAGAATTTTATGCCTAATGTAAACACTATTCGTCTGAATAGAGCAGGGTACTGCCATGAAAAGACCATAATCTTTTTCTTCTCTTTTCCGCCATGACAACTTTACCAGAAGTCATGCAGTTGTACGTCTAATCTAGTAGGTGGTTTACTTCTCAAGCTGTGTCCTGTTATGACAGATACCATTACGTTGGTTTGATGTTTATTTAAGCTCATAAGCCTGTAGTCTATTACGGCCGCAATTATCCGAAAGTTTTACCAGTGATGTTGTCGGAAACAAGTAGCTTGTGAGTTTGTAAGGTTATACTTATTTATTCGCTACATCCTTTGTAAGAAGTTAGTACCCAGCCACGCTAGCTCATTGTTCTTATAATTGTCCTCTATGTTGCAACGGTCGGAAACACATGTCACCTTCTTGCGAATGACTCAGCCATCTCGTTGAAGCATTTAACAGGTACCATGGATGTGGTCAACTGTCTTCTGAGTGGTTTTATTGTCCAATAGCTTGCAGTGAAAATGCAGGCATCAACGTTAGAGATCTTATCACACTCTACCACTTTTGTAACACTGTCAATTATCATCAGCTCTGTCTGAAAGGCACTACAGCGGTCCAGCAGGAAGAAGCTATTTGAGGTATACGTATACGTCGCCATCAACCCTACATGCTCGCCCTTTCCTACAGCATCCAATTTTCCCTTGAGGGTAGGAGGGTCGGTAATGCATATAATGCCCCGGTAACTACGTTGACATCCTGCCATTATCATAAAAAGGCAACCTGTGAGAATCCTTAGTCTCTCCAGGTTGAGATTTAGCAGTCGTTCTGAGATCTTCCGAGAGGGCGGCATGAACCTCTCGGAATAGCTTTCACCCTTTGAGTTACTACTGTGAGTTCCAAACTGAGGCTCCTCCCATCTTCTTTTTGGTTAAAGTTTTGCGAGGCCGTCAACCTTTGTACAGCCTTTAAATCACTGATGGCACAGAGCGCACCACGATATTACTTTGTTGCGAGCAGCCAATTGGTTCGAAAGAATTTTGCAACCATCCCCAATTATTCACAAAATTATTGATTTTTTAAATTTAAAATTCTGTGCATTATTTCCATTCAGCAATATAGTTTGAGATTCATATACATAAGTGGTCATGCGTCTTCATTGAAAGTTAACGCTCCGATCTAGCATGCAAAGGACTCTTCAAGGAATTCTTTATGGCTCCAAATGTTTGCTGGGTATATTTGTGTAAAAACTCTCCTGTGTGTGTGTGTGTGTGTGTGCATGTGTGGACGTGAGTGCACTTGTCGTTACCTTACCAATAAATCTTCAAGTAAGCCATTTAGCCCCATTTTGTTGTTGGCCTTGCTAAGCGGCTGCTAGAGCTCTATGTATATATATCGATTGTAGTTTTTCTTTTGCTGGTGATTTGATTTCATGTTTTACCGCGACTGACTTGTCAAACCGCAATCAGCCTCAGTCTTTTACCTCTACAGCTAGCCTTGCTTTGGTGTCGCACGTTTTGTGGCTAGAAAGTGTGAACGATTTGCGGTCAGTCTGTCAGCGGAGTTTGTGTCACACGTTACGTATACGCCGTGGTCAACGCTTAGTGTGAGATTTCGACTATTTTTTGACTATAGTCGCGCTAGGCTGCATATGCAAACAAATTTCATGTTGTTGGGTGTCGCTCGGTTTATTGTTTTCACTTTCACTACTTTCACTGCATTGCTAGTATTATCTAAACGTTTGCGCGGTGATTCGGTGACGACATTGAGCTAAGACCGTTTGTGCGGTTTGGTTAGTCTTAGTTGATCAGCTGGCTGGCGCTACCATAAATGTTTTTGAGCTGAAAGTGCTTAGCTAAGTTTTGTAATAGATTTAAATAAATTTCAGTTGCATAATAAAATATATACAATAAAAATGCATTTTAAAGCGTATAACTTACTAGTTGCTACTTGTGTCTTAATTAATTTTTAATTCATTTCAACAGCGAATTTTGTGTGGCAACTGCTTTGGGGAATTCGCATAAGAAGATTGTTAGCCAAAGGTAAGTGTGTGTGTATATTTGTTTTCGTTTATTTTATCTGCTTCATATGAAGAGCAAATAGGAGATTGATAGGAGGTGTGACAGGGGCCATAAAGTCGTAAGGTTTTAAAAATGAAAAATTGGTTAATTTTTTTTTTTTTATGAAACCCGGCGATATAATTTTTGAATATTAAAACGTTATGACTCTATGGTTTATAAAACGTTATGACACCGTATGGATCACTTTAACATATATAATGTATTATAAACTTTCAAAATATAAAGGGCATATGTTTACTTATATTTATATTATCTTCGGCCGCTGCCACTATTTTTTAGTTATCTATTTAATAAAAAAGTATTATCCGCTTATAACGAAGATTCACATAATATTATGGTGGTTCACAGTAGGGCATATTTGCTTAAAATGTGGTCCAAAATAGTGAAGGTTGAGCAAAATTATTATTACATTATTTTCAGTCAAAAAAATCAATTCTTTGTAATTTTACAAGGACAGCGAGGTTATTTTAAATTTTAAGCACTTTGTTTCAAATGTATTGTAGTAATCAGCTTCAAGCAGACACTGATTCGGATTTTGTTTAATTTTCTAGACCATTTTCAGTATTTTATTACATTAAATTTGTAAATTGCGATTTTTGGCCGTAAACGATTAGATAGTTTACATGAGTATTTTTTGGAACTACTCTCCGAAATGCTTGATTTTTTTCGAGTAAAAATCGCTAAATTACAATATGAATAAGGAATGTATAAAAACTAAAATATCTACATATTCATTTTATATTAATAAAGAACACAAGTGTGAAAGAAATAAAAAAAATCACCCATTAATCCAAATATGATGTGATTTTCTTTTCCCCATTATCTATTTATATAACTTTCTTTTCATTGTCAAAATGAACTTCTCCATTTTTTTTGACGTTTGTAAAATTTCATGTATACTTTTATGCCGACACCGTAAGGCAAATGATTTTAGTAACAGGGTTTTTTCACGGCAGAAATGCACTCGAGGGTTCGCCATTGACTGCCGAGAGGCGACCCCTACTAGAAAAACAAGTTTTCTATGATTTAAGAAAAAGTACTACGGCATCGGCATTAAATAGAAAATATTTAAGAAATGTATTTAGGAGCACTTGTAGAGTCTCAGGGTTATTCACATAAAATTCGTAATAATTCGAATGTTGTTTGTCATTTTCAATAATTATAATCCTTTGACGACTTTTGTTCATCTAGTTTGTTTTGTTCGAATCTCTATGGGCCGCTTGCTGCCGTATGAAAACCTCATAACTCCTTTTTAACACCTTTTTGAAATTTGATAAACAAAAATATAGCCACTGGCATTCATGTCCCGACTTTAGGATGTGTGGTCTTGCTGACTTCGAGCACGAGCTGGTCATGTCTCTTCTGTACGACAGCCTAGCCTAACGAGTCTGACCCAGTATGTGAGCCTAGTGCATTTCATAATTATTATAATTTAAAAAACAAAATTTTGCTAAAATAATACGAAAGCAAATAAAGTGTCGAAACTTGTCAAAAGCTCCATGCCATATAGTTATGATATGAATTATATTTGACAATTGTAGCCTATTTAGGCGAGTAATCAATCAATGAAATTCCTTCGCATTCCAAGAAATTTATAGTCATAATCTTCGATGCCGATTTTACCACTTTCAAGTTCTTCGGTGGATTTCCTTGTCCGCCCGAATTATACAACGATTAAAAGTTATTTAAATAGTTGTTATGTTTATTGAAATAGAGTGTAACATATCATTCTGTGTCGGTGAAGGTTTCAGTGTCGGCTGGCCACTAGAAACATCATTTTGTGCCAATTACGACAGAGCGTATACTGATGGTCAAACATTGTTTGGAGTTACAGACGATGATAATGGTAGAATATCAGTAACCGAAAAGGAAATTGACGAAGAAGAAGAAAATGAATACCTAGTTATATCAAAACCCAAAATATTAAATATTAAATAATTTAATTGTTATTCAAATATTTGGTATTTATTTAATAAATATTAACATGATATGGATATGGTTTTTTCTTAAATATTTTAAGTTTTTTTACATGGTTTCCATTTATATGTATGCGTTGTAGATCGAAATGCAGTATCATTTTGAAAAAAATCATTCTACGACATACAAATTTCATTAGAGGAAAATAACAACATCTATTAGAATTTCCGATTTGGCCAAAATTATAAATGTAAAAATGTATAAATGTAAAAAAAAAATTTACCAGCATTAGGTGGAGACAATTTAACAATAGTATACTTTTTTGGAACATTTTTGTCAATTACATTAATTAGATTTTTAAAAAAATTCTTAACACTAATAATATCATTATTAAATTGAAAAAAATAATAAATCCTTTAAAATTTCAACACATTCATTAATTGTATAATGGTAATCATGTAAATTTCCAATTGGTGCATTAAAAATAAAATTTTGAGGTTCTATTGATTTTAAATGCAAATAAATTTCTTGAAAACCCAAATTATTAATATAACTATTCATTGTTCTAATACAATTTTTAATTAAAATAAAATTAGTATCCGAAAACATAAATTCCGAAGATAGCCAAATTGAAGTATTTAAAATATGATGGATAGGTGCAGTAGGATGTTGTTTTAAACAGTCAATTATTTGGTCTCCCTTTCTTCTTTTTTTACGCCTGGTATGTTATTTATTTGGTTCGTCGCCGCAAGTAATAATTTCATTACTAATTGATGATTCGGGTCTAAAGGAGATTGGGTTAGAAAATTCGAGCGATACTGGGCTTCCTTCCAATACTCCGTCTTTGGCTTCTTGCTGATCTTCGAAAAATCGTATACATCTAATTCACTACTGCCCGGAACACTTTCCGAACTCTTTCTTCTGGGCTGTTAGGATTTTTTGTACATATAGAAGGGAGTCCATCAATATATGTAAATTCCTCTTCGCCTCGTACTGTTTCTGTACCTGGAAAAAAGAGGGATCAAACTCTCTAATGTCGTAGTCACATGTAAATGGAACTCTGTCGTCCATATTAACATAATCCTCCGACAGAAAACTCGACCTCTTCATTTCCCTGTCCACATCTATCATTCTCTTCTTGGTCACTTCCATAGTGTTGTCGGATTTCCTATTCCTCTTTTTCTCCTTCGTAATGGCTACTTCCACTGCATGTGCATTCGATAGGATCATTGGGCTTAAATCTTTTGAAATAACTTGATGCATTTCGGTTATTTCCTCCCCGATTTCTGAGGCATTCGCAGTTGGATCGTCCACTATTGCTGGATCTCGAATTGTCACTTTCTTCATATTTAGTTCCATTGCTTACTCCATTAAAATTTTGCGGAGAATAATTATAAGAACACGCCGAACCACTTGCACCACCACTATAACTATCAGAATACATTTGATTTTATAGAAAAGTCCACCGCCTTATATATGAATTTTCTGCGGTAAAATTAATAGCATACTTGACGACGACGACATCAGTGCATGTTGCATCATGGCGGTAGCTCAATCATGGCCTTTGGCCGATGGTTGCATCAGCGGTAATGGGGTACTTAGGCGCATGTTGTCTTTATAGGTCTCTATTCCATATTGAAATTGAAACCCAGCATTTTCAGTATCTATTGACAAGATGCTGGTGTATGCTCCAGACATAACTCTTCATGAACCAATTAAAAAAAATATCAACTCTGCACCTGAAAGTGCGAGCCAGAAGTAAAACTTCTTTTTCGACTTCATAAAAAGGTAGAGAGTTAAATATGGAAGTAGTAGTGGTGGTAGTAGTTAAGAGCAAATAGTAGTTTAGTAGTAATAGTAGTAATAGTGGTTAATAGAAATAGTAGTTAGTAGTAGCAGTGATGAGTACTGGCATTAGTGAAAATAGTAGTAGTAATTTATAGTAGCATTAGTAAAAGTAGTAATAATAATTAATAGTAGGGACAGTAGTAGTAATAGTGACAGTAGAAGTAATTTGTAGTTGTAGTAGTGGTAGCTAGTAGTAGCAATTAGCAGTAGCAGTAGCAGTAGTAGTAGTAATAGTAGTAAAGGGTGGTTAAATTTTAAGGGCCGATGTTGATTTTGAATAAAACACAAATTATTTTGGAAATTATTGTAATTTCTTTTTATTATGATAACATGGTGTGGTTCAATTATGTGTGGAGCAAAATATCGGCCAAATGTCCGCCGCGACCTCGGCGGCACACCTCCATCCGATGGTCCAAATTTTCGATGACGCTGAGGCATAATTGAGGTTCTATGCCGTTAATATACCGAATTATCTCATCCTTTAGCTCTTGAATTGTTGCTGGCTTATCGACGTACACCTTTTTTTTCAAATAACCCCAAAGAAAGTAGTCCAACGGTGTCAAATCACATGATCTTGGTGGCCAATTGACATCGCCACCACGTGAGATAACACGGCCATTGAATTTGTCGCGCAAAAGAGCCATTGTTTCGTTGGCTGTGTGGCAAGTGGCACCATCCTGTTGGAACCACATATCGTCCACATCCATATGTTCCAATTCAGGTCATAAAAAGTTCGTTATCATCTCACGATAGCAAACACCATTCACAGTAACTGCCTGACCGGCCTCATTTTGGAAAAAAAAACGGCCCGATGATGCCGCCAGCCCATAAACCGCACCAAACAGTCACTCTTTGTGGGTGCATTGGTTTTTCGACAATCACTCTTGGATTATCATTCGCCCATATGCGGCAATTCTGCTTATTGACGAATCCACTGAGGTGAAAATGTGCCTCATCACTGAAGATGATTTTCTTCGAAAATTAATTATCCACTGTTGCCATTTCTTACCAACATTTCATAATAAGCCTGAATAACTTTAACACGTTGTTCGATTGGGTATCTTTCCATGTTCAAATTGAGTTAGTCCGAAATTGAGAAATGTCAAATGAAATGCAGAAAAAAACTTGACGTTTGGGTTCACATTCAACATTGGCCCTTAAAATTTAACCACCCTTTAGTAGTGGCGGCCACCATAGCCGAATGTGTAGCGTGCGTGCGCTTAGATCGGTGGGTCTCAATTCAAATCCTGGCCGGGGTAAATAACATCAAAAATTATAGAAAAGCTTTTTTCAAATATGCGGACGCCCCTCGGCAGGCAATGACAAACCTCCGAGTGTATTTTTGTAATGAAGTAACTTCTCGCAACAAAACATTCGTCGTTCGGAGTCAATTATGGAAGGAAGACAGTAGTAGAGGTAATTTGTAGTTTTAGTACTTGTAATTAGTAGTTGTAGTAGTGAATCAGTCCCGAACTACTGGAAGGTTCTAAAATGGTCCCGCAATATCTAGTCCGAAAATACCGTCGAAACGGTCTTCGAATGGTCCTGATCTAGTGATGAAATGGTTCGATGCTTCGTGACGCGATATCGACACGACTTTCGTTACGCAATGTTAGAGATCACTCTCGTGCCGCAAAAGAAGTTTTATTCCAAATGGGGTTGTTATTTATACTATTTATAATGATTCACTCAATTAGCATTATCCGTAACGAGATGATGAGTCTATGCAAAGTACCATATGTAACGAGCTTATTTGCCACCCCTCGTTTATTTGCACACATGGAAAATAACAAGTTGAAAATATGTTGTCTAAATATGCTTGAATTTTAGAGAGATTTTGACAAAACCTCACAACCGCAAACATATGTATGTAGGTAGACATATGTATGCTATCAAAAAATTAAATTTGCTTTTATTTTATTTGGCAATAACTCGCCTTGGTCGGTTGAAAGTAAAATTGGCCTCAAGAGTTTTTATTCCTGCACAAATACACACAAACATGAAATCATATACGTAGATGTACATATATACATACGTATTAAAAACTGAATGTGGAAAATATTCAATTAATTTAATTTAATTTGTCATAGAAATATATTCAAGATTTTTGTGGGTGCCAAAAGCTGCAAAAGTGTATAAAATTTGAATATACATAGTTTGTTTTTGTTAAATCTTCATAATTTTCCTCTACCGCCCCTCAATGTGTTAGGCACTTGAAACATTTTATCCTTTTAAATGCCATAGTAAAATGTTTTGTGCGTAGTGTTGTTGTAGCCTTGGGTAGATGTGGACACATGCACATACATTTATTGAGGATAGAATGGCGATATATTATAATAGATTTCTTGTTAGTGAAAAAGTTGTGTTCAACGGCCTGTTCCCTTCGATATAAATGAAATCCTACTTATATTATAGAAGTATGTAAATGTGAAAGTTTGTGTGTTTGTGAGTGGTTGTGTGTGGACTTTTCAGGCCTAAACGGCTGGATGGAATTGTATAAAATATGGCACACAAATAGCCTCTATCCTACGTTAAAACATAGATTGTACTTCATGGAGAGTTGCCACCTTTTAATGAAGTTATAGTCAATTAAATAAATTATACCACTTATTGCTATATAAGGACTGGATAGAACTGAATGAGATTTGGCACATGTATAATCCGTTATGTGGGCTACCATGGAATTTACTTTACTTACTGCATAAACGGTTACAGCAATAAATAAACTAAAATATTGCCATATGGGTGTCAAACGAGACTACCTTAATAAAGCTTCATTTCCCAAATGTTTTCACAGAAGGTTACCACCTGTTTAAACACAAATTAAGTTAATTTAACAAAATAAATGAGATTTTATAATATGCGTGCCAAAATAAAAGATTTAAGTAAACTTAATTTCAAAAATAATTTCGGTTAGGGTTGCCACCTTTTTAAGAAATTAATTAAAATTACAATAATTTCAATCGAATCCATTTGATATAGCATTCAAGGCTCAATAAGCTTAATTCCCCAAATACTCTTAAACAAGGTTGCCACCTGCTTATATGCAAAATGAGTTAAATAGAAATATTAACGATATTTTACAATAGAGTGCCATACTAAAAGTTTAAAAATGCATAATTTCAGAAATGATTTTTGAGAGGGCTGCCCCCTGTTTAAAAAATTACATAAAATTATAATAAGTTAAATAAAATATTTCACCATGGATCTCAAACAAACAAGTTTTGAGAACGCTTTATTTTGAAAACACTTTTGGAGAGGGTAGCCGTCTGCTTAAAAAAGTAAATTAAATTAAATTATTAAGCTAACGGAAGTATCACTCAAAGAATGTAGGTTTAAAAAACTTAATTATTAAAACGCATTTAAGGAGTGTAGCCACGTGTTTCAAAATATGAATTTGATGCTATTTGTAAGCTTACTGAAATATAAAAGTATTACTCTGAAATGAAAGAGTTTATACCACAACATGTTTAATGAAGGTTGTCACCCCTTAAAGACCGTTGATTCAATTTAAATTTTACTATACTAATGTCAAACGAAAAACGATCAGGAGTCGCTTTTTTGAGAAATATATTCGTTGAGTAGAAAAATTTTGATTCGACTAAACTTATAAGATAAACGAAGCGTTAAAATTTGAACTGACAGGGGTTGCGTAACATTTTGTATGCGCCGTCAATTGAACTAATATTTTGTACTGCTTCCCAGCTATTTAAAAGAACAAATTCATTTAAACAATGAAGCCAAACACTGCAATGTGGGTTTTAAACGAAAGGAGTTTATTTCCAAAATGTTTTGAAAGAATACCTCTGCTTGAAGCTCAATTTAGTAAAATCAACAGATATTTTACAATATGAGTGTCAAAGTAAAAAAAAAAAAAAAAAATTTGAACACCAAATTTCAGAAATATTTTTGAAGAGGGTTTAAAAAATCAATTCAAACTATAATAAGTTAAATTAAATATTGAAATATGGGTCTAATACGAAGGAGGTTTAAGAAAGCTTAATTTTCACGGTACCTTGGAGAGGGTTGTCACCTACATAAAAAAGTAAATAAAATTAGATTATTAATTTAAAGGAAATATACGGCAATCAGACTTCTAAATAAAGGTCATCACCGTTTGATTACGTTGGCCATTTCTAACAATAAATTAAGTTGACTATGAAAATCAGAAAAAAATTTCAGCAACTAACCGTCATCGAAGATTATGAAATACATTAAAACCTTAATTACAAATTAACTGAAATTATTATCTTCGGTGGAGTTACTTATTTCCTTTTCCGTTACATTCGAATCCATAGCGTTAAGCCGAACGTCATGCGAGCGAAACGGCGGATATAAGTAGGATTATGAAATATTTCCTTTTGCTCTTCTGTTTAACTAAAAGGTTGAAAAGTTGCCATATATTGGATCGATTTGCCGTCATCCCCTGTTAATTTTGATTTGGAGACAAATCGGGTCCGGTTTCATGACATCTTCAGTGTTTTTTTTTGTTCTGAGAAAAAAAAACCGTTTTGTATCGAAACCAAACTTTACAAATGATGACGAAAAATGTTTCTGCTTATTTATTTACCCCAATTATATGCTAAATCTTTTGCAGTATTCACGCACACCTGAAGTAAGTCGAAAATTTGACTACTTTCAGGCATTCTGGGCTATTCGAACTTCAGTTTTGGAGGTATTTTGATACAATTATGTTAATTTAACTATAAAGCGACCGAATTGTGACTTTTAGGGCTGAACTTAACCCAATCTAATATTTTGAAGGTATAAAACAGAGACATAAATAATATACATAAGAGAAAAGAGTAAAAGGTAATCAATAATGACTTATTAGTAAGATACAAATTTTTCGAGTAATCTGTAACCATTATTCAAAGACTTATATTATAAAAGCCTTTTCATATTAGCGAGATAAATATGCTTAAGTTTTCAAAGACTTTTCTGTTTGGGACTTTTGTTATACAAATTTTCTCATACATAATAATTATCACCGAGATAAACTTTTTAAAAGCATCAAATACTTTCATTTTGAGTTTTATATCATAAAAGTCTTCTCATAATAATTAGGAGTGAGAAACAATTTTTTGTTGGTTTTGAAGGATGGAATATTTTAGAACCACTTCGAGATGAGTTCGGGACTACTACTAAATAATTTCGGGACCCGTTTGGGATCGCTTCTGGACTAGTACTCGGTACTATTTTGGGCCTTGAAATAGTTCCATCTTTCAAGATTTAAAAAAAGTTGTCTTATTCATAATTATTATGTAAAGACTTTTATAATTTATGTCCCAAAATAAAAGTCTTTGAAAGACGCGAAAAAATTTATCCAGCTGATATTTATTATGGAAAGACTTTTTCTAAATTGAGTCTCAAAATAATAGTTATTGTTGATTAAAAAAAAATATTCTTACTCATAAATATGATCGAAAGCTATTTATAATACAAGTTTCGAAATATAAATATCGATAATTTGAAAAATTTGTCGGACTCATAATTATTATCATAAAACTTGTATAATCATTGTCAAAATGTGGACGACTTTTTTAAAACTCAACGGCCAAATAATATGTATTCTAGATCTATAGCCTAAAGCAGTCAACAAGTAGTTAAAGAAATTTTAAAAATTCTTATTAAACAAAACAGAAAAAGCAACAGAAGTAAAGGGTGTTTTTTTTAGACTGACAGAACTTTAAATTGAAATAAAACATATAAAAAATTAAGTATGATGCCAGATTTTTCTTAGTTGAAAGATATTTTCATGACATTTAATATTTAAAAACGATTTCTGGCATATGCCCGCCATGACTAGCTATGGTGAATCGGATGCGATCTGTCCAATTTTGAACCACTTTTGGTGTGTTTCGTTAATAACACGAGTTATGTTGGCTTCCAAAGCTTCAATTGTTGCTGGTTTATCAGCGTAAACCAGAGACTTTACATAACCCCAAAGAAAACAATGCAATGGGGTTAAGTCGCATGATGTTGGAGACCAATTCACTGTACAATTTTTTGACATAATGCTATCGCCAAATTGCTCTTTCAACAAATCGTTCGAGTGGCAGTATGAGGCGTGGCGCCGTCTTGTTGGAACCAAAATTCTTGCAGGTCGATGTTATGTAAATTTGGAAACAAATAATCGGTAATCATTGATCCGTAACGATCACCATTGACAGTAATATTCGCTCCGGCCTCATTTTGAAAGAAATAAGGACCGATAATGCCTCCAGCATGTAAACCACACCATACGGTGCATTTTTCAGGATGCAATGGTGTCTAGAGAGTTGCATGAGGATTATTCTCACTCCATATATGGCAATTTTGTTTGTTCACATATCCGTTTAGCCAAAAATGAGTTTCATCACTAAACACAATTTTTCGATTTCGAGTTTGGCGAAAGTAAATTTCCACAATTTGTAAACGTTGTCGCGGCGTCATTCTTACCCTGATGATTTGTCAATGCTTACTGAACAGAAATGTCAGAACGAAATTTCATTTACTAGCTGTCAAGTGACAGCTATCCCTATCGAAAGTTCTATCAGTCTAAAAAAAACACCCGTTATACATGTACATATTTAATGCTGCCTATGCTATCGGGGCTTGTTATAAATATTAACGATTTAATTCACATTATCGGAATGGAATTTAGGAATGCCATTTAATTTGTATTGCTATGGTATTTATATTTGAAATTTGATTCGCAAAATTTTACCACATTAAAATCAAAAAAACCAAAATATCAGAAATGTCCTTCGGCAAATATGCACACCGCGGTTAGTGAAATCATTACGCTCCTTTTGTTAACTTCCTTACACAGGTATATATGCACTTATCCACACATACATACACACACACACACATACACATACATGTACGTATTTATAACAAGTGCATGAAAGTGCTGTCATATTAAATGCTACTTGATTGCACAATACTCTCCCTATTCGAACACTTGAAAACACACATGCTTCCTGCATTTTTACCCAACAGCCAACAGCCATTGTCCATCCGCCATTTAAAGTCACTTTTCAACAATTATCCTTAATGCATTAAGGAGATAATTGCAATGGTGTTGAGCGTTGAGCTGATTGCAGTAACTGTTTTCACTTGTTTTCTGATTCCCCCCCCCCCCCCCCCCCACAAATGCAACGAAACGAATGAGCAGTATGTGAAAAAGTCGGAGAAATTAAAATGTTAATTGGTCCTGAAGGTCCCAGAGAGCCTTCATCAATTCAATCAAGACGTTCGCTTGAGATTGCCGTTGTTTTCGTTTTTTACTTTGTTTTGCTTTATTTGTTCATTCGAAATGAGTATGTGGAAGTATTTTGGGAAATGTATTGCACTTATTGTCACCCTACTGCAGAGGATTGCACATACAATGCAAAAGTGTGAAAAATGTAAAAAAAATCTCAAATGCGGGAATCAGCCGTTTTTCGTAAAAGGGTTCTTATTATGTTGAAAAAATAAATTTTTTATAGAGAGTTAAGATTTAACTAGCGTATGTTTACTACAAGTATTGGGTGATTCACAGTATGTCATAATGTGACATAAAGTCAGAAAATTTAAAAAATACAAAATTGCTTAGTTTCAGTTATTTGTTTCACTGCAATCCAAAAACATAATTTTTGAAATCTAAATTTTCATGATTTATGAAGAATGGAAGCATCAAGCAGCTTGCACTTTATTGATTTTCGAATAATGGGACCGTTTCTTTTTAACCGAGTTGCAAAAGAGCAAAAGGTAGGTTAACGAATTGCATGTAAAGCAACAACATTAACTCGGAAAAGTATGCGAGTTAAGCTAACTCAGTTAAATGATATCCGACCTCAGTTGTAGTGTTGGGAAGTGGAAAGAACTGCGTTATTTTGAATGAGTCTAAAGAAAAGACATGGGATATTTGAGTTTAAGACCTAATTCGCTTTCACTTGCATACTATTTTTAAATATGTATATAGCTACATAAATCTAAAAATTGGCGGCAGAACTATTTTCCGTTCTTAAATAGTTCTAAATAAATCGCAACTTAGAAGAAAGAGGCTAACAGGGTTGCTTTTCCAACTAAATAAAATCTTATCCTAGTTGGAACGTTCTTTTGCAACTCGGCTACATTAAAAAGGGCCCAAGATTGCTTTGTGTTCATTGATACGAAATGCCAAACTAGAGTGAGTATTTATATAGATAAAATTCAACATTTAGGTATAAGATGTTGAGTCTCTGATAAGAAAATTTGTATAAAAGATTCATAAAACCAATATGATATGCACTTTGTTTTAAAAATATTTTTTATTTTTATGAAATTCCATATTTGCACGTTTTTGGTTGGGTAATTCGAGTTTTTTGTAATATTTCAAAAATTCTAATCATCAATCCGAAACATTTTGAAACGCATGCTTCAATTGTAAAATATTATATAGAATTATTGAGTTACTTCAATAACATATTACATCTTTTTCGCTAGCGGCAAACAAAAATAACTTTTGGGCAAAATGTAAGGAATGTACACAATAAAATAATTTGAAACAAAAGATAAGTTTTACTTTTGTATCAACTAATAATATGTTACAGAATAAATTAAGTGAACACAATTTAATGTAAAAAAAATCTAAAAAATTAATTCAAGAATTCTAAAATTTGTATATTCACCTAGTAAACCTTTCACAATTGCTGCGTGCTTATCAGATAAACATTTAAACTTTTACGAATTTATAACTTCATTTTCTTCTATAATTTTTTTTAAAGTCCTCTCACCTACTACAGCGTGCGCTATTTAAAAACTTTTTTTATAAAACTCTTATCTATTTATTTTAAATAATAATACCAATTTCACTATATGGAAAACAGCCATACAACATTCCCATTTCTATTCCCATATTTCGTTATTTGATTGCGGTACTTTCGAATCTAGTTTGCATAGGATTGTGATCCGGCGTATTTTTTAGTACTAAATTTTTGAATCAGAGAAAAACGAAATGTTGCTATATTTATGAACACTCCAATGTAATTGTTCATTTTAAAACATAATTTCTCTTTCTGCAATAATCCCCTCTTCTGGGCTTCGTTAGCCAATTTTAATTTTGGTTAATTTTCGAAATTGCCTTTATTAAATTTAAATCCTAAGTTTGTGTTTAACTCCTGCACAAAACCCTCCAGGCCTATCCTGCACGGAAGCTGAAATGAAACCTTCTACCATTAGTCAAATACAAACCTCCGGATTCCAAATCAACCGGACTCAACCGCTTCTTTCGTTCAACTCTCTTTTTTCTACATCAGTTTATTTCATTGTTACCAACAAGCTTTTCGTTCTAAAATACCCTTATTACAACATGCAGATTGCCATATCCTCATATTTGGCACAACTAATTAAATTATTATTTAATACTTAACAGTCTGTATCAAATTTGGTATTTGCTCTGACACGAGACCACCCTCATCTTTTTAAATTATTTTAACTCAAATGTTACCCTCTTCACACAAGCCTTTTATATATGAGAAAATTACACTTTATCGTCGCTAAAATATCAATCTTTGTAAAGGTTTGCTTTCCTCGAACATCGGTGCCGTAATATTTCGTCCTTAAATTGCAGAACGCTAACCTCGACATTATTAGCGGTGTGATTTTATTTTATACATTAGAGATCTATTAGTTAGTCAGATTTGAATTCAAGGTGAGAACTAACATTTTCTCAACTTGACAAACAATATTATTGAGATTTGAGAATTATGTTAGTTCTCAATTCGAGCTCTAATTTGACTCAAGCCTAAATGTTTATTGGATAGTGAGATTCAGGGTTGTTACCTCATCAAGGTCCTGAAAAATCATAGTAAAAAATAATGAACCATAGCAAAAGAAATAAGGTGACTCAAATACGCCATCTAATTCATGGTAATTTTTCATTTTCTCTTGATAGAAACCAGTGTAGTGCTTATTTCGCTCATTAACGAATAATACTTGAAACACAATATCGACGAACGGCTAATTTTCGCTCAGTAGAGCAACGACGTCAGCAACGTTCGCCCAACTACGGCGACAACGAAAACTGAGTGAGAATAATATTTTGTGCTAAAATTAAAATATTTCGATTTAAAGCCCCAAAGTATTTAAAAAAAAAATGACCATAATGGATTTTCTTTTGCCGCTGCCGCCAGCGACGGCAATAGAAAGAAGCCTATTGCAACGAATGTTCGTCGAACGAAAGTCGTTGTTCGCTTTGGTTGTGTGTATTCTCAAATGTGTCATGTCAGGTTAGGTTGGAGGTTGGAGTGGCAGCCGCCTGCAGCGGCTCACTTAGTCCAGTATTAGGAGGCGCATTATGTTACCACAAAGAAAAATTTTATACCATCCAAGAAGAAAAATTACCCCTCACCAAACCATTTTTCCTCACTGATGAACCTCAATAGGCAATTTACCTCGGTGCTCACTAAAGTCATCTAAAAACGGTGATCCGTGATATCGCATCCCGCTTTTACTCAGTGCAGGGCACTTACACAATAAATCCAAGATCGTTTCCTCCTCCTCGTTATTCTTGCAGCTCCTACAGCATCTTCGGAAGGGTACTCCCAATCTTTCAGCATGTTTCTCTATCAGGCAGTGCCCGATAACGTTAGAAATGTTTTCCTTTCTTAGAGAGGGAACGCTGCGCGACCGTTTCCGATTACGTGTCATGTCAGTGTGTTCTATTTTTGACAGCGAACGTTCGCGACGAAAAATTCGCCCTTCGCCAGTGTTGTGTTTTAAGCATAAAGGCGTAGCCTTAAACCAAAATTAATCTACGCACCAAAAAATACCAATAGAGCAGTGGAACGATTTAGGCCACGTGAGACTTTTTAGTTTTGCCTTCTTGCTATTTGGTTTGCTTTTCGCATATCTGATTCTAACCAAAATAATACTCAAGCCACCCAAATTCATTTGCATTCTCCCTATGAAGAAATGAGTATAGTAAAATTTTTAGTATGCACTCGATAGACTCTCGAATTGCCGGCGCATATAGCAAGTGTAAACAAATTTTAATTTTTTGTTTGTTTTAGTGATAATGAGTCTTAAGATAAGCTCTTACTATCAGCGCACAATTGGGCGACAAAAATCGATACATGAAATGCGCCGAAATCGATTTTCGAAGATTTTACTTAACGGAGTTTATATTAGATACCCTAGTTAGAAAAGAAAATATTCATTTGTGATCAGAAGGGAAGCCATGCTCTCTATCTGTCAACCAAAAGCTTATCGTTTGTGTTCGAGTTTGAGCTAAAATTTTATTTTATTGAACAGCAGTGCGACGTAGATATTCTTTGCATATAATGACTATATATAGGTACAAGGTAGGAAGTGTTATTATTTTAGTAATGAAAAATTATATCAGTCATGTGTACGACTGCGTGTTAATATTGTGATTTGAAAAAAAACACCGTTTGTTAATGCACGTTATGATTGTATAAATTTAAACATATTGTGCTTGTTTCGTGGAGAGTATCATTTTCTCTCCGATCTCGTGCGACATGATATTTATATTATATCTAATAAAAGGTCTCATTAATTTAAGCTTCAATTATCTGATCAAAGTCAAAAACAATATGATGATGATGAATTTTCTTACGTTTGGTCTCCTTTCTCACCATCGTTGCTAAATTTCGTTGGAATTGATTAATTAGTTTCGATATTATACAATTTCATAATTTCATTATATGTATGTACATATATGGGAGGTGGGCGTGGTTATGGGTCGATTTCCCTGATATTCTAATCAACGTTTTACAAAATTCTCAGAAGCACATGTACCAGATTTAAGCCATAGTACAAAGGTAGTGAGACTTTGGCACCAATTGTTATGAGTGATCTTCGACTGTTTCAAATTCTCATTTACTTGATGTAGCTCGTGAAGACCGCTAAAAGTAGGAAGTATGATTTTTCTCGTAAACTGATCGGTTAGCGAGCTTTCGCTTGCTTTCAACTGCCATTTGAGTAGTTCGATAGTTATTTTCTTATTTCGTAGCATCTTTCGTTGTGGCAATATCCCCCCCTCTTCTGAAAGGCTTTCGTATTCACTTAAACAGTGAATAGCCGTGCAGGGTACGAACCTTCTTTTTTTGACGACATATTGCAAAATTCTAACTCGCTTGTGAGAAGAACAAAAAAAGAACAAAAATACCGCCCACTATGGCTCATGATTTAAATATACTAATTTTATTATTACTACATGTCGAAGATCCCTGATATGCTATAACTACACATGCGATTAGTTTGTATACAATAGCTGGCTCTCTCTTCATTCTCATATCCCTGTGGCGTTGAACTTTCAATGCAACCCTTCCCTTCCCGTACCCCTCCATCTTGACGTTAACGGATTAATTCAATTCTCTTCGAAGTGCCATGAAAATACATTAATCAACATTTTGTATCACATTTGATGTAGGGTAATCAAGAAGCTTTAGAAACAATATATGAAGCATATCTTGCACAATTTGTACAGTTTGCCCATACCGCGCAGGAAAGAGGCAACATCTTTACCTCGTTTATTTCAGGTTGCTGTTTGTTTTATAATCCCTTAGCAATGAGAATAAGTGACCCAGTTTTTAGGAAAATAAAAATAAAAATAAAAATGAAAAACAGTATGTGTGGTAATAGTAAAATTAGAATCTTGTTAGAAAGTTTAACTTACACACGGAGGAGAGCGCAAATTTAGGTCATCGAGTATTTTATATACTATATATTAATTTAATCAAGAAGAAAATAAATACGCATGTTTGTTTTTAGTACTTAATTGTAGAGTTTTTTATCCGCAAGGCTAATTCCTTATTTGCTACGCCTTGCGTCGAAAGCTTCCCCTCCATCGTCGTCATATAGCTGAGCGGCGCGCTTTGCACTTTCTGCCAATGAAATAATTTATTTAAAAGTTTTTCGAATCTCTCTTTCAGTTTTACTTATTTCACGCCACCCCCTCTTCATTTTGTTTCGTTTCGTTATTTTTTCTTTTTCTACTTTCTCTATTTCATGCTCAATTTCATTTCCTTTTAAGAAAATTTTCATTCGCTGTTGGCAGCTCTCTGGCATCTATCGCTCTATGACGGTGGTGGTAGCAAAGAGCAAATGAAAAAGTTTTATTTAAGCTTTTCTTTGCCAAGTTGTTTTCATTATTTCGAACTTCAGCTTAACACTTTCGGTGCGTGCTGCTAGCTGGTGCTGCTTCTGCTGCTGCTATTGAAACGCCATGCGGCGTAATGCATTTCCTGTCGCTTGCAGTGAGGCGCTGACATTTGAAAATTCACAGAGCACGAGGAGCAGCAGTAGGAGCAGCAGAAGCAGAAGCAGCAACACCACACGCAGTTTAATTTAGTTCAATTTCTGCTGAGTTTAGTTGAAATTTCCACTTTGTGTCGCTCCCTATTCAAAAGTTGAAACTACGCATCAACTTTTTCGATTGCATGCGATTGGATGTGTTTGCATTAGCAATTTCACACATGCGTGCATGTGTATGGGCATGTGTATGTGTATGTGTGTGTGTATGATACTATTCTAAAGAAATGATACATTTTAGTTTGTAAGATATTTATTATTAAACTTGAGTAACTAAGTCTCACTGAGCCGAGTTGAAGTTAATACTAAAAACTAAATCGTTTAGCTGCCTTTTGAGGAAAGTTGAAACGAGTTTCCTGAATGAAGCAACAATGCACGAAACAGGGTAAATGTACATACATACTCGTATGTGGTATATGTTGCTTTAGAATATATGTGAGTTGTGAAAGATGTGATCTTAACTAATAAATAGTTTTACTTTGTTGTGTTACTGATATGACCCTAG
Source organism: Anomoia purmunda (assembly GCA_951828415.1). NCBI lineage: Eukaryota > Metazoa > Arthropoda > Insecta > Diptera > Tephritidae > Anomoia > Anomoia purmunda. The sequence goes on along the minus strand of OX639993.1, from coordinate 185,638,672 downwards.
TTTATCATCCTTCCCTCTTCTTTTCAAAATTTTTTTGAACCAAATCAATTCGTGTCGCTTAAAATACGGAATTGGCTCGATAATCTAGATAATTAGTGCTAACGGGTCGAGCGGATCATCGATCCGGATCCGGATCATCGATACCTAACTGAAAATTAATAAAACTTTCGATTTTATTCCACTTGGAAGAACATTATATAAAAATATTAGCTGATACGGCGCTGGTTTGAATCAAACTCCACTGCCATTACGGATTTTGAAGATTTCCCGCTTCCAACGCCCAACCTATCGGATCAATTTTCGAATCATGTTTTGACTTTGAATCAAATCGTACTGTAAATAGAGGTTTTAGAAATATATCGACTCCAGCGCCACCTATCCGAATTTTTGTTTGCCACATGCACAATAGAAAAAACTGCAAATGCATCCTCTGAATTTGAGCTCAATTTGTATCTAAGAAAAAATATAAGAATGTATACATACAAACGACGATTTTCAAGAAAAACTAATTTTTAAATTTTAATTTTTTTTTTAAATTGTAAGATGATGGCAGACCAGCGCTACATGACTACGAGGTTAGGTTAGGTTAGACTGCAGTCCCTAGTGAGATGCACTTGGGCTCGTGGCCCATTGTGATACCGCATTGGGGGGACTGTTGTGTCACCCTTGTTTCTCCAAAATCAATGCGTATTGCTAAGGAATCTTATCAAGCTCTTCATTTCAATTCACTAACGAAATATCTACCCACAGCTTCAGCTCTTCTTCTTGCTAGTGCCGGACAGCAGCAGAGGGATGTCAGGTGAATCTCTAATATCACTATGCGGCAGAGCGGTGCCTTGACGAGCAAGCTCATCGGCTTCGCAGGTGACCACAGTGACCGGGAATCGGCACAATGTGTGTTGTGAATGTCTCAGCCATTAAGAGTTAAGAGATCGGTGGCATTCCACAGCTATCCTTGATGCAAGCGATGTTATCCATAGGGATGTAATAGTCGTCTGCCTGTCGGTGCAAATATAGATTTCATCGCCGGAAATCATACCATACCGTACCAGTGATGCGGCTTTCAAGATTGCTATAATCTCCTAGCCAGACATTGATATTCCGAAAGAGTCTGAAAGTCCAGCGACCAGATCATGACGTGACCCAGCGTTGTTGCCATTGGATGCGGCTTTTTTTTTGCGTTCTGCCACTATCTCGGATATAGCGAGGGTTCTGCATTTGTTTTGTGACGTCAGATAGGTAAGTTGGATTTCATTAGCCAGCAGTTCGGCAGGCATTATACCAGCAATTACATATTTTCATAGGGCTAAGGCGTTTAAATTGTGAAAAACCTTCTGCACTCTGAGTCTTAAATTATCGTCGTCATGGAAATATTTGGAGGCCAGTTTCAAAATTAGCGGCCGAACTCCATATAAAATGTGATATTACACTAAATGTACATTCTGGCTGTGGCATCGTGAAATGAAACGTTTTTGGCAAATTTTCCACTGAAAAAGTGAAGGTTGCAAAAATTACTCTTGCGTTTTCTGTCCGCTCTGCGTGCTTTTACACTCCAAAGTTTCGTAATGAACTTCTTTTTCAATGAAATAATTTTTATATTTTTTTCTTACAAAGTTTATCAACTAAAAATCTTATATATATAAAAGTCTGGTCTGTGTTTTCGATCGAACCCCTTCAAAACGGATCCATCAATTTTTTTTCGTCTCGGCAAGAAGGTTCATAGCTAAATTTATGAAGGTTATAATAAGGTGAAAGTTTGAAAAGTCGAACTCGATTAATCATATACACAAGTTTTATGAAATATGCAAATATGGGTGGCAAACTCATCGATTCCATGAGGAGAAGGCCACTTACTTGAAATGTTGAATTTAATCAAATTATTCAAAAGTTATATGAAATATTAAAATATCAGTGCCAAATGGTTCGACTCGCCGAGAAGAATATGCATTACCTATATTTTTGAAAGAGTTGCCACCTATTATATGTGGCAGAAACCGAAATACAATTTCTGATTACTTATGCAAAGGGCTAATTGCTAAACAAATGTAGGCAGGACAGCTCTGCCGGGGTTTTCTAGTAATCCAATCAATTTTCGAAAAAGTTTGAACATGTCCTTATTTGTTTTGTTTTTTTGCATTTAAGCGCTATCAAAAAGCATCTTTATAACGGTACAAATAGGGGATTAGAATTATTAGCTACTCTAGAGTTTTGTGGCAAAAACTGCAATGGGACCTCGAATAGGGGTTTTTTTTTGTATTTCGCAAACACTTCTTCGGAAAAATAAACACAACTCATTTTCATGTTCCGCGACCCAAAATTAGTCTATACACATTCTGTTAATGAATCACTTTTTTCCGCGTAAACTAGTGTAATTTATAATAGTTTCAAACATTTTGCCAAACCAAAATATACCAACCACTTTTAATCGTAGACTGACCCCTTTTTTGCAGCATTAAAGCCGGAATTTCTCTTGCCACCTGTCGGTCCAACAGCCCATACCTCCGCCATACCTTATGTCACTATCACCAAAGGCGGATGCTTTTTGTACCAACTTCTAAGTCCAGTCGCAACGCTGGTTCGATGTATTTTTGCTATACTTAAAATACTCGCACTGATCCATAAAATCTACCATAGCTAAGGCTTTATAACTAGTAGGATATCTGCGTACTTTGCTACTATGCAATATGCAATAACAGAGACTAGCCTTTGGCGAATACCTACAAATTTGTTGTAGTTTGAAGTGTCGGACGAAGAGGACAGCGGAAGAGTTACATTTGTACATAGTATAACTAGCGGAGTGTGTATCACTCATTCATACGTCTCGCAAAATAATAAACTGCACGGATAAACAATTTTGCTTGTCAAGTTGAACTCAGCAAAAATTTCCTTCACTTGACGGACGTGCGATATGCTTGCTACGCTTTGTTTGCATTTATGGTAGCGTTTGTGTGTGTGTGTGTGTGTGTGTGTGTAGGTGTGCTCCTGTGTGGCAGCTATAGCTGTGGGTGCGATGATGTATGCGCGTGTGTGTAGCTTGTACTAAGTGCACTTGTCAGAGCGTTTAAAAAGAGAAGAAGAAGCCGCTTTTACCTCTCACTCGTTATGCTGTGCTATGCTACGAAAGCTTTGCTCTACTGCTATTGCTGCCTTTTGTCTACCGCACCGCACCGCACCGCACCGCACACTACACTGACTGCTGCTGTCTGCCAGTCGAGCTGACATTTTGACAGCAACAAACAAGGCTAAATAACACATAAAACCGAAAAGTGTGTTTCAACTTGTTCATTTTGATGGTTTTGTTAATGTGGATTGCTGTTGTTGTTGCTGCTGTGGTTATTGTTGTTGCTGTTTCTGTCATTGTTGCACTTACCGTTGCTGCTATGGCGCAACGACAATAGTCCTACCAACTTTCCCAATGCAAATACGTTCCTGTACAACACCAACAATCATAGAATAACCAACGTCGGACGAACGAGCGGCGGCCGCCGCAAGGAGAGTTACGTGTACGTCCAGCTACCTTGCTGATGTTGTTATTGTTGTGACATGTCCTTTTTGGCCAACTGACCAAATGTATGCATCTAGTGGTAATGGTGGTGCTTAGTTGATGTCAAAAGGCACAGGAAAAATCGAAACGACAGCAACAAATTGGTCACAATATGCTGTTTCTGAGTGATTCCCACTTTGAGAAAATTTCAAAAATCACTTAACAGCATAAAAGTGGTAATACACAGCCAGAGTTGTGGTAGTGCGAATGGGGGGGAAATGCGAGTGAGTTCACTTTATGTGCCAGTATTTCGCCATTGCATTGAGATTAAAAAGGGTTTATGGAAAAAATGCCAACACTGTAGACTTAGGGCACACTGTCACTGCATACATAAATACATTGGGGTAGAGACGATAGATGAGGAGTTGCTTAGATTTGGCTTGTACAAATTTTTTCCACTTTGCTTCAAGTAGAGCTTTTAAAATGCCAACGAGTTTGCAAGATATGCAGAAATATATCTTTCGATGAAGAAATTCTAATCAGATGGTTGATCTAAGTACTAACATCGTTTCGTCCACTATGCTGAAAACAATGTAGATTTTCGCGCTTGAAACGCTAGAAACGGAAAAGATTCCTATTATAACTTATAGTGTTCCCTTTCTTGAAATAAATGTAACCTCATTCTAGGGTAACATTACGAAAATCTTGCCATAGACCATGCGCATATGTTGCATTTTTCATATGAGAAAAAAACAAACAAAATTCCACACTATAAATGTTACTAGTATTATCAATTTAATTCATCGAACGCAATAAAATTAGATAAATAACTTGCATTTAGTATCAAAATTGAGACTTTCGAAAAAACTATTGTACAAACAAAAAAAAAAATACACAATCAAAATCAGCTGCACAACGCAATCCCGCCCTTTTTGGTAGCGGGTGGAAAATGTTGCACTTTTGTCGCGCCGAGAAAAGAGAAGGAAAATTTTACAGCTCTGGTATGGGGCAGAATAAATGCAACATTATTTGGGAAATTAGTAGTAACAATTAGTAGTAGCATTGGTGAAGATAGTAGTAGTAATTAGTATTGTCATTAGGAAAAATAGTAGTAGAAATTAGTAAGAATAGTAGTAGTGATTTTTAGTAGCATCACAAAAAAAGCTAGGAGAAAGCAGTAAAGATAGTAGTAGTAATTAATATTGGCTTTGGAAAAAATAGTAGTAGAAATTAGTAAGAATAGTAGTAGGTAGTATAAGCATTAGTAAAAAAAAGTGGTAGAACTTATTAAAAGTAAAAGTAGAAATTCGTAAAAAGTAGCAGAGTTGTAATTAGTAGTAGTTTGAAAACTTAACTAATATTGGAGCTAGCCAAATCAAATATTGCAATATGGGTCTCAAACGAAGAATGGTACGAGATTCAAAGAGAGCAGTATTAAATAATATTAATTTTGCAAAATTTACATCCCAAATAAAACATGAGAGTGTTGGTGTGAAACACAATTACAAAGAATTTGCGAAATCACTGCACGCACACACACACACACACACACACACAGCCACAGCATCATCAGCGGGAAAGTTGAAAAAACTGCACTTTCTATCTTTGTTTTTGCTGTTGCTTGCACAATTCAAGACGCGGCACTTCATTTTCTTTATTTTTAATATAACTTTACACAAATATTTCAAAATTAACGTTTAGCATAAACAACACGCAGCACAATCTGTGTTTCTCAGTCTGTATTCGTAAACAAACATTCAGAACATCTTGCTACGTCATTCAGTGCTTTTGTCGTCACCTTGTTTTCTCTGCATCGTGGTGTCAAACGAGAAAGGGTGAGGAAATTTTAATGCATGTTTAGAAAATTGCATGATTTGGTTGCATGTTTAGAAAATGTTAATTCGATTAAAACTACAAGATAAATGAATCATTAATACAGTTGTGAATCGAAAGAAGTTTAAGAACAAATTTTAGCTGGTTGTCAACTCTGAGAAACTAAATTCAAATTGATTAATAATAGGCATTACCGCTGGATTACGTTCTACATTTCTATAAATAAATTGGGTTTTACAAAATACGAATGGCAGACCGCTCAATTGCCAATGACAAAGAAGTTTCAGCAACCGTGGTAAACGTATAAAAAAGGGTCGCGGCTAGAAGTACTTGGTAATAGGATCTAGTAGCACTTTGTAGCAGCATTTTTATAAATAGTAGTTGCAATTAGAAGTAGCATTATTAAAGCTAGTAATAGAAATTAGTAAAAATAGTAGTAAAACTTACTAAAAGTGGTAGTAGAAGTTAGTAAAAAAGTAGTAGCATTAAAAAAATAGTACTAGTAGTTTGTAGTAGCATTATCAAAAGCACTAGTAGAAAGTAGTAAAGATAGCAGTAGTAATTAGTATTGACATTAGAAAAAATAGTAGTAGAGTTTAGTAGTAACGGCAACAGTTAGTAAAAATAGTAGTTAGAAGTAGTAAAGTTAGTAATTAGTAATAAAACTAGCATTATTAAAAATAGTAGCAGAAATTAGTAAAAATAGTAGTAGTAATTAGTAGCAGTATCAGTAAAAAATGGTAGTAGAAATGAGTAAAAATTGTAGTAGTAATTACTTGCAGTATCAGTAAAAAATAGTAGTAGAAATTAGTAATTAGTGGTAGTAATTAATAGTAGTAGCAGTTGAAGTCGTAGCAAAAATAGTGTCCAGAACTTGTTCTCAAGTGGTGTTTGTTTTTTTTTCATATAAGCGTCATGTGGTGATTTTGTGGCGCGATCTCGATACGACTCGCTGGCATAAACATATGTAAGATTTATTATGTAATTTTGTCATAAAATTATCTAAAATCTATTTTGTTTCTACGAAATTGGGTGCTGGAGTTAACGCAAAATATAATTACGTTTTTTTTGTATTTTGTTATGTAAGCACTGTTGCTTTTCAATAAATAGCTCCACAAAAGCGTTAAGTCTAACCACTAAACTAAAATGCAATTTCCTTTTAGCCGCAACTAAAGCTACTTAAAGCTATCCAGTGCTGTTAACCAACTCGTTTTTGTCCTAAGCGTTGACCGAGAACCATATAGCGTCGGGAGCGGCGGGGGTGGCGACAAATGCTGGGGATCGATTGACAATGGCTGGTAGGTGGGAGTGTGGGAGTTAGGCGAGCAGTGTGGAGTCAAGTGCGTGGACACCACACACTGATTGCCATGCCAACATAGGGCCACTACAATAACACCTACACGAACATAGCCTACAATCGTACTCCAACACTCATACGAAACAAAAATGTACTCTTTCTTACACACACACACACACATACACAGATATGAAAAGCCATTGCCTGCAACTAGCTAAGTACAAGTAAGTGTTTGGCTGCAATACAATATTGTTGTTGCTGTTAGTCGGTCGACTGCATGTAGAGAGTTGTGTACACAAATACATGCTAGATATTTTGTTATGTTGTGTTGTGTTGGGCGCTTTTGGCGTTGGTGGTAGTGGTAGTGGTGCAAAGTTTCCACAGCTAAACGAATAGTTGAATGGAATATTTCGAACACAAAACAGAAATTTTTACAACGTTTTTACATTTCCCTCGAGCTGGCGGCGGTGCTAAAGGCGACGCCAATAAGAGATTGCAAATTTCGTTAGAAAATGTGTTGGGCTGCTGTTTCTGCTCCTGCCGCTGCTGCTGATGCTACGTGGTCGCAGTGAGTGTGACAACCAGTCAGTCAGCCTGTGTACGAGAGTATTGTGTGGTTTTGTGGTGGGCTTCACTTTGTTGTTGCGCTGCCATTGCTGGTATTGCTGGTGCTGCTGTGTCGCACATTTTTTTTTCCTGAACGATTCAGCAGCTGCGCTAGCAGATGTCCTATTGTGTATTAAAGAAAAAAAAGAAACGAAAACCAAAAAAAAAAACGAATTGAAAGTAACAACAGTGCAAACGCTTTAAATTGGACCACATAAATAAACAACAAATAGTGAAAGAAAATTGTTATGTGCCGCGGCTCGTTGATTTGCCAAAGTGATATTAGAAATGCGTAAAGCTGCAAACGAATTTGTGTGGTTGGTGGGAAGTTCGGTTGGGAGTGGCACATAGCGAACGGTGGAATGATCGGGTGGGATGGACGCGTGGCGGACGTTGGCGATTGCGTCTACTTGAGTGCGTTGGAAATAAGTTTTTCGGAGAGTTTATAATGTTTGAAAGAAAAATAAATTTAACTGCATGCGTTATTTACAATTCTTTATTGCCGAAGCCCGCCCCCCTCCATATTGCTAAATGGCGACGCCAGAGAAATGTGTAGTTTTTTGTGCGTGTTTATGTGTTCAACTGTGCAATAGTGGCATATTACAAATAAGGATATTGTGCATGTGTGCATAAAAGTGTCAACAAATTTTTTTTTTAATTTTTGCAACTAATTTTTTTTCTATATTTCTTGTACAGATTCAACGAGTGCATCAAAAGCCAATAAATGTAAATATATTTATCCAATAACGGCGCTGTAAATATATACATGTATGTACATAAAGTTGTATGAACATTAGACTGGGTCGTGAAAAAATATTAGCAATTATCCTCCCCATAGTTTGAAAATGTTCGTCCTAAAAGCAGCCAAAATCAAATTTTCTTCAGACTTTTTTTTAATTTATTACTCGATCGCTTTTTCAAAATAGTTTAATTTCATGAAGAGTAAAGTTGTTTTAGAGAGGTTAAAAATTAAGTTAATTGAAATTGACAGGCTAAGGAGGCACTTCAGAGTAAGTGATTTATTGTACTCAAAATTATCTTTTTAACAATACATCAGACTTTGGAATCGAGTAACAAATATAAAAGTTAGGCAGAAAATTTTGGCTGTTCTTTGGACACGAAGATTTTTATGCATCTAAGATTCTTTCAAAAGTAGCTTTCAAATTAAGGCAGTAATTGCATACAATTTTCTTTCTTATGGGTTCCGACTCGATCTAATGCATGTCATAAGCAACAAAGTGCAATATAAGAAAGGTGGCCATTTATGTTTATCAATTGATTTTCAATAATTTTTTTTAATTATATGTAGCCGATTCCATAATAGGAATCATATATGTATTTTGATAAAAGTTTCAAACGTTTTAGAAAATGTATAAAAGTTTAACAACTTAAAAAAAAACCATTAAAATTTTTAGTGTATGTATGAATATTATCCGGAGTTTATAAAAGTTTAAAGTATGCCTTTCTGTGGGCTATGCAATTTCAATATAATATTGAGCAAGTTTCAATTTTTTTTCAAAATTATTTAATGTACCTTTCTTATGAGAAACAATTTGAAACTTTTAACGCTAAAATACATATAAGCTCTTGCATCAAATGGCAAAGTGAGCGAATTAAATTTAAAGATGCACTTTATTTAGTAATGAATTTTGTTTATCAGGATATCATGAGGGATATGAAGCAAAATTAGTTCATTAAAGGGGACCATAGCACAAGTGATACTCAATATATTGAAGGATATTATAGTATAATGTTTTTTTATTATTTATTTGCTACAGTCTTATGACTTGGTATATAATTTATATTTACAATATATTACAAACTATTACACGCTCTATACTCTTACAGTATTAAAAATATAATAGGTTTGAGACAAAAACTTTAGACTGGATATGCGCGCTGTGACGTCGAATAACTCGATTCAAATCGATTTTCCTGTAATCGTATTGCCGAGGCGGTCTAAAATACTCCGATATTCCGATCCATTCTGTTTTCGGCTGCGCTTGATATTAGAATGATCAGCTTCCGAAGCCTACTGTCTAGACATTTTCCAAGTTAACAAGTTGCGTTTTTGGCTGTCGAAAGGTACGATTTAAGTAATGATCGATTGAGTTTGTTCTGTGGCATTTGGTGGACGTAATGGTCGAAACGTTCGAGGTTCCCATCCTTTTCTTGTTGTTTAAAGTTTCAAGTGATTAACAATTCGCATTGATTTTTGAGAATTTAGTTGCTATCACTGTTGGTCGTTTTTCTACAAAAATGCTATAAAAAACAACACCAATTTTTAGCCACTTAATACTTGCATATTGTTATATTTTTATGACAGGGTGCCTAAAGAAAGCAGGACGCGTCGCTTTGCGTCATCGAAAAAACAAAAGATATAAGAGACTTTTCAACTTGATCTTTATATCGCACCTTGTCCCCGTTTTCCACTACTCTAGCCAGTTATGCTCTATAAAGTTCATCTTTATGCAGCCGGACTTCTTTTACGAAAATATTAAAAGCAATTAGTTGTCCTGTAACTAAAATATTATGCTTAAGAATAAGATAACCACTTGAGGAGAATGTAAGGAAGATCTAATATTAAAAGCGTAGCAATTTTTTTTTCTTTTTGCGCTATAGTTATCGAATTTTTTTAAATACCATCATCGTAATCGATTTTGTTGACTCAAGTACTATTTAACGCTGTTATGCATTGTGTTTTCGATATTGTTATCGTTACCGATATTTTTTTATCGACGTGATTATCGGAATCGTTATTGATCTCTAAGTTTTTATTTTAGACGCAATCGAGCGCCCTCTGGTTGCAGTTTGCTGTCAGTCTATGAAACAAGCAATACTGATATAGCTCTGCAACCGAACGTTCTAGTAGTAAACTACCTCACAACTAGTTAGTATCAATCAAGCAAGCCACGCAACTAGTCAGCTAACAATCCTTTTCCCATACAAACAACTGGACTTCTAGCTTGGAAATGTTCTATTCGTATGCTAGTAAGAAATTCGAAATTCACTTTGAAATAAAACAAAACCATTATTTTGCTGGCGCCGCTGACACATCCGCTGAAGCCGAGAGGGTAGAGCATTAACTTTTCAATTTTTGATTTGGTCTTTGAATTATGAATTTAATATTTGTAGGAAAAGAGTATTGATTTCAACACAACCTACACACGGCGTCACTACAAGATGCAATAACATACATACATATATTTTTGTTTGTTTACTTTTCTGAAACCGCATGTTTCCCTCACTATTGTGTAAGCGGCAGCGTTCACATGCCATCTTGGTCGTGTTGTTCGAAGTATGAGCTTATTTAGGTTTCCCCTCTGGCTTCTACACTTCGATATCATTTTCGAATTGATAATTAAGTACACATCCATAAACGAGGACATGGTTTCATGCGTTCTTTCAACGCCCACACTCTAAACAAATCAAATGTTTGAAAGTCAGTGTTGCCGCGTCTTCACAAAATACTCCTTGTCGTTCTCCTGTGTTTATTTTAAATTCTTCTTCGAACTACTCTATTATTAGTCAATACTAATAGTCATAGTCAATGAAACATAAAAAGACGACTTAGTTGGCGTCTTCTAAATATTTGTTCCTATGCCTTCCTCAAACCCAAATTAGTATTTTAGTATTTTCACTGTTTTCAGTTTACTTTTGTCGGAAGGACCACAAAGGTCGTTTTCAGTTATGAGAGTGGGTATTCTCCCGTTCTATATACAGGGTGGTTAAATTTTTAAGGCCGATGTTGATTTTGAATACAACACAAATTATTTTGGAAATTATTATAATTTCTTTTTATTATGATAATATAGTGTGGTTAAATTATGTATGGAACAAAATATCGGCCAAATGTCCGCCGCTACCTCGGCGGCACACCTCCATTCGATGGTCCAAATTTTCGATGACGCTGAGGCATAATTGAGGTTCTATGCCGTTAATGTGCCAAATTATCTCATCCTTTAGCTCTAGAATTGCTGCTGGCTTATCGACGTACACCTTTTCTTTCAAATAGCCCCAAATAAAGTTGTCCAACGGTGTCAAATCACATGATCTTGGTGGCCAATTGACATCGGCACCACGTGAGATAACACGGCCATTGGATTTGTCGCGCAAAAGAGCCATTGTTTCGTCGGGACGAATCCACTAAGGTGAGGTGAGGTAAGGCGATATGCATTTTGCATTTTGATTCATAATAAGCCTGAATAATTTTAACACGTTGCTCGATTGTGTATCTATCATCTATCTATCTGTACAAATTGAGTTAGTCTGAAATTGAGAAATGTCAAATGGAATGCAGACGTTTAGGTGTGGTTCACATTCAACATCGGCCCTTGAAATTTAACCTCCCTTTATGTCTATAGTTAAATGATTCATCGATATTCATACTTGCCTTCGGCGTCAATTAGCTTTATTATTTCAGCTGAATTTAGTTACATCCCACCGTTTTTCGACATTTTTTTTTCAAAATATACCTCTTTTACTATGCCTCTTATTGATATATTGTCTTCTCTCAAATCGCCCTTAAAAAGCTCAGTGTTTCCAACCTTCTGTTTGATTCAGATAAAAAATTAATTAATAACAAATAAATTCCGTTTTCAATCACTAGTTCAATTTATAGAAATGTAACGTTGAGCAGATAATATGCGCTTCGATAAGCGCCAGGTCGATTTGTAGTTACCTTGAACTCTATAGCTGTTTATATAATTGGTCACAATTGGACTCTATAGCTTGGATTAATCTCTTAAGATGAACAATTAAATCCAAAACTGTAGTTAAATATTAAAATTATGTAGCCTAAGTCAATTTCCAACATATGAACATATCCACCTCCCTATGCCATCATCCGCCTCGCACGCAATGTTTTTATTTCTTTAATCTGGTAACTTTTATTTAATCTGATAACTTAGAATAGGCTACAACAACTAGTACATTGTTTGATATTTGCACAGTTTATTTGCAATAGTACATTGTTTGTTTTTCAATACTTCCGTTTACATTTCAAGAAGCGGAAATCAGTGGTGAAAACACAAATTGTTTAAAGATCAACGCCTCAATGAGTTTAAGAGTAGTATGTAAACACTCTCTCTCATTCACATTCTGCTTTGTGGCTTTTAACCTAATAAAAAATCATCTGTACCTAGTACATACAGTGCAATCCGTGTGTAGCCATGCAAGTTTGGGGCCAATTGCCACAAAATGAACATTAAATGTTGGTGAGCCATTTAACATAAACGTCAACAACCCACAACCCACAACCGCCAACAGCAAACAAATGTGGTATATTCTCCATAAGTGATGTTGATATCGAAAGCGGTGAGGTTGGCTGAAGCCAAAATGCAGGAGGGTGAAGAAAGGTGGCCGGCGAATGTGAGATATGTCACTGTTGAGGTGGGATATATGAATGTTGCATATTTGTTTATATGATTGTGTGTGTGCCCGTGTGTGTGTACTTTATGTTTATACGAGTAGACATATGTAGAGTACTCTGACAGGTTGTGAACAAAAAAAAAAAAAAATGTTATAACAAATTGTAAGGGCAACGCCGACTAAGCAAACATTTCAATAGCTTCACAGCATCGTCACAAACACAAAAACAAGGCAAGCTGGTACGCTTAGCTGCACATTGCAAACCTACCTACCACCAATGGCACGTATGGTGAGCGGTGTTTTAGGTGCCACATTTGCTTGATGATGCCAGCTTTTTGTGAATCTGTGATGGCTCGCACCGAAAGTGGCATTTTAAGTAGCATTTCAATTAAGTGTTAAGTGAGGAAACCTCCAATGATTGTACGCCGACCCTGGCTGTTGTTATGAATGTGACGCTGATACTCTTACTAATACATATGTGTGTATGTATGTGTGTGTGGTTGTATGGGTGCATACGTTTTGATTGTTTGTTTGTTTGTTTGGATTGCTTGTGCAAATATTAGAAATTTTTTTTGCACTTTTCTTCTTCTTCTCGGTATCACTTATGGCTGGTAATGTTGTTGTTGCCGTGGCGGCTGTTACTGCCGATGTTGTTGTTGCGCGATTATAGTATATGGTGTTCGTTGAAATGACAGCTGTCAGTTGTTATAGAAACTTGCCACTCTACTCCATTTTCTATTTACACACACACGCTCGCACAGCTGTGCTTCACACTCTCGTTGCGATGAGTATGTGGATAGATCTATGAATGTAGGTACATACCCTGTCGGAAATAGAATTATTTTTAAAACAATTTAAATATATGTACATTTTTTAAGAACTACACTGGGTTGCAATTCTCTCTTTTTTCTTGTAAGCAATTAACTTCAGTAACATGGCGATGCCCTAGTAGCCAGCCATTTATCTGATTTTGCAATTGATAAAAGTAATCAAATATGTTTGACGGAAAGAACACCGAAATTAGTTTTTCCAGCTGCAATAAAATGTTCATATTTCCAATTGCTTGAAATTTTGTTTTTTTAAACTGTTTTAAAACTAGTCTAATTACATACTACTGGTTTGAACTGTCTGTTCCCAATTATTTGAAAATATGCATAGTCAACTTTATGGTAACTACAACATTTTTATTTTTCGTTTAATTAATTAAGCACACAAATTCACAAGTATGGAACAATCAAAGTTTGGTACGAACCAAACTTTAAACATCCAGCGCATGTTTTTACTAAAAAGTTAGGCTTATATATAAAAATTAATGTGAGTTCTTTATAGGCGTCCAAAGTACGCAACTGATCTTTGTGAAATTTTTACAGAAGGTGCATGTGGTCTTCGGGCCCAACAAAGGATATATACAAATTTGGAAAAGTGGGCGGTGCCACGGCCTCATGGAAGATAAAATTTCAATTCGCCGTATATTCGCAACTATTCGGAGCAGATGAATGCTATTTGGGTATATATTTATATATTTGTATAGATCAAACTGTGTGCTATTTCAAAAAGAAGACTATACAATAAAAAGTCTAATTCCTTATAACTTCACAACTATATAATGCAGATGTTCAATATTTGCTATACAGATCCCATATATGAGGCTATATATTATTTGTTGGGGAAAAAACTCGGATCCACGCCCCATTTAAGACGAAACAACTATACAATATCTTCCCAGCTATTTGTCGATATAGGTATATATGATATTGATTTTAAGGCCAAAAGAACTGTTCAAAATCTTGAAAAATACGACTTAATTAGCGCATCAAAGCAAGGCGGGTATAGTAGTATAACATCATTTTGAAACCTTAAACAACTTTAATTGATTTATATAAAAACGAAAGGAATTTAATGTACCACACTCATTTTCTAAAATTTTTATTCTTTTATTATGCCTCTCCCCAATCAAATTCTTTACACCAAATGTGAATGAATTCGCGACATGATTTAATAAAATATAGAATATTTTGATTTGTTGTAAATTACCGAGAGATTAGCGTGATTTAAGTCTGATTTCTATAATTCCACAGTGTGACACTCAAAAATACCTGGGAAGTGATGTTATTTTCCTTGTAGGTCTTATAGAGTAGAACGAGAATTCAATTTTGGAATTTGTCAAACACCCCCAAAATCTCGACTTAACCTTTAAAAACCGATTTTTTGAAAGAAGCAACTCAGACCTTTTGAAGGTATATAGACGTCTTATTAAAGCTGAAGAAATTTACTTGTTTTTGCACAACAAACTCAAATTTTGCTACCCTTTTTCTTCTTTTTTTGACTTTGGCGATATTTTCACACACTATTTTATAAAAACACAAAATGAGTTTTGATTAGGTTCAAAGAGTACGTTTAATACCGAGTTCAACGAATGTTTCTTTTAAAAAATCGGCCAAAAAAGCACTTTTGATCTATATATTTTCATTTAATAATATTTATTAGTACATTAAGTTCGTTGTAAATTTTTGCAAAAATTTCGTTCTTATAAAAAGTCACTTTTTGGTCGATTTTTTAAAAGAAACATTTGTTGAACTCGCCTGTTAAATATTTTTATCCGTGTATTTGCTTAATTAACCTCATTCTGAATATTAAAATGGACCAAATTCTTTTCAATAGATGCTTAAATATCGGGTTTTTTTTTGATTTTTGAAAAATACCGCTGTATGAGATGTGGGAGTAGTTTTGGTCCAATTTTTAAAATTTTTGGAATTTTACTTACTGACTATAAGTATGTGATGTGTCCTAAATTTGGTGGAGTTTGGTAGCATGGTTTCGGAGATATACTTGCTTGCCCGTTTCCAATTTTTTTTGTTTTGTTTGATTCCGTATATTTGCCAGTACATCCCTATCCTTGATATTCAATTTGAGCGAATTGTCCTTAACGCTGACTAAAATAACGCTCTTTTTTATTTTTTAAAATTACCTTTACATGAGAGGGGGGCGCGGCTTTAGCCCGATTTTTTAAATTTTCGCAATTTTGTTTATTGACTTGAAATGCAATATGTGTACCAAATTTGGTAGAGTTTGGTAGTTTACTAGTTTCGGAGATATAAGTTTTTCTTATAAAGTGGGTCACGCCCATTTTCCCAAAAAAATTTGCACACGTCTTCCTTTCAAAATCCAATCCCATGTATCAAATTAGAGCAAATTATCTGCAATAGTTACTGAAATATCGCGGTCTTTTGATTTTCACGAAATACCGTTACGTCGGCGTGGTTATTGTTCGATTTCGCCCATTAGCAATACCAAAGTACCGTGGGTCCAGGGCAATTTGTATACCAAGTATCGTTAGAATAGCTCAATATTTACTCGAGTGATCCGATCGACGGACGGAGAGGCAGACAGACAGACATGGCTACATCATTTTTGCTATTAATTCTAAGAATTTCGGTATATATATATGTATGTCTATATCTATGCCGGTTACTTTATGCTGTTACAGACAACCCTGGGCACCAACGATGCACTAGGGTACAGAAATAATTACACCCCTATTTTGAGCATCAATTTTCGAAAGTATTATGAGTGTCGATTTCTTGTTCAATTAGACTGCAAAAAATTTCAAAATATTCCGGTACCCTCCCCTAGCTTGTACACTCGAAGCTCAAACACACAACTCTCACTTACTCTTACTTTTATGTTAAAAAAATAACTAAAATAAAAAACGTGGTTAAAATCGAAAGCATCAAAAAAAAAAACAACTTTAAAATCAAAATTAAAAAAAAACAGTTTCATTGCGATCAGCTATAGCTCTGCATGTTTTGAACCAAACATTTGTATACGTAGTATTTATCTTTGAAATAATAATTAATACAACTAATTGCATTTCTATAAAGAGATATATGTTTATTTAGTTTACTGAAACTATATTTTACCACAGAAAAATTATAATAATATACATAAGTACATACAAATATACTAGGTGCGAAGTGAGACGCTGACTTAAAACTACTTTTTAAATTGATAAATTTTTTTAGATTGTCTGGTTTTTTCCGACAGGGCACATATAGAGACTTTTTGGAATTACTTTCGTAAGTATGAAAATACCCTGCAGTGAAACTGACTTGCCCGAAACCAGATTACTTTCAGTTTGCTAAGGCAACTCAGTTGGACTTTCCAGGCATCTACCATGGCTATATTCTACGAATGCACCAGTTCGAAATTATAAATCGATATTTACATCTACAAATAGCTATGTATGCACAGTAGTTTCAAATATATACTTTTATGTGTACTTTATCACCGGCGGTTTGAAGCTAAATATGAAAGGTTCATAATAAGCCAATTCGTAAAAATTATATACTCTCACCTCTAACTGACATCTGTTGTTGTCAAACTAAATTAAATTATACACAAATTATGTGGAATGCTAAAATATGGGTGTACAATGGTTAATTTATCCAATGAGAAGGCTTAGAGCTATATTTTGAAAAGGGTTTGCTACCCCTTTTAGTAGCTAAATTGAGTTAAAGTTTATACAAGTTATATGTAATATTAAAATATGGATGCTAAAAAGTTCGTACAGGTGGCGTGAAGGTCTAGAGCTATATTTTGAAGGGGGTTGCCACCTTTTCGGCAAGTCAAATTTAATTACAATTTGCACAAGTTATATGAAATATAAAACTATTGGTGACAAAGGGTTGTTTTCGCTGAGGAAAAGTAAAATTCAACTTTCTATAACAAAAGATATATGTGAGAGAAACTGAAATACTGATTAGATAAATGATAACGTAATTAATAAATAAATATAGGCAACACAATGACTGACGAGATTTTCACGTTAATATCAAAACGAAAAAAGCCATGGTTCACCCGCCGCCATCGCTATCAGAAGATTTACTATCCCAGATATTATAAATTTTAAATTATTCTGAAAAATTGTCAATTAGCTTGCAAAATATCGTCTAATTCATACGCTGGAATTCACAAATTTAGCAATAAGACGACACGAATGCATGCGAATGCCAAAAGAATAATAGCAGAAAGTGTAGTTTTTTTTTACATGGTGGTACATTTCCAAGAAATAAGGCAATAATTGAGTTTTAGTGATGCAAAACTACTTTCGGCGATTTGTAGCTCGATCAAAAAATTAAATCAGAAGAGGATTCAACTAATAGAAAATATAACAAGGAGTTACTCCAAAAAGATGCACAACTTACCGAGCTGTCATCTTATTTTGTAAGGAAATTATCAATTTGTATTTTTTTATTTTCTGTAGACTCAACGACCTCTTTGACACACAGATTTCGTCTGAGAAAACCTATAGTGAACATTTTACTCCATAAGCGGCCTGACAATATAATTTTTTGATGTAAACGATTTTTTAGTCTTCAGATAAATACTGTGGTTTAGTTCACCAACTCAAGGTCGTGTTCAACACAACAACTGTTTGGTTTTTGTTTTTTTTTCGTCGATATATCGACCTCAATTTAAAATATTCAATAGTTTGTTGTTGAGCGTGGAAACTATAAAAAAATATCGTATTTTTCAATCTTTTTTTTTTTTAGAAAATTCTCAAAAGGGGTGGAAATGAGCTGCAAATAGTAGCTTTTCCTCGAAATCTTGGACAAATTCGGACAAAAATAACTAATTTACGTTGTAGTGTGCTCGAGCTTGCAATTTGCTAAGCATATCTAAATATAAGGGAATAAAAAATAAGGTTCAACTTGTTTCTTCGTTATCTTCGCTAGGTGCTGATTTCCTTTAAATTTTCTTTTATATTTTCCGGTTATTTTCATAAGATTCAGAATGCGATATTAAGCAACATGAATCATTTATGTTTTAGTTTGAAATTAATTGCAAATTAATCATATTAAGTAAAGCGCATTCAGGCAAAGTTGCACCGTTACTTTTTTGTCATCGTGATCCATTCATGTTTAATAAATTTAATTATTTAGTGGTTGAGAAATTATGTTATTTACTTAGAGTTAGCAGTAGAGAATCTCCCGTGAATTCAATATGTCAGTAGATGATAATTTGAATAGTAGTTTATCCGATAGAATTACAAGATTTTAGCACCCTTTTTCTTCAATGTCTGAAAGGCTGATATATTGCGGTCACCAGGTATTTCGATGATCGGTTAAGTTTTGCATGTCATGTAATTCAAAGCAAACAAAAAAAAAAAACAAATATTCAAAAGGTTTGCTTTGAAAAATTCTTAAAAGAAAATACTCATCAATACCAGCACTACCTTCTTATTAGAATGCCCTCGAATACTGGAGCACTAGAAGATGAAAATATGTGATTTATAGTAAATATATATTTCATAAAATGCTTTTGGCAGATCCAAAATATTTGCACTATTCGCTAAGTTTGACTGATTGTCATATTATATTATTTGGAAAACATTTTCAAGAAATATGAAATTTAGCGTAATTGACTCTTGACAGCCAATAGGGTGTTGGAAAATTGCACTTGATGGCATATACCTACATTTGTACTTACATTTAAAATCAATATATTTACTTATCTATTTGCATATATCAATGGTAATGCATTTCATATTTCCCACGAGTGCAGGAAGAAGCTGCGTGAAATGGAAATAATGTAAATTATTTGATTGATATGCTAGAAAATATTCAGAAATAACTCATCCATTTACTTCGGAAATATTCGCATAGATATTTGTATGTGTGTATGTGTGTGATTCGAACGTTAAAATATTCTAAGGTAAAACCACGGAATGTCAGGCTCTAAACGTTTTTGACATTTATTTCTGTAATATAATATTTGACAGATTCCCTCAATTTTTCACAAATATTCACTTATTTTGCGTCAAATAATAGGAAGTTTAACATGCATCAAAAGTAGTACCGGTATATAAAATATAACGGTAACCGATTGGTTACAAATTGGCTCAAAACCTGATGTACGGATTTCAGTCAAATTTGAACAACATATTTCTTAAATCAGCAACATTGATACAGGCTATATTTTCTCCGTTAGGTGGCGCCTGACTCGCCATATTCAGAAAATGTGTATTTATTATCCGATTTTTCATAAAATTAGAAACCTATAATGGGAGGGCGACGAGAAATACTTCTGGGGAAATAGTTCCGCTTGGTGGCGCTAGAATCGAGTTATTAAAAAAATCAGTATTTATGATCTGACATTGATGATATAAATATATGCTGGAGCAATAAGAAATACATCTAAAAATGGTTGCGTTAGGTGTCGCTATAGGCGAGCTAATCTCTGTTTTCGATCCGATTTTGATGAAATTAGAAACGTATAATATGGAGACGAGAAGTACTTTTTACTAAACATGAATCCGCTTGATGGCGCTAGAACAGAAAAACACAATATTTATGGTTCGATACTGATGATATTAGAAAAGTATGCTGCAGGTGCGATTAGAAATGTTTTTTTTATATAGAACGTTTAAACTTAATTTCTAAAATACTTTCTGAGCGAGTTGCCATCTGTTTCAAAAATGAATTAAAATTATAACAAGTTAAATCAAATATTGAAATATGGGCCGGAACCGAAGCAGTTTGAAGAAAGTTTTATTTTGAAAATATTTTGGAGAGAGTTGCCACTTATTTCTAAGAGCAAAGTAAATTAAATTATTCAGTTAGAGGAAGCATCACGTACTGGGATTCAAAGGAAGTAGTATTAAAAAAACTTAATCATAAAATATATATAATATAGAAAACATCCATAAGTACGTGCGAGTACACGAAACAAATTTTATATACATATAACAATCTTTTGTCTGCGTGTTTGTGGTCGAACTGCTCCAAAACAGCCAGACCGATTTTTAAAAAATTTTGTATGTATATTTGGTAGGCATGAGAATAGGTTATGCCATACTTGGAAGAGGGTTGCCACCTGAAAATACGTATACGAAATATCTATGTCAAATGGTTCCTCTCAGCGAGGAAAAGGTCTGTACATACATTTTGGAGAGGGATGCCACTAGTTTGAAACGCCAAATTGAATTTGAACGCTTCCTTTCGTAGACAAGAAGGTTTATAGCTACATAGTATGTTTTGATATTTAGATGGTTACCACCTGCTTGAAAAGTCGAGATTATACTTATGTATATGAAATATTAAAGTAAGATCATCAGACCGTTCATAGCGTTAACGAAAAGGTTTATAGCTTGCTATATTTTGAAAAGGGTTGCCACCAGCTTGTATAGTTGAATTTAATTTAATTATGCACGAGTTATATGAAATAGTAAAATACGAGTCTCAGACAGTTCGTTTTGCTGAGCAGAAGGTTTATAATTAGCTATATTTTGAGGAGTGTTGCCACGGTTTTGAAAACTCGAATTTAATTAAATTATACACGAGTTATATGATATGGCAAAATATGGGTGTCAAACCGTTGGTTTTGATTGGAAAAAGTTAATAGTTAAAAGTTAATATTTTTAAGAGGATTGCCACATTTTTCAAAATTCAAATTTTATTAAACTATACACAAGTATGTAAAATATTAATACAAAGGGTGTTTTTTTTTAGACTGATAGAACTTTAAATTGACTTAACTTAAATTGATTGATGCTGATTTTTTTTTTTTATACGAAAGATATTTTCATGACATTTAATATTTAAAAATGATTTCTGGCATATGCCCGCTACGACTAGCTTTGGTGAATCGGTTGCGATCTGTCCAATTTTGAACCACTTTTTGGAGCAACTGTGGGCGTATTACGTTAATAACACGAGTTATGTTGGCTTCCAAAGCTTCAATTGTTGCTGGTTTACCAGCGTAAATCAGCTACTTTACATAACCCCAAAGAAAACAATACAATGGGGTTAAGTCGCATGATCTTGGAGACCAATTCACTGTACCATTTTTTGACATAATGCTATCGCCAAATTGCTCTTCCAACAAATCGATAGTTCGAGTGGCAGTATGAGGGGTGGCGCCGTCTTGTTGGAACCAAAATTCTTGCAGGTCGATGTTATGGAAATTTGGAAACAAATAATCGGTAATCATTGATCTGTAACGATCACCATTGACAGTAACATTCGCTCCGGCCTCATTTTGAAAGAAATAAGGACCGATAATGCCTCCAGCATGTAAACCACACCATACGGTGCATCTTTCAGGACGCACTGGTGTCTCGAGAGTTTCATGAGGATTATTCTCACTCCATATACGGCAATTTTGTTTGTTCACATATCCGTTTAGCCAAAAATGAGCTTCATCATTTTAAATCTCTTTATATATCTTTGTTTTATTTTGAAAATGATCATAACGTTAAAAATGCGCGGCACTTCCGCATTGATGAGAAGTTAGATTAAAAAATTAAAAACAAAGCAAACAAAGAGTTGCAAAGTGATTTTCAATAAGGTCGTTTTTATATTTGCGAGCCTTTGGTCAAATTCTACAGTAGGTTGAAGATTTTTCCACTAATATAAGCGTATTTTTTCCTATGCATTTCATTGGCATTTCTTTCATTAGATCGAAATTACACTTTTAAAAAAGGCAGGGAAAAGGCTAAAATGGCAACACTGATAAATACGATTACTGATTTGAAGCAAGCTGAGCTTTGGAGTTAATAGATTAAAAAGAAATCAATACCTTAAAACCTCTGATCTCAGAGAGAGAGATACAAATATCGGTGCGATAACATTTTCAATATCGATAAAAACGATATTATATACAGCGGTAGTATTATCGATAAATTAAAAATAAGTACAACGATCTCGATGAAGTTATGAGTAACGATAGAAATATCGAATATCGTGAAAGCGTATATCGAAAGTAAAAAAAATATCGATATTATCAAAAAGTAACAACAAATATGTATATCGATAGCGTTATTAATATTTATACCAACTTCACTAACTCTACTTTAATGTTATATGTATATGGATAGATACTATAAGTATATTGTATTTTTCATATCGCTGTTTGGGGTTTTAAGTGACTAAATAATAATAAAAAATAAATTTACTATAAACGGGCACATATCTTGCTACAGTCTACTAAATGGAGAGACCTAGAATTTTATGATGCGTGGATGCAGTTTTTTTATAAGGAACGTTCTTAAAGGAGCAATTCAAACAGATATTTTCCATTGTATATTTAAACAAATCACGCGGTATAAACGCCACCATAAATCGGTTGTGTTGCTTTTCTCAAAAGTTTGTGTACCAACCGCATGTTAAAAGTTTGTGCCTTTCATTCATACAAATTGAAGTACGAATTTCTGTGCAATTTCATTTCAACAAAATGCTCGTACAAATTGTATCTCCAATTTATTTATGTTTATTTTTTGGCGTTGCTTACTCTGTCGATTTCAAAGCTGCTCGTTGTGTACATAAATTTGTACGCATTCAAAAACGAGCGTGAGAAAATAAAATGCTCACCACAATAAAGACCCAACTGCATTTGCGGTCATTATACGATAGTTTGGTGCACGAATTGCAAGTGAAGCGTAGCTGTTAAATATCTTCAGCTTTGGGAAGTTTTGTAAAAAAAAATTTAAATGACACCAACAAGCGTCAAGGTAAGATGCTTTAAACATCATTTTGAATTCCATTTCAACTTTGGCGCGTAGAAACCTTCTACGAAATTACTATTTTTTCGATTCTTTCATATTTCAATAGTATCTGCTGTTGCGTTATTTAAAATGTTCGTTGCTTGAATCGAAAGTTTGCTTTATGGTGAAGTAAAACGATAGAAAAGAGGAAAGTTTTTGTACTTAAAAAATCTGGCACTGCGAACAAATAATGAATTCGAAGGGAGGCTGAAAAACAACAGTGAACATTTAACATGAACAAGTAATAGAAAATTTTCTTGAAATAATAATATCGTCAAAAATAAGGCCAGTGTTTTCATTTGCAAATTAGTTGGAAAAGACAAAACCAGTCAGATTATGTCTAGAAATTTAATTTACTTGAAATTTGTGTGAACCCTTGGACCTTTCATTTGTCATATTCGTCAATTTTATATACATATGGAATTGCAGTTCTTTTTTTGTGTGTCATTGGGAGACCGCGACGAAGTGCCATTTGGATTAACATACACCTCAAATAGCCAGAGCATTAACCAAACGAAAGCTGCAGTTTTATTTGCGACAGCTCTTTCAAAGTCCCAGTGCTCAATTTAGAAATGGAGGGCACTCCTTTCGCCTATTCATGACCTGTTACTTTTACGACCAGCACTTACCACCTCGCTTCTTCTGAGATATTTATTTTGATAAAAATTGCAAAATAATTTCAAGCATATTTATTTATATTTATAATTTCTTTTTCATATGTAACTCGTCTTAGAAGTTAAGCAAGTTCACCTGTATCTCAACAAATATCGACGTATTTGACTGAATATCCATTAATATTTAAGCGATATGTTGATGATGCATAACTTTAATATTTTATTTAATATTTTTATATACCTACACAACTAAGGTTTGCCAATTCGTCTTTGACATTGGTTGTGATGATAGACGGAACGCGTGCGCGTTGACCGATGTGTTTAGCCGAACTGTCTTCTGATACAAAGAAGCTGCCTCGTCTAAAGGTTTTGCTTTACTGTGAAAGCTTCTATCAAAGAATATAAATTACAAATATTTGCTACATTCCCACCGTTCATCTAATAGAAAATCTTGTCGGTGTGGTGAAATAGGACAACATTTCCTGCCACAGGAAACGGAACGCCATCCAACTTCTTTGTAATCTACTTTATTTGCTTCAACGGCCAAATACAAGCTTTAAATGCTGTCAATGCTGCGAGTTTGCAAACTCCTAGTCTGTTCGTTTCGATTATCAGTAACATAAAAAAAATTGTAACAATGCAATTTGGAAACTTTTTTTTATTTCCACGGAATAGAAAAAAATAATAATAATAATTGTAAGCTCACATCAATTTGCTGAGATAAAATATAATTAGCCTCTCCTTTTTTTCATATATTTGTAACGTTTTTGGCATTGATAAAAATAGTTTTAACAAAATTTGTAAATATGTTTTACGATTCATTTAAAGTCATTGAACACACCATATCTTGTCGAAGCCAACACAGCAATGTTAACAAGAGTTTTGCGCTATTGGAAACTTTGAAATGCCTCAAGCGTTTGAAGGAAGGCTGCCATTTGGCATAGTACATATCGTAAAGTTCTATTCATTTCAAAGCAAGCAAGCAAGCCAAGCATGTATTGGACCAGTACCTTATGATTATGGGCGGTGATGCGCGCTCTGCTGTTTTGGTCTTTCGGAGTAACCCGACAATCTGGCCAAACGACTGCGGACACCCACTGGACGCACGCCCGTCTCAATTAATTTAAGCGGCGGCATAAATCGACATTATATGCTGATTGAGATCACCAAAATCCTTCGCCATGCACCGGGCGCGCTTTAAATATTGTTCTGACAACTCGTTATATTCTTCCCTTGGTGTTTTAGCATTCATCCCCCTCTTTGTGTGGAAAATCACACACAAAAAAAAGTGTGTGAATAGTTATTTCAACTTATTTTTTAATCAAATTTGAAAACAAAAACTTCTTGTCAATTCCTATCTTATCAAAACCTTTTAAAAAGTCTGAAATTCGATGCAAAAATAAATATTTTAAAACTTACGTTTCTTATTCTCATGTGTGACTTTTCACATTTATAAGGCTCGTGTTCTTTTGGTATAGAAATTATCTTATCATACTTTCAATACATGCACATAGGTCCGGGAACTTACAAATATAGATATATATGTACATATATATATATTTCGATCAAGGTCCATGCAATTCATACATTTTTTTTAAATTTAAGTCGTGAGGATACAGTTGACAAAAATATGTCTTGTTAGATATGTAAAAGAGATTCAAATCGATCGAATAATCAATTTCGAACGCGCTTATTATCTTCAAACATATGGATCCAAATTAGCAAACAAACCAATGCTGTGACTTGGAAAATATTCTGCAAAACCAAAACTGAGCCATCACTATCTTTACTCTTCGGATTGACATAATAACTCAATGCGATGTCCTAGCAGTTCCTTAGCACAGATCACAACTCCAACACAACCTCGAGAATCCCTAGAGCCTCGGAGGAGGTCAACTGCGTCGTTCGAAATTGTTCAATCGTTACACAGAATATACAATGAATGCCACATATGTTACAGGTAGAAATCGAAATACAAAAACTATAGACATAAATCTATGGTTTGTTTCCGCCAAAATTGCATTTGTCAGCGTTTGTTTATCGTATAACGGCGTCTCAACCATGGCTTCCGAATTATACACCCTCCAAATTCGACAATTTTGTTAATTAACGCATCCATTCAACCAAAAGTGAGCTTCGCGCGAATCGAATTTTGGTAATAAATTTGCACGATTTACAAACGTTGTTCCGAAGAAGATTTGCTTATTATGAAACAGCAAACCAAACTGAGTATAAATCATCAAACAGCTATCAAAAGGGCCAACCCCGAAAAGAGTATTTACCCATTGAAAATAACACGTCTAAAAATAACACCCTTTGTAAGTCTTTGAATAATGAATATAGGTTACTCGAAAATTTTTTAACTTGCTATATTAATTATTGAATTACTTTTATTGTTTTTCTTACAATAGTTATGTCTCTGTTTTGAACCAAATACACATAGCAAGTATTAATCTATAAAGTAGTAATTAATAGCACAAATAACATTTTGATATAGACATACATATAACTTATTGAAAATGTATTGTATAACATAAAAGTTATAATAATACTCTTAGCTAACGGGTGTTTTTTTTTTAGACTGATAGAACTTTCGCTAGGGATAGCTGTCACTTGACAGCTGGCAAATGACATTTCGTTTTGACATTTCTGTTCAGTAGGCATTGACAAATCATCGTGGAAAGAATGTTCTGTTCGCCAAATTTATAGAGCACTTCGTGAATTTTATGGTCCACATAATCATCATCACAAGCATCAAGCAGCTTATTCGTCGAACTGTTGATAAATTTCGAACAATATTTACTCTACTCGATGAAAAACCAACAACAAGACAAAGAACTCTACGTATAGAAGAAAATATTGGTGCTGTATAGTTATAGTTATAGTGTTGGAGAAGATCCGAATTTGTCTATTCGCCGCAGTGCTCAACAAGTTGGACTTTGTCCATCCACAACATGGAAATTTTGCAGTGGTTCAAAATTGGACCGATCGCATCCGATTCACCCAAACTAGTCGTGGCGGACATATGCCAGAAATCGTTTTTAAATATTAAATGTCATGAAAATGTCTTTCAAATAGAAAAAAATGTTGCATCATACTTCATTTTTTATGTGTTTTATTTCAATTTAAAGTTCTTACTTACGAGTACTTACTTAATTGGCGCTATTACCGCTTAAGCGATTTTGGCCGAACTTCTCCTACAATTTGTGGTGTGCGTCTTAATGTTGCAACACAAATTGAGGGACCTACAGTTTTACGCCGAATCCGAACGGCGAATGTTTTTGTGAAAAGTTTTTTCATGGCAGAAATTCACTCGGAGGTTTGTCGTTGCCTGCCGAGGGAGACCGCTATTGGAAAAAACTTTTTCTTTAATTTTTGGATGTTACTTGCCCCGAGCTGGATTCGAATCTGGGACCCACCGTATGAAGCGCGCACACGGTACACACTCGACTACGGCGGACGCCAAAGTTCTATCAGTCTAAAAAAACACCCTTTACATACATATTTACTTGGTACACGTTAGAACAATTTTATTAATTTAAAATACATTTGTTTTAAAGCAGTTTTTAAATTGGTAAATTTTGTAGATTGTCTGATTTAATCCGACAGGGGTATAATTCTGAGTATTTTCCCACAAATTACTTCGCTAAGTAAACTAAATAGGTAGTTATTGAGAATTCTGAAGGTACCACGAATAACATAGCAATATCTATAAATACCAGCAGACATATAAGTATTTCGTATTTGTATATAAATATTACATGGATGTAAATTGCACATGAACCACTTTTTAGAGTCGATGAATTCCAATGAAAACTCCTTAGCTTTTGGCCAATCTTGTGGGATAGCTGACGCTGGTGGAAAGAGTAAATACCTTCGCAAGTAATTCCTTTCATCGAAATCCATTTAAATAGATTTCCTTTTCTGCTTTGTTGCGCCCGAATTGTAGTGAAAACTATTTTCCGCGCGATTAACTGTGCCCCAAACGTGTCGTAGCGGTGTGTATGGGTATGAATGTATGTGTATGTGTGTGTGTGTGTGTGTGTGTGTGATTCACATACGATGAGACGCGTGAAGTAGCGGGCGTAAATTGATCAGCGGTGTAAAGAAAGTGAACGCGGAAAATTGAAAGCGACATAAGGTGTGACATAGTTTGTGAAGCGCTCTTGTTGCGGTGATATCAGAAAATGCGGCGCTTCCATGGAAATTTCAAAAACAAATTTACCTACAGCGATTTTCAGAAATATTCATGCGCGCATCGAAAAGGGTAGCGCAGATAAGAGTTGGAAAGAGTAAGTGGAAGTGTGTTTGTATGTGTGATTTTTTTTTTTAATTATTTAAAAGCATATTTGGCATATGTGAAGAAAGTAAAGAAAGTGTGGATGGGGAGGAGCGTAGAAGAGTTAAAAAGAGGACGACAAGTTTTTAAGCTGATTGTAATGCGATTCGATCGAGTTCAGTGAGTTCAGTGAAGTAGAGTAAGAGCTTAAAAGCGAAAATTGCGGCAAGAGCAAAGGCGCGCAAGGCAGATAGCTGTGTAAATATTTCTACATACAAATTTATATTATACATATACTCTTAAAGTAGCATATAAACCAAATATGTGAATGTGTGGCCGGAAAATGGTGAATTAAATCATTA
This sequence comes from Anomoia purmunda, assembly GCA_951828415.1. Lineage (NCBI taxonomy): Eukaryota > Metazoa > Arthropoda > Insecta > Diptera > Tephritidae > Anomoia > Anomoia purmunda. The sequence goes on along the minus strand of OX639993.1, from coordinate 185,610,284 downwards.
CGTGTGTATAAAAAGCGCTGCGTAATATTTTTTAAATCATGTTCCACGACAATATTTAAGCCTGGGCTCGTTTTTAAGCGAAAAAAAGATACACGCATTGCATTGACACTTTTTTGTGTGCGCTAAGATGTTGGCAAATGAGCGAAAATGACTGAAACTCTAAAAACAGTGAAAGTGCGCCGAGTATACAAAGCGAATAATAAACGGACACATAAATTCAAAAGGCGACGGAAAGCGCGTATGAAACACAAGTAAGAAGAAGGAGAAGAACGTATCAATAGTTAGCAATGATAATGGATTTGCCACAAGTACAACAGAAAATGGCGATTAACGGCGAAGCGCCAAAAAAGCCGCCACGCTTGAAAGCTATCAATGCGGCGAAGCCAAAGTTGGACGTCGAATGTGTCACGGCGCAAGATGCCAAGTCAAAGAAGCGGCTGCAATTCCAAAGTCCACTACACGCAGGCGGCGGCAATACATCACCACCACTGCCAGCCGCAGCAGCATCGACACGCCGAATGGTCAGCTGCAGGCCTGCTGAGACGACGTCAATAACACTTCCCATGGCCAGTAAAACGAATGATGGCGGAGAAGAAGATGTAGCTGCTGCTGCCAAGAAACGCACAACACGGCGCACAACAAATGACACAACAAGCCGAATAAACAAGCCAATAACAAGTGCTGCGGATGATGTTTGCAATCGCGGTGCTGCTGGTGCATTTCCGACGTTAGCGAAACCGGGAATGAAGTGTGTAAAAATTGCCAGCTTGCTGACAGCTCGCAGCGCGACAACAGCTCCATTCACAACGACAGTAGAAAGGGAATCAGAAACAGCAACAGCAACAGCAGCTGCCGATGGCATCAAGGTTGTCGAGGGCGTTGAAGTTGGCGGCGTCGAAGAAGATAGCGGCGGTGCGAAAAGTCGCTTGGTACGCGGCTGTACAAGTCTCATGTATGCATGTCAACATGGCGACACTGCCGAAGTTTTGGCACAGCTGCGTTCGCGGGTAAGTAAACAAACATCCACATTCAACGCCGGTTAGAGGGTTGTGTACATAGTCCCTAGGGCCCTACCTTAGAGGGGGCCCGAAATGCTGATATATTTGCTAACTCGAAAATAAACTAATGTTTTTGCATATTTCTCGGTAGATACGTACTGAGAATTACATTTCACCACAATTCCAAATAGAGATATTAATTGGACATTAATAGATTTTTATTTTATTTTCTGTAGTTATAAAATATACTTATTATATATGCATGTATTATTCGCGGTAAGAGGAAGGGTTTTTAGCATACATGAATTACCTACAAAAAATTCAAAATTGAATATGTTTTATGACAGAGGCATTCTCAAAACCAAACTTAACAAGGGATTATGGAATATCGATCTAATATACATCATCTTTTCACCATGCCAGAAAACGAAGAGATCAAAAAGAAGCAAATCTACATCGCGAATTTAGAAATTTAAAAAGTTCCCTATTAAATTTTTCACAGAACATCTGAATAAATAAACGAAATAAACAAGAATAGTTGTATAAAAAAATATCTGGTAAATCTTAAATTATACAAGGCATGATAATATGAGTATCAAATCTTTATAGTTATCTCGTTGTAAAATATCTCAAAAGTTAAAGTTAAAAGTTTTTGTTCTTTAATAGTCTTGACGATATTCGTTGGGGGCTCGAATTGTGTGTCCAAGGGCTCCGGCAGGCCGTAGGACGGCGGCATCCCTTTACATATAAGAGTACACATGGTTCATGGGTGTGTAATTTTTGGTTGAGAGTGTGAGCACATAAGCACTTAATATGTATAAGACTGTGTGCATATATGCTCTGCCAGTGCATTGTAAATTACTTATTCGCATCAGTGTTGCCACTTTAATACAAATATAACCAAAAGCAAATATTTCTGCATCAAATGCCGATGAAAATTTTGAGTGTAAATTTTGATATATTTTTATTTTCGACACAAAGAACAAGAACCTTCAGGGTAAAACTATAATAACAATTGCCGTATTTTGTAGCAGTGCCCTCCGGATTGCCATGCTCGTTAAATGTCAAATAAAATGAATAGAAATTTGCACCGAAACAAAAGAAAACGATTTAATTTTAATAATCTCGTTACCAAATTTTTATAGTTAGGTGCAAATGATAAGTAAGGACAAAAAAATAACTCTGAAATCTGCGTTTTATATATTGTGCAATAGGTTTTATAAGTCGTTTTTAATTAAAATCTCAAACGCATCCAGGCGTGTTCACATTCACCAAAAATTTATTATTTTTCAGCATTAACACCAAATTTGTGGTTATTGTTTAAAACAGCGGTACACAATCTAAGTTTATATAACAGTAGGATATCCTATACGGGTTCTATTTTTTTAAAAGCGCATCTACATCTATCCCGCATTAAAATTAATTAACTTATTATTTATATAAATCTCTTAAGATTATATTTATTATTAGAAGAGCTTGCTTTTATGAACAAAAGTACTCAAACCTATTAGTTGTTCAAGTTTTCCAGTTTGATATTATAAATAGGCTCGTTTCTTTGTACACGAGTTGCAAAAGAATGCTCCAACTCAGATAAAATTTCCTTTAGTTGCAAAAGCAACCCTGTTAGCCTCTTTCATGAATATTGCGATTTGTTTGGTGCTATTTAAAAATGGAAAAATGGTGTGCCGACAATTTTTAGGTTTATGTAGTTATATATTTACAAATACTTCGCAAATAAAAAAGAACTAGGCTTTAAATCAAAGTTTCCCAGGTATTTTCTTCGTGCTCACTACATCTCAGGTCGGTTATCACTTAACCAAGTTGGCTTAACTCGCGTATTTTTCCGAGTTAGTGATGTTGCTTTACATGCAATTCGTTATCCTACCTAGTGTTCTTTTGTAAGTAGGCTACAAAGAAACGGGCCCAATGTAAACATTTACTATAATATTTAAACCGTAAATAATTGGTAAAAATACTTCTATAATAGAAGATTTATTATTTCCGACTTTTTGGGACAAGATGAAGTTAAAGACTTTACATATGGTAGCACTAGTCCGTATGTATCAGATGGACTTGCGTTGTCAGACAGTTTTGTAATTCATCACTCCTGTGAAACTTATACTACTTTGAAGTTGCGCCAAATTTAAAAAAAAAAACAGACGCTATGCAAATATTTCTTGCAGACCAATTTTTCCGCTTTGAGGTAAGAAAGCTTCAATGAAAGCTATCGCCTAACTTTGGTTCACTCGTTTCCCTTCTGGAAATGTTAGATTTATGCTTGCGAGAGGGGAATTTTTCGTCGGGAATGTTCGCCGTCAAAAATAGAACACAAAAGTTTTTTTCTAATAGCGGTCGCCCCTCGGCAGGCAATGGCAAACCTCCGAGTGCATTTCTGCCATGAAAAAAACTTCTCACAAAAAAACATTCGCCGTTTGGAGTCAAGGCGCACACCACAAATTGTAGGAAAAGTTCGGTTAAGTAAGTAAGTAAGAAAAAGCTAGTATAAGCTAATTTCGTTGTCGCCGTAGTTGTGTTTGTCTAGGCGACATTTTTGGGCGAACTTTGCTGACGTCGTCGCTCAACTGAGCGAAAATTCGCCGTTCGCCGGTATTGTGTTTCAAACATTAGACCGGTAACCAAACTTTTTGGGTGATTGGCCGGATTATCATGAAACACAAATTTAATATTAAGCGAAAGAAATATTAGCCCCATCAAAAACGACATCGAAATCTGGATTGTAGACAAACAAGGTGATGCTGAACATTTAGTGAGATTGGACAACATTTGCGCTCCTACAACCTACTTCTGTTTATGAAGATAGAGAGGCGGCCAGAATTGGTCTTGTGCTCGATTATGATAATACCAGGTCTGATGGTCCGCTAAAAATGTACTGGAATTGACTCCAATTGATTGACGGAAAAGTCGGCTTCCAGTTAACAAAACTTTTTTTCAAATGCCACCTGACAATATGAAAAATTTAAATATATATGTACATTAGACCTTGTTTGTCTCCATTTGAAAGAAACAAGTTTACAAAATCCCTTAGTTTAATTGCGTATTTTGGGACAATTTTAGGGGCATACAATTTTTTTCCCAGGGGTGCCCTTAAAATAATCAAATGTATCATTTCAACGATATACCACACTATTGAATCGAGCTTTAACTAAACTTGTGATTGCCTGTTTTTAGGGCATGCCAAGGACGAAAATTTGTATGACCACCCCAAAACCTCCCCAGACAAAGATTTCACGCTGGGCGGGGTAATTTATAACTTTACTCACGACTCAATCTAATGCACTCCATATTTTTTGCTAAGGTAAATGTGTATGTACATTGGGAAATATTTTTCAAGTGTTTGCGACAAGCGGCAACACTGATTCGAGTATAGCTTATGCGCGAAAATTTATTTATGTGAGCCAAGTTGTGCATATTTACATATCAGCTTACGTGCATCCTGTGCACCTGTGATAGTTGCCTTAACCTTTACTTACCCGTTCTGTTTTATTTTCTAACGCCATGTGATATAAAATGAGTTTGTTACGCTGTCGTCAGTAAAGGAATTTAATTTTTGGTTTATAGCCTCAGAAAACGTATCTCCTGCTTCACGAAAGAAAACTGAAAAAGCCTTCCTTTAGTTAATAATTTTTATCTCTAATTCAAAACTCTATTCGCGAACTCTATAAAAATCCAATTTGGAGTCGAAAGTTTGTCGTCAACTTTGACGTCCGACGAATGACATCATTACTATCCTGAACTGAAACATCTTTAAGAAACAAGCTTTATTATTTTGGAATCCTTAATAGTTAAATGAGATCGAAAACTGCACAGTTTTGGTTTGGAACACCAAATGAATCTACTTAGACTTTCAAAATATATACTAAAACCCAAATTCATAAAAAATTAAGCAAGCTTTAATTGCGTTATAAATTGAAAGTCTTACCTTTCAAGAATGCACAAAAATTAAGTTTGTATTTTTGCCGGACTGGCTGATTTCCGTTGTAGACTTTTTATATCAGCTAAGCAACATGAAAATTATAGAAATATTTTTTCTTATAGCGGTCGACCCTCGGTAGGCATTGGCAAACCTCCGAGTATATTTCTGTCGTGAAAAACAAACTTCTCACAAAAAAAAACATTTGCCGTTCGGAGTCGGCGTAAAACTGTAGACACACCACAAATTGTAGGGGAAGTTCGGTCAAAATCGCTCAAGCGGTTACAGCGCCAATTAAGGAAGTAAGAAATACAACGAGAAAAGAAGTGCTGTAAAATTGATTTCACTTTTATAGAAAGAAAATTAAAATATAAATATATAAAGGGTGTGTTTTTAGACGTTTAGTTTTCAATGAGACAATACTTTTATTGGAGTTTGCCCTTTTGTCAGCTGTTACTTGATTTATACTCAGTTTGGTTTGCCATTTCATAATAAAAAGACTTACTCCAGATCAACGTTTACATATCGTTCAAATTTATTATAAAAATAATGGTTCGAACAACCATCGACCATCAAGCGCGTCACACGTTCGGTGAATGGGACCTAGCCGAGATGGCCACCGATCCCGATTTTCACAAGAAAATTTTGTTCAGCGATGATGCTCATTTTTGGTTTGGTTACTAAACAAAATTGTCGCATTTGTATTGATAATCGACAAGCCATTATTGAGACGCCGTTACAGCCACAAAAAGTCACCGTTTGATGTGCTCTATGGGCAGAGAGTTTCATTGGTCCAATATTTCTTCAAAAATTAAGCCGGCCGTCATGTTACAGTCAATGGGGAACGCTATAGAGCCATGATTAATAACTAATAATAACAAAAAGTGGTCGAAAATTGAGTCCCTCGCTTGGAGTTTATTCAAACCAGTCGCAGCGGTCACTTTTCCGAAATCATTTTTGAAACATTATGGCAAACTCTTATCTTAAAAAGAAAGCAAAATTATTGGCCATAACTTTCAATTTGCATTTACTGCCTTAGGTAATGCCTGTAGAAAAACTCATTCACAGTTTGTTGTTTTGCGGTAGGACAAACTGCTAGGAATGAATTTAAGTCGGCTCAGTCGCGTTCCAAGTAATGCTATAAATGTTAAGCTATCTAAAGATAAGTGCTTTAAACTAAAACCTCAAATCTGGACAACCAGTTATATGGTATCTATAAGTTATAGTGACCCGATCGTAATAATTTTTTAGTGGGCACTTTCTTTTCATATTAGGCGTTAGTAGTGACAAATTTCATGTCCTTAGCTGCTTTAGTGCCAGAGTTATTACGCCAAATCGCATATCTGAAAAATCAGTCGTTGGAGCTAGAAGCTACAGTAACCTGATTGTGATAGTTTCTTTTATTCATAATAAGTGACAGGAGCACTAAATTCCATGTCCTCGTCAGTTTTGGTGCAGGAGTTATAATGAAAAATTTCATATCTGAACAATCAGTTGTATAACAGCTATATAATGTCCAATCTGGACGGTTCTGACAAATTGATATAACATTATAGAAATACAGCTGCCTACCAAGTTTCAGTCAGATATCTCCAAAAACTGAGGAACAGGTTTGCGTTCAAACGGACAGACGGACAGACGTACAGAGGGAGATGCCTAAATCGAATCACTTCAAGGTACAGATCATTTGGGCATACTTGGTTTTTGCTCTATCTCTTTTACTTTTTATACTTACAAACATCGGACAAAAGTTTTAGTACCTAATGAAAGCCATCCTCGTACAAATATAAATAGTAAAACTGAAAAAGTTGAAGGTGGAAGGCTGGTCGATTAATCGAATTTGATTACTATTTCCAACAATTGTAGCTCTACTTTCAATGTGAATTAGCTTACCGGCTTCCCCTAATTTGAAAATTTTTGCTTTTAAGTAAATAAAAGAAAAAGTAAATAATACTTATTCACTACTTATATTTATTTATCACAAAACTAGTTCGATTCACCTCAAAAGTTGTACAAAGGTTAAGTTGACTCGGCGAATAAACAGACAGACAGCGAGTATTTCGGTATCAATGTTAGTGCGTGCATTGAAGTCACAAGTCAGGTGATGAAGTGCTACGAGTATGGTTGCTTGTGCGGGCGTGACTGCGACGTGGATGCATGCACGCGACGCGACACTATAATCAGCTCCGACGCTTTCTCGGGTGTCTAAGTGTTTGCACATTTCGAGCACTGTTAGCTTCTTCCAAACTTTTATGCAAATTCATTCCTTCACGCTTCGGCTGTCGACATCCGGCTGTCGTAAGACACAAAACCAAAAACAAAAAAAAACACGAAAAACGTAAGCGTAAAGTCTACTTAACGGCACTGCATACATATGTACATACTTTGTGCTCCACATATATGCCAACATGCTGGTATTTTTACACACATACATATATGCTCGAAACTTCTACCAGCTCCATGCAAACATTATTTGTACAGTTTAGTAACTCTTTACCTTGGCTGAGGAAATATTTTCGTGGAAAACAAACAAATAAAAATAAACAAACAAATAGTGCAAAAAAACTAAAAAGTCAAACAAGACAAAAGAAAAATATCATATTCACCGTAGTCGAAGGAAACCATTTAGCATAATACTTAGATGCAAAAGAAACTGGTAGTGAAGGGAATTATGAAAAACGTGCCAACGATTGGGGGTCGCCGTTGAACGACGTGTCTCAGGTAGCAATGGTAATCAAATTTGCGCACATCCATTAAACCAACTACTACATCCAGTGCACTACCACTAGTTATTCCCATTATTGACTGAGCTTAGGGGTTAGAGGATTTCTCTGCGTAATTTGAAAAGCAGATTTCAAGTCCCAAGTGTCCTTGAAAAATTAAAAGCATTGCCACATACAAAGCGAAACGGTACTAAAGTGCGAATAAGCGAATGTTGTGTAAACAAAAAAACAGGAATTAGTAGTTTTTGCGGATACAGTGCACTTATTTATTTGATACACTTATTTAGTTATTCGATATAGATATTTACATACATATGTAGTCCTTATGTATAATCGAATTGTATTACTAATATTGTGCTTCATCGAGAATGTATCGCAATCAAATATGTTCATTAATTACTACTAATATTTTTACTAATACTACTACTAATTAGTACTACTATTTTTACAAATTTCTAACATTTTTTTTTTCTGATGCTACTACTAATTACTACTATTTTATTTGACTAATTTCTGCTACTATTTTTACTAATACCACTACTTATTACTCCCACAATTTTTTCAGAATGCTACTACTATTTCTATTAGCGCTACTACAACTTACAACTACTGTTTTTACAAAATTCTTCTACTATTTTTACTAGCTCTCTTCTAATTATAATTTATGTTTTTAAAAATTTCTATTACTATTTTTATTAATTTATACTACCCTTTTTACTTATGCTCCTAATAACTACTTTTTTGTACTATTTAAAGGACTATTTTGACTACTACTAAGTCCTCCTACAATTTTTACTAATTCCTACTACTATTTCTATTAGCACTTACTACTACTATTTTTACAAAATTCTACTACTATTTTTACTAATTCTGCTCTTAATTATAACTACTATTTTTACAAATTTCTATTACTATTTTTACTCATTATACTATTATTTTTACTAATTTATACTACTATATTTACTGATACTAATTACTACTCTTATTTTTACTAATTTATACTCTTGTTTTGACTAATTTATACTACTATTTTTAATTATGCTACTACTAATTACTACTACTTTTTTTACTATTTAAAGGATTATTTTTATTAACGCCACTTTTAGGTACTCCTACAATTTTCACTAAATTCTACTACTATTTTTACTAATTTATACTACTGTATTTACTGATACTAATTACTACTCTTATTTTGACTAATTTATACTACTATTTTTACTAATTTATACTCTTGTTTTGACTAATTTATACTACTATTTTTAATTATGCTACTACTAATTACTACTACTTATTTTACTATTTAAAGGATTATTTTTATTAACGCCACTTTTAGGTACTCCTACAATTTTCACTAAATTCTACTACTATTTTTATTAGCACTGCTATCACTATGTTTACCAATTTCTGCTATTATTTTTCCTAACTCTACTTCTAATTATAACTACTATTTTTACAAATTTCTATTACTGCTTTTATTCATTGTCATATTAATTACTTTACTAATTTCTACTATTATTTTTTACTGCTACTGCTACTAACTGTTGTTACTATTTTTACTCCTTTATACTACTATTTACACTTATGCTACCACTAATTTCGATTAATAGTTTTGCTAGTTTCTTTTGGTTAACCTGAGTGTTTGTTGGAATTAGATTTTTTTATTTTTAAAATTTTTTATTTTTTATTACCTTAAAATATTCACAGCTAACCCAATACAACCCCACCTAGCAAATTGCCACGGTATATCATTATCACTAATTATTTACAAAAACAAATTCCGTTAGACAAATGCAAATTATTTGCACACATTTTGTAAAATACAATTCCGTGTTCAACAAAGTCAGTGTACGGCTTAGCGAATTAATATGGGCAGCGTTTCATCTCAAAACAATATCTTAAATAAATATACAAAAACATGCAGTGAGAGTAGAGTAGGGGACGTTCTTTGCAACACAGAGGCGTATGAAGATCTTGGCTGCGTCAAGATAATGATCCGAGTCTACGTTCGTCTATTACATTGGAAACATGCCTGCCGTTTATCTGGTGCTACATACTACCATATTTTGGAGCCCGGCAAAGTCGATCAGCCCAAGTCCGTACAAGACTGAATTTTCTAAATTGTCATCAAACAAAATTTTGATATCGCGACGGAGCAGCTCCTAAGGGCATCTATACCCTCTTAGAAGGGATCTCTGATCACATCGTTCTTCTCTTCCGTAGGAGCGCAAGTCAGCGAGACGTTGACAAATCTCCTTTACCACAAACCCAACACCGAATTTGCGCTTCTTTACATGGCAGCTGTAGTAGACATCGCAAGGTCCAATGGCTTTCTTACCTTGACTCGTTCATTAAATTTCTTAGATGTCGGTGATGACAGCCTTGACTCTTACGAGAACATCAAACAGCCGGACAGCGCCGCCTTCCCCATCAAGAGTTTGGACATTCCAGGTGCAGGCCCACAAATCACAGTCCTTAATATGGTCATCATTAAAAAAAAATAGATCTCATCCGAGGCCCCAAGCCCAGCGCACAAACCAGATCCTGGAGCGACAATAGTTATATAGCACGCTTTTCGCTTCAAATCAAACACCCGCACGCAGCAGCACCTACTGGTGAACCTAAAGTAAGGTGGAACCATTAACATACTAAGTCGGAGTGGCCCAACTAAAGCTCCCTTTTTTCAGCCGTGAATCAAGGATCCACACGGGTTGGCTACCGCATTTCACACATCGGTTGCTCACGTAAAGCTGCTCCACTGTGACTGCAGCAAACGTAGAATATCGATCGTAGCTATAAATTTGAATAACCATCAATTAGAACTTGGCTGTTTTTTATTCTAATTCATACACTGACGTTGAGTTTAAACGGCACTTTTCTCAAAAATTCATAAACGCCTATGCTGATATGCTAGAATGAGTCAATTCCTACCAAAAATTCAAAATATGCTTTGTAACGGGTGGCAAAACTTGAATTCATTAGTTAGATTTGCAAACCAGTCTATATTTTTTTTAAAGTGTTAAAAAAGGTATTAACAGTTAAAGCGGTATAATATACAGATCATCTCCTCAGATTTCTTTCTACACTGTGAATGGGTTTGAACCAAAGGCTTTATACTTGCCAGGCAAGCAAGCAGCCGTCGATCGAAACCGACAATTCAAATACGGCATTACATGCCGCTGTTATAATGTACTTCTGGTTGGCTAAGACAAATCTGTTTATTATTTTTAGAATTGGTTATGGTTGGTGTGTTTATCGCTTACTAACATAAGTATATTAATTTTCTTATAACCTTAAAATTTTTCCGAAATAGCAAGAAAGATTTTAACCACTTGGACTGTTGCTCCCTTTTTTCAATACTTTCCAAATGAAAAAAAAAAACTGGCCGTCAGCTCAAAAGTTAATTAAAAATTTGGCCGAAAGAAAATTGGAATATTATCAGCTGAAAGTATTTCTGGCGCAAAAATACAACAAAACCCAACGAATACCATCGAATGCCCACCATATTCTTCTGATATGGCATTGACCGACTATTTTCTTTTTTAAAAATTACCACTTCTAGGGGCAAAGCATTTAAAATGAACGTATTCATTACGCTACACTTTCCCTTCAATTTGTGGTACGCTGCTTTATGTTGTACACCATAAATTAGGTGATCTTAAGTTTTCGCCAAATCCGAACGGCAAATTAATTTTTATTTATAATGCCCGCTCCAGATTTGAGCTCGGGACACATTTCCTTCGTGTTTATTAAAATATATTTTAAAAATAAACAGGCGGTTAGTATCCATTCTTGAGTGTCAATTAAAAAAAAAAAGGATATTAAACAAATAAATATTTTGAACCGCTTGGGTAAACAAGATTTTACAATAAGGTATTTAAATATTTTCTAAAGCATTTGCTTGGCTAACTTGTGGGCCATCTGCGCAAAATTAGATTGACGTTATTCAGGCGAAATGCCACTTTGGTTTGATACCCCAAAGGAGTTACCTTCGCTGGGAATGCGGTGAAATGAGAACTGAATCTTCAGTTTAGTCTGCAGTTGATTGCAGCAGACAAACCGTTCCATGAAATTGCGACACTTCCGTAAGCAAATTTACTGGGTGTGTGATATTTTAGGTCAAGAAAGTTGAATTGTGTTAGCTCTTTCTTTTCCACTGCATTTTCGCTTATTAATTTTCTTTTTGTTACCTAAGTACACAAAGCTTTCAATTAAAAAAAGGGTCAGTCGAGCGCCTTCTACTTCACCCGCGTCGGAGGCGGAATCTCTAAACTTAAATTTAGCTTTGGTATTGAAGAACACATTCCAATTAAAATATAGATAAAATATTCGTTTTGTTTTTTATTAAATTGATTTTACTTCTATACCTATATAAATTGAAGCTGAATTAAAATATTCACAGAGCAAATAAATTAAAAATTAGTATAAACTAGCAAACATACAGCTAACTGGTGCATTTAATCACTTTTTAGATTCAAATTAATTATAAATACATATATTTTGCAAAATTTCATCAATATTTTATAATTTATTATTTTGTATTTCAAAATTGATTCAAATGAAAGGAAGCAAATAAAATAAGAATAATAGCTGTTTCATTTTATGAGAGCAGTTGATTTCTGTTTGTTAATTTATTTCCTAATTGAAAGTAGCAGCTGTCTTTTCCACTTATGATTTTCGTTTTGCTTTCTACTCCTGCTCTTCCAAGTAGAAATTCGCTCTACTAGTCAGAAGCAATTAATAATTAATAATAATATGCAATAGGAAAATATGCCCACCTTGACTGCAGTCAAATTTTGTGCCATTAACTAATAAATATTTCCCATACCGAATGCCTTCGTTGACTTAATATTTGACTGGCGCCATCTGTCATTCGGTATTCAAAATCAAATACTACAATTAATTATCAACATATGACAGATGACCGGACGATTGATGAGTGGCTGTTATTTTTTCCTTTGCCATTGGACCCATTGGATCATTAGCTTTACGGCGCATGTTTCTACGAAATGAAGGGTATTTTGTAATGATGGCTCAAATTTGGTTTGTATGAAAAATCTATTATGATATGAGAAATAAGCGTACTTAGAATATATCAACTAATACTTTCCATATACCATATGAAAGAACATTTTTTTAAATTTTAGAATCAAAGAAAAATACCAAATCATTCAACCGGATTTTGGGTATTTTCGCAAGTACCCAATTTTTCAACCATTTTTCCCGCTCAAAACTTTCGATTTTTGCCGAATTTCTGTCAAACGTTTTTCAAATAATACCAATAAACTCTATTCTAGCGAAACAAATGATTTGACACCCATAATTTACAATTTCGAAGAGTTTGTGTGTAATTTAATTAAATTCAACTTTAGGTGACAACCCTCTATATGCTAGAAACCTTCTCCTCAGCAAAACGAACCGTTTGACACCTATATTTTACTATTTTATTAAATTCGGCTTTCAAACAGGCGGCAACCCTAATAAAAAGTAAGCTATTAACCTGCCTTCCACGACATATGGCTTCACACCCCTATTTTAACATTTCATATCACTTGTATTTATTTTCATTAAATTTTACTTTTCAAACAGATGGAAACCATCTTCCTAGCATAAAATATACTTGACGACTTAATATTTTATCAAAATATGTCGGCGTATATGTAGTATAGGTAGTGTAATGTAGTGATAATTTTGTTTTCACTCTAAACTTTTGTGTATGTTTTTAGATAACTATTTAGTTTTAAGTACTTCAATATCTGTGCCAAGTTGTGTGATTTCGGTAGATATTTCGGTTTTTAGTTACGGATGGTTGGAAACCTAATTTATTCTTTAGATTAGGTTCGGTGACATTTGTCCAGTTGTCATCGATATGTTCTTTACCTTATTTATTTCATTGAATATAACTTTTCTAACAACGCTTTGGAAAAGTATACTCTTTATATTAACCCAGCTCATAAGCTATGTAAGAAAGATTATGGAGATATGTGCCAAATTTTAAACAAATCCGTCAAACATAGTCCCAAATTCCATAGACACAATCTTTATAATGTTCGTTGGATTTGTCTTAACAATACTTTAAAAAATGTTATTACTGGACAGCTTTCAAATAACGTTTGCGTAAATTTATATATGTATGTGAGCAAACCCCTACAACTACTAGACAAAGTTTTCTTTAACTTCTGTTTGTTCAAACCAGTATTGTAACGCTTCATTTATCTTATAAATTTAGTCAGCGAAAATATTTCTGAAGCTCTTTCCTATACGTTTTTCTTTTGACACCATTAAAGTAAAGTTTCCGTTACACTACCAAATAAATTGAATTAACGGTTTTGAAGAGGTCGCAACCTACATAAAACATGTTGTGGTATAAGCTCTTTCATTTTTGTAATGCTGTTATACTTCAGAAAGCTTACCAATAGCATTAAATTAATGTTTTTGAACACGTGACAGCATTACTGAAATATATTTTCATAATGAAGTTTTTTTAAGCCTACTTCCTTTGAAACCGTAGTGATTTAATTCAATTTATTCTTTTATGCAGATGGCAACCATCTTCAAAATATAGTTTTCTTAAAACTTTTTCATCTGAGATCTGTATTTCAATATTAGACTTAGTTTATTATAATTTGATAAAATTTCTAAAAGATGTGGCATCCCCTTCCGAAAGCATTTTTGAAATTAAGTTTCGTTAAAACTTTTAGCTAGATGCCCACATTGTAAAATGCCATTTAGTTAATTAATTTAATTTAGGTTGCATTTAAACAGGTGGCAACCTTCTTTCAAAAAGTTTGGGAAACTAAGTTTTGTTAAGCCTTTTTTATTTGATACCCGTATTGCGATGTTTTATTTCAGCCATTGCCCTAACTGAATTTTACCTTTTCAGCAGGTGGCAACTATCGCCAATTCTAGGGTAACCCATACTATTCGTGTGCCAAATCTTACACATTTTTTAGCAGGTGCCATTTCACCATAAAATATTGCCTATATGTTAATGTAGGGTATAGGCTGTTTCTGGGCTTAATTTTTGACAATTCTGGTCCTGAAAAAGCACAAACACAAACTTTCACATTTACATATAATATTAGTATCGACAAAAAATTAACTTAACAAGATTGTCGATACAAATAACATATTTGTAATGTTCTGTTATTTCCAAAATTATACCATCATCATACATACTACCTAATTTTCGGACACATTCCTACAAGAACATGCAGACAGAATTACCAATACACTGTCATTCGTTATAACGGGTGTTTTTTTTTTAGACTGATAGAACTTTCGATAGGGATAGCTGTCACTTGACAGCTGGTAAATGACATTTCGTTTTGAAATTTCTGTTCAGTAAACATTGACAAATCATCGTGGAAAGAATGACGCAGCAACAACGTTTACAAATTGTGGAAATTTACTTTAAAAATCAGTGTTCTGTTCGCCAAACTTATAGAGCACTTCGTGAATTTTACGGTCCACATAATCGAGCATCAGAGCAGCTTATTCGTCGAACTGTTGATAAATTTCGAACAACATTTACTCTACTTCATTTTCAATGCATTTTTATTTCAATTTAAAGTTCTATCAGTCTAAAAAAAACACCCCAACACAAAACACACAAAAACAATGACTGTCGAATTACCGTTCCAACGATGGTCGTTGTTTTTGCTAAAAAGAGACATGCACGCCTCGCTACACTAGCTATGGTTGTACATATGCGAGAATGACACAACCGAGCTATTCATATTTAGAATTACTGACCGTCAAATGAACGATAAACTGGTTGTCAGTTATAGGTGCGCAAAAGAGACAATCTCCAATTAGGGTAATTTTGCATATGCGAGAAAGAAACGACTAAGAAATTCATGATTTTAGCAAAGGCTACGCATTCTCTGAAAGAAAACTCTAAAGTCCATATTTCAGTGTTAGTATCTTAAATCCACACAATTTTACAGAAAAAATAAAAACTAAAGTATAAAATGAAACAGACTTTTATTAAGACTTTTAATTATGCACGTATTTAATCCATTGCCCACACAAAACGATACAGGGCCAGCAATTTTCAATCCACTTTTACCATATTACTTCTAGTTTTGTTTATGGAATGAATTTTGTTTGCCACTTAGCGTGTGAATAAAAATAAATTGACAAAATCCACAAAAACTTATTGATAAAATCAAACAAATGAGGAAATTCATGTGTTACAGGTCTAAACGACAAACCTGATAATTTTCAGTAGGGAGAACGAAAGAGAGCAGCAGAGCTAACATACATAATATGCTTGTGTATTCGGTAATATTGATGTGCTAGAGTGAATTGTAAGATCCCATGCACGGTGTACTGAATACTGAAGGTGACGCCTTTAGGCGAGATCTGTCATTTCACCGCGGGAAGGCGCAATCTTGTATTCTATCATTCTTGGATCCCATGCACCCATCAGTTGTGCATCAGTTTTTGCATAGTAGTCCTAAGAAACTGATAGCAACTTTATTCTAAGTGTTGACAAAATTTTTTCAGCACTGACTGTCAAATCTACTATCAATTGACTGGCACTGCTCTTGCAGGGATAAATTCTGAGCGCTTCGAATATGTTTGTTAGTGTAAGAAGTATGCTAAGTCAAAATTATAAATATATTAACAAAATATAGCTACATATGTAAATACACCAGCTCCACCAGCGCCTTGCGTGTCAAATCTAAAATTGGAATGTGCCAGTTAAAGGTTAAAATAGTCGAGCTGTGTGTATTCAACTAACAGCATCGGCTTTGGATTAATATTGCTGACGTCATCAACGTCACCACCAAACGATGAGGTTATTTAACTACCTTAACTTAAAAGTCGTCATGCCTACTAGCTTATTTTTTAAAAATTAACTATGTAGGTAATTGAAAGTGGGATTGTCGACATCGTTTGTTTTGGTCGATGAGTTTCCCCGAAAGCGTGGGGTTTTACTTAAATGACAACACTTACTTCCGATTAGTTTTGGTGTTGTTTAAATTTCACTTCTTTCCTTTCGACATTCCTCGCAACGTCAATAGATTTCGTGCGCTTACTTCGAGGCTATTTCGCCGTTAAAAGCTATATAAATAATCTACACCGTGGCGACGAATAACTGTTACATTTTCCAAAGCTCATTATCATTATTGTGAATAAAAAAAACGAACCAATTAAAATAATAGTTCAAGGTAAATAAATTTATGAGGATGAGCGCCAAACTAGAAGTGGTGATAGAACTTCGCCAAAAGGATTTAATTGTTAAGTCCTTGAAAAACCTTAAAGTTATGTGAATCGTGTTATTGCGCGATTCAAGAAAACTGGAAGCTTGAAAATTGCAAAAAATAAAACCGATCGACAACCTACCGTTAAAACTCCAGAAATTGTGAGCATGGCAAGAAAGATCACTGCATTTTATTCAACTTCAAATCTATGAAACTAAAACAAGTTCACAAGGAGTATGAGATATAAAATTAAATTCAGATCATTTCTTATTCTAATTACAAGTAAAATAAAAACTAAAAGCAAGTTAAAAAAAAATCCAGTTCCAGTGAAACCCTTTTAGTGAATTTTTTGCAATGTTTTTGATGTAAATTCTTTGTGCTCGTTTTTTTAAAACCCTTGTACATTGTACAGCAAAATGTAAGCGATATATTTTGAAAATTCTTAAGTTGATGCTCTTCCGCATGTACACGGGTTTTATAAAAACGAGCACAAAGAATTTACATCAAAAACATTGCAAAAAATTCACTAGAAGGTTTTCAATGAAACTCACTGTTACGTTTTAAAAAGCTGTTGCTAGACAGAGTAATTTCTGTTAGCTATTTTTTCCAGACAGCACATTTACCGAAAGTGTTTCAAACGGTCTGTAACCTCCATATAGGGGGCAAAGCACGGCGCCAGTTCTGCTGTTGTTGTTCAAGCACAGCGGCGTTCTTTCAAAGTCCTGGAATTAATAAATATAATTAAATATAAATATAAATATAATTTGTTCAAACATATACTTATTTCTTGAACCTACCGTGATGCCCATGGACACCATGTCTTCTAACACGTTCGCGTAGGCCAACCTCTTCCTCTTTGGGTGCACGAACTTCGCTTTCCGGGCGCGGGTAGCATCTCAAAAATCCTGTTGTCTCCTCAC